>CP125976.1:578011276-578611276 GCA_030063025.1 Avena longiglumis | reverse complement strand
CTTGTTTCGAAGATAGTAACAAGATCTACAAGATCATGCATAGAAATATCATAGTCCAGCAAGGGAGGATAGAACCAAATGATGAAAGATTTAACCTATCTATAAAAGACAAACCGGTAAAACCTCCAGTATCGAAAACATAATAAAGAATGCATATGAAATCCGTTTTTGATGAACTTGAGCTTATCGTGGAGATTTACACAAGCTCTAAATCCTCTCATGTATAAGAAACAAATAAGAACCAAGAAATATGATGCCAAGTATACAAAGGTTTGAGCTCTCACCGAGGGGTATGATCAAGTTATAGTACGGTTATCTATCCTATAAATCGGTCTCTCCAACTAAGACCACGAGACTGATAAGAAATAAACCATATCAAGATCATACCTTTGCCTTGTGCATATTTTACTTGATCTTGATGATGGCGATCTTCTACACCACAATATGGAGCACCTTTCTTGATTGCGCTAGCTTGGTGAAGATTTAGAATTTGCTCCCCCATACTCCACTATGGAAGAGCCTCTCTTTTAGGAATATCCTCACATATCCATGATCACCATAAAGATGGCAAGCTTCAAGCATATGATCTCTTCAATATGGTACATCTTGAACTTGCACTTCATTTCTTCTTTCTTTATTATGTTGGTGTCTTGAAGGTATACATGAGATATCACACCATCTTGTTATTCAAGACACACTTGCCATAGGCTCAACTTGTACTTGACCAATCTCCGGATCATTCCTTGAAACCTTTATCAACACTTGATCTTCTTCACTTTCTTCTTCTTCCAACCTTGAAGCCAACATATAGTTCAAGGATTGCCTATGGACAAATCCTACAAGTACAACTCAATGCGAACATAAGTCCATAAACATTGCCATTAATGACCAAAACTACACATGGGGGCACACATGTTCTTTCAGCATCAATCAGCACCAAGGCAGCAACGTACGGTCGCCGGTATGTCGACCTCCCAAGCCTTGCCAGTAATTATCTGATTTCTCCCAACAATTTTTGTATGAAGTAGACGATTGAACGGTGCCCTCCAGATTGCATTACATGATTGCCAGTAGATTGTAGTACATGATTGGGAATACAAATTGCTAGTAGTTCATGATTTGCCGATAGTATAGATTGCTAGTATATTGGTATAGTACATATTGCTAGTAGATTGCTAGTAGTACGGATTGCTAATAGTGATGATAGTGTCTAAAAATCATGCCATGTTAAAACATGATACAAGTGTACTGATGTTGTGTGTTTGTGGCGGGTGTGGCATAAAATGGTGGATAATATGTTGTTGTGTATCTAGATTGTCAAGCTGAAACAGGTCAAAGCTTGTTGGGATACTCTAGCTCATCGTGTATTTCTTGATGTGTGCATCGAAGATATTAATGCGAATAATCATTCGGTGCAAGTTTTGACCAAACATGGTTACGCAAATTTGGTTACGAAGTTCAACGAGCGCACGAAGAGAAACTATGACCAGAAACAAATGAAAAATAGGTGGGAAACACTCAAGAAGGATGCCACTGTTTGGAAGGAATTGCTTCAACATGCATCCGGTTTGGGTATAGATCCTGTCACTCATACCATTGATGCTAGCGACGATAGGTGAGCACATGAGATACATGTAATAATAACTTGGTTGGCAATTGTTGTTGTTCTATTCATATGTTTGGAAATTGTTGTTGTTTTAATAGAATTTTGTGATATGAAGATGTGTTTGGAGGCTGCCAAGTTTAGGATAGCTCCACTGCAGGACGAGGAGGACCTGAAGGTACTGTTTGACAATAATGTTGTGACCAATGTGGCTGCTAGGGTGCCTCCAACTTCTAAGGCTTGAGTGGACATTGAAGTGGATGGTGAAGGTTCAGGTTGTGAAGCTGACGACCCTCTTGTTACACCTGTGAGTACATGGCAAGAAGAAGAGAGGATGCCCCTACTCAGCTACTCCCACAACCACGCCAAAGATGATTGCTACAACTAGCAGTGCTACTTAGTTGGACCGTATGATGGAGCTCATGGAAAAGAGAGAGAAATAAAAGGATAGAATTAGGATGATGGAGGAAGACAAGAGTAAGAATTCGGTGACATCTCTGGGCAAGAGTAAAGAATCTTCTAGGGATGATATTAGGCGGTTGGTTCCCTTGGTATATCAGGATACAGCTAAGCCTGGGAGTTTAGAGTACTTCTATGCAACACAACTTTTCATTTTACGGGAGTATTATGAAATGTTTGCTTGTTTGGTGGAGGATGCAACGCTTGCCCAGAGGATAGAATAGATTAAAATGACATGGGAGCATCATAACAAGAAGTAGTGTTTGCAACTTGTATTTGTAATGAACTATGTTATTTGCTAGGAACTTGTATCCGTACTGAGATGTGTTATTTATATCTTGTCGTGAACTATGTTTGTTGAGTACAAATTCAATTTGTCTTGCTCCCTTGTTATTTGGTTTCTTCTTACGACCGTTTCCTTTTGTACAATTACAGATGAACTCAAATGATGACTCGGATGAAGAATTTAATATGATGTTTATGCTTGCGTCTTGTATTGCCGACAATGAGAAGGTTCCTTATGTTGCTCGAAGACCCCTGCCTTTGATGTCCGGGATACAATGAGTTGAAGAGAGGATGAATGATCCAAAGAGATTCTATAAGGCTTTTAGAATGAGGAGGTCAGTCTTCAAAATGTTGCATGCCATTCTTGTTGCTGACTATGGCCTCCTTTTGACTGCTCAGATGTCGAGTTTAGAATCACTATCTATGTTTCTTTGGATGTCGGGGGAGGCCTGCAACAAATAGTCATGCTGCAGATCATTTTAAGCGTGGCGTTTCTACTGTGAGCAACAAATTTCATTATGTTTTAGACTGTGTAGACCGTATGGTGGGTGATTATATCAGACCTAATGATCCTACTTTTACCCAAGTTCATGATAAACTTAGACAACCTAGATTATGTCCCTATTTCAAAGATGCCATTGGAGCAATTGATGGAACACATATTCCTGTGATAGTTGTTAAGCAAGACATGCAAAAATATACTAATAGGAATGGTTATACAAGTCAGAATGTTTTGGCAATATGTGATTTTGACATAAGGTTCACATTTAATGTTGTTGGATGGCCTGAATCTATTCATGATACACGTGTACGGACTGATGTTCGGCCCCATTTCTTCAACTATCTATACCCTCCTACCGGTAATCTTCTCGTATATGTAGTACGTACACAAAATATATGTTGATAAATACTATATATTTATGTTCTTCTTTATTTGCTACTTACATGACAATACTATCTTGTTGACTCTGGATATTCAAACAGAATAGGTTATCTCGCCCCATTCAAAGAACAACGCTACCATGTTCCGGAATTCCAAGGGGCACCTCCACAAAATATGATGGAGAGATTCAACCATCTTTATTCCTGTCTACAAAATGTTGTCGAAAGAGCATTTGGCGTTCTGAAGAAGTGGCGCGTTCTGTAGAGATTACCACATTTTCACGATCCTCTGACGCAAACGAAGATCATCAGTGCGTGCATGTGTTTGCATAACTTCAACCGCGACAGTAAGCTATATGATCAACATTTTCACAACTTTGAGTGAGACCCATATATTCACGAGGACAGCGCATCGTATACTGGTGCAACCGCAACCGCTCCTCTTCATCTGATAGCGTCATGGGTGCACTACGATAGAACATCGCTGAAGGAATAGTAGCTTGAGATGTTATTTTTATTGTAATTTCAAAATCGTATGATATTTTCTATTATTTTGGCATGTCCTGAATTATACTACAACACCATGTTTTTTATTTTATTTCTAGCTCTATTTCTACTTATAACTAGTATGTATACTGTATATCTTATATTAAGTGGCCAAATCAAGTCGAGGGGCATAACAGACATGTCACAACTCATCGCAGCAAATAAGCCAAAACAACATAAGCTCAAAAGAAGTCTTCCGAGAGTTTCTACAAGCTTCTGCCACCGTAGTTTCTCCCCACCGAAATCTATAACCAGGCTTATACATAAGCAGAAGCCCAAAAAAAGTCACCCTAAGAAGCTGACCAGCAGAAGGGGTTATGAAAGCTTATTCCTCAGATTTTTCTTTATGCCACCTGACAGGCTTCTCTGTGTCTAGCATCTATACCATGAATCATTTCACATAGTACTTCCCAAGCCTGAAACCTACAAGTTTCTGAACCCATCTACCTACGTAGACCTGACGTCTTTCTGTTTCAAGCTTCCAATCACAACATGTAACTTGGTTGAAATGTTACAGGACATATGGCCTGATCCACAAACTTCTGAAACTTCTCTCCCACTCACTTTCAGATGAAGGAATTTGAATTCCAGATAGAAGCGATGACATATGGCCTTACTCTCAAGTCTCCAGGAAAAGAAGATAAGGCTTGAAACCTATGTTGGCTTTTCTATGGAACCGGGGAGCATAATTTGGAAACTCCAATCTTCTTCTAAACAAAAAGGTCATTGCAAGAGAATCCTTGAATCCACATTGGACAACGGTAGAATGGAAAACTAGTGGAAATTGCAAGGCATACGATTCATGGACATTTTATCGCCAAAACCAGCAAGGCACAATTTCACAAGTGTTTGAAACAATATACCCACCATGCTTTTACACTGTACACAAACACAATTGTATTACAAAGGAAGCCTCCAAGTGGCTCGAACAAATCACAAGTGTTTGGAGAATAATGCTCTTGTACATGATTTTCACAGCTGCACATGTCAGCATACAAATCGCCGCGTCTCTAAACTACACCAAACACCAGCGTTTGCTACACTGTACCAACTACATGGATATGGAATGGGGATCCGCGGCATAGAATAGGTTCATCCGGTGACTCTGCCTTTGCCCGAGCACGGAGAACATCCGTGGCGTCAATTATAACAGAAGAAGATTGCAGCGAATAGTCTCCAGGTACTAGGAAGTAGACGGAGAAAGGATGCACGACCTCCTGTAATGGTGGAACCTCCAGCTGTATGTCACTAAGAACACCTACAAAGAAAATAGAACTTGTCAGCGTAGAACAGAGCTGAATAATGTAAAAAAACTCGGCAGTATGAGTTGTGTTCCTTAACATGGAAACGAAAGCTCAAAACAGATCATGGTAAAAAGAAAGAAAATGTCAATATTATTATACAAATAACTGAATTACCAGCCCAGAGAACGGTTGCACTGTTTTCGTCGAAGCAATTTTCTCCCGCGACATCTTTGCATGAGATGCTGAGGTTCATCCGAATAATTTCCTTTGTGTTGTTCCGAATTTGGACTTCCATATGGGTCATTTCATGAGCTGATATAGGATCTTTACATCTCAGAACACTCTCAGCAGTAGATGGACCAACATCTTCGTCAGTAGAATGGCTGGAATTATCACCAAGCTTGGCAGACAAAGAATCCGGCTGGGCCATAGCCCCATTCTTAGCAAGTCTAAAGCTAAATGCCAAAGGATCAGGCAACAATATGTCCAATATAGACGCTTGTAATGCTGCCTGAATAGCATCCTTGATATTCAGCTCACCTGAGCTATTTCTCCCAGAATGCCACCTCACTTTTATTTTTGAAATCAAGTTACTGATAGAAGCGTTCAACTCTGCCTTGGCATTCTTTTCTGCTATGGTGGCAACTTTGGACCCCATTGGCTCATCACTTCCGTTTTCCTTTATGAAGAAGGAAGCATCAAGAACAGGTAATTTGAAGTGCTCAAGTGGAATGAGAACCCTGGCAGAATAGTCCCGATCAATTCTGGTTTTGTGAAAAGTCGCATTTGCAGGATTATCTTCTGGGAGTAACATTTGCTTTCCATTTGTCCCATCCAAATGGACAAAAACATCAACATCAAAAACAACATCTGTTGGGTTGAAAAGCTCTAGTTCCAGAAGGCGGAGTCCCCAACTACCTTTATATGGATCAATCTTCAATAAACTAATGTCATTATGCAACATATCACTTCCGTTGCTTATATCATCTTTACTAGTGGCAGGTCTCAAGTGAGCTTCACTAAACCGGGCTGGTATTTCCATGGATAACAGGCGTGCTCTTACAAGGCGCATGCCCTGTACAACACAGATATTTAATGGAACAGCAAGGCGCCTTCCAGGTGGGAGCAGAACCTCACCATTACCTTGGTTTGCTGAAGGACCTGAATTGATAGAAAGTAGAAATTTATTCTTCAAACCATGCAACAAAACCTATGAGAACATTTGTCATAGGTCAAAGTACAAATCTTCTCTACGTGCCATTTGTTTATGTTCACAAGAATATGTCCAAGTAGTAGGTCAACTGTAAACATGATGACCATTTCAACAATATAAGCACTACAATAACACATCAAAATAAAAACCATAATGGGCAAAAAGAATAAAAGAACAGCTCTGTCCTTCATGACAGTTTAATAGGTGTAAAACTGAGATGAGCACTAGGAATCCCAGGAAGCAGTGATGATCAAATCAATATTACATATTAGAACCACCAGGTATTTTCCCTCTACACCAAGTTGCATGAAGGTTGTTTGCACATGATAAGTGACAAAGAAAAATCAGCAATGGCATTGATCTACTAGTTTATATCACGCCTCAGTGATTTGTTGAAGATGATTTATATGTGCTTTGCTATATTTGAATCAAAGATGTATACCCAAAAAAATAGTACTGTAGTATGAATAAACCTGAGTGGAGGATCATAGATCATCAGAGAAGCTAATACTAAAAGAATGGCGGAGAACATAGAAGAGTTTGAATTTTACAACCTACCAGCATAGTGAATATTCAAGAACGGATTAATTCCCTCTCTTGCTATTCTCCTTGGATTTGCAGGAGATCTGCTGCCATCTGCTTCCAAATCTGTCAAGCTAAGATGCCAGGCTCTTAGTGTCACTTTAAATGTCACCTCTCCACCTGGTTTTATAGGAAGTGCAGACTTCCATGTGCTATGGGCAATTGAAATAACAGAATCCTGGTTCTTTCCTGATAATGCAATATTTGCTTCTTCGACTGGCACAGTTCCAGCATTTGTCAGCGTTATTAAAACATCACGAATTTCACCTTCATACAGAAGAATAGAACCATCTCCACCCACAACATTGGCAACTAATAAAGGCAGGGGAGGAACAATAGAAATGCTAGGGAAGTTAACACTCTTAAACTTGCTAGAGCCACAGCATCTGAAAGGATCAGAAAGAACAAGCCCTTGTGCAGCTCCAAGGAGCAAACTGTCAACCTCTTTGAATAGGTGTTCTGTAATAACACCAAAACTATGGACAATGCACCCAGGAATTGATACTTGTCCAACTTGTGTTGGAATTCCAGATAGCAGAACCAACTTGGAGGTGTTCGCTGGAAGATTAACAGTAACTGGAAAGGCATCAAAATTTCCAGAATGAACAGAGAGGTAAATGCTCTCAACAACTAAGTCAAAGCTGCAGGGGTTTGCTAACTCTATCATAACTTGGACAGGTTCTCCAACAATCCAATGTATCTCCTGTTTGCTACCCCCAGGTGTCCCCCCCTTGGTGAAAGGTGTATAAATGAAAGGCCCAGAAGGACCTGCACCAATCCACCACTCCTTTTTGTGTGGATTGCGCTTTACTATTTCTCTTTGTGAAGGGTGAAATGGTAAGGAATGTAACCTGAAAAAACAAGGAATATGAAATAAATCCTCAGAAAATAAATAAACATAATTATTTTATCAGAAGCTTCTTTGTGGAACAGATGACATTTTGGAAAGTGTGGTGTGTAAAGTTTCTATCTTTGACAACTAGCGTAATATATATAGATATAACAAACTATTTAGGTAGGTTAGCTGGAAATGGTCCAGTTAAATCTGCTGTGAAATATACTTCCACACTCCACTGTATAGGATTTTTTCTACTAGTATATTAGTAATACAAAACGAAATGGCCAAAGCTGCATACTGGGATCATGCCCATCTCTAGAAACTGCATGTATTACAACTGAGGGCGTAGTCTAGCATCACTCAGGCTCTTTTTGGCATTGTGGCGTATTATAATATTCATGTTTTTCTAAGCAGATTATGCCTATTATATGGCTTGTTTAACCAATGTTTTGCTACTTATATGGCTATATTTCCGCAGCACACTATAAAATAAGTTTATCAAAGCACAGTTCAGCAACCACAAACTGAGCCTCGTTGTTGTTTTCCACAAACATGATAATAGAAGAAAACGTAACATGCCTGATAAAAGGAAGACACGGGTCGGCACAGCGTGTGCCCCATGGAAGCCTATCAGCGGAGTTTGAAAGTGAGCTTGCCAGCCCGCTCTGACCAGCTGGGGTGATGAGCGGGTAAAATGATCGAAGAAGACGAGCTGCAGCACTCCATGACGTGAGGGGATCCGCAGCGCGGATCGAAGACATCAGTATCTCTCTTAGAACAACCATTTGAAGGGTACTCCATTGTGATTCAAACAATGACACAACACACTGAGGGTGCGCTTTTCCAGAATCAGTGTTGCTATTGCTGCCACCGGGTTCCTTGAACAAACAAGGCATTACCAATAAAACAATAAATTCAACAGTTTGGTATACATGGTATTATCAATATATGTAAAATAAGATATTAATTGATCAAGATATTAGGATAATAAATATGGTGATCCCTTTTAACATGTGGCTACGACAAGGATACCTGAACAGTACATGAAAAGTGCGCCTGCTTATAACTTAATTAGTACTTGTTAGCATCAGTTTTACAACTCACATGTTTTTCCTAATCAAGGCGATATTTTTCCTAGCAGGCTATTCATGAGTTATATTCTCGAGGACCTACTTATCCTACCTCAACCAAAGAAAAAGAGGACAAAAGTGAACAAAAGGAATACATGAAAGTCTAATATATCCTCAGCTGACTTAGCCAAGCTTAGTTTGGTAATGACAGGTGTAATTTGAAGTTGGCAGGGTTAGAAACTAAGAGTTAAACAGCAACCAAGAAATACAAAAAGGAAGGTATGTTAGAAGTTTAAAATAACATATAAATACATAATAAAGAACAATTAATTCATTCTCAATATGCTGTGCATAAGTAACAATCTCACCTTCGGTGAAGCATGATCATGTCTGCTAGTCTTCCTGCTTTGGACATGGTATGCATCTGTAGTCATGGTTAGAACCTGCATAGCACTCATAGCAGCATATGCATTGTCTTGCTGAAGGTACAACTGTGCAACTTGTCTTGAAAAAAATGCCGCCTTGCGTTTATAGCCAAGAGAACCAAAAAGTCGTGCAATTTCAATATATAGTATCAATCGGTCACTGGCATCAATCAGAGCCTTAGCACCATCTGCAGCGCCCATTAATAAATCTGACACCTCCTTGGCAACTTCACGTCTGATAAAGAAATAATATTTATCAATAGCTTCATCCTAAGCACAGTATACCTCATTCAAAATGATCGCTTGCAGTACTTATACTTTACTCCAGTCATCTATGTACGTTTTACTGAAAAGACTGGCAAGTATCAATAAAGATATCGGGCTGCTCATTACATAAGAATGAACTGCATAAATGACGACAAAAGTAAACTGGCTATGCAACCCATAGGTAAGTGGGAAAACTCACCTGCACAGATATCTTGCCAACTTCAATGCAGCTTCAAGTTCAAAGCTCACAGGTGAAACTCTAAATAAGACATACGGGTGGAGTGTTAGTGCATTAAGTAAATCCACCAAGTTAGGAGCTCAATATAGCATGCAACCGTGTTGATGGAATACTAGTACAGACGACTATAATAAATGAGCAAAAGGAGGAGGGAAGGACAGAACAGAGAAAAGAAAAACTCAAGGGCAAGAATAGTGTACAACACTTTTTAAGCCATCATGAATTTGTCAAAATCAGACAATAATCGTGGCCAACTTAACTGGTAGAGAAATGCACTGGAGAAAGAAGTGAACAACTGATTTAAAATTGGCATGGTTCCTTGTATCAGCAGCTAATAAAATATGTGTCAATTGAAGTACTAAAATTGTAAAATCTTCTCATATCTCGCGCAAACAAAAGGGGTTTATAATTCATAAAGAATGTAACAACTAAAAACAGGATATTCATACATAGAAATTAAAAAATATAGCACGTCAAATTATATACCTTTGAGCATTATCTTGTAAAGTTGCCCTTCTGTACAACTGGATAATGGTGTAATAACGATACTTCACTTCATCTTCCAAAACAGGATCACTTTGGCCCATCCTATCAACCTGCTTACAAGCACAAAATCATCACCTTTTGATAACTGGAATGCTCTTGATCTGGAAACCCGATGTGCTGACATGAACACTCACCACTAATGCGCAGACAATACCTTCGAGAGCTCCAGCATGCCAGAAAACATCCCCTGTCAATCTTGCAAGATCTATTGCTGTGGTGTAATGTGCATTCGCATCAGTAGGTGACCCAGCCAATAAGCAATAGTCTCCTATTATCTTTTGTGCACGTCCCAATCTTCTTTTTTTAGCCTTAATCACCTATAAAATACAGAAGTATATTGGCTTACATAAGCAATAGAATATCGGGCCATTTACATCATCAACATACACTGGTCAAAATACTCGGAACACCTAAAGTATGAACCTCCTCTGAGCCAAGACTGGATTGTGAGTCCAAAGGTGTCTTTAGAATAGTTCCTGTGGATTCTGCACGCAAGACCCATTTCTCAAACTCCATCAACAATGAAGCAGAAAGATCTTGGACCATTGTAAGCATATGAAGTTCCAGCGATTTCTGATCAGCAGGTGGGAACATAATGATGCCATCCTTCTTTTCCTCGAGTAACTACAAAAGACGATGATGCAAATATTAATTGCAGTAGGCCAGGAAGTGATTAAAAAAGGGGCAAAAGTAGAAGGGTATCATCACAACACCAGTACAACCAATGAAGTCTTAATTAAACAGACCGGCAATTCAGATTTAACTATCAGCATACCAACACTATATAATCTGTTTCTAAAGTATAAACAATGTCATTCATTCCATCAAGTTTCATGGGTGGCTTCTAAGTCTCTGGTGTCTTGAGATGGTCTTTCTTTTAGCAAGGTATATAATTTTTTCCCTTTATGGCTTTGGGTCTCGAAACGCTAGTAAGAAATCTAGACAACCGAACTGATTATTATCCCTCGAGATAGAATTAGTGTATATTATCAGTGTGTATTGCCTGATCAAGAGGTTCGATCACTCAGATCTCATCCAACTAACACTGATCAGTTTAGCTCTACTAACAAAGCCTACCAGCCATAGGGATACTCGGAAGGTAGAGCAACTAAGAGGCAAACGATGTACTGGATCACCGATATGGGCAGCAGCTGCTGAGCAGAGCTGCGTTGCGTTGCGTCCATACAAATGGCGCCATCCGGAGAGAGGTGCGATCGCAGCGGTACCTGGGCGTCAGTGGGGCAGAAGGCGAAGCAACGGCTGGCGAGCGCGGACGGGTAGGTGCGCGCGGCGTCGACGAATTCGTCGGCGACCTTGGCGAGGTCCGGTGAGGAGGGGAGGTGGCAGATGCCGACGACGGCGAGCACCTTGCGCGAGGACTGGAAGTCCTCCCAGGGGGAGGGCACGCAGCCGCCGAGCACGAACTTGAGGCGGAGGCAGCCCGTGTCCCAGGGCTGGTGCGCGAAGGGGCTCTTCTGGTACTCCGAGTAGTAGGGCCGCAGCGAGGCGAGGTCGACGCTCGCGTGCCGCGCCACCAGCGCCGCGTAGTTCCGCAGGCACTGCGGCGGGATCTCCCCGCCCACCGGCAGCACCACCACCCGGATGGCGGAGCCGGACTCGATGCTCAGTCCGGGCTCCATTGGCCGGGGAGAGAGGGGGGAGCTCGAGATCTGACAGACGGGCGGAGCAGGACGTGCCTGGGAGGTGCTGGAGAAGGGGAGAGAGAGAAATGATGTGCGAGATTTGATCCTTCGGTCTAAGTCGTGTGTCTGGGCCGATTCGGGTTGGTGCTCGTGGGCCACTCTCCGTTGGACCGGCCACTGGCCCAGCTAATTGTGTAACCGTGGTTAGTATGCAAATCGGACATCGACACACGAAGGGACAGGAACGTGGCCCGGCCCGAGTCGGATCGGTAGAACGCGGCCCGCCTATATAGTGTAGGTATGGATCGAGTCTACCCAGCAACAACAGAAGCGAGGAACTGATCTCGATCTGGCGTGGTCGATCATGGCGGCACGTTTCAGCGACGAGGACGTCCAGTCCTTGCTAGAGGAAGGCAACAATCCCGCCTGAGGAAGCTGCAGGCCATGCTAGACGCGTCGTTGCGGGACGCGACGGAGTTCCCCTCGCTCGCGCAGCTCGACTTCGTGGACGGCCTCGAGGCCAGCGCCGTGGCCGCCGCTCAGAACATCGAGGAGGTGGCCGAGGACTACCGAGACGCCGCAGCGATGGTCGCCGGGAGGCCGGGCGAGGAGGCGCGCGCCGTCGCGGCGACGCTGCGCGACAAGTCCGCGTGGGCCTTTGCGCGGCTCGCCGAGGCGCACGAGATCGCGGCCTCCACGCGGCGGCTGCGGGACAGGTACATGCGGGAGGTGGCCGGGACGGAGGAAGAGCTCGTCCACCACGCGGCCAACGAGTTTCTGAGGTTCGCGTCCGAGGAGGCGGACGGCGGGGAGGTGCCCGACGCCTTGGGCGCGGGCGCGGCCGACGCGGCAAGGATCGACGCGGTGGACGCGGCCGCCAGGGCCGAGGGCGCCGGCGCGCGGTTCGCGGAGAGGTTCGTTGCGCTGGCTGAGAAGCTCAGGCGTGCTGCGGCGCAGGCCGGCGAGGAGGCGCTGGCGGAGGCGCTGCGGAGGCAGGCGTCGTCGGTGGAGGAGCTCTGTGCGGACCCGGACACCCTCGTGCAGAAGATTATGGCCACGGGGTCATGGATGCTATTCAAGTGTTCAGGGCTTTGAACGGGATCGTCCTAGCGGAACCTCGGGCAAGTGCTACGCCTTTGTTGATTGCTTATTAATTGATGAATGAATTTGAATACTACCGCCGTTCATGTTTATAAGTCAAATGCGAGAAAATAATATGATCGTAAATTTAGTCAACAAAATACAAATTATATTTAATAAAAATTATGCAATTGAGTTTATATTCAAAATATGCTTTTAATGGTATAATTTTTATGACATATAATTTATATATTGTTGACCAAATTTATAATCAAACTATTTTTTTAATATATATTTGTCTTATAAACCGGAATGGAGGTAGTAGTACCCAAGTGCAAAAAAGTGTACGGTCTTGATGAACGAGCCTTCGTTTATCCGTCGTTTCGTTTTACCCTTTCATGTGACGACTTGTCATGCACGGGAATAAATTATCTGGATTGATGAACAAGTGCCAACCAAATGTTACTTTAACTTTTTTTGAAATTCCACTAATCTATTAATAATTATCTACAGCGGTATAAAAAGTCTAACGTAATAAAATTTATAAATAGATTATTGGACCACCTACAATGATTACACACTAGAACGAGCCGAAGGCGTATCGGCGTCCTCGTCCCTTCATTACCGGACTAGAAAAAGCTTGTCGTGTTAAAACTTGTACATTATAGTAGACAGGCGGGAGATTGTCATGCTAAGTCCACCAAAGGACAAGCGCGGCAATTATCGACGAAGATGACAACCGTAGATTAGAATAGACTGACTTCAAACTATACGAACGAATACGAAAAACGATCGGATCCTAGAGATCCGCCTGCCGCATGACTCCACATGCCCTCCATCGACGCTAGATGCACCACCGGATCAAGGATATGACAGAGAGGATGTGATTTTGCCTTCAAGATGTAGCCGTCGGATCACCATCCCGAAGAAGACACTGAAAAACAACCTAAAAAAATAAGAGCCCTCCCGTCGGCGAGTGACCCTGGTCCACCACACCTCCAAGGCCCTAGGGCTAACAGAGAAGGAGCAGACCTAGGGCGTTGCCAATGAGGGGATGAAACCCTATATGGGTTTATAGGAGCTCTCACGATCTAGCTCATCGCGGTATCTCCTGAATTCACATTAGTTTGCTTAATTCCGCCCTCTTGCCTAAACATTAAATGATACATGTATGCATCTCTTCCTCCTGAAGATGGCATCATTGTTTCGTCACAATAGGGCCGATGTGGGCATGCCATTACGGAGTACACGGATAGATGGAACCGTCTTCTTCCTATAATTGCATTCCTTCGCCAGCTCGTGATGGTCGACAAAATCTGAGGAGGTCGGTTGGGCATCATTTGGCAGTTCGACATGCTGGAACACTGGCTCGGGGACATTTTAGTCTCAGCAATCTTTCATCAGGCTTTCTCTTCCTATGCAGTTGTAGGTCATTTCGAAGACCAGATGCTAAATGAGATGTTGAGGATAGCAAAAATGTGTGATGGGCTGGAGGAACACATGAATTACTGGAACAAGACTAGTGAGCTCCTCGTGTTTGATGGAGATTTTGATAGGAGAATGATCATTTCGCATGTCGTGACTGCTCTCATCCTCTACTCGATCAGAAACAATGGCAACCCGGTGGAGGCAATCGAGACACCATAGAATTACATTACGTTCCTCCTCGCGAAGCACGTCAAGATGTTGCCCGGCCCAAGTGACATAGAGATTGGTACCATTAGATTTGTGTTAGAAAGTAGCTTTTTCTTGGTACTATGGTTTTGTATCTATTAATGATACTCCCTCCGATCTTAAATAAGTGTTATGTTTTGAACTAGCCCCTCTCATCCTCTACTCTATGAGTGAAAATGACAACCTCGTGGAGGAAATCGAGACATCGTCGAACTACATGATGTTCCTCCTCGTCAAGCACGTTGAGACGTTGCCCGACTTGAGTGACATAGCGATTGGTACCATTATATTCGTGTTAGAAAGTAGCTTTTTATTTGTATTATGATTTTTCACTATTATTGATACTCTCTCCAATTCTAAATAACTATTCTGGTTTTGAACTGGCCGCTCTCATCCTGTACTCGATCAATGACAATGGCAACCTCGTGGAGGTAATCGAGACACCATCGAATTACATGATGTTCCTCCTCGGGAAGCACGTCGAGATGTTGCCCGTCCCGAGTAACATAGAGATTGATACCATTAATTCGTGTTAGAAAGTAGCTTTTTCTTAGTATTATGATTTTGTAACTATTAATGATACTAGGGTTGGAGGGAGTATTGTAAAAAAAAATTGGTGATGCTTGGACCGGTTATTTTCCACGCACGGCTGTGTAAACCTTATTTTCCTCCAATAAGCGAAACATGTTGCTCGGGCAACGGATCATTTCCACGAACACGGCTGACATCTTCCATAAGCAAGGAAGAGATATATGCACAAACTTTTCTTTAGAGGTTCAAACATATTTTGATTGTTACAAAGAAAAAGAACGATCAACACAAATATTTTTATGTTACATATAGAAGATGAATTAATTTGTACGAGCGAGGAAGGAGCACTCTTACAAGGCAGGTAATTCTTCTTGTATCTGTCGTACTCTGAGTCTAGTGTTGACCATTAAATTAAATTGGCTAAGAACACGTGAATTATATGCCCCAAAAAATTATACCATTGGAAATTACACGTCCAAAACTGTCAATATGGATTCCGCTTACGAGTTCTGAAAGCGTATTCACTAAAATCCGCCTTGCGCTTTCCTTCATAATAGAAGGTGTTGCTGCATAGGTTTCGCCCATAGAAATTAGCGAAAAGGATCCCCTGTTTCTTTCCTATTCAATTCGATCTGGTGAAGCTAGAGATGGCGGCGGCGGGCGAGGACATGGTGCGGGCATCACACATCTTGATCGAGTACGAGGGGTCCTGCCACAAGGCGTCGTGGAAGGACCCTGAGGGCCAGGTCAACTCCGCTACCATGCGCGACGACGCCGCCGCGCGGCTCGGGGAGGTCCGCGACCAAATCCTCACCGGCTGCGACTCCTTTGCCGACCCCTCTGCGCAGCAACCCGACTTATCCTCTGCGCGCCTTCGCCACGGCGTAGGTATGTCGCCTCTCACCCCACTTGCGTGTTCTACTCCTTGCGAGATATGGGGATAGATTATTGTGTCACCGCTAGGATTTAGGGTTGCCCGAAGCAATCGATCTAGCCCATTCTTGAATATTCTTGATGCATCTGATCCATTATTTGTTATTTCTTGGGGGTGAATCTAGAGATCGTTTAATGTGAAATATGTGATTAGCCTTTCTAGAAAGACTAATTAGTGCTTTCCGTGATCTAGATGTGATGTTTTTAGTGGATTTTTTCCACGAAAAGAGTACAAACAACAAAGAACCCAAAACAATAAAAGGAATAAAAATAAAAAACCATGAATAGTATATGGGTAAACAACAATTAGGCATCTGAAAGTCTCGCATGGAGCGGCATAGCCGAGCCTCGTCTAGGATAGATCTCACAAGGTCACTGCGATCTTGAGAAGTACCATTGAAATCACAATAATTACGCAACTTCCAAATTCACCACACCATGAGAATGATGAGCGATTTTGCTTCTTTTCAGTTCTTTTGGGTTGCCTATTGCTTATTTTTGTTGAAGAGTGATGATTTTGGTTCAAACCATGTCTTTTATGGAGATAGAACCTTGAAATAGTGATTATTTAA
Source organism: Avena longiglumis (assembly GCA_030063025.1). Taxonomy (NCBI): domain Eukaryota; kingdom Viridiplantae; phylum Streptophyta; class Magnoliopsida; order Poales; family Poaceae; genus Avena; species Avena longiglumis. The sequence goes on along the minus strand of CP125976.1, from coordinate 578,594,645 downwards.
GTATTGCCACGCTTGAGTTGAAAACTTTTATTTTTCTTAGGCAAAATGGGAAGGAAGAAGGAAACATGAGAGTATAAGATCACAATAGAGATTTACAGTAGGGGTAAAACATTCCATAACCAGCCACGGTCTACGTTTAATCGAGAGGGCCCTATTTGGTTGTGTTCACCTCTACGTATGCATCTTCCTTATTTTTCACATGTCGTCCTTTATTAGTCGGATTGTGATGGCCATAGACCAAAAATAGTCCTTTGAAGTGCTTCACCTACAATTGATGTGTAGGTATCAATTTGTACAAATGAGGGACTGTAAGTGCAACAATAAACTACCCAACACAAATAATTACGTGTGTACTCCTCGACCTAGAGCGCCATATATGTTTTCCATTTATTCTTTATACTTACACGCTGGTGAGCTTTGTTTGCTCTTTATTACTATTACATTGTGTAATTCATTTCTAGAAAATTGAGATGAATGCATATCACATCAATTACCTTTTTTGAACACCCTCCTGTATTTTCTTGGAACGATCCAATCCAACTCTATTGTATTTCTATATACTATAGTAAAAGATTTGAGTGAAGCAATTAATCTCACTATCTTTCCATATATATTTTTACCAAAGGTGATACATCTAGTACTTTTATTTTAACAACCTTTACTCAACATTATGGTTAAGCTTTCTCTAGAACTAATCATGTGTACCGCACATTGTGTGACCAACTAGGCATGAGGTTTGTCAGCATGGGGTTAATCAATATCGAGGGACATTAGGGTAACAAGGATAAATATATCATTTACTTCATAACATTGCTAACCATGTTTGTATATGGTGTCCCATCATTTTTGTGTTTTCAACATAGAAGAATATGAGAATTGAAGGATTTTTTATATTACTATAAAATAGCCTTAAATTTCAATATTACATATGTGCATCTTATGTGACAGCAACAATAAATCACTTTCCTTTTCTTTAGCAATAACGTCGACTAAATCTGTCATGATTCTATTTTAAAGAACGGAATTTCGATGGCAATACTTTATTCTTCACTTTCCTTTTCTTTAGCAATAACATTGACTAAATCTATCACGATTCTATTTTAAAGAACGGAATTTTGATGACAATACTTTATTCTTTACTCTACTATGTACTATTTTTTCTAGGTTTTACTGATGTTATTAGTATCATGAATGAAAATAGTTATCACATGTTATATTTATTTAGTTATTTAATTACATTCTTGTAATTGTTCTTCCTAAATTCATATTCCTTTATGCAGAACTTGAAAATATGCAAAGCACTGACCGGATATCCAACACCCCCATCACCCTGCTTTGTCTCATGATTGGACCGCAAGGCTGGGCCAACCTACCACTCGAGCTGTTACACTCCATCATTGTCATGTTGGGTTCAACCCGTGACCTTCTTGCGTTCATTGCCACATGTCCCAGTTGGCATGCCGCGTTCATGTCAATCAGGTCTACCTTAGGTGCGCTCTTTCCACCTCTTATTTTTAGGATTTGTGCCAACCGAACAAGCACCACAGATTCCACCCTTCGAAACACATGGGAGCTCATTGATCTCTCCTATCCGAGTACCCCTTTGCGTCGCTTGAGCCCCCCATGTATTTTGGATACAATGACATTTGTAGAATGTTCTCATGGTCATGCCATCTTCTCTTTTGATAGATCTCATATCATTGTGGACATGTTCACTGGTACTACGGTTATAGCACCACCTTGTCCAGTGACTCAACTATGCTATAGGGCCTTCATAGCTCCACATGCATCACAATACTCGTACCTTTTTGTCAGTGGCCCACAATGTCTTTTTGCTTGGCGAGTCGGGAGCCCATCTTGGTTGCACTGCGACTATATAAATGCACATATGATCAAACAGATTGTGACCTTCAAAGGTCGCATCTTTGCCAGGACATGCCATAAGTTGTACGCCGTGCACTTGTCACCTGAACTCCGCCTCGAGGCACTTAGAGTTGTTTGCGGTATGAACCTAGGACCACCCAAGCTTTGTGGGACGTTGGTGGTGTGTGACAACATGGTTCTCATGCTTGATGACTTGGAAGCCTTCTTTCTCGACTTGTCCACTAAACCTGCAAAGTATCTCAGAGTGGAAGATGGATGCTTGGAGAAGCAAGCATTCTTCTTTGACAAGGAAGATTCTGGCCAGCCACGGCATATCATGAACCCAGAGAGGCTGGGGTTAAGAGGTAGCCATACCTACCAATTGAATCACAAGGGTCAAGTATATTCATATCCAACAGTTGATGACCAAGATTTGCATCTACCAGTAGAACCTATTCTTGCATTGTTGTCCACCTACATTTTGCGCAACCCTGCAACTTTCACAACTTGGGCTTGAAATCTCACCAATGTAACTTGTAATTGTGTCCTTTTTCACTACATGGGGTTTGATTAATCTTGCTACTTTCCGCCCCAAGAGTTTCATAAGAATTTGGAATAATGTTGGCAATTGCTATTTTGGTGAACTATGTTTATTACTTCCCTTTTGAAAAAGAGAGGTATGAGTCTACATCCTGAAACAACTATATGTCATATTGGGGAATGTGCCGTGTCTATGAGCTTTTGCACCCCATGGGGTATGTGTCAGATAATTCAGTTTGTTTGTTCACTATGTATGTTTTTATTCTCTTGTTCATGCTAGAAAGCCAGAGTCTCCTTCTATTATTTCTTGGTTTCTACTTTTCCATTTCTTCTATTTTCGTGGTCCTAAATGTGCTCTTGTTCATGCAACAAGGATGATAAAAAACATCGTGGTTGCACACACATGAAACAACGTTTATAAGATGCACATGCGGCACCAGAGAAGATGATCACCTATCAAATCAGTTGTAGACACGACCCTGTAGTGTATGTATCTACCTCAACATACAACTCTACTACTCGACAAATTGAACCATACTGACTACTACAAAGCAAACTGTTTACAGTTTAAATTTGTAGTGGTTGAAACATATATAGTCTATTAACGAACAACTTAGGTGACTTATGACAACATTGTAGAGGGGAAGATAAACATTCAAAGATTAAACATGCCTGATTTTATTTTTGTATTGCCAATCCTACAAATTGAACCTAGCTAGAACAAAGTTCACAACACAATTGAACATAGGGTGTTTACGATGCATGCCAAATCTATAGCATTTCTGTTTCTCCTCCTCTTATTTATTAGATACCACGACCGACTTGATAGGGGTTAACCTCTTGGGTGGCCCGATTGACAGGGATTAACCTCTTGGGTGGCCCGATCTTCACGAATCTCGTGGTCAAATCTATGGGAAAGCGAGGGTAAAGGGATAAGGTAGCGGAAGCGAACACACACCTCGCGAAGAACACGATGAACACATGCAAAACTCACACGATACAAGGCCGATTGATCCCAAACGGCGGCCACCGATCCAATAGAATCCTCACAAGGAAAGATCGGTCAACGTTCTCCCTCAAATCCACATCGGAGAAGGAAGAACACCTTGGGGAGGGTCTTGACAACTTGGAGACGAGACATCGAACTCCAAGGCCTTGTTCAACGATGGATGTGTGATGCAAAGTCCAATCGAGGTTGGTGACGATAGTCGGTCCCCTTTGTAAAGGGGATGAGGCAAAACTAGAGATTCCACAATGGGGGTTGTCTTTAGTCTATCATCTATGCCTAAGGGATACATGAAGGGGTGGGGGATCTATTTATAGGCCAGCCACATAAACAGGGGTAGTTTGGGGATAAAACTAGGGTCTAGATGAGCTAGAGGGGTACATGGGCCGAAGGCCCGGCTGGCGGCACGCCGGCCCATCTTGTGGGTCGGAGACTCCGGTGTAGGGGTCGGAGACTCCGGTGTGGGCCGGAGAGTCCGGTCTATGTCCTATGTCGTCTCCGGAGGGGCGTATAGACTGTCCTCGGGTCGGTTTCTGGGGTCGGTCCGGAGTCTAGTCCGGAGACTCCGGTGGTTCAGCCGTGGCTTCTTACGTCTCCTCTTCCAAGCCTACGTCTTGTCGGGCTTGATGTTTCGGGCTTACTTCCTTGCCCCCGTACTTGTAGGTGTGAACCTATTATGCATATGTGACGGAGTATGAAGTAGCATACCATTCAATAGGGTAGGAAGTGGGCTCGCACAGAGGAACGAATTCACCTTTCGAGTCCATGATGACTTAGCGTAAGTTGGAGACCATGATGTGGTAACGACCGTAGGTCGGGCTACATCAGCCCCCCCTTCAAAAAGAGTTGTCCTCAACTCTACATGCTCATCAGAAAGTAAAAGAGGTCGAGAGACCTTCTTGATCCTGGGGTTCACGATATAGTCATTCTCGGGAAGATCGACTTGACAACACTTCAATGTTCCTTCACTTTCCATGAAGCCTACATAGGTCATAACAAAAGCGAAGCAACACTCAAAGAGTAGCCAATTCATGAAGATTATAGCATGAGTCCTCAAGTAGAAGGAAGTCACCTTAGCTTGTAGAGGTAGCTCAATGAAGGGTACCATATGTAACTCTATTCGGGTCTTCTTGTCAACACATGGTCCATAGAGGTTGACGTGTATGCATTTGTACCTTCACACAACAAAGACCAAGCAAAATATTTTCGTGCGTGATAGAGGAGCATGTCATTTGCGGCATGTCCACTCTTGTTCACAACACTATTAACACGATACAAGGATAGCAAATGGAATGCATATGCAAGGTCAAAGTGCATGGAAATCGTTTGAACATCCTCCAAATGTGGGAACTCAAAAACTCCATATAATGTAGTAGTGGGGCATGATGATGCTTGACGCTAGCACTTCGTTTGTAACCCCAAGCGTAGGGTGTGAAGAGCAAGCAGCAAGTTTTCCCTCAGTTGAGACCAAGGTATCGAACCAGAAGGAGGAAGGAAACGTCACACAGGTGTTGCAAGCAATGCGAAGACTTGCACAACACAAACTCAAGGCTTTGCCCCAACGAATCAGTGAGGTTGTCAAGCTCACCGGTTTGTTGTAACAAAGGATTAAACATATGGTCTGGAAGATAATGGTTTGCAGCAAGTAAACAAGTAACAGTGGAAGATGTATCAATGGTAAAGATTGGACCGGGGTCCATAGTTCACTAGAGGTGCTCTCCTTAGATAAACAACATGGCATGAAGGGTAAAAAATTACAAAGAGGGCAATTGTGAGGCGAGCAAGGCATAACAATGCAATTACTAGTCAGAAAGATCCTATGAGATTCGATTGGGCAATACAACAAGATACATAGACCGCCATCCAACTACATCTATGAATAGAAGTCCACCTTCAGGTTATCATTCGAACCCCCTCCAGTATTAATTTGCAAGCAACAGACAACTGCTTTAAGCAAAGTGTGTAATATAAACAGTCCACATGTTCCATGAACAAGAGACCTTTGTTTTCTCCCTAGTAGCAACAACACATCTACAACCGAATAGATTATTGTCACTTCCCTTAGAAACTAGAGGCATGAACCCACTATCGAGCATAAATACCCCCTCTTGGAGTCACTAGCAACTACTTGGCCAAGATAGCTACTAACAACGGAGAGCATGCAAGATCACAAACAACACAGACATGATAGAATCATAAAGACAAAACCATTAATCAAACCAACATAATAATCTCAATATCCATCGGATCCTCGCAAACACAACATGCATGATTACAAATAGATTAGATCTTGATCATGAACAGAGCTCACAAGATCTATACATAAAAGCACAAGGAGGAGATACAACCATCTAGCTACTACATGGACCCATAGTCCAAGGTGGAACTACTCACGCATCATACCGGAGAGACAGCCTCCGGGATGATCTCCCCTCCGGCAGGGTGACGGGAAGAACTTCAGATCCCCCCAATCTAGGGATGATGGTGGCGGTGGCTACAGACGGTTTTGTGGATATTTGATCGGGTGCCTAGGGTTTTTGCATTGGGGGCTTCTTATAGGCGAAGGGGGAAGCCGAGGAGGCGACCAGGTGGGGCAAACACTAGCCAGGCACGGGCCCACCCCTAACCGCGCCTGGGGGGGTCTGGCTGCCCTGGCCCGCTTCCTCATCTCCCCTCTGGACTTCTTGTTCCCCACAGAAAGTAATTGACTTTGACGTTTGTCCGTCCAATTCCGAGAATATTTCTTTACTAACTTTTCTGAAACCAAAAACAACAGAAAACATGCATCTGGCACTGTTGCGACTTGTTAATAGGTTAGTGATGACCCACAAGTATAGGGGGTGTATCGTAGTACTTTCGATAAATAGGAGTGTCGATCCCAACGAGGAGCAGAAGGTGCTGAACAGTGGTATGGAGCGGGAAATCCCTGTGAATACTTAGCAACGAATTTTTAGTGGTTTTTTGACAAGGCAAGAAAACAAAGAGCAAGTAACAGAAGTAACGAACAAACGGAGAAAGTGGCCCAATCCTTTCTTAGCAAAGGACAAGCCGGTGGAAATACTTATAAGGACCAAACGTTCTCGAGGACACATGGGAATTCTGTCAAGTGCTCTCGCTGCAAATAGCTGAGTACTCTTCTCTGGTGTTTGTAAGTGTTGTGTGGGTGAACCTGTGCTAACATACTGCCGTTCCTAGGACTAATACATACTTGTGATTAAACCCCCTGCAAACATCTGTAACTATAGGAAAGTAATTAAGACATAATCTAACCACAGCCTTAAACTCCGAGATCCTACACTCCCTTGTGCAAAGGTGTCCTAACGGGGGTTCAGGTTTCTGTCACTCCGGCAACCCCACGATTAGTAGCCAAAAACACAATGCATCCCCCTAGGCCCATAAATGGTGAAGTGTCATGTAGTCGACGTTCACATAACACCACTAGAAGAATAGCACCACAACTTAAATACTAAACCATTGAATAATAACTCATCACAGATTCACTACTAACAACATGACTTCTCCCATGTCCTCAAGAACTAGACGAACTACTCACAAGACATCATATGGATCAAGATCAAATATGATATGATAATGGGTAATAATCTGAACATAAACAATAATCCAATGGTTCCACTCACAAGCATCAACTACAATAGTAATTAACACCGGGAAATTTTCCCCTAATGAACTAAGCAATATCCAACACAATTGTTACAGCGGGACAGAGTGGTGATGATGGTGCTGGTGGAGATGATGGTGTGGATGATGATGATCTCGATGAAGCCTAGCTTGATGACGGTGTTGATGGCGACGGTCTCCCCTCTCCGGGGAAGGAATTCCCCCGGCATAAATCTGTCTGCCGGAGAGATCTTTCTCTCTCGGTGTTTTTCGCCCCCCAGAGGCGGCGGAAATCTATCTGTGGTCGCTCCCTGAGGCTTAGGGTTCCGAAGGGAAGTTATAGGCGAAGGGGGAGAGTCGGAGGCCGGGCAGGTGGGCCAAACCCACCCCAGGCGCGACCTCAGGTGGTCCCGTGCCTAGGGGGGTTTGGGGCCCCTATAGCCCCCCTTCGCTCCTCCTTCTGGCTTCCTTCGTCTTCTGGTGAAATAATATGTTTCCATATTTTTCTGGTATTTTTCTGATCTTCATGAAATTGCACCGAAACGCCTTCTTTTCCATCAGAATCCAGACTTCGACAGTTCATCCTCCAGAAATCATCCAACATGCATAAATAGATGAAAAGCCATAAGTAATACCTCATAATAAGACAAATATCAATGGATATAGGTAAATTATGATATAGAATGGTGATTCAAATTGGGCGTATCAATTAGTACCATAAAACATGTAAAAGGCACCTCAAAGTGTAGACAAGTAAAGCAAAGTAGATACTAAACAAGCATGGAGCATCAAAAGTTATAGATACTAAACAAGCATGGAGCTCAAAAAGGTTTTTCACAAGTAAAGGCTTTCAAAGTGATACTCAATAGATAAGAGTTTTGTGCAAACAAGTAAGATAAAGAACATGATTGAATAAATCACCATATGAATTCTTGAAACACAACAACTCAAAAGCTTGCTGGATATAGAGAGGAAGTAGGTTTACTGACTCAACTGGTAACTGGTAGAAAGGTCCCTTCTTAGAGGGTAGTAGGGATTACAAGTCATAAAGAGCTTCCAAAAGATTATGGTACTTACTAGCTTAGAGTCCTCATTGCCCCTACCATAAGCATCTTGAGATGATTAAGGTTAAAGTGAACAAAGATGGAGTATATGCTTGATGAAATATAAGTTGGCAATCTCATGTCCCTTGAATATGAGGGTGAAAGAACATGTTGGGCCCCCATGTGTGGTTTTGGTAATTAATGACAATCTTTATGGACTAATGTGTGTATTAAGTTATACTTGTAGGATTTGTCCATTGGCATCGTTTGGAGCATGTGTTGGCTTCAAGGTCGATGAAATGCAAAGAAGATATGTTGGGCATGCTCAATATGCGAGGTCGATGATGAGGAATTAAGAAAGGCGTTCCATCTTGAGAAGGGCAAGATTGTCTACATCAAGCTCAAGTGGAATGCTCAAGGCAAAGGTATAATATTGATAGGTTTTCCCTTTTGCCGGTCTCACGTTGTGTGTGTGAGACCGGGTTTAGGATAGATAACCGTACTATCAAGAAGGGCTCTCGTATGAGTAATTCGGTCACATCGTTCGGAGAGAGCTCAAACCTTTTCATACTTGCATCATCATATTTGGTTGTTATTTGGTCTTATCCATGTGATGATATAGAGCTTGTGGTAATCTCCATAACAAGCTCTTGTTCATCTAAATCAGATCTCCCATTTGTATCTTGTTGCGATTTTGATTTATGCGGCTTTCCGGTTTCTCACCAAGTGAGGTATATCACATTATTCTACTTGATACTTTCTCACTTGGTGACAATCAATATTTCCACTTTTTATTGGGAAGCCCTTGTCGCCCTCTATCCAACGCAATTTGAATCGGGTCAATCGGAGCTTCCAATCAAAAGTTATCGCGGTTTGAATATTTGACGTTTTAAATGAAAAAGAAAAAGAAAAACTGGGCTGGGCGGTACTACCGCGGCCCAGTACCGCTCGGGCCTGGCGCGTGCAGACCATTCTCAGGTTGGCCTGGCACCCACTTCCGGTCCTACTGGACCGGCCCGGTAGTACCGCTCGGGTGGGCCGATACTACCGGCCGGCCCAGAAAAATGCCCAGATATTTTTAATCTCAGATCTCGTTTTTGACCAACCCCGAGCCCATCTTCTCGCGTTGCATGCCTGCGCATTGCTTGCATAGCCGCCGCCTCGTTGTCGTGCACGCGCGCCTGCGTTGACCCGCGCTGGGCCCACGCGCTCCCTGTTTCCGCAGCGATCTGCCGCCCCCGCCTCGCAGACGCGTTGCGTTGGCGCCGCCGCACCGCGTCGTTACGCCTCGGGAGGCTCGCGCGTCAGGCGCCACTCGCCACTCGCTTGGCCGCTGCAGGCTGCTGCGCGCTTACGCCGCTGTTGCTGCCATTGCCACGCTAGCCCATCGCATGCACACACACGCTGAGTGGGCCAGCTGCTGCTCTGATTTTTTCCTCTTCTTGGCTCGTTCGCTCTTGTTCGACCCGATTTGATTTGTTCGGTCCGGTAGTACCGGTCGCATCCGGTACTACCGGTCCGTCCAGAAAAAATAGCCCCAACGGTCATATTTTCTAGGGCCTCTATTTAAGCTTTGCCCGTTTTTAGTTTAGACAACTCCTCTATTATCTATTAGGCTAAACTTTGTGCACACTTTCTCTAGATCTTGAAGCTTGCCTAATCTTTTCCCTCCGATGATTCTTGCCCATATTTGAGTGGAAAAGAGAGGAGAACTATCCCCACGTTTTGACCTAACCGATTCATCTCTTTGTGAGTGCATCTTTGGGGATCTAGATTTTGGGGGATTTTGTGTCTCTCTTTGATTCCTCCTCTCTTGTTCCCCCAATAGCTTTAGTAGCTTTGTTGGAACTTGAGAGTGAGGGATTTAGGCATCTTTGTGGTGTTCTTGCCATTTGCATTTGGTGCATCGATTTGAGTTCTCCTCGGAGAATTTGGTTTGATTTACTCATTGGAGCTTGTCCCTCTTGGGTTCTTGGAACCCTAGACGGTTTGTGACCTTGGTGGCATTGTGGCCTTTTGTGGCGTTTGTTGGGAGCCTCCAATTAAGTTGTGAAGTTGTGCCCCAACCTTGTGAGAGGTTCCGGTTGCCACCGACAAGTGCACCGATAGTGGAAGCGTGGATCGATCCCGTTGGGGTGAGATTCACCGGAGAATAAGGGAGGCCTTTTGTGGCGTTGGTGGTTTGATACCACCCCCTCTACAAACGAGACGTACTCCATGTTGGGAGGAACTCGGTAAAATATCGGTGTCCCCGCGTGCCTCGGTTATCTCTATACCCGAGATCTTTACTTATGCACTTTACATTGTGATAGCCTTCGTGCTTGAAGTAATATATATCTTGCTATCACTTTGTTGCTTGTATTGCTTAGCATAAGTTGTTGGTGCACATAGGTGAACCTTAGTTGTTTCTAGGTTGTGCTTAACAAAGTAAACACTAGTTTTATTCCGCCTTTGTTGAGCCACTCTAGGAAAAGTTTTAATCGCCTATTCACCCCCCTCTAGGCGACATCCATATCCTTTCAGAGGGCCACTCCTCATGCATACTCAACTTTGGGTCCAGGTAAGTTCTTGTCATTGTAAGTATTTGTATATCACTGAGAACCGCAAACAGGGTACCCCTTGCACATGGTACAGAAGCTTTCTCATAACCAAAATGACAAGGCAAGCGGACAACGAGCATCTCAGCAATCTTTTTATTTACTATGTGTATAGCTTTTTATTGATGATGCTTCATAGATGACTCACTATGGTGATGCTGCAAGTTTCCACCATGATTAAGCATGGCTTAGGCTAGTGGCCCAGACATTTCTCTAACACAGAATACAAACTCCATGGACTTACAAGTTCCCTCTTTATTTCACACCGTTGACATCCATAGACAAAAGAGCACGATATCATCTATGTACAGAATACAAGTGCAATGTTGAAAACGTTCCCCATGACAGCACATTCTGCTAATCCCAACGTATAGATGCAATCATATAAAACTTCGATGTTCACGATGGTTCAAGTTTATTAGGGGCAAGTAAATAAAGTGTGCCATCAAGTTCGTGAGAGATTTACTAACTAGTTTTCACATAACAAAATACTTTTTAATTTGAAAGGTAGATGAAGCTTGAGAATTTGCTAGGAATAGCAAAAGCTATTAGGTAGATATGGTGGACACAAGTGGCAAAAGTTTTGGGTTCAAAGGATTTTGGAAACATGAGAAGTATGCCTTCTCAAAACAGGTTTTTGGCTAGCAAGGCTAGGTAGCAAGCAAGAGAGTTGAAAGAAACAAGAAAACATACAGGTAATAAAACCAATCATGCAATCTTCCTTGAAGACACAAAAGAATCTTAAATAAAGAATACTAAGCTTATGAGCCAACAAGAAAGAAAACAAATGATACCAAATACATGTAAGCTTTTTCTTTCTTTATTTTTCTTTCAAACTAAAGCCACTGACCAGAACTCAGTTTGCCAAAACCAATTTAGATCCACTTTATGATCCCAAAGTGGTGCCAATACTGAACAACAATATCCATCATATAATAGAGATTGCAAACTAAAAATAAGAAGTGCAAAAAGTAAAATATGAGACTTCTCATTAATATTCCAATAAAGGCACTCACACCAAGGGATACATAGGTAATCAACTAAAGGAGAGATACTTCCACATGCAAACCAAACTATAAAATAACTTCTCTACCACAGATATGAATCCACTAAAAAGGTAGAAGATAAAAGATAATGGTGGTGATACCGCGGCACTCCCCCAAGCTTGGAACAAGCCAAGGGGATGCCAAACCTGATGACGAATTACTCCCTTGGTGGTGGTGGTGTTCTCTTGATAAGGTCTTCAACAGGTTTCTTCAAATCCTCCATATTGAAAGCTAGAGTACGAATTAACTCCGAATTATGCTCAATGCATCCCACGATCAACTCGAACCGAGGATCCTAGTCCTTGTTATTCTTTCTCCATTCTTCCAAGTTAGAGCGTTTCTTCCCTACACGGTTAGAACAAGGGGTACTAGGAGGAAGTGTGCGTGGAGCGAGGATATGACGCGGAGTTCTCCCTCCTGTAGACATCTGTGATGTCCTCCTAAGATGGGTAGGTTGTGCCACCAAACCAATGCTTGCGACGGTAGCACGAGTGTCCGGTTGAATGTCCTCCTCCATGTCTCCTTCATAACCTACCGGAATCTCTTCCTCATTTAGAACTTGAGTTTCTTCTTCTTCGGGCTTCTTCCCTTTGTCGTCGGCGGAGGCCATGGTGCTCTAATCTTGAGAAGGTTTCTTGACAGAAACAGAGCGAAACGAAAACACGATGAGAACATGGTGCATGAACCTCGGGGGATCCGGGGGGGTTATATATTACGAAGTTTCAATGTGTAAGGAAGGTTTTGACATGGAAACAAGGCGAGATTGGAGTTCATATGAAACACCCCTCAGCGCTAGACAGTGCGCCCGCACCTGAGGTGGGTTTGTCCACCCCAGGCTCCGTTTCCTCTTCAGTTTTGTCTCGTAACTTCCCTTATGTATTAAAAACATCAAAAATATAAAAAGATTGGGGTTTCACGAACCTTCTGTTTTCACCACTTTTACCTATTCAAAGACGAACTCTGCAGATTCCTATTCTCCTTCTCCTGATAATTTCCTTCATACAAAACTTTTGCACAAACTCCAAGACAACATTAGCGTAAGCAAAAACAATAAACCTTTGGTAAACACTTCAACTGAAAACCCATCAAAACAAAAGCTTCTGTAAGAGGCGAATGCAAATGATGGTAGAAATCTGTCAAAACAGACCAATGGGTAAAGATTGATTTTTCCGAAGACCTTCTGCTGCTCAAATCAAAAAGTGCAGAACTGACGAAAGTTGGGTAACAACCTAGAGAACAAACTCAGAAAAATGCAGCTCCATCCGAAGTAATGATCTTCCTCGTGAATTTTTACAATGCATCACAAAAATCTGTCCCAGGACAACCACTTTTCATAACTCCTCTACTTCACAAAAGTAGTTAAACTTGACACAAAAACCAAAACAAAAAGGATAAGGAGCGGTTATTACTGAGGTAATAACTTCCAAGACTCGACAAAACTCTTGGGTTATCTCCCAACAAGTACTTTTCTTTAATGCCTTTAAGTTAGGCTTGAAACTTCCAAAGATGCTCACACATGGGAGATATATATATCTGAAATGAAAGAGAGCATCAAGAAGCAAATAACCAACACACTTGAGCCTAACCCACTTCCTATGCATGAGGGTATCATGAGAAAACGAATTGTTGAAACAAAAAGCCACAAGCATAGGCAGACCAAATAGATGCAACTTTAAAGCTCTCAACATAAAACGGGGAAACTTAACATCATTGAGATGCATAAAACCATGTTTCACTCTCTCAAAATAACCTTCAGTAGCACTTTGAATAAAGTTGACAATATAACTGTCACTAGAAATAATTTTATCATCAGAATAAGCATACTTACAGTCATCAAAAAGAGGTCCAAGGTCATAGACTGGATCAATTGAAGCAAGTTGTTCCATCCTGTAATCTTTATTAGGCAAGCTATTTTTACAAGGAGCTTTAGAAAATTTGGAAAAGTTAAACTCATAAGAATATCCATCAAACTTAGTTAAAACTTTTTCCTTCTTACAATCAATAATATCTCCACACGTGTTCAAGAAAGGTCTACCAAAAATGATAGGACAAGTTTTGCTAGTTTCTGAATTAAGCACTAGAAAATCAGTAAGATACTTAATCTTATCGCAGAGAACCTCCACATCTCTTACAATGCTAATGGGGCAAATGGTCTCCTTGTTAGCAAGGTGAATAACCACATCAATGTCCTCAAGCTCACAAGGACCAATCTCATGCATAATTTCCCTGTAAAGCTTATAAGGAATAGCACTGGAACTAGCACCAATATCACATAAACCATAATAGCAATGATAACCAATTTTAACAGAAAGCACAGGAACACTAGTTTTTCTAGCCTTACTAGGATGAGACATAATATTAGAAGCATCTTCACAGAAGACAATGTGCTCATCCTCTCTATTTCTAGTGATAGTGTCTTTCACAATAGCTACCACAGGTTCATCATTCAAATGCTTACCAGGCTCCACAATTTTCATTGTACCTTTGTTATTTGCACTAATAATCATAGAATACTCCTTTACCTTAGCTAGGAAAGGCATTTTCTCAACATGAGGTTCATGCACAATATGATTAGTAGTACAAATTTGAGTACTTCTAACAGGAACATGACTAACAACATATTTATAAGGAGCATGGTACTTATTCCACTTCTTCTTAGGAATTTCAATGTAAGAGGCAAAGGCCTTAAAATAGTTGGCAATACTTTGGGATTCAATACCAAACTTATTGCTAATATCACGGAAGTTATTACTACCCATAAAAGATTTAATGCATTCATAATCATAGTTTATACCTGACTTTCTTCCTTTGTCATTCTCCCAAGCTTCAGTGTTCTCTTGAATACGGTCTAAGAGATCCCATTTAGCTTCTTACTTCATACTTTTGAATGATCCAACACAAGAAGCATCTAGTAAATCTTTATCATGAAGAGATAGCCTAGCATAAAAGTGATTGATAATAATATTGTTAGGGAGTTCATGAATAGGACATTTAAGAATTAGTAACTTCAATCTCCCCCAAGCTCGAGCTGTACTCTCTCCATAAAGAGTCCAAAAGTTATAAATAAGACTTCTATCCTTATGGATTTCACTGGGAGGATAAAATTTAAGAGAGATGCCATCTCCTCCCATTCCATGGATTGTCCATTCTTTAGCAGCTTATACCATGCCTCAGCTCTCCCTTTCAAGGATATGGAGAGTAACTTCTTCTTCACCTGTTCAGTTGTGATACCTGCACACTTAAACAATCCGCATAATTCATGGATAAAAAGCAAGTGATCACCAGGATGGACAGTTCATCCCCAAAATAATAATTATCCATAACACGATTAACAATACTTGTAGGTATCTTAAAAGGATCTATCTCAACAGGAGGTGGTTCATCTACTACCCTTTCAGTGGTAGTAGTTTTCCCAAACAGAAAACCAAGTGGGTTATCCATATTGGAAACAAATCAACAAACAGTAACAAAAGGAAATACTAACAGTAGAAGTTTCCCTTACCAGTTCCACTCTTCAATAGCGCTTCACTCCCCGGCAACGGCGCCATAAAATAGTCTTGATGACCCACAAGTATAGGGGGTGTATCATAGTACTTTCGATAAATAGGAGTGTCGATCCCAACAAGGAGCAGAAGGTGTCGAACAGTGGTATGAAGCAGGAAATCCCCGTGAATACTTAGCAACGGATTTTTAGTGGTTTTCTGTCAAGGCAACAAAACAAAGAGCAAGTAACAGAAGTAACGAACAAACGGAGCAAGTGGCCCAATCCTTTATTACCAAGGACAAGCCGGTGGAAATACTGATAAGGACCAAACGTTCTCGAGGACACATGGGAATTCTTTCAAGTGCTTTCGCTGCAAATAGCTAAGTACTCGTCTCTGGTGTTTGTAAGTGTTGTGTGGGTGAACCTGTGATAACATACTGCCCTTCGTAGGACTAATACATACTTGTGGTTAAACCGCCTGCAAGCATCCGCAACTACAGGAAAGTAATGAAGATATAATCTAACCACAACCTTAAACTCTGAGATCCTACACTCCCTTATGCAAAGGTGTCCTAACAGGGGTTCAGGTTTCTGTCACTCTGACAACCCCACGATTAGTAGCCAAATACACAATGCATCCCCCTAGGCCCATAAATGGTGAAGTGTCATGAAGTCAACGTTCACATGACACCACTAGAAGAATAGCACCACAACTTAAATACTAAACCATTGAATAATAACTCATCACAGATTCACTATTAACAACATGACTTCTCCCATGTCCTCAAGAACTAAACGAACTACTCACGAGACATAATATGGATCAAGATCAAAGATGATATGATAATGGATAACAATCTGAACATAAACAATAATCCAATGGTTCCACTCAGAAGCATCAACTACAATAGTAATTAACACCGGGAAAGTTTCCCCTAATGAACTAAGCAAGTATCCAACATGATTGTTACAGCGGGATGGAGTGGTGTTGATGGTGCTGGTGGAGATGATGGTGTGGATGATGATGATGATCCCGATTAAGCCTAGATTGACGATGGTGTTGATGGCGACGACCTCCCCTCTCAAGGAAGGAATTTCCCCGGCAGAAATCTGTTTGCCAGAGAGATCTTTCTCTCTCGGTGTTTTCCACCCCGCAGAGGCGGCGCAAATCTATCTGTGGTCGTTCTCCTAGTATTAGGGTTCCGAGAGGATGATATAGGCGAGAGGGCGGAGTTGGGAGCTGGCCAGGTGGGACACACCTGCCCTAGGCACGGCCCAGGGGGACCCGCGCCTAGGGGGGGTATGGGCCCCCTATGGCCCAACTACGCCTTCCCTTCTGGCTTCCTTCGTCTTCTGGGAAAATATGATTTTCCAATATTTTTCTGGTATTTTTCTGATCTTCGCGAAATTGCATCAAAACACCTCCTTTTCCATCAGAATCCAGACTCTGGTGGTCCATCCTCCAAGAGTCATCCAACATGCATAAACAGATGAAAAAACATAAGTAATACCTCATAATAAGACATATATCAATGAATAGAGGCAAATTATGATATAGAATCGTGATGCAAATTGGACGTATCAACTCCCCCAAGCTTAGACCTCGATTGTCCCTAAGCGAAAATTGAGCTCAGTAAACATGTCCACAGGTTTATGGAGTGAAGTGTCGATAAAAGAATACAGACAAGAAGCATCACACTTACCAATGCACAACTCATAGAAGAAAGCAACTCACCATTATATAACTTAGCTTGCAACAAGTACATGAGTCACAATAGAGATGCATAAAGATAAATCATAATTGGAATTAGCAAACTTTGTTCTTGATTAGAGAACAGCTAGCAAACAATTTCACAAAAAGCTTTTTGTAGAAGTTTATAACAGGAGCACTGTTTTCTCAAAAAGGTTTTTCAATGAAGGTTTTCAAAGTAATACTCAATAGATAAGAGTCTTATGCAAACAAGGAAGATAAATATCATGATTGAATAAATCACCATATGAATGCTTCAAACACAACAACTCAAATGCTTGCTGGAGATAGAGAGGAAGTAGGTTTACTGACTCAACTTGGAAGTAGGAGAAAGGTTCTTTCATAGAGGGAAGCAGAGATTTCAAGTCATAAAGAGCATCCAAAAGATTATGGTACTTACTAGATTTGAGCCCTCATTGCCCCTATCATAGGCATCTTGAGATGATTAAGGTTAAAGTGAACAAAGATGGAGTATATTCTTGACGAAATATAAGTTGGCAATCTCATGTCCCTTTAGTACGAGGGCCACTCCTCATGCTACTCAACTTTAGTCACCGGTAAGTTCTTGTCATTGTAAGTACATGCGTATCATAGAGAACCGCCAACGGGGTACCCCTTTCACATGGTACCGGAGCTATCCCATAACCAAAATGACAAGGCAAGCAAACAATGAGCATCTCAATGATCTTTTTATTTACTATGTGCATAGCTTTTTATTGAGGATGCTTCACAGAATGCTCATTATGGTGATGCTGCAAGTTTCTACCATGATTAGGCATGGCTTAGGCTAGCGGCCCAGGCGTTTATCTAACACACATACATCACTCCATGGACTTACAAATTCCCTCTTTATTTCACACCATTGACATCCGCAAATAAAAGAGCATGATATCAACAGTGTACAACGTACATGTGCAATGTTGAAAGCGTTCCCCGTGACAACACGGTTCTGCTAATCCCAACATATAGATGCAAGCATATACAACTTCGATGACACAATGGTTCAAGTCTATTAGGGGCAAAGAAAATAAGGTGTGCCATCAAGTTCGTGAGAGCTTTACTAACTAGTTTTCACATAACAAAATACTTTTTAATTTGAAAGATAGATGAAGCTTGAGAATTTGCTTGGAATAGCAAAAATGCTAATAGGTATATAAGGTGGACACAAATGGCATAGGTTTGGTTCAAAGGGAATGGAAACATGAGAAGTATGCCTTCTCAAAATAGGTTTTTGGCTAGCAAGGCTGGGTAGCAAGTAAGGATGGCAATTTTAACGGTATTCAGGGAGGGTATGGTCATTATTATACCCGGTAATACCCATACCCTACACAAATCACGGTATAGCTCTATACCCGTGGGTATATCCGCATTCCTACCCTTATCGACACGTGGTCCCGAGTCACCTAAGCGCCAAAAAAGGGATGAGCCGTGGCGCATTAACACGTAACTTAATGCCGATCCCTCGTTTACCCCCTCCCCAATAATTAAGATCCTCTAATTCCTCCCTACTAATCTCCTCGTATGGAGGCAAAATCTCAATCCTCACCTCTGCCCCTCCAAAAAGCATGGAATCGGAATCATGGAATCCTCCAACTTCCCCACTAGATTTCACCCCATCCCATCGTATTTCACTGCTCTAGTAAGTCACTCGCTCTCTAAAAATCTTCGTTTTCTTTTCCATCGTTAGTATCTTGATGATTTTTAGCGATTCATCCTTAGTTGATGCTCCGTTGTGTAACACGATAGTTGATGCATTTATTTAGTTTAAATCAGTGGGCATTGGATATCTTAGAAACAAACAAGGCAGATTTTTTACAAACAAGTTATGCATCTTATTTGTTATGCATTTTATATTCTAGATCAATGGCTTCTCAAGATGGAGCAGATGGCTAGAATGAAATCTCCCTTCATCTCAACGAGCTACACTAGTATCTGAGACTACTCCGACACCTCAACTACTCCAACATCTCAAACTACATCCGGTAGAGTGGTTCTAAGAGGAAGAGGACATCTATGGGATGAGATGACAGAAATTGGTAAAAGGAGTATCAAAAGAAGAGAACATTTTGTGCGATCTAGATCTGGTACTACTCACTTATGCACATTTGGATTCTTGTCACCTAGGCATGCACCCATTGGCCCAAAGCAACAAAAGTTAAGGTTGACAAAGGTGAAGGCGGAAAAGTGAGTATGGAGAATGTTATTTTGACCAAGAGAAGGCTAGGAGAGATCTTGGATTGATGATATGTGAACATGAGTATCCTTTATCTATTGTGCAACATCTGGTTTTCGAGATTTTGTTCTACTCTAGTTGCAGCGTTTTAAGATGGTGTCAAGAAATACTATTAGGAATGATATTCTAGCTATGCATTCTACTCAAAAGGATAAGATGGTCAATTTTTTCGCAACATTCAAACAATTTGTGGACAGCAGGCTATCAAAAGAGGGGTTACATGGTTGTTACCGCGCACTATATAGATGATTCTTGGAATCTAAAGAGTTTTCTTATGAGGTAAAAATCTGTAAATAGCACAATACTAAATATTACCAATTACCATACTATGCTGATGTAATAATCTGACTTTTTTCTGTTTTATTGTGTTTAATAGGTTTGTTTATGTGCCATGTCCACATTCAGCTGAGGTTATATGTGAAGCCTTGTATGAGTGTCTTGTTGAGTGGCACCTTGAGAGGAAGATCTCCACCATCACTTTGGACAACTGCACATCAAATGACAAGGCTATGACTATATTGCGGATAAGTTGGATACAAGCTCTCTCATGTTGAATGGTATGTTAATGCATATCGCTCATGTATTAAACTTAATTGTGAAAGATGGAATGAGTGTCTTAGAGCCATGTGATAGTGTTGCATTTTGGTGTGCTACACCTAAAAGGCATGAGAAGTTTGAAAAGATGGCAAAAACTTTGAACATTGAGTATAACAAAAGGTTAACTCTTGATTGTAAGACTAGATGGAATTCAACTTATATCATGATTAGCATTGCATTACAATACATAGAAGTATTTGAGAAATTGAAGCCACGTGAAAAGAAATTTAAGTGTTGCCCAACCAAAGATGATTGGAAGTTTGCAAAAGATATATGTGATAGGTTGAAGCTCTTCTTTGATATCACCGAGTTATTCTGCACCAAGTATGTCACAAATCTTTTTTCCCTAAAGTGATCTCAATTAGCTATAAGGAAATGGGGAAGAGTGACATCGAACTTATACAAAAATGTCCGAGGAAATGAAGGATAAGTTTGAGAAGTATTGGAAAGATATTCATGGTCTTATGTCCGTTGCAATTCTTGATCCAAGGTATAAACTTCATATTCTCAATGCTCTTTATGGTCCCCTTTATGGAAGACAACATGCAGATGAAATTGAGAAGGTGAAAGTTATTGATTGAGCTAGTCAAGCAATATAAAGATGAAGTCAAGGTGAGGATACATGGGATGCTTGATGGGTTGGAGAAGAAGATGAAGCTATGAAACTTTATGACCTATATGTCAAATCGTTCAATACATATTGGACTTGTATTTGGAAGAAGCTTGTCTACCTAGAACACAAGAATTGGATATCATCAATTGGTGGAAGGTTAGTGGCTCGAGGTTTCCTACCTTGCAAAAACTTGCTCGCGATATATTGCCTATTCCCATAACATCTGTGGCTCTAATGTGCATTCACAAGTGGGAGAACTTAGTGCACATCGCAGAGACTTACTCCTAATGTGGTGAAGCTCTCATGTGCATGCAAGCTTGGTCTCGTTAGGTAATTTGTTTTTCACTTGCATTTGTTTATTTACTTTGCAAATAACTTTCCATTTATGTACTAATGTTGGTTACTTCATCGTGGATGGAATTCTACTCTCTTTGCTAACTTTCGAGTGTTCTTGATGATGAAGAAGAGATGGTAAATTACTAATATGTTTTATCTTATACTCTCGGGATCATCGCGCACGATAGTGTACTCATGTTTGTTATGACCTGGTTCATTTGTAGACGAGTCTACTATTATCACTCGAGGAATGAACAAGCGGTTGTTGCTTTCAGGGTGGTGGCTAATCCGTGGTGGCTAATCCGCGTGCTAGTTGGTGGTGGCTGATCCTCTGGGTCTTGCTGCTAGCAGCTTATAATGGATGCATGTGTTATGGGTGCTCGAAGAGACTAGGCAATTATCTTTTGGTTGTTATTTGTCATTGGCTATTTTTTACTATGTCTGAACTTGTGAAGTGTCATATACTCATATGTCAATTTATCGTCGACTTACTAACTGTATTTATATGAGTATGAGATTATGATTTCCATATTTTGATAAGTGACATGCTGTTGAGATATAATTGTTTATTTCATAAAATATCTTATAAATTAATGTAATTTTTTAAAATTGTGAATGACTTGTGTGGGTATGGGTATGGGTAAGGTTTCATACCCATGGGCATGGGTACGGGTAGAATTTTGTACCCATTAGCTATATGGGTATGGGTATGGTATTACTCTACCCGCCCCATACCCTGCCCATTGCCATCCTTAGTAGCAAGCAAGAGAGTTGAAAGAAACAAGCAAACATACAAGTAATAAAGCCAAGCATGCAATCTTCCTTGAAGACACAAAAGATCTTAAATAAAGAATACTAAGCTTATGAGCCAACAAGAAAGAAAACAAATGATACAAAATACCCGTAAGCCTTTTCTCTTTTCCTTTCAAACCTCAAAAAGTGTTGCTACTGACCAGAGCTCGGTTTGCCAAAACCAATTTATATTTACTTGATGCTCCCAAAGTGATGCCAATACTGATCAACAAGATCCATCATATAATAGAGATTGCAAACTAAAATAAGAAGTGCAAAAAGTAAAAGATGAGACTTCTCATTAATATTCCATAAAGGCACTCACACCAAGGGATACATAGATAATCAACTAAAGGAGAGATACTTCCACATGCAAACCAAACTATAAGATAACTTCTCTACCGAAGATACGAATCCACTAAAAAGGTAAAAGATAAAATATGATGGTGGTGATACCGCCACACTCCCCCCAAGCTTGGAACAAGCCAAGGGGATGCCAAACCTGATGACGAATTACTCCTTCGGTGGTGGTGGTGTTCTCTTGTCTAGGGTCAGATAATCCTCCAGCATCTTACGAAGTCTGTTATTCTCCTCTTGAAGCATATCCACCTTCATCCTCAAAGCATAGTACTTATCATAAAACTCGTCAATGATTCGAAGGGCTTCCACTGCCTCAGGGCAGGATCTGAAGTCTGGACCGAAGGCTATGATCCCCTGCATGTTACGAGAAAAATCACGTCCAGTGTTAATTGCTCCTACAAAAGTAGGTTTCCTTGTCTTTGTCCCTGCGGTGGTTTGTTCTTCCCACTTTATCTCCTCCACGGGCTTCTAGTCTTTGTCGTCGGCGGAGACCATGGTGCTCTAAACTTGAGAAGATTTCCTGACAGAAATAGATCAAAGCGAAAACACGATGAGAACACGATGCACAAACCTCGTGGGATCTGGGGGGTTATATATTGTGAAGTTTTAATGCATAAGGAAGGTACTGGTAAGAAAACGAGGCGGAGACGGAGCTCGGGGGGTCACACCCCCTCTAGGCACAGCCAGCTGGGGCCCACGCCTGGGGTGGGTCTGGCCACCCCGGCCTCCGTTTCCTCCTCTGTCCCGTCTCGTAATCTTCCATATGTATTAAAACATAAAAAATATAAAAAGATTAGGCTTTCACGAACCTTCTGTTTTCACCACTTTTACCTATTCAAAGACGAACTTTGTAGAGTCCTTTTCTCCTTCTCCTAGAAATTCCTTTCCTAGAAGGTCTCGCACAAACTTCAATGGCAACATTAGTGTAAGAAAATATAATAAACCTTTAGGTTCACACTTCAACTGAAATCCATCATAACAAAGGCTTCTATAAGAGGCAAATGCAAATGATAGCAGAAATCTGTCAGAACAGACTAGCAGGTAAAAATTGATTTTTTCGAAAACCTTTTGTTGCTCAAATAAAAAAGTGCAAAACTAATGAAAGTTGGGTAGCAACCTAGAGAAATGATAACCCATAAGTATAGGGGACCGCAACAGTCTTCGCGGGAATTATTACCCAGATTCAACACAAGGGGAGCCAAAGAATACTTGCAAGCCTTAACAACTAAGTTGTCAGTTCAGCTGCACCTAGAAATAGTTCTTGCTCACAGAATTTTATCAGTAGCAACAGTTTGTAGTAGCAACAACAAAGCAACAACAATAACAACAATAGTAACAGTGACGACAACACTGGGATTCGAGTGCGGTAGGCATAGGGATGGATGGACGGGTGTTGCATGGACGAGTATAAACATGTAAATCCAAGATCTAGGGCATTGCAGATAAATAATAACAAGCATCTAAGTACTAAACAATCCTAGGCATGTGCTCCAAATATAGTCAGACGTGCTCACAATGAGAACTTGCACAACATCTTCCGTCCATCCAGCCCGTGGCAGCGGGGCCTCTAGGAAAGTACTGGCAATTAAGGTGCTCATTTTAATAGAGCACAGAGCAGAGCATTAACACTCCGTGAACACATGTGATCCTCACACCACAGCCATCCCCTCTGGTTGTCCCAATTATTGTCACTTTGGGGCCTTTGGATCCGAACAATGATATGTGTACACAACTTGTATATAAGATCACAAACAATACTATCATAATGATTCAATAATAAGTTCAGATCTGAGATCATAGCACTCGGGCCCTAGTGACATGCATTAAGCACAACAAGTTGCAACAAAGTCAAATAGCACAAGAGATACTAGACACTATGCCCTAACAATCTTATTCGATTACATGATAGAACTCATCCAATCCCTACCATCCCCAAGCCTATAGCGGGGGATTAGTCACTCATGGATGAGGGAAACATCGGTGGTTGATGGAGATGCGTTGGTGATGACGATGACGATGATCCTCTCCAAATTCCCTGTCCCGGAAGGGTAGCAGAACGGAGTTTCTGGATCCGAATCTTGGTTTCTGGTGGCGGCGGCGGAGCGGAACTCTTTTTCGAAAACTATTGACCCCCCTCAGTTTTTAGGTTGAAAGGCAACTTATAGGCGCAGCGGGAGGCCGAAGAGCTGCCTGGGGTGGCCACACCCCCACCAGGCGCGGGGTCAGGTGGGCCCGTGCCTGGGGGTGGGTCTGGGCCCCAAGGCCTCCCCTTCGTCTCTTCTTCTCGCTGCGTGAATCTTCTGGTGAAATATAATTTTTTGGCATATTTTCCGGGATTTTTCCTGATAGTTCATTTTCTGCACAAAAACAAGACACCAAGGTAATTCTGCTAAAAACAGCGTCAGTCCATGTTAGTTGTATCCAAATCACACAAGTTTAGAGAATAAACAATAGCAAAGTGTTTGAGAAAGTAGATACGTTTTGGACGTATCAACTCCCCCAAGCTTAGCCTATTGCCTGTCCTCAATCAATTCAGTTGAAAACTGAGTGCGATAAAAGAACTTTCACAAACACTTTGCTTCATATGATGTAAATATTCTCAGCACAGGAGTAGATGCTTAGACAATTCATAATAAAGAGTATGCAACTAAGTCTACTCAATAGTCATTGCAAGATATGAAGATAAACCAACTCAATAATAATAAGTAGCATGAAACATAAACATAAGCAACATTGCAATGCTCATAATAAGGTATGATAGAGTGGTATCTCGCTTGCCTTTGTTTGAAGAGAACAATATAAATGCCAAGGCACCTCTGAAGTTCACATGAATACTATAGATAAAGATATCAGAGATACAAGCATCAAAGTCATGACATAATTAACCAAGTTTTGGAACAAACACAAGAATGACAACTATGCTCTCAAGAAGGTGCTCATAGAATAAGTGGTGACTCAACAAGGTTGTGAAAACGGTTTTGTGAAGGTTTGAAAGGCTTCCCAATGCTGAAAGGAAGGTACTCATTAGCTTTGAGCTCTCATTTCCCCTATCATAGGCATATTCATGTGGTTAAGGTGAAAGTGAGGTCCACTCTGAATCATATGCTTGACAGACCATAGGCTAGAAATCCCAAGTCCCTTGAGTACGAGGGTCGCTCCGCATGCTACTCAACTTTGGTCACCTGAAAGTTCTTATCATTGTAAATACATGCATATCATCGAGAACCGCCAACGGGGTACCCCTTGCACATGGTACAGGAGCTTTCCCATAACCAAAATGACAAGGCAAGCAGACAATGAGCATCTCAGCAATCTTTTTATTTACCATATGCATAGATTTTTATTGAGGACGCTTCATAGATGCTCATTATAGTGATGCTGCAAGTAGTTTCCACCATGATTAGGCATGGCTTAGGCTAGCGGCCCGGGCGTTTCTATAACACAATGTATAAACTCCATGAACTCACAACCTCCCCTTTTATTTCACATCGTCGACATCCGTAAACAAAAGAGCAAGGAATCAACTTGATGAGGTATCCAAAAAGTGTTGAAAGCGTTCCCCATGTCAGCATAGTTCTACTAACTCCCAGTATATAATTAGCAAGCATATAACTTTCATGGACTAGTCACAATGGTTCAGGATTATTAAGCGCAAGGAATAAAGTGTTCCATCAAGTTCGTGAGAGCTTTACTAACTAATTTTCTGAAAACAGACAAACATTTTATTTTGGAAGAAAACACAGCATATATAAAATATGCACTGAAGTAGCAAATGATGCTAATAGGTAGGTATGGTGGACACAACTGGCAATATTGGTTTTGGGGAGTTGGAAGCACATGTAGAGCATGTACTCAGTGCAAGTGAAGGCTAGCAATAGAGAGGGAGCGACAAACGAGAGAGCAATAGCTGTCATAATCATGCATGCAACAAAATAGGACTAACTATGGCATGAAAATGATATAAAAATGTCACATCCCAAGATTTTCCAAATCTTGTAATGTGAAAATAAATGAATAAAATAAAACTTTGTTGATTTTCAGGGCCAGAAGAAACTTTTGAATTCAATTGGAACTTAAAACCCATTTGAATTAAATAAAAATCCTAAAAGGATTTAAAAAGATAAACATTTTAAATAAAGGAAAACAAAATATTTTGGAAATACTATTTTAGATCTTTTAAATAAGAGGATTTGGCTTTCAAAAGAAAAAGTGGATTTATAAATAAAGATTATTTTATATAGCCAAAATAAACCTTGGCCAAGCTTTGGGAATTAAAACATTTTATTTTAAATAAAATTAGCAAAGGTTTATTTAAATAAATTAATAAGGATTTAATATCCAACTTTATTTAAATAAAAGGTTTTACCAATTTAATTGAAACATCAAAACTTATTAAATTATTTAAAATAAGTTTTCCAAATATTTGATATTCTTAATTAAAACCTACTGAAGTGTTTTGGTTTTATTTTAGATTTCAAAATAAACATTTTAATAAAACAAATCCTATTTGATTTAATAATGAAAGTCTATTATATTTAATTAATAATGGACTCTAAAATAAAATGTTATTTTGTTTTAAAAACAAGTTTCCAAGTATTCTATATTTCCCAAATAAAACCTACTGATTTGGTTTTGAAAATATTTAGGTTTCAAATAAAGATTTTATTAATAAAATCAAACCCTATTTGATCTAATAACTAAGGCCCATTTTATATAATTATTAATGGACCCTAAAATAAAAGGTTATTTTGTTTTAAACAAGTTTTCCAAATATTATTTATTTCCAAATAAAATCTACTGATTGGTTTTGAAAATATTTGGATTTCAAATTAGGATTCTAATAAATAAATCAAACCCTATTTTGATTAAATAAACAAAAGGTCCATTCTATTAAATAATGAATGGATTCTAAAATGAATAAAAATATTATTTTATTCTGGAATTTGGGTATGTTAATAAACAGAATCAAATTAAAAATTACAAAGTTGGATGATTGTTTGAATTAATTTGGGTGTGATTTGTTTGTTTGGAATTTCAAAACAGAAATCAGAAATAGTAAAAGAAAAGGATACAGAATATAAAAAAAAAATGGAAGTCGACCTGACCCAACTGGCCAAGCCCAACTAAGCCCAGCAGCCCAACTCCCCCTCACCCGAAAGAAAACGTTTCGTACTCCGTTTCTAACCCACACCGAGACTGAAAAGTGGACCTCCTCCTCGCTCATTTCCCACTGACTGACCGACCCCACTTGCCACTGTTCTTCCTCCCCACCCGCACGACCCCTTCTCCCCCTCGCCGGCCGTTGCAGGCCTTGATTTCGCGGCATCAATTCTCCTTAACGCGGCCACCTTAACTCGCAGAGATCAAGCACCTTAAACGCCAGCACGTCCTCTCTCGTTTCCCTCTGACCCCTCCCTCAAGCACGCCCCCAGGCCGAGGAATTTTGCCCTGCACTCCCTTTACTCCGACGAGCCTTCTTCCCAAAATCCGGCCAGCACACACCACCCCGAGCCTCCCTGAGCACGCTGACAACTTCCCCACAACCAGACGCATCTTCCAGCACCCTCCTCTCAACCGCGGGCTCCCCATAGCATCGGCTACATCAAGCTTTCGAACGCCGCGTACACCTCTCCGACGCCACAGTTGTATCCGACCTCCTCTTCTCTTTCATGCACGCCACACGACCTTGCGCAGCTAATCTTGCCATCTGCTTGCCTTGACGTGATCTCGAGAATCGTCCTCGACCTCGATCAAGGCGTCCGTCGCTGTAACCAACTCCGCGAAGAATTTCGCCCGCCCCTTGCCACGAAGACCACCACGACCAGCATCACCTCGTCTCGCGATCTCGTAAGCTTACACCCTCCCCTTTTTCTTCACCCGCCGTATGCGCCGTCTTCCCGTCGCCGCCGCACACAGCCGCGCAGCGCCGCCAGTTAATGGCCGATTGTTTAGGTCCGTTAGATCTCGATCGGGTGGATGTGATAGAATGACTTAACCGCGAAGGGGTATGCGCTCAGTACCGCATGATCTGACTTAATCCAACGCGCCACAACCGCGATCCACACCGAACCGGTACCAGCGAATGACGTTGCGCCGCGTGTCACCAAATGGATTGAAATTAGAATTTGAAATCTGATTTAGGTACGATTTTGAAACCACTATATCTTTGGATCTACACGTCCAAATTTTGCAAATTTTATGTCGTTAGATTCAGGAGAACAAGCCCTAGCCAACCATGGCCTTAGTTTAGAAAATAGTATCTGTTAGTTTGCTTGATTTTGCAGATTCTTTTGTGAGCTTGTTTAGAGTAGGAAAATTGTTTAAAAATTGAATTTAGGGGTAAAACTTTTGCAAAATGGTTTTATGTGACCTTACTGACCCTAGGAACCAACCCTTGGTGTTAAAAATGATTCTGGTAAAAATTTAGGTTGGATTACTTGACTTAGCCATTTTCTAGCCAAATAAAAAGAATGGTTTTTGTTATGAAAATGTTTATGGAAAGAAAACTTTAAGAAAATGGTTTGATCAAACCCACTGACCCCAAAACACCAAGTCCTAAGAGTTAGAAACTTTTGGTGAAGATTTAAAGGTTTTAGACTTGATAAAACTAAAATTCCACCACATAAAATAATGAATGGATTTAAAAATGGTTTTTGG
The DNA here is from genome assembly GCA_030063025.1 of Avena longiglumis. NCBI lineage: Eukaryota > Viridiplantae > Streptophyta > Magnoliopsida > Poales > Poaceae > Avena > Avena longiglumis. The sequence continues at coordinate 578,566,110 of CP125976.1, read as the reverse complement.
ACAAAACCCTCTTGCTAATGACTTTTCCATTTTGGTAAATGACCAATTTGGATCTTAAAAAGTTTAGAAACCTAATAGAGACCCTCTTTACAAAATAACACTATCTTGTGCATGCTCCCATGCATGACTTAGATCCCATTATTTTGTGTGTGTTAAATTGTTTGATTGATTTATTGGTTTGGAATGCTAGTTGATTTTGTGTCTACTTGATTGACTTGTAGTGAAGTTAGAAAGTGAGACTAGCAAGATCAAGGGTGAACCACCATTCCCTACCAAAAAGGCAAGTGATGCTTCATACTTTTTGTCCCATTACTTTCACTATGCATTAGTGATTTTCTCTAAGTAAAACTTGCATGGATTTTGCTAAGTATAGACCTTGCTATAGGAAAACCTAGAAGATGAATCTTTAGTAGGATTTTTCCTAATTTAGAGATTCCTACTACTACCAAGCTTAGCCTAGCTAATAGAAAACATGGGTGGAATATATATTCACACTATGGAAAAATATTCTAAGTCTGAGGACTTGTGATTTTGTCTAATAAAACAACTAAGTTAATGAATCACCTGGGTGGAATGGGAAGGCTTGGTGGTGTTTGGTTGAGTGGTTCACAAGGCCATGGACTTGGATTGTGTATCTCACTTGTGGTATGCCACCCAGGAACAAAGAGATTTGAGATGTCAAATGTTGAGAAGCTTCAAGTGCAACCACTTGGCAATATGGGCTCTGCCATGATCATATAGGTTGCAAGAAATTAGCCATATGGACAGTGGGTGGTAGTGTTTGATAGGATGGAACGCGTCCATATTGGTCTAAGGAAAGCTTCTGAAAGATCTTGTCTTGGGAAACCAAGTCTTGTGGGGAAAGTGCACCACCTCTGCAGAGTGTAAAATCTAAGTACTTAGCCATGTCCCTGGTAAAGGACAATTTGAGCATCAAGACATGGAAGCAATCAAGAATCTCATCATTCAAATTTCTAAATTAAAACTTGTGGATTGAACAAGGGTTGTTTGAAATCTTAAATCTTTGATTGGTAGATGCCTTGGAAAGGATCTTCCATCTTTGATTGAGAAAAATGATTTTGTCAAGCAAAAACTTAGTATTTTCAAAATGATAAGAAAAATCTATTTTGAGCAATGCAAGCCTCAACTCCACTTAGCCAAATGCATATAGATGATAGATTCCACTATACTACATTAGTATCACTTGCCAATACAATTCAAATGTATTGACCCTTGTGGCTGTAACTTGTAATGTTGCAGGTTTGATTGTTTTTAGTGAAGATTGATTGATTAGGATTACAAAGTCTACAACCAACATCTGCCTGTGGCACTTTGAAGATGAAGGACCCCATGATTTTACTTATTCCGCTGCAATGTAATGTAATAGCCAATGGAGCTATGTAATGATGTAATAAAATTATGTTATTCCTGATTATAAAGTTATATTATGACCTTTGTTTCTTGATATTACATCTTAACTGTGGATGCTAGCTATTGATCCAGGGACTAGCATTGTAAACACAGGAGGAATCTACCTTATTAGGTTGAGACCCCTACAGATGGTATCAGAGCATTGTGTTGCCTGTAGGATTTGTAAACCTAGGATTGGACAAAAACCCTTAGAAAAATAGGAGTTGTATTTGTTCAAAAACTTATTTACAAAAACACTTGTAAACTCTTTCCTCAACCATTTTGGTTTCAACTCTACATCTCTTCTATTTCAAACTTGATGGAAAAAACCAACCCCATGGCCAAATACTACACCATGTGCAAAGGACTACTTCAAATCTAATGACTTCAACATCTTCAACTCTAATGACTTCAACATCTTCAACTCTAATGACTTCAACATCTTCAGCATATTCACCAAGGAATTCAACCATGGTTATCACTAAGGACAAGTGAGACAAGAAATCTTGCTCAAGATTTAGAGACTAAGGGAATGCAAAAGTTAGAAGGAGCCTACATCATTTGAAGTTATTGCAACCAAGAGTTTTTCTCAAGGAAACCATGATCTCATACAAGAAGAATCAAGAAGGAATGAAAGATCACAAGTGAACCATATAGATGGACCACCATATTTTAGTTAAGTCAAAACCACCAACTTATGTAGTGTGAACAAAAATATTTTGTTGCCTAAGTATGTGCTTGAACTTTGTTGTTTGAGTGAAATGTTTGACTTGTGATTGCATGCACATTGCTTGTGTGAATTGTGATGTGTGTGATTAGAACCCTTACATAGAAATCTTTTGCCTATTCTAATCTCCCTTCAACCCAAACAGATGACTACCCCAAAAGACTCCAAGGTAGATGACATCAACAACAACCAAGAGGACAACATGAGAGAACTTATAGCAACCCAAACCCAGTTGAGCCAAGAGACAACTCAGCTTTTAGCCAACAACAATGGATTAGACCCAGCCATACAAAGGATTTTGAAACTTCAATCCCAATTGTTGCAAGGATTGGTTAATCAAATGATCAGCATGGGAGAAAACTTTTCCCAAAGAGCTAATGACAACAAGGATGACAAAGATGTTATTCTAGAAGGAACCCAAGCTAGCAATAATTTTAGATACAAGGATCATGCATCCAAGGAACATGAAGATCAATGCCCCAAGAAGAGAGAAAGATCTCTCACTCATGAAGAACATGAACTAGAAGAACTCCTAGCTTTGGAGAGACCCAAAAAGAAGAAAAAAGACATAAGCCAATTGTAGTGTTACAATTGCAAAGAGATGGGACACTATGCCAGTGAATGCCCAGAAAAGAAGAAGAGCCAAAGAAACAAACAAAAGGTAATGATACCAAAGGAAAAGAAAGATATCAGCCAAGTGATGTGTTCCAAATGCAAGGAACTAGGCCACTATGCAAACAATTGTCCAGGAAAGAGGAAGCCCAAGATAAACCAACCTATAAAGGATCTCAGCCTTGTCACATGTTTCAAGTGTGAAAACAAAGGACACTATGCAGATGTTTGTCCAGAGAAGATGAAAGACAAGTTAAATAAGTCTATGAAGGATCTCAACCTTGGCCCATGAGTCAAGTATGGAAACCAAGGACACATGCAAATGTTTGCCATGAGAAATTTTTCCCAGTATCCCAAGAAGGCCAAAATGTAATTTTTGTTTGAAAATTTTTAAGGGTGGTAGTACCCTAGTTGTTTTGAACCTGCTTGCAACCCTAACCTTCCCAAATCTCGGGACGAGATTTATTTTAAGGGTGGTAGCCTGTCATATCCCAAGATTTTCCAAATCTTGTAATGTGAAAATAAATGAATAAAATAAAACTTTGTTGATTTTCAGGGCCAGAAGAAACTTTTGAATTCAATTGGAACTTAAAACCCATTTGAATTAAATAAAAATCCTAAAAGGATTTAAAAAGATAAACATTTTAAATAAAGGAAAACAAAATATTTTGGAAATACTATTTTAGATCTTTTAAATAAGAGGATTTGGCTTTCAAAAGAAAAAGTGGATTTATAAATATAAGATTATTTTATATAGCCAAAATAAACCTTGGCCAAGCTTTGGGAATTAAAACATTTTATTTTAAATAAAATTAGCAAAGGTTTATTTAAATAAATTAATAAGGATTTAATATCCAACTTTATTTAAATAAAAGGTTTTACCAATTTAATTGAAACATCAAAACTTATTAAATTATTTAAAATAAGTTTTCCAAATATTTGATATTCTTAATTAAAACCTACTGAAGTGTTTTGGTTTTATTTTAGATTTCAAAATAAATATTTTAATAAAACAAATCCTATTTGATTTAATAATGAAAGTCTATTATATTTAATTAATAATGGACTCTAAAATAAAATGTTATTTTGTTTTAAAAACAAGTTTCCAAGTATTCTATATTTCCCAAATAAAACCTACTGATTTGGTTTTGAAAATATTTAGGTTTCAAATAAAGATTTTATTAATAAAATCAAACCCTATTTGATCTAATAACTAAGGCCCATTTTATATAATTATTAATGGACCCTAAAATAAAAGGTTATTCTGTTTTAAACAAGTTTTCCAAATATTCTTTATTTCCAAATAAAATCTACTGATTGGTTTTGAAAATATTTGGATTTCAAATTAGGATTCTAATAAATAAATCAAACCCTATTTTGATTAAATAAACAAAAGGTCCATTCTATTAAATAATGAATGGATTCTAAAATGAATAAAAATATTATTTTATTCTGGAATTTGGGTATGTTAATAAACAGAATCAAATTAAAAATTACAAAGTTGGATGATTGTTTGAATTAATTTGGGTGTGATTTGTTTGTTTGGAATTTCAAAACAGAAATCAAAAATAGAAAAAGAAAAGGATACAAAATAAAAAAAAATGGAAGTCGACCTGACCCAACTGGCCAAGCCCAACTAAGCCAATGACCAGCTCCCCTCACCCTAAAAAAACGTTTCAGACTCGTTTGACCCACACCGAGACTGACCAGTGGACCTCCTCCTCGATCCTTTCCCACTGACTGATCGACCCCACTTGCCACTGTTCTTCCTCCCCACCCGCCCGACTTCTCCCCTCGCCGTTGCAGCCTTGATTTCAACATCAATTCTCCTTAACGCGGCCACCTTAACTCGCAGCGATCAAGCACCTTAAACGCCAGCACGTCCTCTCTCGTTTCCCTCTGACCCCTCCCTCAAGCACGCCCCTAGGCCGAGGAATTTTGCCCTGCACTCCCTTTACTCCGACGAGCCTTCTTCCCAAAATCCGGCCAGCACACACCACCCCGAGCCTCCCTGAGCACGCTGACAACTTCCCCACAACCAGACGCATCTTCCAGCACCCTCCTCTCAACCGCGGGCGCCCCATAGCATCGGCTACATCAAGCTTTCGAACGCCGCCGCGTCTGCCACCTCTCCGACGACGGCCACAGGTTGTATCCGACCGCCCCTCCTCTTCTCTTTCATGCACGCGTCACCGCCTCGACCTTGCGCAGCTAATCTTGCCATCTGCTTGCCTTGACGTGATCTGTAGCATCGTCCTCGACCTCGACTACGCGCGTCCGTCGCCAGAACCAACTCAGGCGAAGAATTCTGCCCGTCCCCGTGCGCCCCTTGCCACGAAGACCACACGAACAGCATCATCTCGTCCTCGCGATCTCGGTAAGCTTACACCCTCCCTGTTTTGCTTCCTGCCTCTCCAGCCTTATCCGCCTTCGCCGCCACACGACACAGTTAGCGCCGATTAATGGCCGATTGTTTAGGTCCGTTAGATCTCGATCAGGTGGATGTGATAGAATGACTTAACCGCGAAGGGGTATGCGCTTAGTACCGCACGATCTGACTTAATCCAACGCGCCACAACCACGATCCACACCGAACCGGTACCAGCGAATGACGTTGCGCCGCGTGTCACCAAATGGATTGAAATTAGAATTTGAAATCTGATTTAGGTACGATTTTGAAACCACTATATCTTTGGATCTACACGTCCAAATTTTGCAAATTTTATGTCGTTAGATTCAGGAGAACAAGCCCTAACCAACCATGGCCTTAGTTTAGAAAATAGTATCTGTTAGTTTGCTTGATTTTGCAGATTCTTTTGTGAGCTTGTTTAGAGTAGGAAAATTGTTTAAAAATTGAATTTAGGGGTAAAACTTTTGCAAAATGGTTTTATGTGACCTTACTGACCCTAGGAACCAACCCTTGGTGTTAAAAATGATTTTGGTAAAAAATTAGGTTGGATTACTTGACTTAGCCATTTTCTAGCCAAATAAAAAGAATGGTTTTTGTTATGAAAATGTTTATGGAAAGAAAACTTTAAGAAAATGGTTTGATCAAACCCACTGACCCCAAAACACCAAGTCCTAAGAGTTAGAAACTTTTGGTGAAGATTTAAAGGTTTTAGACTTGATAAAACTAAAATTCCACCACATAAAATAATGAATGGATTTAAAAATGGTTTTTGGACAAAACCCTCTTGCTAATGACTTTGCCATTTTGGTAAATGACCAATTTGGATCTTACAAAGTTTAGAAACCTAATAGAGACCCTCTTTACAAAATAACACTATCTTGTGCATGCTCCCATGCATGACTTAGATCCCATTATTTTGTGTGTGTTAAATTGTTTGATTGATTTATTGGTTTGGAATGCTAGTTGATTTTGTGTCTACTTGATTGACTTGTAGTGAAGTTATAAAGTGAGACTAGCAAGATCAAGGGTGAACCACCATTCCCTACCAAAAAGGCAAGTGATGCTTCATACTTTTTGTCCCATTACTTTCACTATGCATTAGTGATTTTCTCTAAGTAAAACTTGCATGGATTTTGCTAAGTATAGACCTTGCTATAGGAAAACCTAGAAGATGAATCCTTAGTAGGATTTTTCCTAAGTTAGAGATTCCTACTACTACCAAGCTTAGCCTAGCTAATAGAAAACATGGGTGGAATATATATTCACACTATGGAAAAATATTCTAAGTCTGAGGACTTGTGATTTTGTCTAATAAAACAACTAAGTTAATGAATCACCTGGGTGGAATGGGAAGGCTTGGTGGTGTTTGGTTGAGTGGTTCACAAGGCCATGGACTTGGATTGTGTATCTCACTTGTGGTATGCCACCCAGGAACAAAGAGATTTGAGATGTCAAATGTTGAGAAGCTTCAAGTGCAACCACTTGGCAATATGGGCTCTGCCATGATCATATAGGTTGCAAGAACTTAGCCATATGGACAGTGGGTGGTAGTGTTTGATAGGATGGAACGCGTCCATATTGGTCTAAGGGAAAGCTTCTGAAAGATCTTGTCTTGGGAAACCAAGTCTTGTGGGGAAAGTGCACCACCTCTACAGAGTGTAAAATCTAAGTACTTAGCCATGTCCCTGGTAAAGGACAATTTGAGCATCAAGACATGGAAGCAATCAAGAATCTCATCATTCAAATTTCTAAATTAAAACTTGTGGATTGAACAAGGGTTGTTTGAAATCTTAAATCTTTGATTGGTAGATGCCTTGGAAAGGATCTTCCATCTTTGATTGAGAAAAATGATTTTGTCAAGCAAAAACTTAGTATTTTCAAAATGATAAGAAAAATCTATTTTGAGCAATGCAAGCCTCAACTCCACTTAGCCAAATGCATATAGATGATAGATTCCACTATACTACATTAGTATCACTTGCCAATACAATTCAAATGTATTGACCCTTGTGGCTGTAACTTGTAATGTTGCAGGTTTGATTGTTTTTAGTGAAGATTGATTGATTAGGATTACAAAGTCTATAACCAACATCTGCCTGTGGCACTTTGAAGATGAAGGACCCCATGATTTTACTTATTCCGCTGCAATGTAATGTAATAGCCAATGGAGCTATGTAATGATGTAATAAAATTATGTTATTCCTAGTTATAAAATTATATTATGACCTTTGTTTCTTGATATTACATCTTAACTGTGGATGCTAGCTATTGATCCAGGGAATAGCATTGTAAACACAGGAGGAATCTACCTTATTAGGTTGAGACCCCTACAAAAAACTCTGAGACAAAATAAATCATCGAGGCTTACTGACTATTGATTAGTCATATGCATGCATGAGCATGTGCCAAGTCGATTCACACGAACAGTCAGAGGAGGATACCATAATATCATACCAAAGTATGAATAAAACAATGCAAGCAAACATTCATATGACATGCTACAAACTATTAGAAAGCTGGAGCTAATCATAAACAAGCAAGAACTACTAAGCATCCATAATGACATACACCTTACACAAACAGGCTAAGCATGCTCACAATGATGAGTATATGTACAAAAATGAAGACAAATAGATTTCGTTACCAGCCTCTTACCACACCTCGAGCTGTCTTAATCTTCATTATTGCCCTTCACTTGTGTGGCTTGAATAATTAACATGAAACCAAAATCGACTGAGGTCGGTTGAACCCTGCAAAGAACTCATAAAACCAAAGAAGAACAACAAATATTTTTGGTGTTTTCGATTTTTTTACAAACAAGCAAACAAAGAAAAACCAAACAAAAACAAAGCAAACCAAACAAAGCAAAATCTTTTTGGATTTTTCTTTTAAGGCAAACCAAAGGAAAGAAACAAACCAAGAGAAATAACGAAAATATGTTTGGTATTTTTGGGTTTTTAGAAAGAAGCAACAAAAACCAAAAAGAAAGTGAAACAATGGATATACAAAGAACCGACCGAACATGATATATATATATATATATGAGTGTGGCATCGGTAAACCTCCCCCCAAGCTTAGGCTTTTGGCCTAAGTGGGGCTCAATCCCATGGTGCCCAAGTAGATGCATCTCCGTAGTATGTCGAGGAGGCTCCCCTGTCCTGATACGAGCTCGAGGCCTCCCCTGTGTAATACATAGGGGGTCATATGATGATAGTGCCCGTGGAAGTTAAGAGAGCGCAGATTATCATCCATCACCGTCTTCGAGCGTGACCATGGTCCCTGAGAAATACTGAACAAAGTGTTTTGGGGTAGAGGGATCTCTCTCTCTTCCCCGTCAGTAAACAACATTCTATAAACCAAGTTCTCAAGAGTAGAGCTAGTGGTGACAAAGTGGTGTGCCTTCATGGCAGCAAGATCAAGCCTCTGAGGAGCCAAAACTGTATCATGCGGATCAACAACAATGTCCAAGGTAGCAGCAACACGAGTAGCAATAATTCCCCCATAAATGGGTCCCTTAGCAGCTAGACAACGAGCAATGAGGGAACCAAGATTATACTTGTCCTCATTGTTAAGTGCAACAACTAAGAAGGTCAATTGATAGTTGGAAATATTACTAGTGTTGTCCCTACAAAGAACACTGGTGGCAAGATAGTAGGCAAAATACCTGATGGCTGGAAGTTGAATGTTCTTTATCTTCCCTCGCTGAGCTCTACAGTCATCATCATTGGTTATTCCTCGGTAAAGCTCTAACAAATCAGCGGGTAGAGCTTGAATCTTCTCTGATGACCCAGTTGTACCAAGTCCCAGGGCCTTGCAAAATTTCTTCAATGTCATAGAATGAGCCCTGCCATAAATCTTGAAAGACACAGAAGGCATGAACATACTATTAGTAAAGGAGAATCTCTCCACAAATGTTTTAGTAAGAAAAGCATATTGTGCACTCTCATCCTGCATGTAACTTGTTAGTCCGGCCCTCTGCACCAAAGTCATGAAATCATTAAGAATCCCAGCAGCTCGCAAGAAAGTCTGGCAAGGAAAGGTGGAGGGGTGCGCATCCCCTTCATCTCCCTCGTCACTAAATCGCGGAGTGATGAGATCCTCATTGTATGAGGGTCTAGTACTGTTATATGATCTTGGAAGCCTTTCCCTTCTAGGTGCATCACTCTCAAATATGTCACCAAAGGTGTGGTGGTCCATGACTTCCCTATTCTGAAATTTTTAAACAACCATCAAACCAAGTGATTTCTAAGTTGATAAATGATGAGCAACTACTATAGGAACTTGCTATAGGACTACACATGCATCAAAACAAAGTTTCTAAGCAAAGAACAAGCATGCAAGCTCAAACAACCTGTCACCTATAGCAACAAAATACTCAAGATACAATCTACCAATCACAAATATAATTGGACAAGTGGAGGAGGCACATACCAAGGAACAATCTCTCCAAAAATCAGCACTTGAGATGGGCTGAACAAGGAGATCGAAAATCGTGAGCAAGAATAGCAAGAAATCGAGCCTGAGCAAGTTTTTCGGTGTTTTTCGGGAGAGAGAAAGAAGGTGGCTTTGAGGAGGCAGCCTGGAGGGGCCTGTGGGCGAGACCACCCCACAGTGGCCACAGCGCCTACCAGGGGTATGGTGGCCTGGGTGGCCCCTGGGTCATGTCAGGTGCAACTCTGCCCCTTTCTTCGAGAAAAAAATTATTTTGAATTTTCTGGGATTTTTTGGGAAACTTTATTTTTGTCCAATTTTCAGGGTATGAAAATTGATTTTCTCGCTGAAACAGTTTTTTCAGAAGAAGCAAAAGCAAACCAAAAGCCAAACTACAGGATCTCTAAGCAACTCAAACAAGCAAACAACTAGCAAAACTAAAGCTAAAGCAAAGACTAGGAAGGAGAAAGGAAAAAGAAAGCAAGTATAACCATAGTGGAAACATTATTTTGTTTATAAAAATCCTTTTGTTAACAAAGTTGATCAAGTCTTGTTACCAAAACAATCTTATATGAAACAAAACTTTGCATTCCACAAGGTGATTATGTTAACTCATAATTGATATCAATGGTACCAATCATAATAGTTTCAAATTTTCTTGTGGAATGGGACAATATATTTCTCCAACCTTGATGCTCTCAATATTTTCAATGGAATTCAGGCAATAGCTCTTGCTCTTAACAACCTTCTTGGGGAAATAGTGTAACTACCTCGGTGAACTACGCTCCTAGATACAAGCCTGGATGAGTGGTAGTGGTTGAAATAGTATGGTGGGGCCCCAAAAGCCACTCACTGGTAGTCCTTTCAGACGTCCCAACCACTACCCTCTCAACGGGACGCGTGGTCGGCGAAGGGATCAAATACGTAAACAAGTGGGTATGTATGCAAGCCACCATACAAGAGTACATCAGAGCCATACCATCTAGAAAGAAAGGAAATATAGCAACGCCATACGGCAAGATTAAAATGACCTAGATAGATCTATATTTTAGGATACTTCCTCATACAACACACATCAGAGTATCATGCGGAAGCGGCAAACAAATCCGAGTACGGATAAGAAGCAAATCGGCATAAGATGCCATAGAAATAAGCACATCCCAACCAGGTCTCACGGATCCCGTTCCTAATCTCTACACCGAACGATCGCTGCCCACATCTTCTGCTTCTTCCACCAGATCCGTCTGCGGAGGTACCGCCCATCCGAACCAATAATGTATCGTGTGAGACCCTAAGGGTACTCAACAAGTCTTAATGCCTCTAAAGGGGACACAACCTGGGGTGACGCAATTGCAATGGAAGATAAACCCTAGCAGTTCTACAGATAAACGCTAACCATCCGCCTAACCAATGATAGACGGATGTCCGTGAATTAAGTACAACAGTTATAATGGTAATCTCATCCGATCCGTCCTCCCTCGCTACCAACAAGGAAGCGGATTTAACAACCCCCATCCGCTGGCAATTTTATTAACCATTCCATGAGTGTTGCACTATTTACTAGTCAAGTTACTTAGTCGATTAAAGCGGTACTTTAGTTATGCTTGTCTATGATCAAGAAAATGCTCCAAGTCGTCCATATCCGCGACACGGCTTTCAGAAGTTTTACCCGGGTGCACCAATAGCAACACACGCCGATCAACCTCTAAAACCAAATCAAAACCCAACGAGGCTTTCACGATTGAACAATCACAGAAATATTTCGGGGCCACTTAAGATCCCGCAACGAAGCCACCGACCAGACGGCTCAAGGTTTGGGTATACTCAGAACGAGCGGGAACCCGAAGTGTGGGTGGCTTGTCGACACCGCTAATCGTGTCCCGATCCTAACAAGACGGTGTGCTCCTCGCACAAATTAAATACGTAAAGTAGCATGGCATAAGTACAGATAGTAAATAAAACCTCAAACTAGTTTGTGGCCCCAAGAAATAAGACGGAATCAAGCTCGCCTGGGGGTCCCATATACCTTGATGTGGATAGCGATAAAACAAGGAACAGAATCAAGTACTCGGGGTCTTACGGGACACAAGTGAGCAGGAAAAACCAAATAGATGTTGCTCACCGTGCCACTTTCTTTAGTTATCCCGAACTACTCAAAGTTAAGTTGTTTAGGTACCTCGTTATCCAACGACTCACATACCCTACACATGTCGTTTCACGACTCGCATGGCCCAAGCAACTCCTATAGTAATGGCTCATGGGATGGGGGAACAAGCTTGGTGGGGTTTAAAAGTAAAGGCTATGCATACTTGGGATTCAATTGAATGCAATCGCGACTCAATGATGCAAGAATAAGATAGAGGCAATAGGTACTGTATGTATGCAAGCATGTGGAAGTGCTTGCCTGGTATCTCAGTTGAAGCAAGGGACGGATCTGGTAGTGCTCTGGTTCTCTTGATACAACCCCCGCCAAGGTCTATCCGAGAAAAACCAAACAAACAAGGCCAACATGAATATAGAGCACAAGCATTTGAATTAAATGCGTCAAGCAAACAATCATGCCATGATGAATGATGCACAATTTACATGGCAATAAGGTAGCATGGCATGGGTGAGGTGTGGAATACAAGAGATAACATTTTTATTGGGTTTTATTCACATTTTATTATCAAATTAGTTGCTGTATATTATATATTTACATGATGCATGCTGCAATTGAAGTCAAGGATAGCATAAACAGAAAGGTCTCGTCGAGCTGATCATTTTAGACATATCATTTGCTAAATTTGGAATTATAAATCAAAAGTTATTAATTATTTAAATTCCAAAGCAAGGGGTGGTAATTTAGATAAACTTGGAATTTTAATTGTGCAAAAGGCAATATGGATGGCATATTTGGAATCCTCTCATTTTTCTGATATCCAAACATATATTATTTGTCAAATTTGGATTTGTAGTGTAAAAGATATTTTAAAACAGAATTACATTTGAATTTGAATTAATTTTGTATATGTTTGAATTTTAAACAGACAGGCAGAAAAATACTTTTTGCACCCAGCCTAACGTACCTACAGACACCTACAGGTGGGGCCAGGGTTCTGCGGCCCCACGCGCCAGTGGCTGAGGGAACCGAGGACCGCGGGTTGACAAAAGAAAAACACAGGAGCCTTTTTATAAAACTCCAGCGACACAGACAGGTGGGCTCCTAGGGACCGCGGGTTGGCGTGGCAAAAAGGGGAGGGTATTCAAAACGACCACTGCATGTATTTTCCCCGAAACACGGCAGCGGCGGGGATCGATCTCACGCCTCACGGCTCAAGCCAGGGTGGGTTAGGTTAAGAGGCAGGCGCGTCTTGGATAAGGTGGCCGCGAGCTAGCCACGCCGACGCACAGAGAGCGCTTGACACAACGATCTGCTCGAACAGGACAAGACGGCGACGACGAGGTTGTCTGGGGGGTAGGTAGGCTCACCGTGAGGCCGTTGGAGGTCTTGGATCGGGGCGGGGAGCAGGAGCTAGGGTTTCGGGCGGCGTCGGTGTCCAGCCTTCTCCTCCTTGTCCATGAAAGGTTGCAGGCCTCCGCCGCCACGCCTCTGGATCTCTGGAGACAGAGGGCAGTGGTGGCAGCCGGTGGTTGAAGGTGTGAAGGGAGAAAGGAGAGGCGGGGCCTCCTGGGATGGATCTGGGAGAGGCTAGGGAAGGGGAGGATAAGAACGCCGGAGGTGGCGTGGGGAGGGTAGATGGCCAGTGGTGGCGTCGCCTTCCTTCACGTGCTTGCATGGGGCAGGCGGGGTGAGGGAGAGGGGCAGTGGCCCGGGAACCCGTGGGCGTGTGGGAGAGGGTCCCTTAGACAGGGAGAGAAAGAGAGGGGAGAGAGGGCGGCTCGGGCTAGGATTAGGGCTTGGGGGTAGCTAGGTGGGTCCAAAGATGGGTCCAATGAAAAGTAGGGAGAGGGGTGGCCAGCTGGGCGAGGTTTGGTGTGGTCAAACTAGGAAGTAGGGAAGAGGAGGGTAGCTAGGTTTTGTTTAGGAAAAGGTGTAGTTTAGGGTTTAGTTTTAGCTAAGATGGGGAGGTGGCATGGGTAGATCTTAGGGTTTAGCTAAGAGAGGGTAGAAAGTGATGGTGGTACTTAACTTGCTCAAGCATGCTTCATGTACAAGCACACAAGATCAAGAAAAAGGCAAGAAAAGAAAGAGAGGGAGAGAGAGATAGGGTGATAGAGATTTGAATCATGCATGCTCCATTCAAAGAACAAACAAGATAAAAGAGAAAAGTGGGGAGAAGGCAAGTGGGTTTAGATTTGGGCATGCCTCATGAGCACATGTGGGTGCATGGGGCATGGGGGTAGGGGTTGAGCTAAAGGGGAGAAGAGAGGAAGAAGATTTGATGAAGAAAACTACAAGCCCAAAACAAGATTAAACCAAAGGGAAGATGATCCACTTAGAAAACAAGTAAAAGCCAAATACTAGAAAAGGTGGCACTTGCATGGCCCATGCAAAATAATTAATGCCAAATTATCCTTGTGAAAACAATAATATTAACATGGCATTATCCATATGCATTCCCAAAAGATGGGCAAGGCCAAGCAAAGATTATGAGTGGAATCCAACCAACCAACATGAGCTAGGGATAAATCAACAAAATGCCAAGCTCAGATTAGTTGGATGGTGGAATTATAAGGTGGTGAAAGAAAAAGGTGGTGGAGTCAATAAGAGAGATGCCCTCAACTCAACTTGGGCATTTAACAATATATCAAGAGCCAAAAACAATATCAAGAGGCAAATACAATTAATCATGCACATGAGATAAGAACCAAACAAGAAAGGGTTTGATATGATGCTCAAATGCAAGGTGACATGATGACATGAGCATGATATGATGATGATGCAACAATTATATGTTGGAAGTGGCCCTTTTTATTATTATAACATGTAGCATTACAGGTGTTAGACAACTGGGATGCTACAACTCTCCCCCACTAAACAGGAATCTCGCCCCGAGATTCTAGGAAGAATAAGAAGATACAAAGAGAGAAGGATGGTTGGCACGGAGTTCATCTTCACGCTCCCATGTGGCTTCATCAATGTAATGGTGTGACCACGCACCTTGCAAAACATGATGGACTTGTTGCGTCCTTCGCTCATGGTCTCAAGGATTTTGGTAGGGTGTTCTTGATAAGACAGATCTTCTTGGAGGTCGATTAGCTCATGATCCACGGTCTTGCCGGGGTCTTTGAAGCACTTCTTGAGCTGAGAGATGTGGAAAACATCATGGACTTTGAGTTTTTCCGGAAGCTCCAGTGCATAAGCAACTTCTCCTCTTCTACCACGTATCTTGAAAGGACCGATGTATCTAGGAGCCAACTTTCCTTTGATACCGAAGCGGTGTGTTCCTCTCATGGGAGTGACACGAAGGTAGACGAGATCACCAGGGGCATATACCATATCCGTGTGTTTCCTGTCATAGTTGCTCTTCTGACGACTCTGAGCAATCTTCAGGTTCTCCAGAATGATATGCACCTTCTCCTCTGCTTGAGTTACAATGTCAGGGCCAAACCAGATTCTTTCTCCTGCACCTGACCAACCAATGGGAGTTCTGCACTTGCGTCCATAGAGAGCCTCGAATGGTGCCATCTTCAGACTCTTCTGGAAGCTATTGTTGTAGGAGAATTCAGCATATGGAAGGCATTCCTCCCACTTCATGCCGAAGGAGATGACGCAAGCTCTAAGCATGTCCTCCAGAATCTGATTGATTCTTTCCACTTGTCCTTGAGACTGAGGGTGGTAAGCAGTGCTGAAGTTCAACTTTGTTCCCAAAGCTTTTTGGAAACTCTCCCAGAACTTTGAGGTGAAGATGCTCCCACAGTGCAGGCTGATTTCAAGTGGAACCCCATACAAGAGACAATTCGTTGATATAGAGCTCAACCAACTAAATTCGAAATTGTTTCTTTGATGGGAAGAAATGAGCCACTTTAGAAAGCTCGATGACAACAAAATTGCATTGTTGCCCTCTGCGACCTTGGAAAGCCGATGAAGTCCATCTCCACTTTCTCCCATTTCCATTCGGAGGTTTCAATGGCTGTAGAAGACCAAATGGTTTCGATGGACAGCCTTCACCCTACGGACATCACATTCCGAGACATACTTGGCGCAATACCGTTTCAACCTGGCCACCAGTATTGTGTTTTCAAGTCCATGTACATCTTTGTCTGCCGGGATGGATAGAAAGAACCGAATCATGTGCCTCCTTGAGAACTTGGTCTCTCGCACCGGGTAGTTTGGAACAAACATCCGGTGTTCAAAGAAGCGTGCCTTGATCATCCACGTGGAAGGACTCATACTTCGAAGGTCAAGCTTAGAGATGAGCTTTTTGGTGTGCGGATCACCAAGGTGACGAGGCGAATCTGTTCTTCCAAGAGGAGTAGCGGAAGATTCAGAGATGCCCTTGTTCCACAATTTCGTGTTGAGTGACGGAATTCCTCGCACAAGAGAGGTTGCTCTTCTACCATGAGGTTGTTGACATAAGCTTTGCGCTAAGCGCATCTGCCATGACGTTTGCTTTTCACAGTGTAGTTGATGGTCACATCAAATTCATTAATTGCTTCGATCCATCTCCTCTGCCAAGGTTGAGATCGGTTGAGTGAAGATATACTTCAAACTCTTGTGGTCAGAAGATCTCACAATGGTTACCAAGCAAGTAGTGCCTCCATAGTTTCAAAGCAAAGACAATGCTAGCTCGAGGTCATGTGTGGGATAGTTGATCTCATGCGTCTTCAACCGACGAGAGGCATAAGCAACCACCTGTCTCTTGCATAAGGACGCACCCAATCCTTGCAAGGAGGCGTGAGAATATCTGGAAAGGCTTAGAGGTATCCGGAGGAATCAAGACTGGTGTGGAAGTGAGCTTATCTTTGAGTGTCTCAAAACTTTCTTGACACGCAGGAGTCCACAGATATTTCTTGCCCTTCTTGAGAAGGTCGGTAAGAGGCTTTGCTATCTTTGAGAAGTTACGAACGGCAGAGCTAGCCAAGCCGAGAAAACTCCGCACTTCCTTGACATTAGCGGAGGAAGCCATTCAACTATTGTCTTCACGGTTTCGGGTTGTTGCAATGCCCTTGGCGGAGATAACATGACCTGTATGTTACTTCAGGCAGCCAAAACTCACACTTAGAGAACTTTGCATACAAGCGGTTCTCACGAAGCTTGTTTAAGACACACCGCAGGTGTTCTTCATGCTCCTCCTTTGACTTGGAATAAACCAGAATTTCATCCAGATATACCACGACAAACTTATCAAGGTACTCCATGAAAACGGAGTTCATCAGCCTCGAGAAGGTAGCAGGTGCGTTGGTGAGACCGAAAGACATGACCGTGTACTCATACATGCCATAGCGGGTGGTGAAAGCTGTTTTGGGCACATCTTCTTTGCGAATCTTGATTTGGTGATAACCACTTCTCAAGTCCAGCTTAGAGAACACCACAGCTCTGCCGGTGATCAAAAGATCATTTATCCGTGGAGAGGATATTTGTTCTTGATGGTTTTAGCATTGAGCCCGGTAGTCAACACATAGCCTATCGGTTCATCACGCTTCTTCACAAAGATTGTTGGGCTACCCCAAGAAGAAGTGCTATGTTGAATGAAACCCAACTTCTCTTGTTCATCAAGTTGTCGTTTGAGTTCACCAACTCGGAAGGACCCATTTTATATGGCCGCTTGGAGATAGGAGTTCGGGTTCAAGCTCAATCACTAATTCAACCTCGCGATCCGGAGGCATACAGCAACTCTTCAGAAAGACATCTGGGAACTCACGGACCACGGTACCTTGAATAGCTTCCATAGCATCATCATTCGAGCCGCCAAGGAATAGAGAAGGAGTCGACTTGGAGAAAAGACTATATGGCCTTGAGGAATCTTGAGAGACACCGGCGTTCAAAGACAATCAATCACAAATTTCTTTGTCAACCAATCCATGCCCAAGATGACATCAATGTCGAGTTGCCTGAACAATCAAAGAAGCCAAGAATGAAGAACCACCAATCTCAACTTGGTTGCCATGGTGATCTTAGATGCTATCATATTTGCTCCGAAGTAAAGAACCATTAATCGCTTAAGAATAGGCTCCATTGCTAATTCATTCTCATTTGCAAACTTGTGAGACACAAAAGAATGCGATGCACGAATCAAAGAGAACTCGCGGTGAGTTAAGCGAAGCATACCCATTACAACTCAGTGCGAGCTCGGCTTGAGAGGCGTTAGCTTTGGCGCGAACAACCGAACCGGGCTTAGTGTTGATGTTGAGAGCCCGAGGCGGTGGTGCGAACGAAGGAGCTTGCGCATCTTGGCGGGGTGGAGGAGAGCTTTGTTCTTCATTGGGCGTTCAGTGGGAATGTCCAGGATCTCCACACGTGAAACAAGCACCTACGGACGTGGATCGAGTAGCTGGGACTCCGAGCGCTCAGTAGAGTTGTTGTAGCCACAGGAGCCGCAGTGGTGAAGTTTGGTGGCCTTGACGTGAAACTCGCAGTCTTGGTGGGCCGGAGCGGTGGGGTGTTAGGAACCCAGACACGCCGCTTAGAAGGAGCTGCCATAACTGCAGAGCTTGATGCATCCCTGTTGTGTTTCTTGGACTCCTCAAACGTTTGCCTGCTTGCCTATTCTTGCAGTGCCGTATGCTGCAGTTCCAGGAAGGTTGCCGGTCTTGCATGCGTGATTGCATACTTGATCGACGCATTGAGCCCTTGTCTGAACCTTTTCTGCTTCTTCTTGTCATCAGATACCTCATCACCACCATAACGGGATAGATTCATAAAGTTCCTGATATATGTGTTGACGTTATCATTTCCCTGCTTCAGGTTGAGGAAAGCCTCCTTCATCCTTTCCATCACAATCTCTGAGAGAAACTGCTCCTTGAAAGCTGCAGTGAACCTCTCCCAAGTAGGTGGAACCCGGTCTGACTTGCCTTCAAGTAGTTTTCCCACCAAAGAGCATCTCCCTTGATAAGGTGAGTAGCACACTTTACCCACTCTGTTAACATCGCCAGCCTCGAGCAACCTTGAGATTTCACGCACCAATCATCCGCGTCGGTCGGTCGAAACATCAAACCGAGGGTTGAACTTGAGGAAGCTCTTGATGTCACCACGCTTGGGAGGTGGAGGAAGTGGAGCAAACTCATTCCTTCGACGCTCTCCTCGAGCTTGGTTCTCTTGCATTCGCCAAAGCATTAGCTATGTTTGACAACATGAGCCCGATTCCGAGGATGTCCTCCTCGGTCCGTGGGGGAGCCATCCTGTCATTGATATAAAACTCAAGTCGATTATAATGGAAGATGATAATAATCCAAAATAGTACCAAGATGGAATTAACCAAGATTAAAGGATACAATTTGAGATGATATTAAAATATCAACAAAGTTCATAGCACCTAAAAGATATTAAGCATATCGCACACGACGAAAAGGTGTGGTACACAAATATATCAAAGAATTTTTTTCACAAATTTCGCATTAAAATACCAATAGATGCTAAAATTACTTAACGAATCAAGATTAGTGACTCTACCGATTCAATATACAAAAGCGAATGATACAAGTAGTGGTATGGTGACTCCATCCCGCACTCAAATCATTACTCCGCACATGAACAAGTGGAACACATATCCTAACCCCTTCTTCTCACGTGAAACCTAAAGATTGATAACTACGAACGAACACCCCAAACAAGATAGCGTCGGATACAAGAGTAAGATAGATTGCGGTTTACAAAAGCCGGTATGGAATGTACCAGATTGATAACCAAAGGCGTATAAGATAACAACTTGGAATGCAACAGATAGACAAGGGATTACACACACACAACCTATGGTACTGAAACCGAACACGTGAATCCTAGTTTGAACTTTGAGAAGAGAATTGAAAGCGTTGCACTTCCTTACGAGAAAAGGGTGGGTGGGAGGTAAGAAGAAAAGTGGAAGCAGTCCTACTCTCGCTTTTGTTTTTCCTAATATACATAACTACCAAAATATTTGCTAGATCGACAACGTTTGGCTGAAACCTCAAGGTCGGGATGGCTTTGATACCAATTGTAACTACCTCGGTGAACTACGCTCCTAGATACAAGCCTGGATGAGTGGTAGTGGTTGAAATAGTACGGTGGGGCCCCAAAGCCACTCACTTTGGTAGTCCTTCAGGCGTCCCAACCACTACCCTCTCACGGGACTTGTACGGGCGTGGTCGGCGAAGGGATCAACTACGACACAAGTGGGTATGTCATGAGCCACCATACAAGAGTACATCGAGCCATACCATCTAGAAAGAAAGGAAATATAACGCCATACGGCAAGATTCAAATGACCTAGATAGATCTATATTTTAGGATACTTCCTCATACAACACACATCGTAGTATCATGCGGAGCAAACAAAATCCGAGTACGGATAAGAAGCAAATCGGCATAAGATGCCATAGAAATAAGCACATCCCAACTACAGGTCTCACGGATCCCGTTCCGGAATCTCTACACGAGCGATCGTTGCCCATCTTGACTTCTTCCACCCGATCCGTCGAGGTACCATCATCTGAACAATAATTTATCGTGTGAGACCCTAAGGGTACTCGGCAAGTCTTAATGCCTCTAAAGGGACACAATCTGGGGCGCAATTGCAGCGAAAGATAAACCCTAGCGCTTCTACAGATAACGCTAACCATCCGCCTAACCAATGATAGCGGATGTCCGTGAATTAAGAACAACAGATTATAATGGTAATCTCATCGATCCATCCTCCTCACCTTACCAACAAGGCGGACGAACAACCCCATCCATTGGCAATTTTATTAACCAGTCCATGAGTTTTGCACTATTTACTAGTCAAGTTACTTAGTCAGATTAAAGCGGTACTTTAGTTATGCTTGTCTATGATCAAGAAAATGTGCTCCAAGTCGTCCATATCCATGGACACGGCTTTGAAAGTTTTACCGGCGGGTGCACCAATAGCAACACACGCCGATCAACCTCGGAAAAACCAAATCAAAACCCAACGAGGCTTTCACGATGAACAATCACAGAATTCAGAAATATTTGGGGCCACCCTTAAGTAGATCCATAGCGAAGCGGTGACTCGAGACGGGCTCAAGGTTTGGGTATCTGGAACGAGCGGGAACCGAAAGTGTGGCTGGGCTTGTCGACACCGGAATCGTGTCCCGATCCTAAATGCAGTGTGCTCCTCGCACAAATTAAATCTGAAAGTAGCATGGCATAAGTACAGGATAGTAAATAAAACCTCAAACTAGTTTGTGGCCCCAAGAAATAAGACTAATCAAGCTCGGCTCGGGGTCCCATATACCTCCCGGATGTGGATAGCGCGATAAAACAAGGAACAAGAATCAAGTACTCGGGGTCTTACGGGACACAAGTGAGCAGGAAAAACCAAATAGCAGATGTTGCTCACCGGTGCCACTTTCTTTAGTTATCCCAGAACTACTCAGGTTAAGTTGTTTAGGTACCTCGTTATCCAACAGACTCTCACATACCCTACACATGCTGTTCTACGACTCGCATGGCCCAAGCAACTCCTATAGTAATGGCTCATGGGATGGGGGAACAAGCTTGGTGGGGTTTAAAAGTAAAGGCTATGCATACTTGGGATTCAATTGAATGCAATCGCGACTCAATGATGCAAGAATAAGATAGAGGCAATAGGTACTGTATGTATGCAAGCATGTGGAAGTGCTTGCACGTATCTCGATTGAAGCAAGGGCGGATGGGTAGTGCTCTGGTTCTCTTGATACAACCACCGCCGAGGTCTATCCGAAAAACCAAACAAACAAGGCCAACATGAATATAGAGCACAAGCATTTGAATTAAATCGTAAACAATCATGCCATGATGAATGATGCACAATTTACATGGCAATAAGGTAGCATGGCATGGGTGAGGTGTGGAATACAAGAGATAACATTTTTATTGGGTTTTATTCACATTTTATTGTCAAATTAGTTGCTGTATATTATATATTTACATGATGCATGCTGCAATTGAAGTCAAGGATAGCATAAACAGAAAGGTCTCGTCGAGCTGATCATTTTAGACATATCATTTGCTAAATTTGGAATTATAAATCAAAAGTTATTAATTATTTAAATTACAGTGGCAGCTGTGGTAATTTAGATAAACTTGGAATTTTAATTGTGCAAAAGGCAATATGGATGGCATATTTGGAATCCTCTCATTTTTCTGATATCCAAACATATATTATTTGTCAAATTTGGATTTTTAGTGTAAAAGATATTTTAAAACAGAATTACATTTGAATTTGAATTAATTTTGTATATGTTTGAATTTTAAACAGACAGGCAGAAAAATACTTTTTGCACCCAGCCTAACGTACCTACAGACACCTACAGGTGGGGCCAGGGTTCTAGGAACCAAGGACATGGGTTGACAAAAAACAGGAGCCTTTTATAAAACTCAAGTGGGCTCCTAGGGACCGCGGGTTGGGCGTGGCAAAAGGGAGGGTATTCCAAAACGACCCACTGTATCATTTGTTCCTGAACCCGACGGCGGGATCGATCTCACGCCGGTTAGGTTGCGTCTTTGGATAAGGTGGCGAGCTAGCAGACGTACACGCCGGCGCTCGACACGATCTGCTCGAGCAGACAAGACGGCGACGACGAGGTTGTCTGGGGTAGGTAGGCTCACCGTGAGGCCGTTGGAGGGCTTGGATCGGCGGGAGCAAGTGTAGCTAGGGTTTGGCGGCGTCGGTGTCAGCGGCTGGCCTTCTCCTCCTTGTCCATGGCAGGCGTTGGGAGCGGCCTCGGCCTGCGACACGCCTCCCGCCTCGCCTCCTGGATCTCTGGAGAGAGGGGACCAGTGGTGGCCGGTGGTTGAAGGTGTGAAGGGAGAAAGGGAGAGGCAGGGCCTCTGGGGATGGATCTGGGAGAGGCTAGGAGGGGAAGGGGGGAGGATAAGAACGCTAGGGGGCAGGAGGTGGCGTGGGGGAGGGGTAGATGGCCAGGGTGGCGTCGGTGTCGCCCCTTCCCTTCACGTGCTTTGCATGGGGCCAAGGGGGGTGCAAGGCAGGCAGGAGGGGGAGAGAGGCTGGCAGGTGGCCCCGGGGAACTCGTGGGCAGGTGGGCAGAGAGGGTCCCTTAGACCAGGGAGAGAAAGAGAGGGGAGAAGAGAGGGGCCGGCTCGGGCTAGGATTAGGGCTTGGGGGTAGCTAGGTGGGTCCAGCCAGATGGGTCCAGCAGGTAGAGGGAGAGGGGGTGGCGAGCTGGGCAGGGTTTGGTGTGGTCAAACTAGGAAGTAGGGAAGAGGAGGGTAGCTAGGTTTTGTTTAGGAAAAGGTGTAGTTTAGGGTTTAGTTTTAGCTAAGATGGGGAGGTGGCATGGGTAGATCTTAGGGTTTAGCTAAGAGAGGGTAGAAAGTGATGGTGGTACTTAACTTGCTCAAGCATGCTTCATGCACAAGCACACAAGATCAAGAAAAAGAGAAAGAAAAGAGAGGAGAGAGATAGGGTGATAGAGATTTGAATCATGCATGCTCCATTCAAAGAACAAACAAGATAAAAGAGAAAAGTGGGGAGAAGGCAAGTGGGTTTAGATTTGGGCATGCCTCATGAGCACATGTGGGTGCATGGGGCATGGGGGTAGGGGTTGAGCTAAAGGGGAGAAGAGAGGAAGAAGATTTGATGAAGAAAACTACAAGCCCAAAACAAGATTAAACCAAAGGGAAGATGGTCCACTTAGAAAACAAGTAAAAGCCAAATACTAGAAAAGGTGGCACTTGCATGGCCCATGCAAAATAATTAATGCCAAATTATCCTTGTGAAAACAATAATATTAACATGGCATTATCCATATGCATTCCCAAAAGATGGGCAAGGCCAAGCAAAGATTATGAGTGGAATCCAACCAACCAACATGATCTAGGGATAAATCAACAAAATGCCAAGCTCAGATTAGTTGGATGGTGGAATTATAAGGTGGTGAAAGAAAAAGGTGGTGGAGTCAATAAGAGAGATGCCCTCAACTCAACTTGGGCATTTAACAATATATCAAGAGCCAAAAACAATATCAAGAGGCAAATACAATTAATCATGCAGATGAGATAAGAACCAAACAAGAAAGGGTTTGATATGATGCTCAAATGCAAGGTGACATGATGACATGAGCATGATATGATGATGATGCAACAATTATATGTTGGAAGTGGCCCTTTTTATTATTATAACATGTAGCATTACAGGTGTTAGACAACTGGGATGCTACAAATAGACAGTGTGCTCTTTGTCATTAATATTGAATGTTACTTTTCCTTGATTGCAATTGATGACAGCACCTGCAGTATTAAGAAAAGGTCTCCCAAGAATAATAGACATATTATCATCTTAAGGCATTTCAAGCACAAAAAAATCAGTTAGAACCATGCAGTTATGAGCAACTTGAACAGGAACATCCTCACATATACCAACAGGAATAGTAGTTGACTTATCAGCCATTTGCAAAGAAATATCAGTTGGTATCAACTTTTCTAGCTGGAGTCTCTTATAGAGGGAAAAAGGCATAACACTAACTCCAACTCCCAAATCACATAAAGCAGTTTTAACATAACAAGATGAGAAATCCTTCGTGTCGTGGTCTGCGGGTCCTCGATGATCGTTGTGTCTCTTGCATCGTTTCGGGCCTGCCAGAGTTGGTACCAAGTCATCAGGCCGAGAGACAGCTCCCTTTCCCCAATAGCTCCGCACCAATCCAAGAGCCAATTCTTCAAGTCACGTAAGCTACGAACTGCAATAGTAGGAGCTTGAAAATGAAATCATGTGTACTCATGGAGCAGGTCCAAAACTCTGATCGCATGTGGACACTGCCAGAAGAGATGGAGAAGCGTCTCCTCCCTGTTGCACCGTGTCAAGAGATTGTGTGGCTCCTTGTTTCTGATTAGAGGGAAAATCAGAGTCAGCTCAACGTACGATACATGCCGGGGTGGGTCCATATTGTTGATGATTTGCACCCCTGTTTTATTTACTCCTGATACGTGACGACTTTTTACGTAACATTTTTTATGTTTAAATCATAACCATAAATTGTGCATCTAACGGTTAATATAATTTTGATGATGTGGATCAACCAGATGCCTCAAAAACACCCTTATATTGCTTTTAGTATGTAATAGATTATTCTTAATGGACAAAGGAATAGTTGGTATGCCTGGATCACCAAGTTTCTTTGAAACCTTACCATTGAAGGAGTAATTAGCAAGCAAAGTAGAAATCTCCTCATTAGGAATCTTCCTTTTATTAGAGACAATATCCTTCATATACTTTGAATAAGGAGGCAACTTAATAACATCAGTCAAAGGAATTTGCAAGAATAAAGGCTTCATACACTCATAAACTTGTTGTAGTGTTCCTCCTCCTTTGACTTATGTTTCTTACCTGAAAAAGGCATATGTTTCTGCACCCAAGATTCTCTCTCTTTACCATGTTTATTAGCAATAAAATCTTCCTTTGTGTACCTAGTGTTCTTAGTGTGCTTCTCAGGTTCTTCCTCACCTTCCTCCTTATTAGGAGACTCAATTTTTTCATTACCACTCTCAGTTTTAGCATCAGAGACATATATACTATTAGGATCTACAATAGGTTCAAGTGGTTCCTCAACTATCTTATGTTTCTTTTTATTTATCTTACGAGGACTACCACTATCCTCACCTTGTTGAGAATCCCACTCTATTATTTTAGGGTGTCCTTCAGGATATAAAGGATCTTGAGTAGCTATACCACTCCTAGTTCTAATTCCATAAGCATGTTTATCTCCTGAAGCATTAACTAGCATATCCTTTTGTACCTTAGCAAGTTGATCAAGTTGAGTTTGAACCATTTGAAAGTGTTTACAAAGCATTTTAATATAATTAGAAGTTCTTTCCACAATATCTTTCAAATCATGGATAGCTCTAGAGTTTTCCAATAAATGATCCTGAACTTGTTGATTAAAATGAACTTGTTTAACAATAAAAATGTCAAGTTCCTCCAAGCATTAATCAGGAGGCTTACCATAAGGAATATCACCTTCATAAAAGTGTTGGAGAGAGTGTACCTCAATAGTAGATGAGTGGGGAATTGGCTTGCATAATCCTTCTATAGGAGGTAGATTCTTCACATCTTCAGCTCTAATACCTTTATCCTTTAGACACTTGTTAGCTTCCTTCATCACTTCATCATTTGTAACACCCTCAGAATCGGCCCTATGCAAGTTTCAGCGCTTCCCGCCAAACCCGCATAGAAACGATTCAAAGGTGCCCACCAGGCACTTGCGTGCGGGTGGAAAACGAAGTAATAACATTACACAACAGTCCTCGATGGGACCCACAGAACAAATATATATACAACACGACTCCGAGAGTCAAGAATACGAATATCTGAACAAAGATCCAAATCACCTTGAAAATGATAGAGCGTCCAGCTACGGACAAGATGCAAATGGGGCTAAGAGCCCGAAGAATAACCAATGGCGTCCATAACCTGCGGCCCAAAGCGGAAGGGTAACCACTAACGACGTCGACCTCAAAACCTGCTTAAACAAAAGGGTGCCGACAAAGGGCAAAGGAAAAAAAGAAGCGGTCGATCTTGAGGCGGTGCAGCGAGGCTAGAATTCGGCGGTCCGCCTACATAGGTATGGTGAGCTGCGGCGTGGCAAAGATGCACTAAACAACCTATAGAGACTCGATAGAAGCGCCGGCTATCGGAGGATACGAAAGACCTATTCGGATCCAACCCGATGCTACCATCAAACAAACCCATCCCTGGTGTTTCCCCGAGATCAAACGAGAAGTCAACCGAGGAACTCACACGGTTGGCGGTTTTATTTATTCGATTATCGTTCAAAGGCAATTACTATTCAGGTATAGATAGTCATCCTGATAAAAATAAGCAGTGGGCACTTTTATTTAACCATTCCATTGTAGTTGCAACACTTACTAGTCAGATACAATTAGCATGAGATATCCCAAAACTCAGCAGTTGTTGGTACTTTTATTTAGCCATTCCATTATAGTGAAGCTGATTACTAGTCATTATAAAGTCAAATTTATAGCACTACTTTAGTTATAGTTGTCTATGATCGAGATACTGTGCTCCAAGTCGTCCATAATCGGACACGGCTTTGAAAGTTTTACCTGCAGGGTGCACAAATAGCAACACACACTCGATCAACCTCGGAAAAACCAAATCAAACCAACGAGGCCTTCACGACAAAGCAATCACGATTCGAAATATTTCGGGGCCACCCGTTGAGTAGACCATAGCGAAGTTAGCCGACTCGAGACGGACTCAAGGTTTGTGGGGCGGTAAACGATGGGAACCCAAAAGCTGGGCTTGTCGATACAGCAACGGGTCACAATTCCTAAGACAGGTGCTCCTCGCAATCGTAAATAAAGCAAGCATGGCATAAGTACAGGATAGTAAATAAAACCTCAAACTAGTTTGTGGCCCCAAGAAATAAGAATGAATCAAGCTCGCTCGGGGTCCCATAATCCTCCGGATGTGGATAGCCGAATATTCAAGGCAATTATCAAGTACTCGGGGTCCCTACGGACACAAGTGGACGATTAACAACCAAATAACATCTATTGCCCACTGTTCCTCTGCTACCTACTTCAATTTTAGTTGTTAAACAAGAATTAAAGTTATGATCAACTCCAACAATAAACACACGGCAATACTCCAACAACTGTGGTACTTGGCGACATAGCAACACTTGAGCAAGCGACTACGGCCGAAGGTCCAACTATCTACCAAAACAGCGGTAATAGGAGGTGTCCACACGGCAATATAAGGCTGCAAGGTATATCAAAGTACGAAACTAGAGCATCGCAACACGTATAGCAATAGATCAACATGAGGAATAAATACTATAAAGTAAGATAGGTAGAAAGGGGAGATGCTGCTGAAAACATTGCGAAGGTTCATTGAAGGTCGAATTGACTCGCATCAACTCAACGGCCTTATCCGCGAAGAAGCAAAACACTAGAATAAACACCGGGTGCACTATTTAATACAACGGCAGAAGATCGGGCATGATGCATGTATGATGTATGCCATGGCAAAGGTGCGATGCAATTAGGCAAAATTAAGCGGAACCGGGGTCCCGACATTTAATTAAACGGTTCAAGTTATTTATCTACCCCACAAATTAAATGTTGTAATAACAGGGCAAGATAAGTTACCGGTTCGCTACACAAATTTAAATGAGGCCAATATAAGACTAGATTTGCCCGCATATGAGCCCCATATTTAATTATATGGTGAATCGGCATAAGGCCCCCAAACCACAGACAAGTATGCATGCATGAACAATTTAATACGCAACAATTAATATATCATTTATAAAATAGGTCTCGGAAAAAGAGGTCACACATCGAATGGAGATCTTGGGATCCGAGGGGTTCGTGGTTTGACAGGGTTCGACGGGGGCGAGGTTCAATGGGATCGGTCTCGGACAACGGAAGTAGATCTCGTCGTTCCGCGAGGAAGGACTTGGTTCGGCGTCGGGGCGCATCGGATTCGTCCTGGTCGGTGCCGATCTTGTCGTCGATGGCGAACTTGAGTGGATCGGGTTCCGGGGTCTTCGGCTCCGTGAAGTAGATCTTGTCGCACGAGCGTCAATGCTTTCGGGAAGGAGAACTTGTCGTTCAGGGTCTCGATGTCCGGGGTGAAGTACTTGGCGTCCTCGAGGAAGTACTTCACGCATCTATGGATCGGTCCTCGGGGTCGAAGAACTTGGCGCGCCAGGGTTCGGTCTTCGGTGTCCATGAAGGAGGTCTTGGCGATCCAGGAGGCCCAGGAAGGCGACCTTGGTCTCGGGAAGAAGATCTTGAGGGGAAGCGTCCTTCGGGGCCAACGGGCTTTGGTTCCAAGTTGACGAACTTGGGGTCCCGACTTCATTTTCCGATGGCGAGCTTGGATACATCCTTGTCTGTGGTGCGAGTGGCACCAGAGATCTTGGTGGACAACGAGTGGTACTCGATCACCACACGGATGCAAGCACAACCAGGACATGGGCAAGAGTGGCATGTGGCAAAACGGGTAGTCGTTCCAGCAGATGCATGCGGACCTTCGAAGGATGTTGGCGTCCACGAAGTGGCCTTTGCCAGCGTCTGACGAGGGCACCAAGACGAGGTCGCCGCTGAGACGCGGTCTGTGGCGGAGAAGGCTGCGGCTGCGGCGAGTCGGCGGCGCGGGGGCGAGGTCCAGGAGGCGGAGATGGCGATGGCGACTAGAGCGGCGTCGCAGGAGAGGCGCTGGGCTGCCGATGGAGGCGGGCAGCAGGCGAGGCCAGGGGAGGCGGAGGCGGCAGGCGGGCCAGCGGGAGGCGGAGGCGGCATGGCGGCCGGGAGGCGGAGGCTGGGGCCGGAGCTTGAGGCGGGCGAGGAGAGAGACGCGGTCGGTGCGAGCGGCCTCAGTGGTGGTTCTGCCGGAAGGAGGAGAAAAAGGGGGGCGCCGGAGAGTTGACGACGGCAGTGGCAGGAACACAGGCGGCGTGACGGGAGGCGACTGGGAGGTCAAGCGGTGGCTTCA
The DNA here is from genome assembly GCA_030063025.1 of Avena longiglumis. Lineage (NCBI taxonomy): Eukaryota > Viridiplantae > Streptophyta > Magnoliopsida > Poales > Poaceae > Avena > Avena longiglumis. The sequence goes on along the minus strand of CP125976.1, from coordinate 578,536,955 downwards.
GCTCAAGAGGCGCAGGGAAGGGGCGGGAGAGGTGGAGGCCGACGGGCCGAGCGAGAGAGACCAGTGGCGGACGACATGCGGAGGAGGAGCCCAGCGTGGTCTGCAAGGGGCGGGCGTCGTCTGGAAGAGCTTGGCGAGGAGGCGGCGCGGAAGAGGTGGAGCCAGCCACGGCAGGCGGCAGGCGGCCAAGGCGAGGAGGCCGCGTGAGGTCGGCAGCGGCGAGAGGGAGGATCGCGAGGAAGATGGGTGCGGGTCAAGGGTTGGGGCGTCACGAGGTGGGTCCCGGTGGGGCAGGGGATCGGGTGAGGAGGCAGGTGGGGCCTGGAGCGAAGTGGAAATGGCCAGGCGCGCTGGTGTGCGAGAGTGGCTCGAGTCGGTGGGGTGCAGCTGGCTAGGTGGCGGGCTGGGATTGGAGGGAGGATAGGGCCAGGGTGAGGTGGCGACCGGCGATTGGCTGGGGTGAGGTGGAGGGGCTGGGTAGATTAGGATTAGGTAGGAAAAGAATTTTGGGTAGGCTGATTTGTACTGGGGGTGGCCGACTGGGTCGGATCGGCCCGGTACGGCTGCCCCTAAAAATAATATAAAAATTTATGTATTGTTTAAAAGACTTGTGCAATTTATTTTTAGACAAATAAAATATCCGGAAGGGTCCGGGGATTATTTTGAAATAGAGAGGGATCTTTGTAGAAAGCAAAAGTAGGTTTTAATAAAAATAGTTTTAGTCAATGAGATGCATGATGATGTCATGATGATGCACAAAACAAAAATACCAGGCGATTTTCTAGTAGTGGTTTTAGCGGGATGCCACATCATTTAATGCAATAACTCCTCTTTTTCTTTGGTGTTGGTGTTGGAACTGGTTCAGGAACATCTGGTTCATGAGTAATAGGCTCAGGTGTATTCATTCAGTTGAAGTCCAATCATCATAATTCTTGCTTATTTTAGCCATTAATTCTTCAGCATCTGTAGGAGTCCTTTTCCTGAAAACACAATCAGCAAAGCTATCTAGGTAGGTCCTAGAATCATCAGTTTGTCCATTATAATAAATATCAAGAAGCTCATTCTTAGGTAATAGACATCCAGGATGTGCATGAATCAAGGCACAGAACCTTGTCCATGACTCAGGCAATTTCTCTTCTTCTCCCTGTTTAAAATCAAAAAGTCTCTACAAAGCAGCATGTCTAGCACTGGGAGGAAAATATTTCTGGAAGAAAGAAGCAATCAAACAATCAGGGCTATCAATGGAACCAGGAGGTAATCTATTAAACCAAGCCCTAGCTTCTCCTTTTAGTGAAAAAGGGAAGATCTTAGCAATAAAGTACTTGCGCATTTTAAAATCATCAGAGAACAAAGCACTCATAGTAGAAATCTCATTCATATGAGCCACAACACTCTTATTTTTGGTCCCACAAAAAGGTTCTTTCTCAACAATATCTAAATAAGATAAATCAAGAGAGAAATCATAATCTTCATCTTTAATATCTATGGGAGAAGTGGCAAACTTAGGATCAGAGGACATCTTAGGCATAATAGTACGTCTAGCAAGGAGACTCTTAATAGCACTAGTACCGTGTGTGTTTCAGCACTCTTCAACAAAATCATCAGTGAACTCAATGTAACCATCATTAATATCATAACTCTCACTAGTCTCAGGTGAGCTAACAGGTGTAACAGTGTCTTCACTAGGAGTTTCGGTATTTCCTAGACTAGCCATAGTAGCATATAGAAAAGGACCTAATGAACCACTCGAATCAAGCATAGTAGAAGTAGCATCATGATTATCAAAAGCAGTTCCAGACTCAGCAAAAGTAGCAGTGTGTGTAGCATGAGTATGTGGTGGTGGTGTGACAAGCTTACTTATAACAGACAGTGAATCAAGAGCAGCAGAGGTGTTTAGGACTGTACCTCTTCTTGTAGTGGATGGTAAAATAGGGAACTTTCCATCATGAGACTTCCCCATGATGAAAGCAGTAGCAGTGAACAATAATAGATCCAAGTGAACTTACAAATAAAGCTATGCTCCCCGGCAACGGCGCCAGAAAATAGTCTTGATGACCCACAAGTATAGGGGATCGCAACAGTCTTCGCGGGTAGTATTACCCAATTTATTGATTTGACACAAGGGGAGCCAAAGAATACTTGCAAGACTTAACAACTAAGTTGTCAGTTCAGCTGCACTTGGAAATAGTTCTTGCTCACAGAAGTTTATCAGTAGCAATAGTTTGTAGTAGAAACAGCAAAGCAACAGCAACAACAACAACAACAACAATAGTAACAGTAACGGTAACACTAGGATTCGAGTGCGGTAGGCATAGGGATGGATGGACGGGGGCGTTGCATGGATGAGTCTAAACATGTAACTTCAAGATCTAGGGCATTTTATATAACTAATAACAAGCATCCAAGTACTAAACAATCCTAGGCATGTGATCCAAATATAGTCATACGTGCTCGCAATGAGAACTTGCACAACATCTTTTGTCCAGCCAGCCCGTGGCAGCGGGGCACTACTGGCAATTAAGGTGCTCCTTTTAATAGAGCACCGGAGAAAAGCATTAACACTCCATGAACACATGTGATCCTCACACCACAGCCATCCCCTTTGGTTGTCCCAATTATTGTCACTTTGGGGCCTTTGGATCCAGACAATGATATGTGTACACAACTTGCAGATAAGATCACAAACAATACTATCATAAAGATTCAATAATAAGTTCAGATCTCAGATCATGGCACTCGGGCCCTAGTGACAAGCATTAAGCACAACAAGTTGCAACATAGTCAAATAGCATAAGAGACACTAGGCACTATGCCCTAACAATCTTATTCGATTACATGATAGAACTCATCCAATCCCTACCATACCGAAGCCTACAGCGGGGTATTAGTCACTCATGGATGAGGGAAACATCGGTGGTTGATGTATATGAGTTGGTGATGACGATGGCGATGATCCTCTCCAAATTCCCCGTCCCGGCAGGGTGGCAGAACGGAGTTTCTGGATCCGAATCTTGGTTTCTGGTGGCAGCGGCGGAGCAGAACTCTTTCTGGAAAACTATCAAACCCTCCTTGTTTTTTAGGTCTAAAAGCAACTTATAGGCGCAGAGGGAGGTCGAGGAGCTGCCTAGGGTGGCCACACCCCCACTAGGCGCGGGTTCAGGTGGGCCCGCGCCTAGGGTGGGTCTGGCACCCCCAGGCCTCTTCCCCATCTCTTCTTCTGGCTCCGTGGATCTTCTGGTGAAATATAATTTTTGGCATATTTTCCGGGATTTTTCGTGATAGTTCATTTTCTGCACAAAAACAAGACACCAAGGTAATTCTGCTGAAACAGCGTCAGTCCATGTTAGTTGTATCCAAATCACACAAGTTTAGAGAAGAAACAATAACAAAGTGTTCGAGAAAGTAGATACGTTTTGGACGTATCAAGAACAAGCACAGAAAAATACAGCTCCATCCAAGATACTGAGCTTCCTCAAGAATTTTTACAATGCAGCACAAAAATCTATCCCAGGACAGCCACTTTTCACAACTCCTCTACTTCACAAAAGTAGTTGAACTTGACACAAAAACCAAAACAAAAAGGATAAGGAGCGGTTATTAGTGAAGTAATAACTTCGAAGACTTGACAAAACTCTTGGGTTATTTCCCAACACGTACTTTTATTTAGTGCCTTTAAGTTAGGCTTGAAACTTTCAAAGATGCTCACAAAGGAGATAAATATTTGAAGTGAAAGAGAGCATGAAGAAGCAAATAACCAACACATTTGAGTCTAACCCACTTCCTATGCATGGGGGTATCATGAGAAAATGAATTGTTGAAACAAAAAGGCACTATCATAGGAAGACAAAACAAATGCAACTTCAAAGCTTTCAACATAAAACGGGGAAACTTAACATTATTGAGATGCATAAAACCATGTTTCCCTCTCTCATAATAACTTTCAGTAGCACTTTGAATAAAGTTGACAATATAACTGTTACTCGCAACAACTTTATCATCAGAACAAGCATACTTACAATCACCAAAGAGAGGTCCAAGGTCATAAACTGGATCAATAGAAGCAAGTTGTTCCATCCTGAAATCATTATTAGGCAAACTATTTTCACAAGGAGCTTTAGCAAATTTGGAAAAGTTAAACTCATAATAATCTCCATCAAACTTAGTTAAAACTTTCTCCTTCTTATAATCTATAATAGCTCCACATGTGTTCAAAGGTCTACCAAAAATGATAGGACAAGTTTTGCTAGCTGCTGAATTAAGCACTAGAAAATCAACAGGATACTTAATCTTACCGCAGAGAACCTCCACATCTCTTACAATGCCAATGGGGCAAATGGTTTCCTTATTAGCAAGGTGAATAACCACATCAATTACCTCGAGCTCATAAGGACCAATATCATGCATAATTTCCCTATAAAGATCATAAGGAATAGCACTAGAACTAGCACCAATATCACATAAACCATAATAGCAATGATCACCAATTCTAACAGAAAGCACTGGGACACTAGCTTTTCTAGCTTTACTAGGATGAGAGATAATATTAGAAGCGTCTTCACAGAAGACAATGTGCTCATCCTCTATATTTCTAGTGACAGGGTCTTCCACAATAGCTACCACAGGTTCATTATTCAATTGCTCATCAGGTTCCAAAGTTTTCATTGTACCTTTGTTATTTGCACTAATAATCATAGAATACTCCTTTACCTTAGCTGGGAAAGGAACTTTCTCAACATGAGGTTTAGGCACAATATGATTAGTAGTACAAACTTCAGTACTACTAACGGGAACATGACTAACAACATCTTTATAAGGTGCATGGTACTTATTCCACTTCTTCTTGGAATTCCTATCTAAGAGGCAAAGACTTTAAAACAATTGGCAATGCTTTAGGAATCAATACCAAACTCATTGCTAATATCACGGAAGTCATCAGGTCCCAGAAAAGATTTAATGCATTCATAATCATAGTTTATACCTGACTTTCTTCCTTTGTCATTCTCCCAAGCCTCACTGTTCTCTTGAATACGGTCTAATAGATCCCATTTAGCTTCTTCCTTCATACATGTGAATGATTTAGCACAAGAAGTGTCACATCCCAATTTTTTCCAAATTTTGTAATGTGAAAAATAAATAAACAAAATAAATAATTGTTGAAATTTAAGGTGAAAAGAAACTTTTTGTTTCTAAATGGAAACTTAAAATCCCATCTTGAACAAACTTTGATCAATGTTTGAACCCAACTAAATTCAAATCAAAAGGAATACATTCTTCATAAATGCATCTAGAAATTTAAACACTTGGAAAATAAACCCAGACCCTAAAACCCTAATGGAATAAAATCATTTCCAAGTTATCTCCAAGATCATGGATTGGATCCATATAAAATTTGTCAATAAATATTTATAAATGATCAAGAATGACAAATAGAAATATTATAAAACCATAGAAATTGATTTCATTCAATTTGGAGCCATAAATAAAATCTTATGAATTTAATAAGATTGAATTTCCAATGCTAATAAAGCACCTATCTAAAACTCCATACCAGATGGTGAGAAATTAATCCTAAAGATATTTAAAAGGATAAATAAATATCAAAAAATATTTTATAAATTAGAATCACCAAGTTTGGATCTATAAATAAAAAGATATGGATTTTATAAGATAAAGAAAGAAATATTTAAAGACCAAATTAAATCTTGGCCTAAACCATAAGCAAATGGAATGAATATAATCCAAGTCCAAATAAAATAAAAGGATAAAGAATTTTTCCAAATAAAATAAAATGGCATTAACCAAATTCTATTTGATTAAAGACAAATCTCTAATAAGAATGATTAATTAAGTCATGAGAATATAGTATTTGGAATTTACCCAAGTGGATTAAAGGTCATTTAATTAACTTAAATGGGATCAAAGAAAAATAAATTTATGGAATTAAAACTATAATTGGTTTCATTGGAATAAAGACAAATACCCAATTTAAATGATTAATAAATCATATTAAAAATGTTACAAATAATTCAAGGTGAATTATTTGACACCCTATTAAATAAATAAACCTACTGAATAGGTTTGGTAAAAATATGGATTTCAAATAAAGTTTTAAAACACATTAAAATCTATTTGAAATAAGGACAAATGACTATTTATAAAATAAATAAGAGACCCTAAAAAGAATAAAGGAATTATTCTAAATTTGACTTTAGAATGTATTATTAATCAGTATTTGAATACACACAAAGTTTGGTTGAAGTTTGAAATCAAAATTGTTTTTTGAATTAATTAAACAAAATCAAAACAGATAAATAGAAAAAGAAAAAGGAAAAAGAATCTGTACAAAACAAATGAACAAAGCAGCCCAGCCAGCAAAGCCCATCTAGCCCAGCAGGCCCATTTCCCCTCTTTCCCCTGAATCATTTTCTCTCACTCACAGACACACCCACCCAGTCACTGAGCTGCGGACCCCACCCATTCTCTCTCTCTCACTAACAACGTTACCCACAACCACGTCATCGTCTCCTTCACCCCCGCAGACCAGTTCCTCCCCTCCTCGCTGTTTCTGCCCGAAATTTCGCCGAGTAAATTCGTCTTAACGTTGCAGAAATTACACCCGCGATTACTCTCGTTAACTCGCCTCTCCCTCCTCCTTCTTTTCCCTCAGACCTCACTCGACCGGAGCCACTAGACTGCCCAAATTTCGACCTCAACTCCCTCTGACCCCGACGAGCTTCCTGGCGAAATCCGGCGAGCCCAGCTACTCCTCTGCCCCCTAGACCACACGAGCCTACTCCCCAGCCTCTAGCGCATCTCCGAGTGCCGCCCGTTCAGCCGCGCGAGCACCATAACCTCGTTAACCTCTTCACCAGAACAACGCCATCGTCTGCCATTTCTCCGGTGACGTTCCCAGGTAAAGTTCGACCGCTCCTCCCCCTCTCCTGGATGCACACGTACTCGCCGCTTCTATGCGCAGCTAACGCACCCTTTTTCGTGCCTTAGCGTGAACCGTACACTCGCCTCCGACGACAACTACGGCGAGGAATCACCGGTGAGCGAGCGCCCCTCGACAAGTGACGACCACGTTGCATCAACGAAGCAAGGCGAACCTGGTAAAGCCCTCCCCATCACCCTTGCTTCTAAATCGCCGGCTCATACCGTCGACGCCGCCGCCAACCGCCGCCGCTCAGATATGGTCAGACCCCTGTACACCGTTGGATATAGATCGCGTGGATAGAATAGAGTCAATTAAGTGAAACGGTATGGAGCGATCTCTGCCGTACGATTGTCATTAGATCCAACACACCACACTGAGCGATCCACGCGAACCGTTATTGGCCAATAAGGACTCGACGCGTGGCACTGTGTTGTTTTAAAAAGCCAGAAACATTTCTATTAGTTGTTGGATTTTGTAAATTGCATAACTTTTGATCCACACGTCCAAATTTTGCAAATTTTATATCAATGGAATAACCAAGACAAACCCTACCCAACCATGCACTTTGTTTAATAAAATGCTTCTGGTAAAATGGTTGTTTTTGCAGAAACTTGTGTAAGCATATTTTGAATATAAAATTCTTTCTAAAATTATTTTTGTGATAAAACCTGGGGCAAATGGATTTTTTTGAACCTACTGACCATACAAACCAACTTGTGGTTTCAAAAACATATTTTGTGAAGCAAAAGAATAAATCTTTGTTTTAGAACATTTCTAGTCAAATAAAAATATTGTTTACATGTTTAAAATACTTTTTGGAGAAAATCTTTGGGAAATGTTTTGATTTAAACTCTCTGACCCCAAACACAAAGTTTTATGATTTAAAAATATATTTTGATGAACCCTATAGATTATTACTTGCTAAAGGCATTTTCAACCACATAAAATACTGATTTGGTTTAAAAATGGTTTATAGGTAAAATGTTTTTTAAATGGTTTTGACACTTATATAAAATGACCAATATGTGTTTTAGAATGTTTATAACCTATTAGAAACCACTTTTCCAAATAAAACAATCTTTGGCATGCTTGCATGCATTGCTTTGATTCTATTATTTTATGTGATGTTTGCTTGAATGGTAGATTGAAATTGTACCTTGCTTGATTGAATTGTAGTGATTTGAATAGTGTGAATATTGCAAGGTCAAGGAGTGAACTTATATTCTCTACCAAAAAGGCAAGTGATGCTTCATACTTTTGTCCCATTATCTTCACTATGCATTAGTGATATTTCTAAGTAGGACTTGCATGGAATTTTTGCTAAGTATAAACTATGCCATGGGAAATCCTAGTAGATGAAACCTTAGTAGAAATTTCCTAAGTTAAGATTCCTACCACTATCATGCTTAGCTTAGCTAGTAGAAAACAAGGGTGGATTATATTCATGCTATGGAATATTTCTAAGTCAAAGACTTGTGTTTTGTTTAATAAAACAACTAAATGAATGAATCACCTGGGTGGAATGGAAAGAATGGTTTGTGTTGAGTGGTTATGCAAGTACAGTATGCCGGTGAAAACTTGGGCATCACCAAGTCCAGTATGCTGGGGAAAACTTGGTATCTCACTTGTGGATGGCCACCCAGGAACAAAGATATTTGAGATGTCAAATGTTGAGAAGCTTCAAGTGCAGCCACTTGGCATTATGGGCTCTGCCTGGATCATATAGGTTGCAATAACTTAGCCAAATGGACAGTTGGTGTAGGTTGGAGCGCGTCCATTCTGGTATAAGGGAAGGCTTCTTAAAGATCTTGTCTTGGTGAAACCAAGTCTTGTGGGGAAAGTGCACCATCTCTGCAGAGTGTAAAATCTAAGTACTTAGCCATGTCCCTGGTAAAGGACAATTTGAGCATCAAGACATGGAAGCTATCAAGAATCTCCTCATCCAAATTTCTAAGTTAAAAACTTGTGGTTGAATAAGGGTTGGAGGATCACCAATTTCTATTGGGAGATGCCTTGGGTGATTTTGTCAAGCAAACACTTAATGTTTTCAAATGATAAGGAAAATATATTTTGAGCAAAGCAAGCCTAAGCTCCACTTAGCCAAATGCATATAGATGATAGATTCCACTATACTACCATAGTATCACTTGCCAATACAATTCAAATGTATTGACCCTTGTGGCTGTAACTTATTATGTTGCAGGTTTGTTTAATGTTAGTGAGATGTGTTGATTAGGATTACAAGTCTACAACCAACATGATTGCCTGTGGCACTTTGAATATGAAGGACCCCATGCTATAGTTATTTCTGCTGCATTGTAATGAGATAGCCAAATGAGCTATGTAAGATGTAATAAGATATTTTATTCCTGGTTATAAAGTTGTATTATGACCTTTGTTTCTTGATATTACATCTTAACTGTGGATGCTAGCTATTGATCCAGGGACTAGCATTGTAAACACAGGGATCTCTACCTTATTGAAGGTTGGGACCTCTACAAGAAGCATCTAGTAAATCTTTATCATGAAGAGAAAGCCTAGCATAAAAGTTATTGATAATAATATTGTTAGGGAGTTCATGAATAGGACATTTAAGCATTAGTAATTTCAATCTCCCCCAAGATTGAGTTGTACTGTCTCCATCACGAGGCCAAAAGTTATATATCCGATTTCTATCCTTATGAATATCACTGGGAGGATAAAATTTAGAGTAAAAGAGAGATGCCATCTCCTCCCATTCCATGGATTGTCCATTCTTCAGCAGCTTATACCATTCTTCAGCTCTCCCTTTCAAGGATATGGAGAGTAACTTCTTCTTCACCATTGGGTTTGATACCGCACTTAAACAACCCGCATAATTCATGGATAAAAAGCAAATGATTACCAGGATGGACAGTTCCATCCCCTAAATAATAATTATCCATAACACGATCAATAATACTTGTAGGTATTTTAAAAGGATTTATCTCAAAAGGTGGTGGTTCATCTACTACCCTAATAGTGGTAGTAGTTTTCCCAAACGCAAAACCAAGTGGGTTATCCATATTGGAAACAAAGCAACAAATAGAAACAAAAGCAATACTCACAGTAGAAGTTTCCCTTACCAGTTCCACTCTTCAATAGCGCTTCACTCCCCGGCAACGGCGCTAGAAAATAGTCTTGATGACCCACAAGTATAGGGGGTGTATCGCAGTACTTTCGATAAATAGGAGTGTCGATCACAACGAGGAGTAGAAGGTGTTGACTAGTGGTATGGAGCTAGAACTCTCTGTAAATACTTAGCAAACAGATTTTTAGGTGTTTTCTGATAAAGCAACAAAACAAGGTGCAAGTAATAAAGACAAGGAACAAACGCAACAAGTGGCCCAATCCTTTCTTAGCAAAGGACAAGCCGGTGGAAATACTTATAAGGACCAAACATTCTCGAGGTTACATGGGAACTCTATCAAGTGCTTTCGCTTCAAATAGCTGAGTATTCTTCTTTGGTGTTTTAAGTGTTGTGTGGGTGAAACTATGCTAACATACCGACCTTACTTGGACTAATACATACTTGTGATTAAACCCCCTGCAAGCATACGCAACTACATGAAAATAATTAAGATATAAATCTAACCATAGCCTTAAACTCTGAGATCCTACGCTCCCTTGTGCAAAGGTGTCCTAACGGGGGGTCAGGTTTCTGTCACTCTGGCAACCCCACAATTAGTAGCCAAATACACAATGCATTCCCCTAGGCCCATAAATGGTGAAGTATCATGTAGTCGACGTTCACATGACACCACTAGAAGAATAGCACCACAACTTAAATACTAAACCATTGAATAATAACTCAACACAGATTCACTACTAACAACATGACTTCTCCCATGTCCTCAAGAACTAAATGAACTACTCACAAGACATCATATGGATCAAGATCAAAGATGATATGGTAATAGATAACAATCTGAACATAAACAATAATCCAATGGTTCCACTCACAAGCATCAACTATAATAGTAATCAATACCGGGGAAGTTTCCCCTAATGAACTAAGCAAGTATCCAACACGATTGTTACAGCGGGATGGAGTGGTGATGATGGTGCTGGTGGAGATGATGTTGTGGATGATGATGATCCCGATGAAGCCTAGCTTGACGATGGTGTTGATGGTGACGATCTCCCCTCTCACGGAAGGAATTTCCCCGATAGAAATCTGTCTGCCAAAGAGATATTTCTCTCTCGGTGTTTTCCGCCCCGCAGAGGCGGCACAAATATATTTGTGGTCGATCTCCTAGTATTAGGGTTTAGAGAGGATGATATAGGCGAGAGGGCGGAGTCGAGAGCTGGCCAGGTAGGCCACACCTGCCCTAGGTGCGGCCTAGTGGGGACCCACACCTAGGGGGTATGGGCCCCGTGTGGCCCAGGTATGCCTCCCCTTCTGGCTTCCTTCGTCTTCTGGGAAAACATGATTTTCCAATATTTTTTTGGTATTTTTCTGATCTTCGTGAAATTGCATCGAAACACCTCCTTTTCCATCAGAATCCAGACTCTGGCAGTCCATCCTCCAAGAATCATCCAACATGCATAAACAGATGAAAAGACATAAGTAATACCTCATAATAAGACATATATCAATGAATAGAGGCAAATTATGATATAGAATAGTGATGCAAATTGGACGTATCATGCAACGACAAGACAAGATTCTTGGAAGCTCTCATAACAATACATGCTCTCAATGGTATTATGGTTGCACACAAAACATCGGAAAGAGAAATTGTTCAACATTTTTGTTGCAACACACAAAGCATCAATATCCAATAGCAAAGAAACATGAATGTCATAAGGTGAGATAATACCATCAACATGCTTGCAAGCAAACCATATGAAAGAGCAATTTGTCAACATGAAAGATGTAAAGCATGCAAAAGGTATTAGAGCTGGGTTCGATCTTGAACTCACTTGTGGGATGCTCTCAAGAGCTCTTTTTGTCAACTCGTGCTCAACCGAGGTTGACATTCTCGTGCGGGTATCTACACACATCATACACAAAAGGAAGAACGTGTGTGCATGGTAGAGAAACACATCATCCATCATGATGTATCTCTTCTTGTGTATATCACCATTAGTGTCAAACAAGTATGAAATAGATGCTTGGTGAGTATGCAAGTGGGGAACATGCTTATCATGGCAATCATCAAAATCTCCAAAAATTGAGAAAGCTATGGGGGCTATCTCATTATAATCCATGTGATAAGTATTGTTGCAAGCAAAACAAGTGAAATAGCAAGCATTCATCTTATTGCAATCAACGGAAGAAACTGAAGGATTAGCATGAAAAAGCATGTTCGAAGCAATTGGAGGATACACAAAAGATGTATAGCATGGCATGTGTATGGAAATAATATCGCAATCAAACAATTCCAGATGATCAATATTATGCAAAGGTAAAGCATCACATGGGAAATAATATCACAATCAAACGATGTCACAAGTATCATCCATAATATGCATATCCTCACAAATCCTCATGTACACTAGTGGGATTATGGCATCATCAACACCCTTATTTTTACCTTGTTCATACCTCTCATATGAAGTGGGTGTTGTGGTAGTAGTTGCCTCCTTGTGGAAGACTTCGTCTTCTTGATGTAGCCATGACGTAACATCCTCTTCATACACCATGTACATCTTCTCCAATTGAGGCATCATTGCTTCATGGTGTGTCATGTATTCATCCATGGAACCTAGCACAACATAAGAGAACACACTAGAGGTAGATGGTAAGTCGTTAGAAATCGCAATGGTCTCACTTGACCTATCAACTACCACTCTCAACTCACTCGGTGTATCACTCATGCCCTCAAAGTGGAAGCACTCAATCTCACATATAGTGGAGTCACTCATCTCACTCTTGTTCTCACTCAAGTGGGCTAAGTGGTGCTCAAACTCACATGGGATTGGTACCACATCATCACTCAAGCATATAGGGATAGGCTCGGTTCCCTCAACTCCATGCACTTCCTTTGGTGAAGGGAAAATCCCATGCTCACCATTCTTGACCTTGTCGTCTCCAAAGTTGGATGCCATAATATGGGCACCATCGCTCGCCTCCTTGGTCGAAGGGAAAATCCCATGCTCGGCCGTCTTGTGGCCATCTTGTAGTAGTGGTGGAAGTAGGATCATGGTGTTATCAAGAGCGGTGCTCGGATGGAATTCATCACATATGTGGCCTTGGCTTCCTCCATCTTGGAGTGTAGACATCCTCTTGTCGTACTCATCCAACTTGGCGAAGTATAGGGCTTGATTTTCCTCATTCGCGAGGTCGTAGAAGTCAAGCGTAGGCGTTGAAGCTTGATGGCGTGGACGAAGGATTGCTCTTGGTGCCCTTTTGGTGGTGGAACTAGTAGTTGAAGGTGCCTTGTGATGGTGTCATCAGAGGTCATTGGTGTGCCTTGCCGATGGTTGATGTAGGTGGTGCACTTGGTCATCCATAAGACACTCGCGACGATGGACCTTGTCCTTGGCACTCTCTTTGTAAGTTGCTCTAATGAGCGCAAAGCATCATTTGTATTGGCGACCATGCTCATGGTTTTGTCGAAGTCGTTGTCCATGTCCTTCTTGAAGTTGTGGAGGTCGCTCTTAAACTTGTCCATTTGATGGTGGACCCTTGGCACACTCGAGGTGGAGTATCCTTGGTCGGTGCGACTTGAGGATCTTGTCGTTGTCGTTCTTGAAGTCATCCATGCTTGGGGAGTCATTGTTGTTGTATTACTCCATGTCACCCAAGCATGTGGAGCCATTGTCGGTGTAGTGCTCCATCATGTTATCCATGATTGTGGTGTCATAGACATGGTGGCTCATCATGGATTCTTCATAGAAATCATACTCGATTCCGGAGTCCCTATACATGATTCACAAGACCAAGCAGTGTCTATGGAAGTGGTAGTGGGAGTTAGGGATACAACGTCAAACCTTACTTTACCTTGGAAGATCGTATCGTTCAAGTGGCCACACTTGAGAGCAATAAACCAAGCAAAGTGAAGTTCACGCAGAACACCAAAACCAACTACTAACCAAAAAACACACACACACACACGGCCTATGGTGGATAGGTATGGAAAGTGGCATGTCAAGAACCAATCCGAAATCAAGATGTTGTATTAGCAAGTAAAGAACCACAATGATCACAAAGCAAACAAGTCAATCCACAAGATAGCAAATATGTTCAAGGAAACACACACGGTGGGATAAATGGGACTTGTGCGACGGAGAAAGTGAGCTAAGAACCAAATGATTACCTAACGAATACTATAAGCTCGTGTCACACAAGTGCAAGGAGAGACGCTAGTTCGATTGCAATAAAAATTGGTGGGCTACAAGATATGCACAATAAGTACCACCTATATGATGTTCATCGAGCTTGCGCTTCCTATTCTATGAGGCACTTGTTTGTTTCTTTATTTTCCTCTTTTCCTTTTTCTTTTTTTCTTTTTCTTTCTCGTTTTCTTTTTCACTTGCCTCTTCCTTGTGCCAACAACTATACAAGATAACTATATGAGATAGCGCTCACAACGTTTGCTCGAAATTCTTCAAGGTATGAAATGTGCATATCCCAAGCAATCATAAGAGGAATTAGTCTCAATAGGTGTTTGTTGCTCGCAAAGATAGTGGGGTTCACAAAGGAATGCAAGTGGGGAAAAGTCGCGGAATGTTTATACCTTTCATCGACGATCTCTAACCTTTATTGTTGGTTTCCGCCTTACTCACGGAATTTGGATGGAGTAGATAGCATGAACAACGTGGATGATGATGTAGATATCTTTCTCCTCTTTGAAACGAGCTAAAGAACACCAAAATCCGAGTTCAAATGCAAAAGTTATGCTTAAAACCGTGCTGCGGTTTTTCTGTCTGCAGGGGGGCAGATACTCCGGTCCGGAGGTCTGGAGACTCCGGTCTAGAGATCAAAAACTCTAGAAAATCCGGTCTGGGCCAGAGACTCCGGTCCGGGAGATTCCAGAACATCGAGAACTCGAACGAGACGTGATTTGGGCGAAAAAACTCGAACCAAAACCTCAAATTGATGGGGGGGAAATCAAGGAATTAGGCCATGGGAACGCAGGGGAAGGTAGATCAACAATTTTAGCAAGTAATCCATGGATCAAAACCTACCAAAACTCACTCAAATCATAGATATATCTAAAACACGAATTGGGGTTGTTTTTGGTGGAATTTTCAAATTTATGGGGAAAAGGACAAATCGATGAGGAATCCGTGGCAACCAAAAGCTGCTGATACCAGATGATAGGGGTTAACCTCTTGGGTGGCCCGATTGATAGGGTTTAATGATGGCGCCTGATAGCGCTTCGTCGGGAAACCCCGAGAGCAAGGTGTGAAGAGCACAACAACAAGTCTTCCCTCAGTAAGAAACCGAGGTTATCGAACCGGTAGGAGGAAGGAAACGACTCAAAGGTGTTGCAAGGAACTTGGAAACCTGCACAACACAGACTCAAGACTTTTCCCAACGAACAGTGAGGTTGTCAATCTCACCGGTTGCTGTAACAAAGGATTAATTGTATGGTGTGGAAGGTAATAGTGGTTTGCAGAAAGTAAACAGGAACAGTGGAAGATGTATCAATGGTAAAGATTGGACCGGGGTCCATAGTTCACTAGAGGTGTTCTCCTTAGATAAACAAACATGGCATGCTGGGTAAACAAATTATAGCAGGGCAATTGTTGGCGTGTTGTTGACGCCTCGTTGGGAGACCCCAAGAGCAAGGTGTGATGAGCACAACAACAAGTTTCCCCTCAGTAAGAAACCGAGGTTATGGAAACAGTAGGAGGAAGGAAACGTCTCAAAGGTGTTGCTAGCAACTTGGAGACCTGCACAACACAAACTCAAGACTTTGCCCCAACGAACAGTGAGGTTGTCAATCTCACTGGTTTGCTGAAAACAAAGGATTAACTATATGGTGTGGAAGGTAATAGTGGTTTGCAAAAAGTGAACAGTAACAGTGGAAGATGTATCAATGTTAAAGATTGGACCGGGGTCCATAGTTCACTAGAGGTGTTCTCCTTAGATAAACAAACATGGCATGCTGGGTAAACAAATTACAGCAGGGCAATTGACAGGACTGAGCAAGGCATAATAATGCAATACTAGACATTCATGATCCTATGAGATTCAATTGGGCAAGACAACAAGATACATAGACCGCCATCCAACTGCATCTACGACGTATCAAGCATCCCCAAGCTAAACTCCTGCTCGTCCTTGAGTAGGTAAGTGATAAAAAGATAATTTTTTAGGTGACATGCACCATGAAAATCAAGATCAAACCATTTGCAAGCATTGAAAGTTTGGATCAAAGAACTCTAAACATGATCATGAAAGATGGAGTTCTAACAGTAATACAAAGTAACTATGCATGAAACATGAAAGGTTACAAACAAAGACCATGAATAACATGCATTGAAAAACATTTGTTTGTTTCACATACAAAAAACATGGCATAGTGGCATTCAGCTTGTCCCTCATGGAGTAGCAAACTGTCACATCCCAAAAAATTTCCAAATTTTGAAATGTGAAAAATTAAATAAACAAAATAAAACTTTGTTGAAATTCAGGGTGAGAAGAAACTTTTTGATTCCAATTGGAAATATCAAAACCTATTTTGATCAAATACAATCCTAAAGGGATTTAAAAAGATAAATAAACATTAAATTTAAAATATTTGGAATCACTATTTTTGGATCTTTTAATAAAAAGATTTGGCTTTCAAAAGAAAAGGTAGAATTATAAATAAAGATTATTTTAATGAGCCAAATTAAATCTTAAAAGAGTAAAAGTTTATTTGAATAAAATAATGAGGTTTTATTAATATCCAATTTTATTAAAGTAAAGGATTTTCCCATTTTAAATAAACACTAAAACTTGTTATTTTATTTTAAATAAGTTTTCCAAGTGTTTTATATTTTCAAATAAAACCTACTGAAATGGTTTTGACAATATTTAGATTTCAAATAGAATTTTAAAATAAATTAAATCCTATTTGAATTAATGATTAAGGTCTATTTTATTTAATTATTAATTGATCCTAAAAAGAATAAAATTATTTTATTTTGGACTTTGATTTGTGTTGTTAAACAGAACTAAAATAAAATACAAAGTTTGGTGGTGGTTGATTTGAATTGGTGTTTGAATTGTTTGATTGAAAATCAAAACAGGAAATCAAATAGAAAAAGAAAAAGCTTACAGAATAAAAAAAAGTGAAACGAACCAACCCAACCCAACAGGCCTAACAGCCCAGTAACGCAGCCCACTAGCTCTCCCCACTGCGAATCGTTTTTCACTGAGAAATCAACCCGCAGAGACGCTGACGAGTGGACCCATCTCCCTCTCTCTCTCCCTCATTTCCAGGCGGACCCCACGCCACCTCACCGTCGTCTTCAACCCCATGACCACGCCCCTGCCGTTGCTGCCGATTGAATGCGGCGATAAATACACGTTGATGGCTGAATGATTCCTCCCAGTAACCACGCCAATTTAATCGCCCGTGCCTCCTCTCTCTTTCCCCCAAGCTCCAGCCACTCCCTGCCTCTAGGCTGCTCCAATTTTGAGCTCAACCACCACTGTCTCCGACGACGTCCCAGGCCAATTCCGGCGCCGTCCAGCCGCCCCTCGCCTCCCACTGCTCACGAGCCTGTTCCCCACCTCCAGGCGCACCTGCCGTGTGCTCCATTCACTCGCGCCCGCTCCAGAACGTCGGCAACTTCAACGCCACTCGCCACCGCCGTCTGTCTTGTCTCCGGCGAAGTATCCCCGTAAGCCCCGTCCTCCCCTCTCTCTTCCGATGATGCTCCCTTACTCGCGACCCTCGTGCGCACCTAACCATGCCTCTACCTTGTCTTAGCGCAGTCCTAAATGACGCCAGCGACGACAACCCGAGAGCACCGCCGTCCGCAACAACTCCGACGAGCGATTACTCCTGTTCCTGAGCGCCCCTTGCCAAGACGACCCCACGTTGAGCTTCAGCATCGCCCTGCAATCACTGTGATCATCTCCTCACCCTCCCTTCCTTCCTGCTTCGCCAGCTCCGCCGCGAGCAGAGTGAGCTCCGCCAGTCGCCGTCGCGCAGCGCCGCCACTATTTGGTCGCATGGGTCTGCACCGTTAGATTTAGATCTGACGCGTAGGAACAAATCACTTAACGAAGGGGTATGTGTGCCTCTGCGCCGCACGATCTCACTTAGATCCAACGATCCAGAGAGATCGATCCAAACGAAACGGTATCGGCCAATAAGAACAAGCCACGTGGACAATGTTATGTTTAAAACAGAATTTTGAATCTGATTGATATGCAAACTTGTAAAAATCATAACTTTAATTCTACATGTCCAAATTTTGCAAATTTTATATCAATGGAATCAGTAGAACAAGTACTTTTCAACCATGCAATTTGTTTAATGTTTTGCTTCTGGAAAATTGGTTGAATTTGCAGAAACATGTGTAGGCTTATTTTGAATATAAAAATTGTTCTAGATAAAATTTTAATGTGAAATCTTTGCAGAATGGTTTGTTGTGAACCTACTGACCTTAGGAACCAACTCATGGATTTAAAAATGAATATTGTGAAGTTTAGGAATTAATACTTGAATTAACTCATTTCTAGTCAAATAAAAATATTGATTTTGATATGGAAATGATTTTTGAGTAAAACCTTTGGGAAATGTTTTGATTCAAACCTTCTGATCCTAAACACCAAGTTTTGTGAATTAACAACTTATTTGATGAACAATATAAAATTATTGCTTTGATAAAAGCATTTTCAACTACATAAAATATTGATTTGATTTAGAAATGGTCTATAGATAAAACCTTTTGCAAATGGTTTTGCCACTTTATAAAATAACCACTTTGAACTTTATAATGTTTAGAGCTTAGTATAAACCACATTTGCAAATAAAACTATCTTTTGCATGCTTGCATGCATGACCTTGTTTCTATTATTTTATGTGTGATAAATTTTTTGAATATTGGTTGGAATGCTAGTTGAATTGTGTTTGCTTGATTGAATTGTAGTGGAATTAGAAGAGTGTGATATTTGCAAGATCAAGAAGTGAACCAACATTCTCTACCAAAAAGGCAAGTGACACTATCATTCAAGTCCTACTATTTTCATTACACTTAGTGGATTTTGAAACATGCATGGAAAGGTTACTATATTTTTATGCTATGCTAAATCCTAATAGGATACCCTTATATATTCCTTAGTGGAAACAATGTAGATGTAGTATGCTTAGCCCTGCTATATATTGGGATGGTATACATGTTATGAATTATATGAAGAGTTGAAAAGTTATAAGTTTTATATAATAAAACAAGTACTCAATGAACCACCTGGGTGGACAAGGATACTCAAGGTTGGACAAGGTGGCAACAAAAAGAACCATGTTTATATGGCTATCTCTTTTTGTTGTGCACTAGAAGAAAAACACCTAGGGACTTAGAGATTGAACATGTTTCTCAAATGCAGTGGCTTTCCGTACCACATGCTAAATGGGCTCTGGCTTAGTCAACTACATAGTGGAAGACCCATGCATTGGCATCTTCAGGTTTACTACTAGGGAACTTGAAACCCTACATTGGTGCCTGGATGACAAGCTAGCATTGTGTATTGGGAGGACTTCTATGGAAAGACTTTGTCACATTCTCAATCTGCCAGTACTCCATCTTGGTGAGTACTTATCCAGCGGCCACTGGTGGCATCAAGATGAGATTGTTTCATGTAGGTAAAGTGTACAACTTCTGCAGAAGATAAAAATTCTAAGTACTTAGCCGTGTCCCCGATTATGGACAATACTGAGCAACTAAGGCCTGAATCTATGGAAGATCTCGACATTCCAATTTCTCAAAGTTAAAAATTGAGGGTGACAACAAGGGATTTGAAGCACTTGGAGTTTTCCAAGAAGTTTAGAAATATTTTGACAAAAGATCAAAAATATTTTGAAAAGATAGGACAAAACTATATTGCTTTTTGCAAATGAGCCTAAACCCTACTTAGCCAAATATGCATGTAATGATAAGATCCACTTATTTCTACATAGTAGTGAAACTTGCCAATACAATTCAAATGTATTGACCCTTGTGGCTGCAACTTATTATGTTGCAGGTTTGTTTGATGTTAGTGAAGTTTATTGATTAGGATTACAAGTCTACAACCAACATGATTGTCTGTGGCACTTTGAAGATGAAGGACCCCATGCTATTGTTATATTCTGTTGCAATGTAATGTGATAGCCAAATGAGCTATGTAAGATGTAATGAATTATTTTATTCCTGGTTATAAAGTTGTATTATGACCTTTGTTTCTTGATATTACATCTTAACTGTGGATGCTAGCTATTGATCCAGGGACTAGCATTGTAAACACAGGGATCTCTACCTTATTAAAGGTTGGGAACCTTACACAAACAGATGCATAAGACACTGTAACATCCCAGCATTTAGGACTAAACGAATGGTAGATTTAGGATTTTGTGCATCTGCATGCTTGCATCTAAAAATCCGGGTAATTTTTTTGCCAAATTAACGATTAGAGTGATCAGAATTCTCACTCTGATGAATTAGGTTTAGTGTCATCCAAGGGGGAAATGTGATGAATTTTTACATGACCTCTGTTGTTTTGTTGAATTATGAGGGGGAGGAATTTGAATTATAAATAATTATTCACAATAAGACAAATACAAGTGCTATCAACAAAGGTATAAAGATTCTTTAAGATCAACATTACATTGTTATTTCACAATAAAAGAATAAAGAAAAGATTATAATAAAATAATTAAATGAATAAAGAAAATGGAAAATGAATTACAATAATGAAAAAAATAGAAGAGTTCTTTATTAAAATTACATTATCCTTTTATAACAAAGGAATAACAAGAAATGGATACAATAATAATAAGATAAATTAATGTATTACAATGTCTTTGCATTATTGATAGACAGAAAAGAAGATTACAAAATTGGATAAAAGGAAAATCCTAAAAATAATCTTCATCTTCTCATTTCCTGACCGTGTTCCTGTAAAAGCATAAAGTAAACAAAATATAGTATAAAGGAGTTTGGGGGTTAGTATTACTCTCATTAATGCAATGTGATGCATTGCTTATCACGTCATCTAGTTTTAGAGAAGAAAACTAGTCAAGTGTAAATATGTTCTTATCAAATTTGTCTCAGCACAACATCATTGACAGAAATGGGGCAAGTTTCACCAAAGAAGAAAGTGGGGTAAATTTTACCTTGTCCAGTAAATAAGAACAATCAAAACTAGGAAAATATCATCCCTTTCACTTGATCTGATCCACACACATGAGGAAAGCATACAAGAAGCTCACACAACACATGCAACTCTGTGTGTTATTAACACCACAGGAGAGCAACAAATGGAGAGAAAGCACCAGCCGTAGCAGGGCTGCTAGCATATCCTTCTCACACACACCACCAGACCATAGTTCCTCGACTAGCTCTAGATCACCACAAAGAACATCACCTGTTCTTATTAGATTTTCCCAATAACACACAGATAAAACCACTATCATATCTCTAACTCTGGTTGCTCAGAGGAGCCATCCATGAGCTGGATCAAGAGGGAGAAGGCCAGGAGTGCAAGGAGGAGCAAGACAATCACTAGATCTTGTAACAAAGCAGAATCATCACAACATACACAACCAAGTCATCTATCTCCACTACAAGCATCAAGTTGGCTACTAGAACCATACTAATACATGTTCTTGTCAAATTAAAACAAGCATCAATTGAGGGAGAGAGAGATAGAGCTCTTAGTATAGTGTAGAAGTGTTACACTAGCACATCCTAGAGCTGTTAAAGGCCAACAAAGTATTTCTTGTTATCTTAGAAGGATTTGGCCTCAGCCTTTGCATCACAGGCCAAGCCAAGAAATTCAACAGTTAAATCTAAGATATTTACCACTGTGCACACTCCTAGGGGAGGCACCACAGTGAAAAATTTAATAGTTTTAGCCAACCAAACTAAGCAGCTAATCATATCAATAGTTCATGCTACTGTGCATCCTCCAAGGAGGTACCACAACAGTCATATCACTACAGAAATGGGGCCATATCACTACAGAAACGGGGCTATTGGACAACAAGTTATAGCCAGAAAGGAGTCCAGATAGTAATTCACAGCTCTAGATCATGCTACTTGGGCCATTACTGTGCACACTCCAGTAACGGAGGAACCACAACAGTAGCCCAGATAGCTTATGTCATTGATAATTAGGAAATCCATTTTGCAACACATTTGATTAGCCAAATCAATCACATCTGATCATGCTAGAAAGGATAGGCTATTGTGTACACTCCAAGGAGGCATCACAATAGCAGGATCATATTAGCAGAAGCTATCATTGTAATATCCCAAAAATATTGAACAGGGTTATCAAATTCCAATCACCAAAATTAGGGTTAACAAAAACTTTTGTTAACTAAAATCTTTATGAATGCATGTGTGTATGTGATGATTGTATGAATGCATGAATGGACTTGTGTGATTGATGTGAATAGCAAGGAATGGTTTAAACATGAAAACAACATCATCTAAACCAATTCCAAGCAGAAACAAATCAAGAGAAATTCAAAAACAAACAAAACAAGCAAATGGTCATTTTTGCCAATCTTGCTCACTAGACCATTTTGAGTGTTTATAGTCCAAGATTTCAAACAGAAACATTTCCATTTCTTTTCACCCCGTACTAGACCAAGTAAAAGTGAACCATTTGGCAAACTGGATTGAAATTACAATTCAAAATTGAATCTAGTTCATATGTGAAGATCACCAATTCTCAAAAACCAACCAAACCAGTTAACCTTGACCTTTCCAACTAACCAGAGACTACCTAGTATGTGACTAGTACACCCACCAAGTTTGAACCAAAAATTCAAATTCAAATCTCTTTCGGCCATTTCATTAAACACCTTGCAAACACAAACCAAACAAACCACAAAACACTATAGTGAGCAGTAATTTGGCCAACCTTGTTCCCTCTATAGCTCACAACACCCTCTTAGTAGATCATCTAGCTCATTTAAAAAGATTTAGCTCACTTTGAGCTTGCCATTTCCATCAATGGTGAGCATGCCGAGCCTCAACTTGCCACCCCACTGTCGACAACAAGCTAGGAGAAGCTCTAGCCTCGCTAACCTTGTCTAGGACATTGACCACCGTCCATCGTCACCCCCTGTCCAACGCCAACGCACTACCAGCCTCTGGACCACTCAGCCCGAGCGTGAATAGCTTCTCTGCGAGCGTGCCGAGAATGCGCCAGAGCGCCACACGCGACACGCGAGCACAGACCGCGCGCCGCCCTCGCCGCTTGCGTGCGTGATCACCACCCTCCCAGGAACCGCCAGGACATGCCCGTTCATCGCCGCGCGACCAGGAGAGCCCGTGCGCTATTAAAACTTCCGTCGGATCTGCCCAGAGCACCGCAGCGTTCCGGCCAACTCGCACTGCCCCACGCCTCGCAACCATGTCATTGAGCTTCGCCAGAGAGCACATCACCGTCCTCTACCGTCGCCTATGCTAGTAGCTCGCTGTGCCGACGACCACGACGAGCTCAGCATGCGCCCTTCGGTCCCCTCGCTGCACTATAAATAGAGGCCACCCCCGTTCGATTTGAGCACACCATCACACTCCCCTCTCTCTCAGAACCACCCCACCTCATCCCCGGAGCAAGGCGCACAGTAGGTCGCAGGAATTTCACCGGAGTCCGCCACTGCAGAGGAGAAGAGGCGCCGTCGATTGGAGCCGCCCCAGGAGGAGCCACCGGTACCAGGTGAGCCTCACACGACCACCACTGCCTGCGCTAGGGTTTAGTCTTGCCGGCGTTGCCCGGCGGAGACGATAAGTCACAGCCCTTCGATTAGATGTTGGTCGTGTGGTTTATATTGCCCCGTACCGCTTCGCACCCCCTATCTCGCTGACTGGGGGGACAACCACTTAAACTCGCCCACGCATGCGCTGTGCATCGTGGGACGGCCCAGTTACACTCTCGTGCAACCCACTAGTTTGAATTTAGGTTTTTCCATTTAGTTTCAAACTTAGTTCTATAGCTAGATTCAAAAATCAACCCAGCTTGATTCACTGAACCAAATTGCATGAAACCAATTTTGTTAGAAAGGTACTAAAATTCTTAATCCAAGCCCGTTGGATTCAAATCAATTAGAATTGTAGATTACCTATATTAAAATTAACAAGGCAGAAGCTTTTCTGCATTCAAACATTTTTCAAAATTCAACCATAAAAGCTTTTGGGTTGATTCCAACTTTCAAAAATCACATTTGACAAGGCCTTTCTGAATATATAAAAATATCTAGGTTTACTTGCAGTAATAATGAACAAGTAATAAAAGAAGGCCTCATAGGCATTTCTAGTCACTTTAATTAATTAAAATAAAATGGTTAAACCTTATTAAATTGTGACACCACTTTAAATCACATTCCCAAGTACTGAAATATGTGGTGATGACATGTGTCCACATGATCCCATATTTTAGTTGGAGAATATTAAATCTTAAGTAGTTTTCAATGAGTAGAAATTACTTTTCTAAAATAGAATAATCCAAACCTTGCCTTAATGTTTGTGATGATGCTAGATCATCTAGTGAAAACCTTGGTGTGATAAATAGAAGTAGTTAAGTATTGTTTGGTGATTGTGTACCTCGTATTTATTTATAGACGCTAGTACCGACCAAGGGTACAAGGAGGAAGGAGGATACTACGAGGAAGAAGCCAAGGAGAACTTCAACCACTGCACTGCACAAGGCAAGCTATCTAATGCAAGATACTGACTATGCAAGCTAAAACTTGCAAGATAAATATGTGGTGATGACATGTGTTCTTGAAACACCAGATGATTTTTATGATGAAAATGTTGAGGCATCAGCCTTAGCCCTTTATAAAACTGATGGTTGTCTGGATGCGATACCATTCCAATTTTACCGCACAACCACAATACCCGAAATTTGGGTAGGGCTTGACTGGAAATTTATATACCTTAGTATGGGTTCCCTTGCAGCCAAGGTTTGAGCTGAGGCTACCTTGTGAAGATTGACCACCTGTGCAGTTCCCAAGATGACAAATGGTCATGGTTGGGAGGCCAAACTCACAGGAGAGGTGACTACACTAGGGCATGTAATGGAAAGGTTAGGATTGATTATACGCATACTGAGTATGGTGAATTCAGGATTTTCCTGACGGATGTATCGAATATTGTGGTGAAAGTGTACCACCTCTGCAAAGTGCCAAACTATTCGAATAGCCGCGTCCGCAGTTATGGACAATTGGAGTGGCCATACTGTTTCGTCGTCAGATGTTTTCAAAATGACTTGTGATTTGAATCATGACTTTGACTTGACCACAAAAGAGTTGTGTTATGACAACTCAAGTTCCCACTTAGGTGTTATAAAACCGTGAACTAGTTTTCTTTGCTTTTGAACTCAGTAGAGATAAATCTGGCTTTTTGCAAAACAATCTAGATCCTAGTACTTCCTACTAAAAAACCACTTCACTTGTTAGTATTAGTTTGCGAGTACTTAAAGAGTACTCATGGCTTTGTCCCTGGCTATTCTCGTGGCCAGACTATGAAGAGGACTATCCAGAGGATGGACCTCAAGAGGGTTACGACAACTAGGATCATCTCCCATCGTCAGCATTGCCTATGACCATGAAGATGGAGCTTCGCCCACGCTATCGTTATCATTACGCTATTCCGCTGCTGTGATTGTACTAATACTGGATCATGAGATCCTTTATTTGTTGTAAGACCTTATGTATGGTTTGTAATGGATGATGTACTGTGATAGCCAATCTGTTATGTCTCACAAAAATGGCAATCCTGGGATTGCGATGTATGTCATAACAGACATCTGGGATTAAAAACCAGGTGTTGACAAGTTGGTATCAGATCCATCCTGACCATAGGAGACCCTAGTTTAGAATGGACGTTTGAATAAAAAACTTAGTTTCAAAACCAAGGAAGTGAGTATTTATGAAAACTTATTATCATTATTACCACTTAGATTCTTTCATGAAAATTCATGCTCCTCAAAAATTCTTGCAAACTTATGTAAAATTTGACACACTTGATCACTCTACTAACTTACTCATCCTATATTCTTATAGATGGACATGAAGTATAGCAAGTTCTATCAGTTGGGAAATGGAGGAGACCTCATCTTTGAGCGTGACTTGGACCAGCTTTCGGAACTTCTAGAGCGCCTGCACTCCGAGTTCTTCGAAGCCTAGATCAACGATCAGGAGGGAGAAGAATTGCAATGGCTTATTGTTGCAAGTCTCCGAGGAAAGATTGAAGGCCCCACCTCAGAGGGAATTCAATTCACCATTAGAGAGAACAACTGGCTAGATGGACTTGCCAGGGCCATGCAGGAAGATCTTGCCCGTTGATACGTCCAAA
Organism: Avena longiglumis; assembly: GCA_030063025.1. NCBI lineage: Eukaryota > Viridiplantae > Streptophyta > Magnoliopsida > Poales > Poaceae > Avena > Avena longiglumis. The sequence continues at coordinate 578,510,539 of CP125976.1, read as the reverse complement.
ACGTATCTACTTTCCCGAACACTTTTGCTATTATTTCTCCTCTAAACTTGTGTGATTTGGATACAACTAACACGGACTGACGCTATTTTCGGCAGAACTACATTGGTGTCTAGTTTTTGTGCAGAAAATGAACTATCAGGAAAAATCCCGGAAAATATGCCAAAAATTATATTTCACCAGAAGATCCACGGAGCCAAAAGACAAGACAAAGAAGGGGCCTAGGAGGTCCACACCCCTGTCAGGCACGGGCCCACCACTGGTCATGCCTAGGCGGATGCAACCATCCCAGGCACACCTTCGGCCTCCCTCTGTGCCTATAAGTTGCCTTTCGACCTAAAAACCGTGGGGGGTTAGATAGTTTTCCAGAAAGAGTTCCTCTACGCCGCCGCCACCAGAAACCAAGATTCGGATCCAGAAACTCCATTCTGGCACCCTGCCGGGACAGGTAATTTGGAGAGGATCATCGCCATCGTCATCACCAACGCATCCCCATCAACCACCGATGTTTCCCTCATCCATGAGTGAGTAATCCCCCGCTGTAGGCTTGGGGATGGTAGGGATTGGATGAGTTCTATCATGTAATCAAATAAGATTGTTAGGGCATAGTGCCTAGTATCTCTATTAGTGCTATTTGAATTTGTTGCAACTTGTTGTGCTTAATGCTTGTCACTAGGGCCCGAGTGCCATGATCTCAGATCTGAACTTATTATTGAATCATTATGATAGTATTGTTTGTGATCTTATCTACAAGTTGTGTACACATATCATTGTCCGGATCCAAAGGCCCCAAAGTGACAATAATTGGGACAACCGGAGGGGATGACTATGGTGTGAGGATCACATGTGTTCACGGAGTGTTAATGCTTTGCTCCGGTGCTCTATTAAAAGAAGCACCTTAATTGCCAGTAGTTCCCTAGAGGCCCCGCTGCCAAGGGCTGGCTGGACAGAAGATGTTGTGAAAGTTCTCATTGCGAGCACGTATGACTATATTTGGAGCACATGCCTAGGATTGTTTAGTACTTGGATGCTTGTTATTATTCATCGGCAATGCCCTAGATCTTGAAGTTACATGTTTAGACTCGTCCATGCAATGCCCCTTCATCCATCCCTATGCCAATCGTACTCGAATCCCACCGTATACTGTTACTATCCTCATGTTTCACTGTTGTTGCTGCTTTACTGTTGCTACTACCAAATTGTTGCTACTGATAAACTTCTGTGAGCAAGAACTATTTCCAGGTGCAGTTGAATTGACAACTCAGTTGTTAAGGCTTGCAAGTATTCTTTGGCTCCCCTTGTGTCGAATCAATAAATTGGGTAATACTACCCGCGAAGACTATTGGGATCCCCTATACTTGTGGGTCATCACCCGTCTGTGTGGGCAAAGCATCAATCAGATCAAGGGTACCCGCTTTGAGTTATATCCAAGGCGTGATGTTATGGGACAGCCACTGGAGGCACCATATCACCCCGAGCTGAAGAATCAAGTGGACCATCTCAGCTTCATGATGTATGACCGGCAGAAGGAATTAGACAATGCTCGCTCCTACGCCAACCACAAGTACGCCATCGCAGCCAAGAAGGACCAGACCATTGCCATGCTAGTGAAGTATCGCAAGTCTCGTCGCCATCAGCTTGACAAGAAGGAGCGCATCATTGCCCGTCTTCGCCACAGGATCACATATTTGGAGGAGACCATCCACGAGAGAGACATGTAGCTTGAGGAGAGGGAGAATGCAGGGGAAGACCTTCGTGGCGACCCCTACTCTTATCTCAGTGATGATGATGACTTTCTGGAGGATCAAGCCATGGACTTCTTCACCGATGATGATTACTTTGCCTTCATTGATGATGATGACGAGGATGATAAAGCCACCGATTCCGAGGAGTAGTAGCACTTGAGCACTAGCATTAATGAGTTGTATCCGGTCCCACTGTATCATAGTTTCACAGAATGGTTCTTAAAACCATCTATTTTTCCTTGTTGTGGTGTGTGTTGTATTGTGTGCTATGAATGAATGAAAAGCAAGTTGCTAGAAAAATCTGAGTCAAACTTCAAAAACTTTTCAAAAACGAAAGAAAACCCTGAACCTTAGAAAATTTCCCTCTTTTCTCATGATCTATCTCAATCTTCAGATGCCTCGCGGAGAAAGCAATTCATCCCAGGACCCGATGTTGAAAATCTTGCAAATATTGGTTTCTGACCGTGAAGCTGAAAGAGCCGAACGTCAAGCCAACTTATCCACCCTGCAACACATAGCTCAGATGGCCAACAACAACCAAGGCCATGTAAACCAGGACAATCATGGATCCAAGCTCAAGAACTTTCAGAACACCAATCCACCCATCTTTACTAAGTCGGAAGAGCCCCTAGATGTCGATGATTGGCTGCAAACCATGGAGAACATCTTAGAAGTTGCAGGAGTGGAAGCTAATGAGAAAGTACTGTTTGCCACCCACTATCTGGCCAGAGATGCAAGAGCATGGTGGAACAATGTTCGTGCCATGAATGGAGGACAGATGATGACTTGGGATGAATTCAAAGTCAAGTTCAGCAGAACCCATGTGCCACCAGGTTTGATCAAGAGGATGAGAGATGAATTCGGAGAACTGAAGCAAGGTAGAATGGTAGTAGTTGAGCACCGTGACAAATTTTTGTCATTGGCTAGGTATGCACCGGATGAGATTGACACTGAAGCCAAGAAGAAGGAGAGATTCCTAAACAGTCTGCATGATGAGATGCAGATGGTATTAGTCAATATCCTGTTTGCTGATATTGAAGTCCTAGTGGATTCTGCCATTCAGATGGAAGGCAAGATCAACCAAGCTAATGAGAACTGCAAGCGTCGCATGATGCATCAACCAGGAACCCACCATACACCAAAGTATCGCCCAACCCATCTCCAGGATTTGCCCCAAGAACCAATAGACCCCCGATGAACCGTCCGACCTATCCCAACCGTGGAAACCCAAGGCCCGGAGGAAACCGTAGCAACAACCCTGGTATCCCCAGCAATTTCAATCGTGCATCGCCAAAGTTCAACAACAACAATGTCACCACCAACACCAACACTGCCCCAAGGACTGGAAGCAGTGTTGTGCCTGTTGCAGCAATGGACAAGTCTCAGGTGACCTGTTATGAATGTGGAACCAAGGGTCACTATTCAAATGAGTGCCCCAAGAAGATGGCCGCAGCCTCCAATGCTAATGACCCAGCTCAGCAGCAGCATTGTGTTCAACCTGGAAGAAGATTTGCCCCAGGGAATTCGCTCAACCGCAACGGCCATATGTTTCTCATGCATGCTGAAGAAGCCCAAGAAGCGCCAGATGTCGTGCTCGGTATGTTTTCTGTTAACTCAGTACTTGCAAGAGTGTTGTTTGATTCTAGAGCATCACACTCATTTGTTACCGAAGAATTTGCATGCACTAGTAATATTCAACTGTAGGGGTTCGTAGCATGGAAAACAAAAAAAATTCTACCACATACAAACAAACAAGCCAAGATATATCTACTAGATTGTAGCAACGAGTCGATAGAGGAACTCACCCTCGAAGATTCCAAAGCGGTTACCGAGAGCAGATTCTCGTGGGTGATGTAGTCGTACACTTGCCGATCTCAAGATCGCGTAGACGATCTTTCCGGTGCTGCGTTCCGGCAGCGCTTCCGCAGTCGGTCACACGTTCGGTACTCAATGAAGACATTCCTCTCCCTTGTTCCAGCAGGCAGCGGAGGTTGTAGCACTCTCATCGCGATTCCGGCAGCACGATGGCGTGGTGTCGGAAGTAGAGGGGAGATCTCGCAGGGCTTCGCCTTAAGCTGGAGCGAGTATGGTGGAGTATGAGAGAGGCCTTGGTGGTCTAGGGTTTAGAGGGCACCAAGGGGAGGGTGTGGCCTGTGGCTAGGGCTTGGGGAATCCCCAAGTCGCCGACTTGGGAGGAACCCTAGGCGGCGGCAGCACTTGGAGGTGGTGGCGCGCAGGAGCTAGGGTTTTAGGTGTGAGGGTAGGGGACAACCCTACCCCTCCTTATATAGGTGGAGGGTGGCGGCTTGGGAGGAGGGAGTCCTCCTCCAACTCCTCCTCCTTGGCCGGCGGGTGGAGGGAGTGGGACTTCCTCCCCAAGTAGGTTTCCTACTCTCCCTCCACCAAGCAAACTTAGCGTTTGACTTTTCAAATTGGAATTTGACTTTCAAACTTGGATTTGATTTCTCTCTCCATATTGTCTAGCCAAGTGACCTAGTACATGATGCAACCATTACACATTGTCATGACACATTCATGTACCCTTCCCCTCAGTCTTGACCTTCCGGACCCTTCTAGAACATTCTGGTGAAAACACCTAATCATTCCCGAACTCAAACAGGACTTTCCTTATATGAATCTTATTCTCGGACCATTCCGGATCTCCTCGTGATATCCCGGATCCCATCCGAGACTCCGAACAACATTCGGTCTCTTACTCATCATTCCATAACTACTCAACAACATCAAATCCTTAAGTGTGTCTCCCTACGGTTCGTGAATTACGCGGACATGATCGAGACACTTCTCCGATCAATAACCAATAGAGGAATCTGGAAATTCATATGGCTCCCACATATTTCTATGATTACTTTGCGATTGAATGAACCACTTACATACAATACCAATTTCCCTTTGTCTCACGATAATTTACTTATCCGAGGTTTTGATCGTCCGTATCTCTGCATACCTAGTTCAACCTCGTTACCGATAAGTACTCTTTTCTCGTTCGCGTGGTATGTGATCCCTTGTGAGCCAGTCACATGCTTGCAAGCTAATTGGATGACATTCCACCGAGAGGGCCCAGAGTATATCTATCCGTCATATGGATTGACAAATCCCACTCTTGATCCATGTGTCTCAACCCATACTTTCCGAACACTCAATGCCACCTTTATAGCCACCCAGTTACGGTGTGGTGTTTGATGTCATGAAAGCATCCTTCCGGTGATGGTGAATAGCATGATCTCATGGTCAAAGGAATTAGGTTACTATGTATCAGAAAGCTTATAGCAATTGAACTATTAAAATGACTTGATCTTTATGCTACGCTTATCTATAGGAGTATGTCCATCATACCATTCTCCTATTTATATGATCTTGTTGTTAACAACATCTCAATGTTCATGATCAGGAAACCATGATAATCTATTAACCAACAAGCTAGTATTATAAAGAGGCTTTACTAGGGACTCTAATTTAGTTTACAAATCACACAAGTATTAATGTTTCCGGTTAATACTGCTATAGCATGAATGTAAACATTTATCATAAACACAAAGATATAATAATAACTACATTTATTATTGCCTCTAGGGCATATCTCCAACAGTCTCCCACTTGCACTAGAGTCAACTAATCTGGATTACATGGTAATTGTCGCATCCCAAGATTTTCCAAATCTTGTAATGTGAAAAATAAATGAATAAAATAAAACTTTACTGATTTTCAGGGTAAGAAGAAACTTTTTGAATTCCAATAGGAATCTTCAAACCTATTTGGATCAAATAAAATCCTAAACGGATTTAAAAATATAAAACATTTAATAAAGGAAAATAAAAATATTTAAAATTACTATTTTGGATCTTATAATAAAAGGATTTGGTTTTCAGAAGAAAAGGTGGATTTATAAATAAAGATTATTTTATAAAACCAAATTAAACCTTGGCCAAACCTTTTGAAATAAAATATTTCTATTTTATAAAAATTAGTAAAGGTTTATCTAAAATAAATTAATAAGGAATTAATATCCAAGTTTTATTAATAAAGGTTTTACTATTTCAAAAACATGAAAACTTTTATTTATTTATTTAAAATAAGTTTTCCAAGTATTATATATTCCCAAATAAAACCTACTGATTTGGTTTTGAAAATAATTAGATTTCAAAAGGAGTATTTGATTTAATAACATGGTCTATTTATTTAATTAATAATGGACCCTAAAATAAAATTATTATTTTGGTTTTGGAATTTTGGTTTATGTTACTGAACAGAACCAAATTCAAAGTTGTATAGTGTGGTGATTGTTTGAATTGATTTGAGTTTTGTTTGGTTGTTTGAATTTCAAAACAGAAATTAGAAATAGAAAAAGAAAAAGGTTTTAGGAAGAAAAAATGGTTTTGGACTCAGCCCAACTGACCAAGCCCAAGAAGCCCAAACAACCAGCCCAGTTCCTCATCATGAAAAGCCTGCACCCGCCTCCACCCGCAGAGTGACTAACTTGTGGACCCCAACCCTCTCTCTCGCTCCACTGACGAAACGGCCCCACACCTGAGCCTTCTTACTCACCCGCGCGACTTCTTCTCCCCAAACCTCGTCGTCGTTTCTGCTGTTTGAATGTGTGCTTGATTCCTATTTAATCACGCATTGATTCAGCCCGTGACTGCGTGCACTTAAGCGTCTCTCTTCCCTCCCCATTTCCCCTCGCTCACTCCTCTCTCCCGGCCACAAGGCTGCCACGATTTCACGCGTAAACCCACTCTGCTCCGACGAGCTGTAGCACAAATTCCGGCCGAGCCTCTCCACCCCATGCCTCCCCGAGCACACGAACTTACTCCCCACTCCCAGGCGCTCCTGCCAGTACCTTCCATTCAACCGCGGGCACCCTGAGCGTCGACTTCGACGATCTCTGAACGCCGCCGTGTCTGCAAGCAACTCCGGCAACCCTTCTGGTAATCACCTGACCGCCCCTCTTCCTCTCATTCATGCACGCAAGTTCGCCTTGATCTAGCGCATCTAACTGCGTCTTTCTTTTTCCTCGGGGCGAACCACAACACCATCCTCGACGAGCACCAGGATCGCCTGGCGCCGTTCTCCACTCCAGCGAGCAATCGCTACTATTCCAGTGCGCCCCTCCATCTTCAAACGGCACGTCGAGCTTCACCACGTCCTTGCGATCACGGTGAGCCTCTCCTCCTCTTCTCTCGCTTCACCGCCGCTTGCTCGACCGTCGCTGCGCCCGCCAGTTCTTGGCAAGATAGATAAGAGCCGTTCGATTTAGATCGAAGAGACATGATAGATCCACTTAACAGCGAAAGGGTACGCAGCCAGTGTTGTGCGATGCAACTTGATCCAACGGCTTACAACACGTGATCCACCCGAACCGGTACCAGCAAATAGCGTTGCGCCGCGTGTCACCAGACGTTTAGAAAATAGAATTTGAATCAGATTTAGATGCAGATTTGAAAATCCTATAACTTTTTATCCACACGTCCAAAAATTACAAACTTTATATCGTTGGAATCAGTAGAACAAGCCCTAGCCAACCATGCAATTTGTTTAGTAAATAGTATCTGTTAGATTGTTTGTTTTTGCAGAAACATTTGTATGCTTGTTTAGATTAGAAAAATTGTTCAAAAATGTTTTTAGGCTTAAAACCTTTGAAAATTAGTTTGTGGTGAACTTACTGACCCTAGGAACCAACTCATGGTTTTGAAAATGGATTTGGTGAAGGTTAGGATGGATTAATTGGTTTAGCCCATTCCTAGCCAAATAAAAATATTGGTTTCTTGATATGAAAATGTTTTTGAGTAAAAACTTTGGGAAAATGATTTGAAGCAAACCTACTGACCCAAAACACCAAGTTTTGTGAATTAGCAACTTATTTGGTAAAAGACATAAAGTTTTGATTTGATAAAAACAATTTCCACCACATAAAATGTTGAATGGATTTAAAAATGGTTTATGGACAAAACTCTTTTGCAAATGACTTTGCCACTTTGGAAAATGACCACCTTGAACCATACAAAGTTTAGAAGCCTAGTGGAGACCACCTTTGCAAATAGAACCACCTCTTGCATGCTTACATGCATGACTTAGATCCCATTGTTTATGTGTGTGAATTGTTTGATTGATTATTGGTTTGGAATGCTAGTTGATATTGTGTTTGCTTGATTGATTGTAGTGAAGTTAGAAAAGTGTGAGACTAGCAAGATCAAGGAGTGAACCATCATTCCCTACCAAAAAGGCAAGTGACACTATCATCTAAAGTCCTACTATTTTCATTATACTTAGTGGATTTTGAAACATGCATGAAAAGAATTTCTATACCTATGCTATGCTAAATCCTAATAGGACACCCTATACATTCCTTAGTGAAAACAATGTAGTTGTTACATGCTTAGCCATGCTATATTTTGAAAAGAGATACATGTTGAAATTTTATGAAGTTGAGAAAAGGACTTGTGTTTTTATATAATAAAACAAGGACTCAATGAACCACCTGGGTGGCCAAGGATACTTTGAGTTTTGGAGAAGGTGGCGACAAAAGGAACCATGTATATGGCAATCTCTTTGTGTTGTGCTCCAAAGAAAACCACCCAGGAAACTTAGAGATTGAACATGTTTCTCCAATTGTGGCTTTCGTGTGCAACCACATGCTATTTATGGCTCTGTCTTAGTCAACTACATTGGGAAGACCCATGCATTGTCTTCAGGCTAATGGACATGAGGACCTGGAATCCTACATGGGTACCTGAAGACAAGCTAGCAATGGTGTATGGAAGGACCCTCTGGAAAGACTTCGTCACATTCTCAATCTGCCGGTACTCCATCTTGGTGAGCACTAATCCAGTGGCCACTGGTGGCAACAAGATGGGATTGTGACATGTGGGTAAAGTGTACTACTTCTGCAGAAGATAATAAAATCTAAGTACTTAGCCGTGTCCCCGGTTATGGACAATACTGAGCAACTAAAGTTTGAAGCTATGGGAAATCTCGACATTCTAATTTCTAAAAGAAAACTTTAAATGACTTGATGCACTTGGGGGTACCAAGGAGCTCAAGAGATTTTGATAAAACTTGATGCACTTGGGGGTACCAAGGAGCTCAAGAGATTTTGATAAAACTTGATGCACTTGGGGTTACCAAGGAGCTCAAGGGATTTTTGACAAGGACTTGAACACTTGGGAATTTACCAAGCAGTTCAAGGGATTTTGAAAAGGAGATTTGAAAAAGGACCAAAACCATTTTGAAAAGATAGGATAAATTTTGCTTATGCAAATGAGCCTAAAACCCTACTTAGCCAAATATGCATGTAATGATAGAATCCACTTATATTCCACATAGTAGTGAAACTTGCCAATACTATTCCAAAGTATTGACCCTTGTGGCTGTAACTTGTAATGTTGCAGGTTTGATTGATTATAGTGAAGATTGATTGATTAGGATTACAAAGTCTACAACCAACATGTCTGCCTGTGGCATTTTGAAGATGAAGGACCCCATGACTATAGTTATTCCGCTGCAATCTAATGTAATAGCCAAATGAGCTATGTAAGATGTAATAAAATTATGTTATTCCTGGTTATAAAGTTATATTATGACCTTTGTTTCTTGATATTACATCTTAACTGTGGATGCTAGCTATTGATCCAGGGACTAGCATTGTAAACACAGGGGACTCCTCCTTATATTGTGTAAAGGTTGGGACACTCCCTCTACAGTAATATACCGAACACCCATGGCAGTTTGGTGTTGGTCATGTTTTGCCCTCGGGAGAGGTTTAGTCAATGGATCCGCCACATTCAGATCTGTGTGTACTTTGCAAATATTTATGTCACCATCTTGGACATGTTCTCGAATAGCGTGAAAATGTAGCTTGATGTGCTTCAGCTTCTTGTGTGACCTTGGTTCTTGTGCATTGGCTATGTCGCCCATGTTATCACAGTAGATAGACATTGGGTCTAGCGCACTTGGAACCACACCGAGCTCTATAATGAACTCCTTCATCCATATCGCTTCTTGTGAAGCCTCCGAAGCAGCTATGCATTCCGATTCAGTTGAAGATCTCGCCACAACGCTTTGCATTGCACTCCTCCAGCTAACTGTTGCACCATTCAAAGTAAATACGTATCCAGATTGAGATTTAGAATCATCCGGATCGGTGTCCCAACTAGCATCAGTGTAACCATTAACAACGAGTTGTTCATCACCTCCATAAGAAAGAACCATATCCTTAGTTCTTCTCAAGTACTTAAGAATGTTTTTGGCCGCTGTCCAATGATCCGCTCCTGGATCACTTTGATATCTGCTAGTCAAACTAACAACATATGTAATGTCGGGTCTAGTACATAGCATGGCATACATTAGAGATCCTATGGCTGAGGCATAGGGAGTGTTACTCATCCTTTCTCTATCTTCTGCCGTCGCTGGACTTTGAGTTTTACTCAAGGTCGTATTGGGCAACATGGGCAAGAACCCTTTCTTGCTACCTTCCATTCCAAACCTCTTTAGAACTTTGTCCAAATATGTACCATGTGACAATGATATTAGGCGTCTCGATCTATCTCCATAAATCTTTATGCCTAATATGTAAGCTGCTTCGCCAAGATCTTTCATTGAAAAACTATTATTCAAATAATCCTTGACACTATTAAGAAGGTCTACATCATTCCCAATCAACAATATGTCATCTACATATAGTATTAAGAATGATACAGAGCTCCCACTCACTTTCTTGTAAATACAAGCTTCTCCATATGTTTGTATAAAACCAAAGCTTTTGATTACCTTATCAAAACATTGATTCCAACTTCGGGATGCTTGCTTCAATCCATATATGGACCGTTGAAGTTTGCATACCTTGTTAGCATCTTTAGGATCGACAAAACCTTTGGGTTGCATCATATACAACTCTTCATCAATGTCTCCATTGAGGAATGCCGTTTTGACATCCATCTGCCATATCTCATAATCGTAATATGCAGCGATTGCTAACATAATCCTCACAGACTTTAGCTTCGCTACTGGTGAGAAAGTCTCATCATAGTCAACTCCTTGAATTTGTCGAAACCCTTTTGCGACAAGTCGAGCTTTATAGACAGTAACATTACCATCAACATATGTTTTCTTCTTGAAAATCCATTTGTTCTCGACAGCCTTCCAGCCATCCGGTAAGTACACCAAAGTCCATACTTGGTGTTTGTACATGGATCCAATCTCGGATTTCATGGCTTCTTGCCATTTATTGGAATCTAGAATCATCATCGCTTCCTCATATGTCGCAGGGTCATCGGTGTTGTCCACAAACATGACACTCATAACGGGATCATACCAATCAGGAGTGGTACGAGTTCTCGTTGACCTGCGAGGCTCTGTAGCAACTTCAACCGAAGTTTCATGATCATCATCATTAGCTTCCTCTCTTATTGGTGTAGGCGCTACAGGAACTACTTCCGGTGCTGCGCTACTCGCAAGTTCGAGAGAAGGTTCAACAACCTCGCCGAGTTCTACTTTCCTTCCAGTCACTTCTTTCGAGAGAAATTCCTTCTCTAGAAAGGATCCATTCTTAGCAACGAAGATTTTGCCCTCGGATCTATGATATAAGGCATACCCAATAGTTTCCTTCAGGTATCCTATGAAGACGCATTTTTCCGCTTTGGGTTCAAGCTTGTCCGGCTGTAACTTCTTTACATAAGCTTCGCAACCCCAAACTTTAAGTAACGACAATTTAGGTTTATTTCCAAACCATAATTCATACGGTGTCGTTTCAACGGATTTAGATGGTGCCCTATTTAAAGTGAATGCGGTTGTTTATAATGCATAACCCCAAAATGATAGCGGTAAATTTGTAAGTGACATCATAGAATGAACCATATCTAAGAGAGTTCGATTACGACGTTCGGACACACCATTACGCTGTGGTGTTCCCGGCGGTGTCAATTGTGAAAGTATTCCGCATTTCTTCAAATGCTCGCCAAACTCGTAACTTAGATATTCACCTCCACGATCAGATCGTAGAAATTTAATCTTCTTGTTACGTTGATTCTCTACCTCACTTTGAAATTCCTTAAACTTCTCGAAAGTTTTGGACTTATGTTTCATGAAATAGATATACCCATATCTACTCAAGTCATCTGTGAAGGTAAGAACATAACGATAACCACCGCGTGATGCTACACTCATTGGACCACACACATCGGTATGTATGATTTCCAATAAGTCCGTAGCTCGCTCCATCATACCAGAAAATGGATTCTTAGTCATTTTACCCAATAGACATGCTTCGCATCTTTCAAGTGATTCGAAATCAAGTGATTCAAGAAGTCCATCGGAATGGAGTTTCTTCATACGCTTCACTCCAATGTGACCAAGATGACAGTGCCACATATATGTCGTGTTATCGCTCAATTTCAAACGTTTAGCCTCAATGTTATTTATGTGTGTATTACTACAATCGAGATTCAATAAGAATAGACCATCTATCAAAGGTGCATGTGCATAAAACATATTACTCATATAAATCGAACAACCATTATTCTCGGACTTAAACAAGTAACCATCTCGCAATAAACATGATCCAGATATAATGTTCATGCTCAACGCAGTCACCAAATAACAATTATTTAAATATAAAACTAATCCCGATGGTAGACAAAGAGGTAGCGTGCCAACCACGATCACATCAACCTTTGATCCATTTCCAACGCGCATCGTCACCTTGTTCTTCGCTAGCTTCCGTTTATTCTGCAGCACCTGTTTCGAGTTACAAATATAAGCAACCGAACCAGTATCAAATACCCAGGTACTACTATGAGTACTAGTGAGATACACATCAATAACATGTATATCGGATATACCTTTCTTCTTGATGTTGCCGTTCTTCAAATCCGCCAAGTACTTTGGGCAATTCCGCTTCCAGTGACCTTCTCCCTTGCAGTAAAAGCACTCAGTATCAGGCTTAGGCCCAACCTTGGTCTTCTTCGCCGGCGTGGCAACTTTCTTACCGCCCTTCTTGAAGTTTCCCTTTTGCTTAGACTTGCCTTTCTTGAATTTGGTGGTCTTATTGACCAACAACACTTGGTGCTCTTTCTTGATCTCCACTTCTGCAGATTTCAACATGGAGAAGAGTTCTGGCAACGTCTTGTCCATGTTTTGCATATTGTAGTTCATCACAAAGTTCTTGTAACTTGGTGGTAGTGATTGGAGGACACGGTGAATACCCAAATAATTAGGAATCACTATACCCAAACTTTGGAGTTTGTTTGTGTGCCCAGACATCTTAAGCACATGCTCACTGATGGAGCTGCCCTCTTCCATCTTGTAGTTAAAGAACTTTTCAGAAGCCTCATAACTCCCAACTGCCGCGTGAGCCTCAAATATCATTTTGAGTTCACCGACAATATCATGTGGGTCATGGTTCTCAAACCTTTCTGAAGCTCTGATTCCAAACCATATAAGATAGCACACTGAACTGTGGAGTACTGATTCTTCCGAGTGAGGTAAACATTCTTTACTTCATCGGTAGCAGTAGTTGCGGGTCACCAATGTGCATCCAGCACATAGGTCAAATTACCAGCATTGAGGACAATCCTCAAATTGTGGAACCAATCCGCGAAGTTGCTTCCATTGTTTTTCAACTTTTCTTTCTCTAGGAACACATTAAAATTGATGGTAGGGGCCGCCATTGATATACAACATATTTGCAATAGTTTAGACTAAGTTTATGACAAATTGAGTTCTAATTAATAGTTAAATTAATCTAGGTGAACTCCCACTCAAAACAATATCCCTCACATTGTTTTAGTGATCACACGAACCAAATCCACCACATCAAAAACAATCATCACGAGAGTTGATGTAGCTTCAATGGCGAACAATCAACATGTTCATCATATCTACTATATGACTCATGCTTTACCTTTCGGTGATCCGTGTTCCAAGACCATATCTGTACATGCTAGGCTCGTCAAGATCAAACCTTAGCTTCCGCATGATCAAATCTGGCTTGCTCACGTTGTATACACTCGCATAATCTAACACACCCGATCATCACGTGGTGCTTCGAAACAACGATCTTTAGCAACGGTGCTTACTAAGGATGAACACTTTAAAACTTGAAATTTGTGTGCTTGAGGGATCATCTTATAATGCTACCGTCATTAACTAAGCAATACAAGATGCATAAAGGATTAACATCACATGCAATTCATATTATGTGATATGATATGAACTTTCTTCTTGTGCTTCTGATCTCCATCTTCAAGCACGAACATGATCTCCATCATCACCGGTATGGCGTCAAGGTCAATGGCGTCGTTTCATGGTTGTCGTCCACCAGCTTCAACTATTATAACTACTTTGAATAGACATGCGGGTCTTAATGGAATTTAAATACAACCATATGGCTCCTGCCGGTTGCCAACTTACAATAAGGAACATTGCATACATCAAATATAATCACAATCATGGCCATATCACAGCACACCCCTGCAAAACAAAGTTAGACGCCTCTAATTTTCTTTGCATATTTTACGTGGTTTGGGGCTTCCAATAATTGTCGTTCTAACTTACGAACAAGAACCACAACGTTGACGTTTGAACTATCAAGTGCCCGTTGTAAATTGGATCTATACTATGATGGGAGACAGGCACCCGCAAAGCCACTTATGCAATACAAGTTGCATGTTGAGCGTGGAGCAAGTCTCATGAACGATGTCATGTAAGGTTAGCCCGGGCTGCTTCATCCCATCATACCGCAAGATGCAAAGTACACAAAAAGCAATTGATAATAAAAGCACCACCACCCACAATGACCATTGTGTTCTACTCGTGCAACAGATCTACATATAGACACGGCTCTGATACCATTGTAGGGGTTCGTAGCATGGAAAACAAAAAAATTCTACCGCACGCAAACAAACAAGCCAAGATCTATCTACTAGATTGTAGCAACGAGTCGATAGAGGAACTCACCCTCGAAGATTCCAAAGCGGTTAACGAGAGCAGATTCTCGTGGGTGATGTAGTCGTACACTTGCCGATCTCAAGATCGCGTAGACGATCCTTCTGGTGCTGCGTACCGGCAGCGCTTCCGCAGTCGGTCACACGTTCGATACTCGATGAAGACCTACCTCTCCCTTGTTCTAGCAGGCAGCGGAGGTTGTAGCACTCTCCTCGCAATTTCGGCAGCACGACGGCGTGGTGTCAGAAGTAGAGGGGAGATCTTGCAGGGCTTCGCCTTAAGCCGGAGCGAGTATGGTGGAGTATGAGAGAGGCCTTGGTTGTCTAGGGTTTAGAGGGCACGAAGGGGAGGGTGTGGCCGGCGGCTAGGGCTTGGGTAATCCCCAAGTCACCGACTTGGGAGGAACCCTAGGCGGCGGAAGCACTTGGAGGTGGTGGCGCGCAGGAGCTAGGGTTTTAGGTGTGAGGGTAGGGGGCAGCCCTACCCCTCCTTATATAGGTGGAGGGTGGCGGCTTGGGAGCATGGAGTCCTCCTCCAACTCCTCCTCCTTGGCCGGCGGGTGGAGGGAGTGGGACTTCCTCCCCAAGTAGGTTTCCTACTCTCCCTCCACCAAGCAAACTTGGCGTTTGACTTTTCAAATTGGCATTTGACTTTCAAACTTGGATTTGATTTCTCTCTCCATATTTTCCAGCCAAGTGACCTAGTACATGATGCAACCATTCCACATTGTCATGACACATTCATGTACCCTTCCCCTCCGGAGTGCTGGACCTTTCGGACCCTTCTAAAACATTCCTGGTGAAAACACCGGAATCATTCCCGAACTCCGAAACATGACTTTCCTTATATGAATCTTATTCTCCGGACCATTCCGGATCTCCTCGTGATATCCCGGATCCCATCCGAGACTCCGAACAACATTCGGTCTCTTACTCATCATTCTACAACTACTCAACAACATCGAATCCTTAAGTGTGTCTCCCTACGGTTCGTGAATTATGCGGACATGATCGAGACACTTCTCCGATCAATAACCAATAGAGGAATCTGGAAATTCATATGGCTCCCACATATTTCTACGATTACTTTGCGATTGAATGAACCACTTACATACGATACCAATTTCCATTTGTCCCATGATAACTTACTTATCCGAGGTTTTGATCGTCGGTATCTCTGCATACCTAGTTCAACCTCGTTACCGATAAGTACTCTTTTCTTGTTCTCGTGGTATGTGATCCCTTGTGAGCCAGTCACATGCTTGCAAGCTAATTGGATGACATTCCACCGAGAGGGCCCAGAGTATATCTATCCGTCATATGGATGGAAAAATTCCACTCTTGATCCATGTGTCTCAACCCATACTTTCCGAACACTCAATGCCACCTTTATAGCCACCCAGTTATGGTGTGGTGTTTGATGTCATCAAAGCATCCTTCTGGTGATGGTGATTAGCTTGATCTCATGGTCGAAGGAATTAGGTTACTATGTATCAGAAAGCTTATAGCAATTGAACTATTAAAATGACTTGATCTTTATGCTACACTTATATGTAGGAGTATGTCCACAATACCATTCTCCTAATGATATGATCTTGTTGTTAACAACGTCTCAATGTTCATGATCAGGAAACCATGATCATCTATTAACCAACAAGCTAGTATTATAAAGAGGCTTTACTAGGGACTCTAATTTAGTTTACAAATCACACAAGTATTAATGTTTCCGGTTAATACTGTTATAGCATGAATGTAAACATTTATCTTAAACACAAAGATATAATAATAACTACATTTATTATTGCCTCTAGGGCATATCTCCAACATCAACCAACCAAATTGAATCATGTTATGATAGTTCAAATACCTGGTTCAACCACAAAATCCATCGAATATATTTTTATGCTAACCTAATAGTACTCGGAACTAAAGGTTTGGAAGTAGTGCTAGGAATGGATTGGATGTCGAAACATAAAGGATTAATCGACTGTGCCAAGAAAGCCATAAACATGACCATTATAGTCGGAGTATCAGTAGAGCATGTATCGAAAACCTTGCCCCGTCAGTTCAAGTGAAACAAGAGTCTAGCCCAACCAACCATTGACCAAGTTAGAGTAGTCTGTGAATACCCCGATGTATTTCCAGATGTTTTGCCCGGTATGCCCCCACATCGGGATATCGAGTTTATCATTGAACTAATCCCTGGAACCGGACCCATAGCTCAGAGACCATATAGTATGAACCCATTTGAATTAGTGGAGCTAAAGAAGCAACTGGATGCTATGCTAGAGATAGGATTGATCCAACCAAGTGCGTCGCCATGGAGATCACATGTCTTGTTTGTAGATAAGAAAGATGGAGGTAACCATTTGTGCACAGATTATCAGAAGTTGAATGATGTCACCATCAAGAACAAGTACCCACTACCGAAGATAGAAGACCTGTTTGACCAGTTAACCGGTGCCAAAGTGTTTTCTAAGATTGATCTTAGAACTGGTTATCATCAACTCAAGATTCCGCAGAGGATATCCCCAACACTGCTTTTACCACCAGATATGGACTGTATGAGTACACTGTCATGTCCTTTGGATTAACCAATGCCCACGCTTATTTCATGAACCTCATGAATAAGATTTTTATGGACTTCCTGGATAAGTTTGTCGTTGTTTTCATCGATGACATTCTGATCTATTCCAAATTAGAAGAACATGAGCTACACCTAAGGACCATCCTTGGAACCTTTAGGGAGCATCAGTTGTATGCCAAGTTTAGCAAATGTGAACTCTGGTTACAGGAGGTGGGATTCCTCGGACATATTGTATCAGCCGGAGGAATTGCTGTTGACCCTGCAAAGGTGAAAGATGTTGAAGATTAGCAAGCCCCGACCATCCAAACCCAAGTTCGTGCATTTCTCGGATTAGCAGGATACTACCGCAAGTTGGTAGAGGAATTCTCGAGCATCGCAAGACCCATGGCCCAATTGTTAAAGAAAGATAAGAAGTTTGAATGGATAGACAAATGTGAAGTGAGTTTTCAAGAACTCAAGAAGATATTGATTTCAGCCCCAATCTTGATTATGCCAGATATCACGAAGCCCTTTGATGTGTATTGTGACGCATCCAAGATCGGTCTCGGATGTGTGATGATGCAAGAAGGCAAAGTTATATCTTATCTATCTCGAAAACTAAAGAAACATGAGCAGAATTATCCTACCCATGACCTTGAACTAGCAGTCGTAGTTCTAGCCCTAAAGACATGGTGTCATTACCTTATGGGAAACCATTGTGAGATTTATTCGGATCACCAGAGAATGAAGTACATTTTCACTCAGAAGGAGCTGAATATGAGGCAGAGAAGATGGATAGAGCTAATCAAGGACTATGTGGTAGCAGACGCCCTTAGTAGATTGCCGTGTCGCTTGAACTCCATGATTCTAAAGGAGCAACCAAGTTTGCACAAGGATATGGAGGATTTCAGAATGGAATTAGTAAGGGAAGGATTTTTGGCTAGCATGGAACTTCAACCCACTTTGATCAGTCAGATTAAGGAGGCGCAGAAAGGAAATGCTAGTCTTGACGGAATCAAACATCGTATCGATGCAGGCAAAGTACCCGGATTCATCAAAGATGAAGAAGGAGTTTTGTGGTACAAAGGACGTATCTGTGTGCCAGCAGATTCCGAGTTGAAGCAAGCTATTTTGAAGGAAGCTCATGATACTCTTTATTCTATCCATCCCGGAGGAACGAAGATGTATCAGGATTTGAAGGAGCAATTTTGGTGGCATAAGATGAAGACAGAAATCGGAAGCTACATCGCTAAGTGTGATATTTGTCAGAGAGTCAAGGCGGGACATCAGAGACCCGCAGGACTGTTGCAACCATCGCAGATTCCAGAATGGAAGTGGGATTCAGTGGGAATGGACTTTATCACCGGATTGCCTACATCTAGTAGGGGAAATGACTCTATTTGGGTCATAGTTGATAGACTGTCCAAAGTAGCTCATTTCTTACCGGTCAAGACCACATACCAGAGTTCGTAGCTAGCAGAGTTGTATATTGCTAGAATCGTCAGTTTGCACGGAGTCCCCAAGAACATTGTATCAGATCGAGGTACCCAGTTTACCTCGAGATTTTGGAAGAAAGCCCAAGAAGGATTAGGAACCCGACTGGATTTCATCATCGCTTATCACCCTCAAACCGATGGACAAACAGAGCGAGTAAATCAAATACTCAAAGATATGTTGAGAGCATGTGTGTTAGAGTATGGATCTAAATGGGAAGACTGTCTGCCTTTCGCAGAATTTTCTTACAACAACAGTTATCAAGCCAGTTTGCAAATGGACCCATTTGAATTCATGTATGGAAGGAAGTGGCATACCCCTTTGAATTGGTCGGAAGTAGGAGAGTGGCAGATTTTCGGACCCGACATCCTACAAGAAGCCAAAGAGAAAGTTCACAAGATCCGTGAGCACCTCAAGACCGCCCAATCCAGATAGAAGAGTTATGCCGACAAGAGACGTCGAGACCTCGCCTTCAATATCGGAGATTTTGTGTATCTCAAAGTGTCGCCTTTGAAAGGAATGCAACGTTTCCAGCTCAAAGGAAAGTTAGCCCCCAGATATATCGGACCCTTCAAGATTCTAAATCGTCGAGGAGAAGTATCATATCAATTGGAACTGCCTGAGGATATGTCTACAGTGCATAATGTGTTCCATATATCGTTACTTCGCAAATGCCTAGAAGTCCCAGAGAAGACTGAAGTTTTCAAGAACATTGATCACCAAACCATAGAGATCAACAATGACCTGACGTATCCCAAAGTACCCATCCGTATTTTGGAGGAAGCTTTCAGGACCACCAGGACCCGAAGCATCAAGTTTCTCAAGATTCAGTGGAGTAACCACACTGAAGAAGAAGCTACCTGGGAAAGAAAAGATCACATCAAGACGGAGTTTCCTGGTCTTTTTAAATCCTAGTTTTCTTTTTCTCAAATCTTGGGACGGGATTTTGTTTAAGGAGGGAAGGTTTGTAACATCCCAAAATTATTAAACAAGGTTATGAAATTCCAATCAGCAAAATTATGGTTAAGAAAAACTTTTGTTAACTAAATTCTTTATGAATGCATGTGTGTATGTGATGATTGTATGAATGCATGAATGGACTTGTGTGATTGATGTGAGTAGCAAGGAATGGTTTAAAGATGAAAACAACATCATCTAAACCTGTCACATCCCAAGATTTTCCAAATCTTGTAATGTGAAAAATAAATAAACAAAATAAATAATTTTTGAAATTTAGGGTGAGAAGAAACTTTTTGATTCCAATTGGAAACATCAAAACCTATTTTGATCAAATAAAATCCTAAAGGATTTAAAAAGATAAACAATTAATAAATAAAGTTTTAATAATTGGAATCCCTAATTTTGAATCTTTTAATAAAAAGATTTGGTTTCCAAAAGAAAAGGTAGAATTATAAATAAGGATTATTTTATAGAGCCAAATTAAATCTTGGCCAAGCTTTTGAAATAAAATATTACTATTTGATAAAAAGAGTAAAGGTTTATTTAAATAAAATAATGAGGATTTATTAATATCCATTTATATTAAATTAAAGGATTTTCCATTTTAAATAAACACTAAAACTTGTTAATTTATTTTAAATAAGATTTCCAAGTGTTTTGTTTTTCAAATGAAACCTACTGAAAAGATTTTGGTATTATTTAGTTTTCAAAAAGAGTTTTTAAAATAAATTAAAACCTATTTGAATTAAAGACTATGGTCTATTTATTTAATAATTAATAGATCCTAAAAGAATAAAAGATTTATTTTATTTTGGACTTTGAAATATGTTGTTCAACAGAATTAAAACTTCACCCAAAGTTTGGTGATGATATGAATTCAAATGGAGATTTAAAATATTATTAAATCTTATCTAATTAAAACTAGAGCCTATTTTGAATAATTAAAAGACCTTAAAAAGAATAAATAAATTATTCTAAAAATGATTTTAGAAATGTTTTATTAATCAGTATATGAATCCACACAAAATGTGAGAGAGGTGTGAATTCAAATTGTTGTTTAAATTAATTAAACAAAACCAAAACATAAAATCAAATGGGAAAAAGAAAAACAACCAGTACAAAAAAAAGTGAAAACTAACTAGCCCAGCCAGCTAGCCCACTAGGCCCAGCAGCCCATTTCCTCTCACCCCCGAAACGTTTTACTTCTTACTCAGAAATCAACCCGCAACGTCACTGACTGCCTGGACCCACTCCCCCTCTCTCCCTCACGCTGACAACAGACCCCACTACCACCTCACCGTCGTCCTCACCCGCCGCTGACCGCACGCACCATTACTGCCGATGAATGCCGGCGTAAATTCGCTTTACTGGACGAGTAACCCCCATCGGTGACCGGACCCTATTAACCGCCTCTCCCTCCTCTCTGTTTCCCCTCAGCCCTCGTTTCCCCGGAGCCACCAGGCTGCCTTGATTCCTTGCATGAACCACACTGCCTCCGACGAGTTTTCCGGTGGATTCCGGCAAACCCTCGCCTCCCCTTGCCCCCTGGACTACACGAGAGTACTCGCCAGGACCTTACGCATCTTCTAGTATCCCCATCTCGTCCACGCACGCCCCCACATCCTCGCCTTCGTCAACAAGGCGGCGTCGGCGTCGCCTCAACTCCGGTGGCGGTGGCTGCACATCCTTGCTCTCTGGTAGGTACCATCGCAACCCCTGCAAGCGTGCACACCTTCCTGACTACTTTCCCTGCCTTATTATGCCACAGGAACTCGCCCCCGTCGACGACCGTACGAGCCTGAGCCTGTAGACAACTCCGACGAGCAATTATCGTCAACCCCGAGCGCCCCCTGCCTTCCCTCGAGCACGTTGAGCATCATCAGCAAGCTGCGAACCCGGTGAGCACCTCCTTTCTCTCCCTCGCTTCCTGTAACCACCGCAGCGCCGTGAGCCGAGTGCGTCGCCGCCGCCCACCATCACAGCGCCGCCAGTTCCTGGTCGTGGTGTTGATAGCCGTTAGATGAAGATCGTAGGGATACGATAGACCACTTAACTGAACCGTTACGGATAGATCTGTGCCACACGATTCACATTAGATCCAACGCCTCACAGTGCTTGATCCATGCGAACCGGTACCAGCAAATAGAAACACGACACGTGGCCCTGTCCGTTTGAAATAAAAACAGAAATGTCTATTAGATGATCCAATTTGAAAAATTCATAACTTTCAAACCACACGTCCAAATTTTGCAAATTTTATATCAATGGATTCAGCAAAACAAGTACTTTCTGACCATGCACTTTGTTTAGTAAAATGCTTCTATTAAATTTATTGTTTTTGTAGAAACTTGTGTATGCATGTTTAGAATATAAAAATTGTTCTAAAATGATTTTTGAGATAAAACCTTTGGCAAATGGTTTGTTTTGAACCTACTGATCTTAGAAACCAACTCATGGATTTGAAAATGTAGACACAGGCAAGTGCCACAGGCAGACATGTTGGTTGTAGACTTTGTAATCCTAATTAACACACTTCACTAAATCAATCAGACCTGCAACATAACAAGTTACAGCCACAAGGGTCAATACATTTGAATTGTATTGGCAAGTGATACTATGGTAGTATAGTGGAGTCTAACATATATATGCATTTGGCTAAGTGGAGCTTAGGCTTTCATTGCTCAAAATAGATTTTTCCTTATCATTTGAAAATACTAAGTTTTTGCTTAACAAAATAATCTTTCCCAAGGTATCTCCCAATCAAAGATTGAAGATTCTTTAACCCTTGTTCAACCACAAGTTTTTAACTTAGAAATTTGGATGATGAGATTCTTGATAGCTTCCATGTCTTTTTGCTCAAATTTTCCTTTACCAGGGACATGGCTAAGTACTTAGATTTTACACTCTGTAGAGGTGGTGCACTTTCCCCACAAGACTTGGTTTCACCAAGACAAGATCTTTTAGAAGCCTTCCCTTAGACCAAAATGTACGCGTTCCAACCTATCAAACCCTACCACCCACTTTCCATCTGGCTAAGTTCTTGCAACCTATATGATCCAGGCAGAGCCCATAATGCCAAGTGGTTGCACTTGAAGCTTCTCAACATTTGACATCTCAAATCTCTTTGTTCCTGGGTGGCCATCCACAAGTAAGATACACAAGGTTCACCAGTCCCCTGGCCTTGTGTAACCACTCAACCAAAAACCACCAAGCAATTACCATTCCACCCAGGTGATTCATTAACTTAGTTGTTTTATGAAACAAAAACACAAGTCCTCAGACTTAGAAATTTTTCAATAGTGTGAATATATATATTCCACCCTTGTTTTCTACTAGCTAAGCTAAGAATGATAGTAGTAGGAGTCTTAACTTAGGAAATTTTACTAAGGTTTCATGTACTAGGATTTCCCATAGCAAGGTTTATACTTAGCAAAAATTCCATGCAAGTTTTACTTAGAAAAATCACTAATGCATAGTGAAAGTAATGGGACAAAAGTATGAAGCAACACTTGCCTTTTTGGTAGAGGGTATAAGTTCACTCCTTGATCTTTGCAATGTTCACACACTTCAAGTCGCTACAATTTCAATCAAGCAAACAACATTTCAATCTACCATTCAAGCAATTCATCACATAAAATCATATAAACAAGATAATGCATGCAAGCATGCCAAGCTTTGTTTTATTTGAAAAAGTGGTTCCTAATGGGTCATAAACATTTGAAAACACCTATTGGTCATTTTCTAAAGTGGCAAAGTCATTTGCAAAAGGGTTTTATCTATAAACCATTTTTAAATCCAATCATTATTTTATGTGGTGGAAAATGTTTTTATCAAAGCAAAAACTTTATGTTCTTCACCAAATAAGTTGTTAATTCTCAAAACTTGGTGTTTAGGGTCAGTAGGTTTGAATCAAATCCTTTTCCCAAAGTTTTACTCCAAAGACATTTTCATAACAAAATCCATATTTTTATTTGACTAGAAATGAGCTAAATCAATTAATCAATCCTAATCTTCACCAAAAACATTTTTAAAACCATGGGTTAGTTCCTAAGGTCAGTAGGTTCACAAGAAATCAATTTGCAAAGATGTCAACCTTAAAATCATTTTGGAATAATTTTCTAACCTAAACAAGCATACAAATGTTTCTGCAAAAACAAACATTTTACCAGAAACTTTTTACTAAACAAATTGCATGGTTGTCTAGGGCTTGTTCCACTGATTCCATTGATATAAAGTTTGCAAATTTTGTACGTGTGGATGAAAATTTACAAGGGTTTCAAATCTGCATCTAAATCTGATTTCAAATTCTGTTTAAATCATCCAGTGCCACGCGGCGTGCTATTACTGGCTGATACCGATTCGGGTGGATCGGCCTCTGCGGGGCGTTGGATCTAACTAAAACGAACGGGTCAGATGGGCGCGTACCTTTTTGTTAAATGAATCTATCGTGGCCGCCAGATGGAAATCTAACGGTGCGGGTTGATTTGACCAAACACGAGCGGCGCTGACGGCGGTGAGCGGCGGCGCACGGTCGAACGATGAGCTAACAGCGGTTACAGGAAGCAAGGAAGACAGAGGAGTATCTCACCGTGTTCGCGTGGTCGTGGTGGTGCTCAAGGTGCTCTCGAGGAAGCAAGGGGCGCACGGGGACGGGAGTAATCGCTCGCCGGAAACGTCGTCGGCGTCAGTTGGTTCTGTTCGATGTCGGGGGCGACGTTGCAGATCGCCCTAAGGCAAGACAATAGCATGGTCAGACGCAGGAGAGTGTGTCGAGTGTGGGAGTATCATCGAGGAGTGCTGGGGCGAACGGAGTTTACCTGTGGAGTTCGCCGGAGTGGGAAGTAGACGCCAGGCCTTTCGAAGTTGTCGACGCCTGGGCGCTGCGAGTGAATGGAAGGCACAAGGAGAAGCGCCAGGGTCTGGGGGTCACGGTCGTGTGCTCAGGGAGGCAAGGGGTGGTGAGGTTCGGCCGGAATCGAGGAGGAAGCTCGTCGGAGCAGTGAGGGGTCTCTGGTGAAATTAGTGTAGCCTGGTGGCGAGCTGGTGCGTGCGAGGGAGGGGAAATGGAGAGGAGGGGAAGGAGTTTAAAGGAGCGTGGTCACCGGGGGAGTAATGGCCATTAACAGCGCGAATTGATCGCCGGAGTAAAGGACAGGAAACGGCGAGGCGACGCGGTCAGGGGGAGAACGATGAACAGGAGAGGTGGGGTCCTGGCGTTAGTGAGTGGGAGAGTTAAGGAAGAGGGTCCACCAGTCAGTTGCTCTGCGGGTGCGAGTTTAAGTGGAAAACGTTTCGCAGAGGGGGAGAGAGACTGGGCTGCGAGTGGGCTTCCTGGGCCAGGTGGGTTGGGTCAGGTTTGTTTTCATTTTTTTCTGAATATTTTATTCTTTTCCAATTCTGTTTTCTGTTTTGAATTTCAAACAACAATCAAACATTCAAATCAAATCAAACTTTCACCAAACATTGCAATTGAATTTGGTTCTGTTTAACAACATAAACCAAAGTCCAAAGACCAAAATAATATTTTTATTTTAGGGTCCATTTATAATTAAATAAAAATAAAATAGACCTTTGTTATTAAATCAAATAGGATTTTATTAAATTCTTTATTTTGAAATCTAAAATAAAACCAAAAACACTTCAGTAGGTTTTAATTGAGAACATAAAATACTTATAAAACTTGTTTAAAATAATTTTAACAAGTTTTGATGTTTAATTAAAATGGCAAAACCTTTATTTTGATAAAATTGGATATTATTAAATCCTTATTATTTTGTTTAAATAAACTTTTACTCTTAATCAAAACAAAACATTTTATTTCAAAATGTTGGCCAAGGTTTAATTTGGCTCT
Source organism: Avena longiglumis (assembly GCA_030063025.1). Lineage (NCBI taxonomy): Eukaryota > Viridiplantae > Streptophyta > Magnoliopsida > Poales > Poaceae > Avena > Avena longiglumis. The sequence continues at coordinate 578,484,967 of CP125976.1, read as the reverse complement.
ATAAAATGATCTTTATTTATAAATCCACCTTTTCTTTTGAAAACCAAATCCTTTTATTAAAAGATTCAAAAATATTAATTTTAAATATTTTTAAGTTTATTGTTTATTTATCTTTTTAAATTCCTTTAGGATTTTATTTGATCCAAATAGGTTTTGAAAGTTCCCAATTGGATTCAAAAAGTTTCTTCTCACCCTGAAAATCAACAAAGTTTTATTTTATTCATTTATTTTTCACATTACAAGATTTGGAAAATCTTGGGATGTGACACATATAGGTTGCAATAACTTAGCCAAATGGACAGTTGGTGGTAGGGGAATGATAGGTTGGAACGCATCCATTCTGGTCTAAGGGAAGGCTTCTGAAAGATCTTATCTTGGGAAACCAAGTCTTGTGGGGAAAGTGCACCACCTCTCCAGAGTGAAAAATCTAAGTACTTAGCCATGTCCCTGGTAAAGGACAATTTGAGCATCAAGACATGGAAGCTATCAAGAATCTCCTCATCCCAATTTCTAAGTTAAAATCTTGTGGTTGAACAAGGGTTGAAGGATCACCAATTTCTATTGGGAGATGCCTTGGGTGATTTTGTCAAGCAAAAACTTAGTGTTTTCAAATGATAAGGAAAATCTATTTTTGAGCAAAGCAAGCCTAAGCTCCACTTAGCCAAATGCATATAGATGATAGACTCCACTATACTACCATAGTATCACTTGCCAATACAATTCAAATGTATTGACCCTTGTGGCTGTAACTTGTTATGTTGCAGGTTTGTTAGATATTAGTGAAGTTTAATGATTAGGATTACAAGTCTACAACCAACATGTCTGCCTGTGGCACTTTGAAGATGAAGAACCCCATGATATTGTATATTCTGCTGCATTGTAATGAGATAGCCAAATGAGCTATGTAAGATGTAATAAATTATGTTATTCCTGGTTATAAAGTTGTATTATGACCTTTGTTTCTTGATATTACATCTTAACTATGGATGCTAGCTATTGATCCTGGGACTAGCATTGTAAACACAGGGATCTCTACCTTATTAAAGGTTGGGAACCTTATAGATGGTATCATAGCATTGTGTTGCCTGTAGGATTGTAACCCTAGGATTGGACAAAACCCTTTAGAAGAATAGGAGTTGATTTTGTTCCAAAACTTATTTACAAACAATCTTGTAAACTCTTTCCTCAACCTTTTTTGTTTTGACTTTACATCTCTTCTATTTCAAATTGATGGATAAATCCTACCCCATGGCCAAAGACTTCACCATGAGCAAAGGACTTCATCAACTCTAATGACTTCAACATCTTCAAGTGATTTCAACCTTATTTTCACCAAGGACTTCAACTTTGGATATCACTAAGGACTACAAGTGAGACAAGAAATGTTACTCAAGACTTGAAGACTAAGGAAACACAACTTAGAAGGAACCATCATCACTTTGAAGTTTTGTGACCAAGACACAAGAAATTTTCCCAAGGAAACCATGATCTCATGCAAGAAGAATCAACCAAGAAGAAAGGGAAAGATCTCAAGTGAACCATATAGATGGACCACCATATTTAGTTTAAGTCAAACCCACCAACTTAAGTGGTGTAACAAAAATATTTTTGGTTGCCTAAAAATATGCTTGAAACTTGTTGTTGAGTGGAATGCTTGTTTGTGATTGCTTGCACATTGCTTGAGTGAATTGTGATGTGTGTGATTAGAATTGATTCCTTAGAAATCTTATGCCTATCCTAATCCCAATCCAACCCAAACAGATGACTTCTCCAAGAGACTCCAACATCAAGAAGGGTGACATCAACAACCAAGAGGACAACATGAGAGAACTCATAGTAACCCAAACCCAGTTGAACCAAGTGACAACTCAATTTATAGCCAACACCAGTGAGGTAGATCCAACCATGCAAAGGTTTTTGGAAACCCAAACCCAATTGTTGCATAAGGTGACAGATCAAATGATCAACATGGGAAACAACTCTTCCCAAGGAGTTTGTGACAACAAGGATGACAAAGATGATATTCTAAAAGGAACCCAAGCTTGCAATATTTGTGGAGACAAGGATCACACTTCCAAAGAGCATGAAGATCAATGCCCCAATTGTGAAGAGAAACATCCAACAAATCAATGCCCCACATCTCAAGCTACTTGTTACTTATGTGAAGGAAATAATCATGTCCCTATCCAATGCCCCATTTATTCCATAGTTCAACAAAGGAAACAAGGTAGATTGCAACAACTGATTGCAGACTACCATGAGAGAGCCAAGTCTACCAAGAAGGATGAAGACAAAGGAAAATCTCAGCTTGCACCTCCATGCAATATGACTCAATTTAAAGGACCACAGAGGAGACATATGTATTATCCAAGGAATAAGAAAAGGTCAAGGAGACCAGGAAACTTTCCTACCTTTGAGATAAGATATGAAGATCATGAACTAGAAGCACTCCTATCTTTGGAGAAACCCAAGAAGAAGAAGTGTAAGGAAATTATCCAAGTATGGTGCAACAAATGCAAAGAGCTAGGCCATTATGTGTCAACTTGTCCACAGAAGATATGTGAAGAACTCAATCTTATCACATGTTACAATTGTGGTAACCAAGGGCATTATGCAAGCAATTGTCAAGAAAAGATGAAGCACAAGATAAAGCCTATGAAGGATCTCAGCCTAGTCACATGTTTCAAGTGTGGAAACAAAGGACACTATGCAGATGTTTGCCCAGAGAAGTTTCCCCAAGATCCCAAGAAAGCCAAGATGTAATCTAGTTGGAAAAAATTTAAGGGTGGTAGTACCCTAGTTGCTTTGAGCCAACTTGTAACCCCTAGCCTTCCCAAATCTCGGGACGAGATTTATTTTAAGGGTGGTAGCCTGTCACATCCCAAGGTTTTCCAAATCTTGTAATGTGAAAAATAAATAAACAAAATAAATAATTGTTGAAATTTAGGGTGAGAAGAAACTTTTTGATTCCAATTGGAAACATCAAAACCTATTTTGATCAAATAAAATCCTAAAGGATTTAAAAAGATAAAAAATTAATAAATAAAGTTTTAATAATTGGAATCCCTAATTTTGAATATTTTAATAAAAAGATTTGGTTTCCAAAAGAAAAGGTAGAATTATAAATAAGGATTATTTTATAGAGCCAAATTAAATCTTGGCCAAGCTTTTGAAATAAAATATTACTATTTGATAAAAAGAGTAAAGGTTTATTTAAATAAAATAATGAGGATTTATTAATATCCATTTATATTAAAGTAAAGGCTTTTCCATTTTAAATAAACACTAAAACTTGTTAATTTATTTTAAATAAGATTTCCAAGTGTTTTGTTTTTCAAATGAAACCTACTGAAAAGATTTTGGTATTATTTAGTTTTCAAAAAGAGTTTTTAAAATAAATTAAAACCTATTTGAATTAAAGACTATGGTTTATTTATTTAATTATTAATAGATCCTAAAAGAATAAAAGTTTTATTTTATTTTGGACTTTGAAATATGTTGTTAAACAGAATTAAAACTTCACCCAAAGTTTGGTGATGATATGAATTCAAATGGAGATTTAAAAACATTATTAAATCTTATCTAATTAAAACTAGAGCCTATTTTGAATAATTAAAAGACCTTAAAAAGAATAAATAAATTATTCTAAAAATGATTTCAGAAATGTTTTATTAATCAGTATATGAATCCACACAAAATTTGAGAGAGGTGTGAATTCAAATTGTTGTTTAAATTGATTAAACAAAACCAAAACAGAAAATCAAATGGGAAAAAGAAAAACAACCAGTACAAAAAAAAGTGAAAACTAACTAGCCCAGCCAGCTAGCCCACTAGGCCCAGCAGCCCATTTCCTCTCACCCCAAACGCTTTTACTTACTCAGAATCAACCCATGCCACCGACCGCTGGACCCACTCCCTCTCTCTCCTCACCGACAGACCCCATCGCCACCTCACCGTCGTCCTCACTGCCACGATCACAAGACCAAGATCGCCGATGAATGCCGCGTAAATTGCCATCTTGGCCGAGTAACCCCCATCGGTGACCGCTCCCTCTTAACCGTCTCTCCCTCCTCTCTATTTCCCCTCAGTCCTCGTTTCCGAGCCACCAGTCGCCTTGATTCCTCGCATGAACCACACCGCCTCCGACGAAGTTTTCCGGGGATTCCGCAACCTCGCCTCCCTTGCCCTCGTACTACACGAGAGTACTCACCAGGACCTTACTCATCTTCTATTATCCCCATCTCGTCCACAAGACGCCCACATCCTCGCCGTTAACAATCGAAGCGTCGGCGATCGCCTCAACTCCGGCGAAAAGCGGCGAATCAGACACCCTTGCTCTCTGGTAGGTACCATCGCAACCGCAAGCGTACACCTTCGACTACTTTCCCGCCTTATTATGCCACAGAACTCGCCCGTCGACGATCAGACGAGCTCGAGCTCAGACAACTCCGACGAGCAATTATCGTCAACCCCGAGCGCCCCCTGCCTTCCCTCGAGCACGTTGAGCATCATCAGCAAGATGTGAACCCGGTGAGCACCTCCTTTCTCTCCCTCGCTTCCTGTAATCGCCGCAGCGACGTGAGCCGAGCGCGCTGCCACCGCCGCAGCGCCGCCAGTTCCTGGTCGTGGTGTTGATAGCCGTTAGATGAAGATCGTAGGGATACGATAGACCACTTAACTGAACCGTTACGGATAGATCTGTGCCACACGATTCACATTAGATCCAACGCCTCACAGTGCTTGATCCATGCGAACCGGTACCAGCAAATAGAAACACGACACGTGGCCCTATCCGTTTGAAATAAAACAGAAATGTCTATTAGATGATCCAATTTGAAAAATTCATAACTTTCAAACCACACGTCCAAATTTTGCAAATTTTATATCAATGGATTCAGCAAAACAAGTACTTTCTGACCATGCACTTTGTTTAGTAAAATGCTTCTATTAAATTGATTGTTTTTGTAGAAACTTGTGTATGCATGTTTAGAATATAAAAATTGTTCTAAAATGATTTTTGAGATAAAACCTTTGGAAAATGGTTTGTTTTGAACCTACTGACCTTAGAAACCAACTCATGGATTTGAAAATGTATTTGGTGAAGCAAAAGAATAAACTTTTGATTTAAACTATTTCTAGTCAAATAAAAATAATGTTTAAATATTAAAAATGCTTTTCGAGGAAAACCTTTGGGAAATGTTTTGATTTAAACTCTCTGACCCCAAGAACCAAGTTTTATGATTTAAAAATGTATTTGGTAAACCCTATAAAGATTGCTACTTTGCTAAAGACATTTTCAACCACATAAAATAATGACTTGGTTTAAAAATGGTTTATGAAGTGAAATCTTTTGAAAATGATTTTGCCACTTTATAAAATGATCATTAGGTGTTTTCAAAAGTTTATAACCTATTAGAAACCACTTTTACAAATAAAACAATCTTTTGCATGCTTGCATGCATTGTTTTGTTTCTATCATTTTATGTGATGATTTGCTTGAATGGTAGATTGAAATATTCCTTGCTTGATTGAATTGTAGTGATATGAGGAGTGTGAATATTGCAAGATCAAGGAGTGAACTTATATTCTCTACCAAAAAGGCAAGTGATGCTTCATACTTTTGTCCCATTATTTTCACTATGCATTAGTGATATTTTCTAAGTAGGACTTGCATGAAATTTTGCTAAGTGTAAACTATGCCATGGGAAATCCTAGTAGATGAAACCTTAGTAGAAATTTCCTAAGTTAAGACTCCTACTACTATCATGCTTATCTTAGCTAGTAGAAAATAAGGGTGGAATATATATTCATACTATGGAATATTTCTAAGTCTGTGAACTTGTGTTTTGTTTAATAAAACAACTAAGTGAATGAATCACCTGGGTGGAATGGAAGGAATGGTTTGTGTTGAGTGGTTCACAAGGCCCATTTCTATGGTTTACCTTTGTGTATCTCACTTGTGGATGGCCACCCAGGAAGAAAGAGATTTGAGATGTCAAATGTTGAGAAGCTTCAAGTGCAGCCACTTGGCAATATGGGCTCTGCCTGGATCATATAGGTTACAATAACTTAGCCAAATGGACAGTTGGTGGTAGGGGAATGATAGGTTGGAACGCATCCATTCTGGTCTAAGGGAAGGCTTCTGAAAGATCTTGTCTTGGGAAACCAAGTCTTGTGGGGAAAGTGCACCACCTCTCCAGAGTGAAAAATCTAAGTACTTAGCCATGTCCCTGGTAAAGGACAATTTGAGCATCAAGACATGGAAGCTATCAAGAATCTCCTCATCCCAATTTCTAAGTTAAAATCTTGTGGTTGAACAAGGGTTGAAGGATCACCAATTTCTATTGGGAGATGCCTTGGGTGATTTTGTCAAGCAAAAACTTAGTGTTTTCAAATGATAAGGAAAATCTATTTTTGAGCAAAGCAAGCCTAAGCTCCACTTAGCCAAATGCATATAGATGATAGACTCCACTATACTACCATAGTATCACTTGCCAATACAATTCAAATGTATTGACCCTTGTGGCTGTAACTTGTTATGTTGCAGGTTTGTTAGATATTAGTGAAGTTTAATGATTAGGATTACAAGTCTACAACCAACATGTCTGCCTGTGGCACTTTGAAGATGAAGAACCCCATGCTATTGTTATATTCCGCTTCATTGTAATGAGATAGCCAAATGAGCTATGTAAGATGTAATAAATTATGTTATGACTGGTTATAAAGTTGTATTATGACCTTTGTTTCTTGATATTACATCTTAACTATGGATGCTAGCTATTGATCGAGGGACTAGCATTGTAAACACAGGGATCTCTACATTATTAAAGGTTGGGAACCTTATAAAACCAATTCCAAGCAGAAACAAATCAAGAGAAATTCAAAAACAAACAAAACAAGCAAATGGTCATTTTTGCCAATCTTGCTCACTAGACCACTTTGAGTGTTTCTAGTGCAAGATTTCAAACAGAAAAATTTCCATTTATTTTCACCCCTTGCTAGACCAAGTAAAAGTGAACCCAAGCCCACCTTTCAAACTCACAGAAACATTTGGCAACTGGATTGAAATGACAATTCAAAATTGAATCTAGTTCATATGTGAACATCACCAATTCTCAAAAACCAACCAAACCAGTTAACCTTGACCTTTCCAACTAAGCAGAGACTACCTAGTATGTGACTAGTACACCCACCAAGTTTGAACCAAAAATTCAAATCTCTTTCGGCCATTTCATCAAACACCTTGCAAACAGAAACCAAACCAAACACAAAACACTATAGCGAGCAGTGATTTGGCCAACCTTGTTCCCTCTCTAGCTCACAGCACCCTCTTAGTAGATCATCTAGCTCATTTAATAAGCTTTAGCTCACTGTGAGCTTGCCATTGCCAACAATGGTGAGCATGCCAAGCCTCAACTTGCCACCCCACTATCGACAGCAAGCTAGGAGAAGCTCTAGCCTCACCAACCTTGTCTGGGACACTGACCACCGTCCACTGCCACCCCCTTTACAACGCCAACACACTGCCAACCCCTGGACCACTCAGCCCGAGTGTGACCAGCTTCTCTGCAAGCATGCCAAGAATGCGCCAGAGCGCCGCACGCGACACGCGAGCACAGACCGCGTGCCGCCCTTGACGCTTGTGTGTGTGATCACCACCCTCCCAAGAATCGCCAGGACATGCCCGTTCGTCGTGCGACCAGGAGAGCCTGTGCGCCATTAAAACTTCCGTCGGACCCGCCTAGAGCACCGCAGCGTTCCGACCAACTCGCACCGCCCCACGCCTCGCAACCATGCCGTTGAGCTTCGCTAGGGAGCACAACACCGTCATCTACTACCGCCCATGCTAGTAGCTCGATGTGCTGACGATCACGACGAGCTCAGCCCGCGCCCTTCGGTCCCCTCGCTGCACTATAAATAGAGGCCACCCCTGTTCGATTTGAGCACACCATCACACTCCCCTCTCTCTCAAAACCACCCCACCTCATCCCCAGAGCAAGGCGCACAACAGGTCACTGGAATATCACCGGAGTCCACCGCTGCAGAGGATAAGAGGCGCCATCGATTGGAGCCACCGTAGGAGGATCCACCGATACCAGGAGGTTCGCCATCATCGACTTTGTCATTCGCCCCCATCGCCGACCCTCACCTGAGCCCCGGTGAGCCTCACACGAACCCCACTGGCCGTGCTAGGGTTTAGTCTCACCGGCGTTGCCCGATGGAGACGATTAGTCACAACCGTTCGATTAGATGTTGGTCGTGTGTTTTAGATTGCCCCGTACCGCTTCGCACCCCCTGTCTTGCTGACTAGTGGGGATAACCACTTAAACTCACTCACAGAGCAAGCAGGCACCATGGGCCCCTTACACTCTGCAACCCAAAGAGTTTGAATTTAGGTTTTTCCATTTAGTTTCAAACTTAGTTATGTACCTAGATTCAAAAATCAACCCAGGTCGATTCACTAAACCAAATTGCATGAAACCAATTTTGTTAGAAAGGTACTGGAATTCTTAATCCAAGCCCGTTGGATTCAAATCAATTAGAATTGTAGATCACCTATAGTAAAATTAACAAGGCAAAAGCTTTTCTGCATTCAAACATTTTTTTCAAAATTCAACCATAAAAGCTTTTGGGTTGATTCCAACTCTCAAAAATCACATTTGACAAGACCTTTCTGAATATATAAAAATATCTAGGTTTACTTGCAGTAATAATGAACAAGTAATAAAATAAGGCCTCATAGGCATTTCTAGTCACTTTAATTAATTAAAATAAAAAGGTTAAACCTTATTAAATCGTGACACCACTTTAAATCACATTCCCAAGTACTGAAATATGTGGTGATGACATGTGTCCACATGATCCCATATTTTAGTTGGAGAATATTAAATCTTAAGTAGTTTTCAATGAGTAGAAATTACTTTTCTAAAATAAAATAATCCAAACCTTGCCTTAATGTTTGTAATGTTTGTGATGATGCTAGATCATCTAGTGAAAACCTTGGTGTGATAAATAGAAGTAGTTAAGTATTGTTTGGTGATTGTGTACCTCCTATTTATTTATAGATGCTAGTACCGACCAAGGATACGAGGAGGAAGGAGGATACTACGAGGAAGAAGCCGAGGAGAACTTCAACCACTACACTGCACAAGGCAAGCTATCTAATGCAAGCTACTGACTATGCAAGTAAAACTTGCAGGATAACTATGCAAACTAGATGCCTTAGGCATATGTGATTATACCCCTTTGATTATACCCAATCAAAGTTTTATTTTCAAGCTTAGTTATTTTATTTCTTTATCAAAGCTCTTTAGTTTGGTTTACTTAGTGACTTGTATATTGTAGAAATATGTTTTAAAGGTAGCATAAAGAGCACAAAACTTGGCCTAAGTTAGATAATCTTGATGTCATCCTGAGGCATGAGATTGAACTTAGATCATTCACCATTGATTACCACCCCTAATTAGTGTATATCTCCCACTTGTAGATGCTAGTGCTAAACATAAAACTTCATCACTTTAGATGGGATTACTTGGTGAAAATGATTATGAAAAACCTTAGAATGATGAGTCATTCTACTAAAATGTTTTGACATGTGTTCTTGAAACACCAGATGATTTTAATGATGAAAATGTTGAGGCATGAGCCTTAGACCTTTGTAAAATGATGGTTGTCTGGATGCGATACCATTATAATTTTACCGTACAACCACAATACCCGAAATTTCGGTAGGGCTTGACTAGAAATTTATATACCTAAGTATGGGTTCCCTTGCGGCCAAGGTTTGAGCCGAGGCTACCTTGTGAAGATTGACCACCTGTGCAGTTCCCAAGATGACAGATGGTCATGGTTGGGAGGCCAAACTCACATGAGAGGTGCCTATACTAGGGCGTGTAATTGAAAGGTTAGGATTGATTATCTACATACTAAGTATGGTGAATTCAGGATTGTTCCTGATGGATGTATCGAATATTGTGGTGAAAGTGTACCACCTCTGTAGAGTGCCAAACTATTTGAATAGCCGCGTCCGCGGTTATGGACAGTTGGAGTGGCCATACTGTTCCGTCGTCAGATGTTTTCAAAATTACTTGTGATTTGAATCATGACTTTGAACTGACCACAACAGAGTTGTGTTATGACAACTCAAGTTCCCACTTAGGTGTTATAAAACCGTGAACTAGTTTTCTTTGCTTTTGAACTCAGTAGAGATAAATCTGGCTTTTTGCAAAACAACCTAGAGCCTAGTACTTCCTACTCAAAAACCACTTCACTTGTTAGTATTAGTTTGCGAGTACTTAAAGAGTACTCATGGCTTTGTCCCTGGCTATTCCCATGGTCGGACTATGAAGAGGACTATCGGGAGGATGGACCTCAGGAAGGTTACAACAACTAGGATCATCTCCCATCGTCAGCATTGCCTGTTACCATGAAGATGGAGCTTCGCCCACGCTACCGTTATCATTACGTTATTCCGCTGCTGTGATTGTACTAAGACTGTATCATGAGATTCTTTATTTGTTGTAAGACCTTATGTATGGTTTGTGATGGATGATGTACTGTGATATCCAATATGTTATGTCTCGCAGAAATGGTAATCCCGGGATTTCGATGTATGGTATAACAGGCATCTGGGATTAAAAACCCGGGTGTTGACAATCATTCACCTAACTTGAGACTCACCAATTTAACAAATTATGAACACATCTGCAAGAAAATGAAATTGATTCAAATCCTTTTTCCTAAGACAATCTAGATAGGAATCATTTGGATATATTTATTATCATGTGAACCAGCTCACAACATACAACAAGTTCATGGCAAAGTATATGTGCATAAAAAGCATATCTCTTAGATACAACACCAAGGATTAGGAGTACAATTTCACTGTCACCTTGGGAAGACAACTAAGCCTAATAACATCTAACATGTTTCTAACTACAAAGCTAGGAATCAAGCACCTATGCACTCTCTGCCATAAATGACAATAAGCAAAAGTATTCCCAAATCAATCATTATTCTCACACACCACTATTTGCAAGAAATTACAATTATCCTTATAAATTAGATACTTGTTAGCATTTAACCAAGCCCTTAATCTACTAGCAGGAGCTAACCTAAACTTAATCAACTAGCTTGTGTTCATTCCTTCAGGATCAGATCAAAACACAGACTAAATAATCAACTTGGACTAAACCAAAATTAGGCATACATGAGTAGATCCAAAACACAAATACAATCAAACCAATGGTACCTAGTAATATATAAAACCTACATTTTAACATCCCAATTATCACCTAATATTTGGTCAGAATATCATCATCACGGCCCCAATTCCAAAATTATCTAAGCCTAAATCCTATACCTAGAATTGTTCATCGGCTCGAGGGCCGGTCACAGAGAGATTACCTGAATATGAATAGAAGAAGAAATAACATGAGCACAACAGTCATAATAGAAAGAAAGCTTGGTTGTCGAGGTTGCAGGAACCTTGATGTCCCATCGGTGTTAAAGAGGCGAGCATCTAGTAGAGCAGCAGGGGAAATCATGGCATGGTGGATGAGGTGTAGTAGACCGAGGAGTTCTCGTGCTCATCCACGAGCAAAGCCAGAGGCGCAGGCGTTCGAACTGGAGGTCAACACCGATGAACCCAACCCACACGACTAAGGTTAGTCTTGGGCAGGGGCTCGTACAGAACAGGGGAGCATTGAGGCGAAGGTTAACCAATGGAGGATACCTAGTGAGGCAGCATTAGTAGGAGGTAGCAGCGGGCGTTGGTGATGGTGGCCATGGCGGTAGGCGGAGGCACCGGCGGCGCATCAGCCATAGAAGAAGAATGCGAGAAGAGAGGAGTTGGTGTTTGTCTAGGTGCCTAAGAAGAGGGGGAGAAAAGGAAAGAGGGTGGAATGGACCAGCCCAGTTGGGCCGAATCAGCCTGTAGATTAGTTTGTTGCTGGGTCAAGCCTAGAAAGAAAAGAAATCCCCAATAAATAAAGGAAATTACCAAAATGACCAAAATACCCTCTGAACATTTTAGTCTCTAGAAAAATGTAGAAAAATCCTAAAAAAATATTTAATACATCAAAATATTTATTAAAATAATATCCACCTAAGAAAAATTTAATCATATTTATTTAAGTTTAATAAAATGCAGATAAACATTAACAGCCTTAAATAACTAAATGAAATTTAATAAATTCAGAAAAAATTCCTAAAAATAAATTAAAATCACTTTCATGCATAAAAAGAAATCTCTTACCTAATAAAAATACTAACTTAAAATTTTATAAACAAAACTTTAAAAAAATATTTAAAGACATTCAATAAGTGAGAAATTTTATAAAAAAAATCAAGATAATACCTAAAAATAAATAACATTCAATTTTAAGATTTTAAGTAAGAGTACCTACTAGGACAATACTAAATATATTGTTCCAAAACATTTTAAAATTCTTAGAGCATATATCTTCAATTATTTAAGTTACTAAAATGAGATAGTTGTTTTGTTAATTATTTAATATTATTTCCTAAGTAATAAATAATCATATTCAAAACACAATCTTTTAACTCAAAAATAGTCTAAACCATAATTATAATTTAGGATACAATTCAGGTGTAAACAATCAACTTTATAATATTCTTTCAAAATCTTTAACTAACTATAAATCAATGATTTACAAATTTATTTTTTTGTAAATCATTAACTTATATTAGAAGTAAGTGATCTCAATTCATATATAATAATATTTAACAAACTTGGTATTCACTAAGTATATTATAAAATAAATTCACCTATTTTATTTATATAGAAAAATCTTATAGTATAATCTATAAATATTAAATATACTAGCTTTAAGTCTTTAAGACTAAATTTCATTATGCTTAGGAAAAACTCTAATTGTTGTCAATGCCATAAATGTTATATCTCAAGTCCAATTATACCTTTATAGTTAACTTTAGTCTGATATATCATAAGCTAGGTATATAATGACTCAAGATCATTTAAACCTTATCAGAAACCATAACTTTAATCTTATTAATCTTCAGAGTTGATTAACTTAACATAAATAATATTTGCTTCAAAAGATATTCTTTTTGCCACTTCAAAAGAAACACTATACCATTTATTCTAAGTCATAACCATTTAAAACATGAACTTTGTAATAAATACATGATACCACCCAATCTTAGAATTGTATTACGATTATACATTACTTTCATGTCTTATATGTTATCCAAAAACCCTTACAACTACACTCTTTTATGAAGTAAACTTAAAGATAAATCACATCCTAAACGAATCATCCAAATCCAACTCACATGTGATGTTGGGGAATTACTTGAGGTTTTACAACATGCATCTCATTACTTATGCATAACAGCATATTGCTTCTTTAAACATTGTCCTTACTGGGAAATGATGGTATTTTTGTAGAACCCGAGGTCCAGGGTCAAGTCGAGACATTCGACTACAATACTCTGCTATATCAAGGAAAGTTTACACTTGCTCATGTCCTTTGATTATTTTCTGTAAAGAATTTTGCAAATCCAGTGTTTTCATCACCTGCATTTCAAAAAGGTTAGAAAACACTATTTTCATAATAATATGATTATAGGTTATCTACCAAAAGGTAATAACCTACTATGAAAGTTCCGGTGGTAATGGAACATATTATCTAGGACTTAACAACCAATGTCTCCAGTGATTCTTGCGCCGTATATTACGCGTTAACCATGAGATTTGGAATGGGATGGAGAAGTCAGTTGGATCGGCTCCCTTTCGCATGCATTGGACACTGTTCTGGGCATTTGTAAGTTGCAGATTGTGGGTATAGCCGTTTTATATGGGGAAAAGTCTACCGTGGATCTAGGCTTACAAAAGACAGATTTCTAGTGTTAATGGTTGTTATGTGTATCATACTAAGGTATAGCCGTATTATATGGGGAAAGTCTACCTTGAGTTTGAGCATACAACAATTGCGTTGTATGCGGGGTCACGGAGAAGGACAGTGATTGGCTTGGATCTTAGTCTGGGCCTCATACCAAGGAAGTGTGAACGGGAATGCGTGCCCGGATGTGCAACAAAGCTAAGATCTCTCATGGGTAAAGTGATCAAGTCCGGTAGCATAGATCTCTATCCTCTATCTATATCAAATCTCGTATCAACCTTAAATTGTAGTTTGCTTCTTTATCTTGTTCTTAGGAGTTATTATATTTTGGCCCTGAGTCATCAGGATACCTCGATGGACCAAGAAGGATCTCGAAGTCGTCATGTAATTTCTGGTTGTAATAATGTTAATGTATGTTGTGGACCCACTTTCTTTCTGTTGTACCACTCTGAGGATATAATATTTGCGAAAGAGTGCTTCGTGAGTGTTATGTCCACGACTATAGTATACTACACCATGTAGTGGTATGCTAGGTCACCATGGACACCTTCAAAGTTTATAAGAGTGACTAGATACAAGTAGAACAAGAACAAGCAATATCAACAATATGCATCAATCAATAAGTTTTGGGACAATGCACATAAAACTAAGAATGGAAACTATGCTCTCTTAACTGGTGCCTAAAGGTAGAAGGTGGAGACTCAATATAATGGTGGAAGAAAGGCCCTTTATAAAGGTAAGCAAGGATTTCAATTTTCATAAAGAGCTTCCAAAAAATATGGTACTTGTTAGCTTTCAGCCCTCATTGCCCCTATCATAAGCATCTTGAAGTGATTAAGGTTGAAGTGAACAAACTATGGAGTATATGCTTGAAAAAGTATAAGTTGGCAATCTCATGTCCCTTGAATACGAGGGCCGCTCCTCATGCTACTCAAGTTTAGTTACTCAGGTGTATCATAGATAACGGCCAACAGGGTACCCCTTGCACATGATACAGTAGCTATCCCATAATAAAAATGACAAGGCAAGCAGACAATGAGCATCTCAACATTCTTCTTATTTACCATGGGAATATGGTGCTTTTTTCTCTCTTTTCTCATTTTTTTATTTTTCTCTATCTCTTTTTTTCATAAGAAGAGCGCTTCATAGATGTCATTATGGTGATGTTGCAAGTTTCCACCATGACCAGGCATGGCTTAGGCTAGCGTCCCAGGCATTTCTCTAACACACATACATAACTACATGGACTTACAAGCTCCCCTTTCATTTCACACCGACAACATCCATACACAAAAGAGCATGATATCAACTATGTACAAAGTATAGTGCAATGTTGAAAGTGTTCGCCATGACAGCATGGTTCTGCTAATTCCAATGTATAAGTGCAAGCATATACAACATAGATGACACAATGGTTCAAGTTTATTAGGGGCAAGAAAAACTAAAGTGTTCCATCAAGTTCGTGAGAGCTTTAATCACTAAGTTTTCACATAACAAAATACTTTTTAATTGGAAGATAGATGAAAACAAGAATATACTTGGAATGGTGTAACACACCATGTATAGGAGTTTATAGTGGATACTTTGGAATAACTTGGTTTCTTGGGAGTTGGATGCATGAGTATAACTTACTCATACAAGTGGAGGCTAGCAAAAGACTGGGAGCGACCAACTAAGAGAGCAATAATGGCCATAATCATGTAGAGCGAAAAAACATTACTAATGAAAGCATAAAGTGGTACTACAAGTCAAGGACTAAATTATCATAGAGGCTATGGTGACTTGTTCATAGTCATAACATGGTGTGAGCATGTGCCAAGTCAACCCAAACAAAGCATCAAAGGAAAATACCACAATATTATGATTCTGTATGCTAAAAGAACGCATGATTCCTTCAAGGCACACTAAGAAATCCCGATTTTTTGGAACAAGTCATTCTACAACAATAATCACTAAGCATAAGGTCAAAACAACACCTAGCATGACATGATAAAGTCTAAGTCACAGTCAAAGCAAGCTCCTCTTGTACTACTCAAGCAAGAACTTTCTACTCTTCTCCAACACCAATCAACTTATTTGAAGCAACACAGAGAGAATGGGGGTCCAAACTACTTTATTCAAGAAAACTAAGCAAAATAAACGAAAACTAAGATGCTCCAAGAACAACACAACAGTGCATGAAACAATAAAAATGAAGTGTCTAGAAAGACCTGAGCATTTTATTGACGAAGAAGGGGATGCCTTGGGCATCCCCAAGCTTTGAAGCTTGTACCTCTTGAATATTTCTTGGGGTGACACGGGGTGGCATCCCCAAGCTTGAGCTTTTGTCCATTCTTTATCTCATTACATCATTCACTCTCTACACCTGAAAATTTTCCTTCATACAAAACTTCACACAATCTTCATTAGCAACATTAGTGTATTCAAAAGATAATAGACCCTTGGGTTTAGCTTTAGAACAGCAAAAGTTTCACTAAAGACACAAGCTACTGTAGCAATTCCCTTAAAAAGCTCAATTTCCCAAAAAGAACCCAAAAAGGAATCAATAATAAGCAAATGCAAATAATGGCAGAAATCTGTCAAAACAGACCAGCAGGTAGAAACCAATTTTTTCGAAAACCTTCTGTTGTTCAAATCAAAAAGTGCTGAACTAACGAAAGTTAGATAGCATACTAGGATTTATTCGCAAAATATCAGCTCAATCCGACTTACATAGATTCCTCACGAATTTTTATGGTGGAGCACAAAAATCTGTTTCGGGACAACAACTCCCCAAATCTTACTTCCCTCTCATTAGAGGTCATTCTTGGCACAAAAATCAAAAAAAATGATAAGGAGAGGTCATTACTGAAGTAATAACTTCCAATACTCAATAAAACTCTTGGGTTATCTCCCAACAAGTACTTTTCTTTAACGCATTTAAGTTAGGCACAAGAAGCAAGAATCAAGTATTTTCAAATGAAGAAGCATTAACATCAAACCTTGATTTCAAAGGAGGATCAAAAAGCAACTTCTCTCTCCTCATAGGGAAGTGTTCAATACATTTCTTGAATGGAAATTGATATTTAATGGTGCCTTCTTTCATATCAATGATGGCACCAACAGTTCTAAGAAAAGGTCTTCCCAAAGTAGTAGGACAAGAAGCATTGTATTCAACATCCAAAACATATAAATCAACAGGGACATCATTGTTAACCATAATAAGAACATCATTCACACTCCCCATGAGTTTCTTTTTAGCATTATCATTAAGTGGGACATCCAAATAACAATCTTCCAAAGGTGGCAAATCAAGCATTTCATAAATCTTTCTAGGCATAATAGAGACACTAGAACCAAGGTCACATGAAGCTTTGAGATCAAAGTCATTCACTTGCATATTAATAATGGGTTCCCAACTATCTTCTAATTTCCTAGGAATAGAAGCTTTGTGTTTCAACTTCTCTTCCTTAGTTTTAATAAGAGCATCTGTAATGTGTTTGGTGAAAGCCACATGCATATCTCTAGCATCAGGACTTTTAGCAAGCTTTTGTAGGAACATAATCACTTCAGAAATATTGTAACCATCAAGATCGAAATCAAACTTAGAATCACTAGTAGTATACTCATTGGGTTTAGGCATTGTGGTAGGAGGAATAGCGACTTCTTATGGTTTAGTGGCATCCATATTGGTGGTGGTGATAGTGCACACACTATTGTTTCTAGCAATTTCAGCTTCTCTTTCCCACTTAGCATGAAGTTGGGCTAACAGTCCAACATTTTCATCAATAGTAACTTGTATGGATGAGTAGCAGCAAAGGTACTTTCCAAAGTTTCAGGTTTAGCAGCCATTTTATTAATCAAAGAGGACTGTGCTTCAGACAATGAGGAAATATTTTTCTCAACATTCAAAAGCTTTTCCTCCAGTCTTGTTGAAAGTGGTTTGTTTACTAATAAAGTCTTTGAGCATGACTTCAAGTTCAGAGGGGACACTTCTAGTATTGTTGTAGGAGTTTCCATATGTATTGCAATTATTAGGAGGATAAGGCCTATAATTGTTGTTACTACAAAAATTATTCCTATAGGCATTGTTGTTGAAATTGTTGTTTCTAATGAAGTTCACATCAACTTGCTCTTCTTGAGCAACCAAAGAGGCTAAGGGAACATTATTAGGATCTAAAGGAGCTTTCCCATTAACAAGCATAACCACGATAACATTAATCTTATCACTCAAAGAAAAGGTTTCTTCAACAGAATTTACCAGTGTGCCATTCAGAATAATTAACCATCATATTGTCAAGGAGTTTTGTTGCAGAACCCAAGGTGATGGTCATAAAGGTACCTCCAGCAGCTGAATCCAATAGGTTTCTTGAAGAGAAGTTCAAACCTGCATAAAAAGTCTAGATAATCATCCAAGCAGTAAGTCCATGAGTGGGACAACCAAAGATTTCATTCTTTCCCAAGCTTGAGCAACATGCTCATTATCAAGTTGTTTAAATTTCATAATATCACTTCTCATAGATATAATCTTAGCAGGAGGGTAGTACTTTCCAATAAAAGCATCTTTGCACTTAATCCAAGAGTCAATACTATTTCTAGGAAAGGATAGCAACCATTCTTTAGCTTTTCCTCTCAAGGAGAAAGGAAACAACTTGAGCTTAATAATATCTCCATCAACATCCTTATACTTTTGCATCTCACAAAGTTCAACAAAGTTATTGAGGTGGGCAGCAGCAGCATCATCAGAACTAGCACCAGAAAATTGCTCTCTCATCACAAGATTCAACAAAGCAGACTTAATTTCATAAAAGTTAGCATCAGGAATAGGTGGAGCAATAGGAGTACTTAGGAAATCATTGTTGTTTGTGCTAGTTAAGTCACACAACTTGGTGTTCTCATCAGAGTTCATTTTGGCAAAATTGGAGCAAGCCAACAGCAGCAGCAACAACTAGAGCAGGAACTAATTTTTTTGTGTTTTTGATAGGAGAAAGCAAACCAAACTAAACTATTTTTTTGGAGTTTTTGATAAAAAGAGGCAAACAAAACCAAGCAAAATAAACTAAGAAAAACAAAAACAAAGTAAATAGAAAGGTTGTGAAGAACTCCCCTTGTGAAGACGTCCTTAGCCTCCCCGGCAATGGCGCCAGAAAAAGCTTTTTGGCGTGTTGTTGACGCCTTGTTGGGAGACCCCAAGAGCAAGGTGTGATGAGCACAACAGAAAGTTTTCCCTCAGTAAGAAACTGAGGTTATCGAACCAGTAGGAGGAAGGAAACGTCTCAAAGGTGTTGCAAGCAACTTCGAGACCTGCACAACACAAACTCAAGACTTTGCCCCAACGAACAGTGAGGTTGTCAATCTCACCGGTGTGCTGAAAACAAAGGATTAACTGTATGGTGTGGAAGGTAATAGTGGTTTGCAGAAAGTGAACAATAACAATGGAAGATGTATCAATGGTAAAGATTGGACTAGGGTCCATAGTTCACTAGAGGTGTTCTCCTTAGATAAACGAACATGGCATGCTGGGTAAACAAATTACAGCAGGGCAATTGACAGGACTAAGCAAGGCATAACAATGCAATACTAGACATTCATGATCCTATGAGATTCGATTGGGCAAGACAACAAGATACATAGACCGCCATCCAACTGCATCTATGACTAGAAATCCACCTTCAGCTTATCATCCGACCCCCCCTCCAGTATTAAGTTGCAAGCAACAGACAACTGCTTTAAGCAAAGTATGTAAGGTAAACAATCCACTTGTTCCATGAACAAGAGACCACTGTTTTCTCCCTAGTGGCAACAACACATCTACAAACTTAGAGATTTCTGTCACTTTTCTTAGATTAAATAGAGGCATGAACCCACTATCGATCATAAGTACCCCCTCTTGGAGTCACTAGAATCTACTTGGCCAAGATAGCTACTATAAACAGAGATCATGCAAGATCACAAACAACACAGACATGATAAAATCAATAAGACAAAACCATTAATCAATCTGACAAAGTAATCTTAATATACATCGGATCCCCACAAACACAACATGAATGATTACCAATATATGATCTTGATCATGAACGGAGCTCACAAGATCTAAACATGATAGTACAAAGGAGGAGATACAACCATCTAGCTACTACATGGACCCGTAGTCCAAGGTGGAACTACTCTAGCTTCATACCGGAGGCTGGCATGATGAAGAAGAAGGCCTCCGGGATGATCTCCCCTCCAGCAGAGTGCCGGGAAGAGCTTCAAATCCTCCCGATCTAGGGACGATGGTGGCGGCGGCTACAGACGGTTTCGTGGAATATTGATCGGGTACTTAGGGTTTATGCATCAGGGGGTCTTTATAGGCGAAGAGGCGAGGCAGGGGGCAGCCAGGGTGGTCACACCCCCAGGTGTGGCTAGGGTTAGCCCGCGCCGCCGGGGGGTGTGGCCCCCTGGTGCCTCCCCTCCGTCTCGTACTCTGGCTCCGTGTTCCCCATGGTAAAATATTGACTTTGGCTTTTGTCCCGTGCAATTCCGAGAATATTGATTTTTTGCCTTTCTGGAACCAAAAACAGAAGAAAACAGGCAACTGGAACTATGGCATCTTGTTAATAGGTTAGTACCATAAAACATATAAAAACACCTCAAAGTGTAGACAAAGAAAAACAAAGTAGATACTAAACAAGCATGGAACATCAAAAATTATAGATACGTTTCTGACGTATTAGCAATTAACAGGACCGAGCAAGGCATAACAATGCAATACTAGACATTCAAAATCCTGTGAGATTCGATTAGGCAATACAACAAGATACATAGACCGCCATCCAACTGCATCTATGACTAGAAATCCACCTTTGGGTTATCATCCGAACCCCCTCCAGTATTAAGTTGCAAGTAAGCAAAGTGTGTAAGGTAAACAATTCACTTGTTCCATGAACAAGAGACCATTGTTTTTTCCCTAGTGGCAACAACACATCTACAACTTTAGAGATTTCTGTCACTTCCCTTAAATTAAATAGAGGCATGAACACACTATCTAGCATAAATACCCCCTCTTGGAGTCACTAGCATCAATTTGGCCAAGATAGCTACTAGAAACGGAGAGCATGCAAGATCACAAATAATACATACATGATAGAATAAATAAGACAAACTCATTAATCCATCTGACATATTAATCTCAATACCCATCGGATCCCCGCAAACACAACATGCATGCTTACAAATAGATATGATCTTGATCATGAATGGAGCTCACAAGATCTAAACACGGTAGCACAAGGGAGGAGATACAACCATCTAGCTACTACATGGACCCGTAGTCCAAGGTGGAACTACTCACGCTTCATACCGAAGGCTGGCATAATTAAGAAGAAGGCCTCTGAGATGATCTCCCCTCCGGCAGGGTGCCGGGAAGATCTTCAGATCCCCTGATCTAGGGACGATGGTGGCGGCGGCTACAGACGGTTTCGTGGAATATTGATTGAGTACTTAGGGTTTTGGCATTGAGGGGTCTTTATAGGCGAAGAGGCGAGGCAGGGGCGGCCAGGGTGGTCACACCCCCCAGGCGCGGCTAACCCTAGCCCGCGCCGCCAGGGGGTGTGGCCCCCTGGTACCTCCCATCCGTCTCGTACTCTGAATCCGTGTTCCCCACGGTAAAATATTGACTTTGGCTTTGTCCCGCCCAATTCCGAGAATACTGATTTTCGCTCGGAACCAAAATGTAAGAAAACAGCAAGCCGCATGGCATCTTGTTAATAGGTTAGTACCAGAAAACATATAAAGACACCTCAAAGTGTAGACAAAGCAAAGTAGATACTAAACAATCATGGAACATAAAAAATTATAGATACGTTTCCGACGTATCAGTTAACCTCTTGGGTGGCCCGATCTTCACGGATATCGTGGTCAAATCGATGGGAAAGCGAGGGGAAAGGGAGAAGGCAGCGGAAGCGAACACACACCTCGTGAAGAACACGATGAACACACGCGAAACTCACACGATACAAGGCCGATTGCTCCCGAACGGCGGCCACCGATCCGATAGAATCCTCGTAAGGAAAGATCGGCCAACATGCTCCCTCAAATCCACATCGAAGAGGGAAGAACACCTTGGGGAGGGTCTTGACAACTTGGAGACGAGACACCGAACTCCAAGGCCTTGTTCAATGATGGATGCGTGATGCAAAGTCCAATCGAGGTTGGTGACGATAGTCGGTCCCCTTTGTAAAGGGGATGAGGCAAAACTAGATATTCTACAATGGGGATTGTGTTTAGTCTATCATCTATGCCTACGAGATACATGAAGGGGTGGAGCTCTATTTATAGGCTAGCCACATAAATAGGGGTAGTTTAGGGATAAAACTAGGGTTTGGACGAGCTAGAGGGGTGTGTGGGTGATGGGCATGGGGTGGCGCGCCACCATCTTTCTTGGTGGAGACTCGGTGTGGGGAGACTCTCTCTCTGGTCTCTCTGGTCTCTGTTCGGAGGCAGACATTCTTCTGGGTTCGGTTCGGGGGTTTTCGGGAGGGTCACGGGGACTTCTGAGTGGAGACCGAGAGACTCTAGTTTAGGCTAGAGACTCCGGTTGTTCAGTCGTGGCTTCTTCCATCTCCTCTTCCAAGCATCCGTCTTGTCGGGCTTGATGTTCCGGGCTTCCTCCCTTGCCCCCGTACTTGTATGTGTGAACCTATCATGCATATGTGACGGAGTATGAAGTAGCATACCATTCAATATGGTAGGAAGTGGGCTCGCATAGAGGAACGGATTCACCTTCGGAGTCCATGACGACTTGACGTAAGTTTGAGACCATGATGTGGTATGGTCGGGCTACATCACGACTCAATGTTCTAGCTATCCTAACAGAACACAAAAGAAACGTTCAAATGCTACTCGTGTGTGATCATAGACGATACACACATTACGGGAAATCACGATTCTGTTGTGTGCCTGCCCATTTGTTGTGATCATTCTGTTGGACACATAGAAAATCTCTAATTTGCTGCAACAAACCACGTGAAAGTCAACAACTCACGGTAATTTGATAAAACCTCACAGCAAAAAAAACCTCTCATGCAAAATAACTAAAAGACTACAACACATACTAGTCTTTTGCAATCTGGTGGACACGTGTCCCCGCCATTGGAACATAATGGTGATGAAATGGTGCAAGCAATTTGGCCTCACCTATTTTACAAGGATCAAGGCAAATCCTCTCGGAAAAAATTATTTGGCCAGCTGCGCGCTCCATTTAGCCAGCGAAAGCCCAATACCACCGAATGAGGGTTCAGATCTTTTTCTGTCGGCTAGCAAATTATTTATTTTCATTTTTATTTTGCGTTATCTTTCTTCATTTATCTAATCATGTTTTAAAGAGATTATATGGCAACATGTAAATTGGAGAAAGGAAATAACGTGATTCTTCTTCAGAGTGATTACCAACACGATAACATAAGTGAGTACTCTAGCACGCATACACACGCAGTCTCATAGTCTCATGCGAAACCAACATAGAATTAGACTTAAGTTATACCAACAAATTTACCCGTGCGTCGTCACGGGTTCCTGTTGCTTCGGAGAATATATCACCGACAATGAACTCATGTGCAACATGGAGGGGGCAATTCAATGGCGTGGTCGACAATGATCTCGTGAGTGTCATCCATCACTACAGGAATGGGAAGCTTCGACGGGCAACAGCGTCGCGGGCGCGCCGGCGTATCCAGCTCAGCCCAACCAAATGGCGGCGTCGGGAATTGAATTGTCCTATTCTATATTATTACTATAGGCCTGCTGCTGCCTCGCGCTGCTATTTTTTATTTTATCTCATTAAACATTGAAAAATCATAACTAAATCATTCTAATTCGGAAAAATCCAAATAATATATCAAAATTTGAGAAAAATAAGACCTATCTATCTACACTCAAATATTACACATTTGTAAATAAAAATTAAGTAAAACATAAAACATTATATATAGTTTAAAACGGGCATAAAGAATTCAAAAATAATTGAAACAATGTGAAACCTTCGCGTGGTGTTATATTATGTGATATAGTTAGAAGAAAAAATATCAAACTTGATATATTGATTATGTCTCAAAAAAACCTTCATAAAATGACCTATCTCATTCGAGGTTTCTTGGCTTTCGGGTCAAATTACCAATGTTATGGCTAGAATTAAGGCATAGTTTGTGATAATGTGCCCATATTATGCATACATGTGCATCATAGGATGGCGAAC
Source organism: Avena longiglumis (assembly GCA_030063025.1). NCBI lineage: Eukaryota > Viridiplantae > Streptophyta > Magnoliopsida > Poales > Poaceae > Avena > Avena longiglumis. The sequence continues at coordinate 578,460,865 of CP125976.1, read as the reverse complement.
AATGTTGTAGGAGGAAGCTTTCCTTTTTGTCGCACCAAAAGGCCATTTTCCATTTTCCGAGCATAAAAAACGGATGGTTTTGTGAAACAACCACCAAATGGATAATTCAAAATACCACCACCACATTTTACAAAAATAATAGACGACCTTATATGGACAATGTCCCAACAGGGGGATCCGAAACCTTTTCATCCACCTTTGGTGAAAAAGACAAATTCATGCCGAATCGGTAGGAAGTGGGTCAGATATGAACTACAGGTACATGATCTGATGCTCATGTTTTTTTACAAAGATCATTTTTAGGTTCACAATATGCTATTTTATCAAAGATCCAATGCAAGTTTAGTGAGGCTCGGCCCCGAGCTAAGAATCTTCATGCCCACCGTTCGACAAAGTTTGATGATAGTTTAAAACAGGCATAAAAAATTCAAAAATGATCGAAACAATGCGAAACCTTCGCGTGGTATCATATTATGTGACATAGTTATAAGTACAAATATCAAACTTGATATATTGATTATGTCTCAAAAAAACCTTCACAAAATGACCTATCTCATTCGAGGTTTCTTGGCTTTCGGGTCAAATGACCAATGTTATGACTAGAATCAAGGCATAGTTTATGATAATGTGCCCATATTGTGCATACACATGCATCATGGGATGGCGAACAATATTGCAAGAAAAAATTTTCTTTTTTGTCGCACCGAAAAGCCATTTCCCATTTTTAGAGCACAAAAAATGGACGGTTTTGTGAAGCAACCACCAAATGGCTAATTCAAAATGCTACCACCACATTTTACAAAAATACTATACCACCTTGTATGGACAATGTACCAACAGGGGGATCCGAAACTTTTCCGTCCACCTCTGGTGAAAAAGACAACTTTCTGCCGAATCGGCAGGAAGTGGGCCAGATATGAACTACAGGTACATGATCCGATGCTCATGTTTTTTTTACAAAAATCATTTTTAGGTTCAAAATATGCTATTTTATCAAAGATCCAATGCAAGTTTAGCGAGACTCGGCCCCGGGCTAAGAATCTTCATACCCGTCGTTCGACAAAGTTTGATGATAGTTTAAAACAGGCATAAAAAATTCAAAAACGATCGAAACAATGCGAAACCTTCGCGTGGTGTCATATTATGTGACATAGTTATAAGTAAAAATATTAAACTTGATATATTGATTATGTCTCAAAAAAACCTTCACAAAATGACCTATCTCATTCGAGGTTTCTTGGCTTTCGGGTCAAATGACCAATGTTATGGCTAGAATCAAGGCATAGTTTGTGATAATGTGCCCATATTGTGCATACACATGCATCATGGGATGGCGAACAATGTTGCAAAAGAAGTTTTCCTTTTCGTCGCACCGAAAAGCCGTTTCCTATTTTCCAAGCACAAAAAATGGACGTTTTTGTGAAGCAACCACCAAATGGATAATTCAAAATGCTACCACCACATTTAAAAAAAATACTATACCACCTTATATGGACAATGTTCCAACAGGGGGATCCGGAAATTTTCCGTCCACCACTGGTTAAAAAGACAAGTTCCTGCCAAATCAGGAGGAAGTGGGTCAGATATGAACTACAGGTACATGATCCGATGCTCATGTTTTTTTTACAAAAATCATTTTTAGATTCACAATATGCTATTTTATCAAAGATCCAATGCAAGTTTAGCGAGGCTTGACCCCGAGCTAAGAATCTTCATGCCCGCCGTTCGACAAAGTTTGATGATAGTTTAAAACAGGCATAAAAAATTCAAAAACGATCGGAACAATGCGAAACCTTCACATGGTGTCATATTATGTGACATAGTTATAAGTAAAAATATCAAACTTGATATATTGATTATGTCTCAAAAAAACTTCACAAAATGACCTATCTCATTCGAGGTTTCTTGGCTTTCGGGTCAAATGACCAATGTTATGGCTAGAATCAAGGCATAGTTTGTGATAATGTGTCCATATTATGCATACACATGCATCATGGGATGGCGAACAATGTTGTAGGAGGAAGTTTTCCTTTTCGTCGCACCAAAAAGCCATTTCCCATTTTTCAAGCACAAAAAACATACGGTTTTGTGAAGCAACCACCAAATGGCTAATTCAAAATGATACCACCACATTTTACAAAAATACTATACCACCTTATATGGACAATGTCCCAACAGGGGGGATCCGAAACCTTTCCGTCCACCTCTGGTGAAAAAGACAAACTCCTGCCGAATCAGTAGAAAGTGTGTCAGATATGAACTACAGGTACATGATCCGATGCTCATGTTTTTTTACAAAAATCATTTTTAGCTTCACAATATGCTATTTTATCAAAGATCCAATACAAGTTTTCCTTTTCATCGCACCAAAAAAGCATTTTTCATTATCTGAGCGCAAAAAGGGAATTTTCTAAAGCAACCACCAAATAGATAATTAAAAAACTGAGGGTTTGTGATTAGTTGATATGGATATTATATTTGGATTCCTCTCATTTTTCTGATTAATTTAGACATATTATTTGTTAAATTCCGATTTACAGACTTAAAGATATTAATTATTCCATATTAAATAGAAAAATACAAAAAACTAAAATTATTATATTTTTATTTGAAATCAATAATATTTTTACTTATTCATTAATGTTTAATTAAATAATTGTTTGTAATTTCAAAAAATACAAACATGTGACATGTTGATATAAGGGTTAATAGGATTGATATCATAGTATTGACAACAATGTATGAATTACTTTGCGGAAACAGATTCTGAAGGAACGAGGAAGTTAAGCGTGCTGGAGTTGGAATAGTATTAGGATGGGTGACCGGCTGGGAAGTTCAACCAAGACTGCAATTTAATTAAATATTAAGTGTAATTAGTGTTAAAAATGTTCAAAGTGAGAGATTAACGAGTCAAACAATTCAAAGATTCAAAAATTGAGAAAAAAAATTTAAAAAATATATATTTTTACAACCTGTCAACAAGCTATGCCGACGGTCGCCCTCGGCGTAGCATACGCCGACAGCCTCTATGTGTTTCGCCAAGGGAACCCTTTGCCGAGGAGGCTACACCGAGAACAGCCGTCGGCGTACCATATGCCGAGGGCATTTTAGCCTACGCCTACGGTTTTTGCCCTCGGTGTAGCGCGCGTCCTGAAGTGCATGGTCATGACAACCTCGTGCATTCTGTCCATGGCCATGGAGACCTTGTGCACGCCAGGTGACGGTATACTAACTCAAGATGATATTCCAGTTATAATGCTTTGTAGCTCACTTCTTCTAAAACCCAATATGTATCTCTTTTTTTTTTGCAACGAGGGTTGACGGTATAGCGACACATTTAAAGAATGGACAATTTTTTGTTTTCTCAAATAGGTCAATAGTGTCTGAATCTTCGTAAGTTATTTTATCTCTCTTTCAATGAAAGAGAAAAATGCAGCTAGAAATATAGTAAACATGACGGTGCTTCATGTTCGCGCGCGATGACTTGGCCATGCCATGTATACTTAAATAAGAACTCGGACACTGACTTGCCGTCGTCGACGGAGGCCGGCACATACGGGAGATTACACATGTCGTCGCCGGCTCCAAGTCTTCAAAGTGCAGTACTTCCTCTGTCTCAGTTTATAAGACTTACGCGTATTTTTTGATTGACAAATTAATCAATTTAGCATGAGGTACATAAGATAAAAATTGTATTATTAGAATCTTCGAATGTTATATTTTCTAATGATATAATTTTTATATTATATAATTTATATTATATAGCTCACGACGGACGATCTAGATATGTGCGTAAGTCTTATAAACTAAGACAGAGAAATTAATAGCCGTGTGGGCAATGAGCTCGGTAAATGCTACCAACGGCTGGCGAGCATTGGCCAGCGTCATAGTGCTTTGTTCGCCGCCGTTCCTTGACTCACGCCGTGACCGACCAGCTGCTCGCCCTGGCCTAGGTGTCAACCCTATGTGCTCTTCGGCTTACTTGTCTATATTCTGCATGCAGCAAATATGGTAAAATGAAAAATATTTAATTTTCAGTGCAATTTATACATACAGCAATGCTAAAGAAAGTACTTCCATGTTGCAAACAAATGCAGTCCAAGCAAAATCACTACAGGAAACGTCCAAAGCGCCGATGGCTATTCTACGCCGACGGCCAAATGTCGGGGCCATCAGCATAGAGGCACGAGCAGGATGGACCGGCAAACGGGCCGTCGGCCTAGGTCGGCGTAGGAAAAAAAAAGATGTCAGCATATTAGATAGGTCGTGACGCCATCAATGCTACGCCGACGGCAAAGCCGTCGGACTAGGTTTCACAACTACCCCGACGGCTTGCCGTCGGCATAGCTAATTTTCCTTTTGGTCATTTCATACTAGAAAAATCATAACTAAATCATTCTAATTTAGAAAAATATATATAATATATCAAAATTTGCAGAAAAATAATAAATATGTAACAAAACTCAAATAATACATATTTGTATTGAATAAAATATAAAACATTACATATACTTTTGTATAACACATTTTCTATTTTCCGAACGCAAAAAACAGGGCGTTTTATGAAGCAACCACCAAATGGCAGTTTTAAAATGGTACCATCCTATTTTTCAAAAATATTAGACCACCTTATACGGAAAATATCTCAACCGGTGTATCTCAAACATTTATGTCCATCCCTGGTGAAAAGACAAATGTCTGTCGAATCGATAGAAGGTGAGTCCGGTTTGAACTACAGGTACATGATCTAATGCTTATGATTTTTTGAAAAATCATTTTTAGACTCACAATATGATGTTTATTCAGATATCCAATGCAAGTTTTAGCGAGGCCCATCACATATCTTCATGCCCGTCGTTTTGATCATAGTTTGAAATAGGAAAATTTTGAAACGGGCATAAGAAATTCAAAAATTGTCCGAACGATGTAAATCCTTCGCATGGTGTCATATTATGTGACATAGTAACAAGGAAAAATACCAAACTTGGTAAATTGATTATGTCTCAAAAAACATTCATAAAATGACCTATCATGTTCGAGGTTTCCTAGTTTTCGGGTCAAATGATCAATATTATGGCTAGAATCAGGGCATAGTTTGTGATACTGTGTCCATATTGTGCACGCATTGCACTAAGATACTAAACACAGTTTATTGCATTTGAAGTACATCCAAAAACTGACATTTTTTAAACTAATCATCAAAATTGATATACTCCCTCGGTCTAGAAATATAAGACATTTTAATTTTATGAATCGAATAAATCTAAACGTCTTTTAGTGTATAGATTTATAGAAGGTTGGAGTTAACCTATACACTAAAAAAATATCTAGATACATCCATTTTATTTTACAAAGCTAAATTGTCTTATACTGCTCGGCGCTCGCTCGATGACTCAACCTAGCTAGAGACGCTAGGTTCATATTTAGGCTGAGGTCGTTCCCCTCATTGGTGGTGGTCAATGCGATTTCATCTCCCAAATAGGTCGACCGGCCTGGGCCCTCCAACAGCTCTGTCTTTTCCTGCCAGCCATTCTCGTCTCCATAATTTCGCTAGCTAGCTAGGTTAACTCGTCGAATTTCCTCTCGCGTTTCCCTCCGAGGATTGAGATTCGATCGCAGCTAGCGTTGGCCGGTTTTCGAGACCGTGCTGTGTCCTGGTGCCGAGACCAAGAGAGAGGGCGGGAAGGAGCCATAGCACGCAATCGACATGAACAAAACAGCCCGGTAAGAAGAGCTTTCGCATGCATGGGAAGCAAGCTCTGCATGCAATGCGAGTGAATTGGGGGTTGGGTTCGAGAAGAAGAACGCTATTTACTGTTCTGCCCGCCTGAATTCAGAACCAGGTTTCATCGGTAGGCGGCATGGGGGAAGAGAATGCTGCATCTACGAACGTAAGCGTTCTAAATGAACTTTCAGGAGAGCAAATCCATGCTAATCTGTATTCTGTTCCGATCGCGTGCTATTTTCAACACACGACCCTCATCTCATCTGTTCATTCATTCAGTGTACGCATACCCTGCTCATTTGTTCCCTGTGCAGAACATCACCGTAGACGTGAGAGTGTACATGCACTGCGACGCCTGCGAGAGATCGGTACGCCGGACCATCAAGAAGATCGATGGTAAATTAAACCATCCCTGTTCATGTCCTATCTGAATTTCCAAGCCTGTTCTTCATGTGATGTGTCACTACTCACTAATGTCTGATCGTCGGTACAGGCGTAGAGACGGTGGAGGTGGACAGGGACGAGAACAAGATCACGGTGACGGGGGATTTCAAGGCCCACAAGCTGCTGAAGAAGATCAAGAAGAAGACGGGGAAGAAGGCCGAGATACTGGTACCTGAACCTGAACCTGAGGTAAACGAGGAAGAGAACAAGGAGGAAGCCGAGGGTGTTCATTTTCCTTACAGTTACAGCCAGCCGGCGCCGGACATGGATGTTGTTCTAGGCAACGAGTTCCTGCGGCCGGTACGATGGGATCTTCACTATTTCGACGACGAGAACACGGAGGCGTGTAGGATAATGTAGCGGTACTACTCTACGAGCAGTGTTTGATTGGAGTATGTGCTTACCTGATTGATGAGATAATTGAGAATTACAAATAAGTCACAAAAGGCCTATTAGCTCAGCTGGTTAGAGCGTCGTGCTAATAACGCGAAGGTCACAGGTTCGAGACCTGTATGGGCCATTGTTTTTGCTTTTTCGTTGTCTTCCTTATTGCCTGTGTGTACCAAGAATTCTGTGCTTTCTTCAGATAAACTTACTTTTTGTTTTCGTCTTCCTTTATTTCCTGTGTGTACCAAGAATTCTGTGCTTTCTTCAAAGAAACTTACTTTTTGTTTTCGTCTTCCTTTATTTCCTGTGTGTACCAAGAATTCTGTGCTTTCTTCAGAGAAATTAATAGAAACAACTATTATTTCCCGATTACAGGCACTGGACATTACTGACCGAAAAGGCCTCAAGGCTCCAAACATATATTTCGAATGATGGTCATTATCAAGCATCGGCTGTATAATGTTGTGCAATTTTTTTTGTCACCATGAAAGATAGTATAACATGTCCTGAAAATTAATCAAGGACAGGAAAAGACTTCTTCTCTCCATTAGCCTGCTGACTGAATCAAGTAGTCTCAGGCTTGATATTGTGGCTCAAACTTCGACTGTACAGATTTCCTCCAAACCTTTCTTCCAAGTGGCCATAGCCACAACAATACAACAACGTCCTCAATATATGTTAACATAAGGTTTGTACATTGAATCAATGTACACTACTTACATTTATAAGTATTGTACATTGTCTAGAGTAACTACACTTCATGGGAACTCATGAATTCATAATACACGTGGTCGTTGACCGGTACAATTAACAGCGCTTGGTTTAGCAGCAAGATGTCTACCAAGAATAATTTGGCATGTATAAGATAACTACAGCGGCCTATCATACAGCTGCGGCTCGAGAATCCTGCCAGCCCAATTCACGAGCTCGCCGTTCCCACAGTACGGTCAGTTTCTTCTCCTTTGAGATTGCCCCCTCAGACTTCTCCCTAGCTTCCTCACAAGTCTCTGTAGCCGCGTTACACTTCTCTGCCTCTCGCTGGTACTGGGTGGCCTGCCTCTTTGCCTCAACAAGGGTAGCGTTCATGTGATGGATGTGCTCCTCAGCTACAACCTGCTGCAGCTTGAGTTCCTCATTAAGGAGATCAACAAACTGCTTCTCCGCCTCCTTGATACGCTCAGGGTCATTTGTGCCACAAGCTGCATGATTCAATTTGATATTATTTTTCTGTTCAACAAGATGAGCCTGATAACAGCAGTAACATAAGTAGCACCAAATCTACGCCACCATGTGAAAAGAAATTCACAACAAAAGTTCCACCTCACAAATACGTGAGCAGCAATTTGGAAAGAGGTTTACACTATCCTGTTCATGTAGAGCATTTGTAATTGTACCATCGAAAAAATGAGAGTTATGTAGGTCAAAGCCTTATGTGCAGTCCACTGCTAGTTTCTGAAGTTGTTGGCAAGTAACTACTAAGAAAGAAAAAGGTCTACTTTGTGGGCAAGCTGCATGGCATACCAAATCAGTTCAGAGGAGTCACCATCCTTGATGGAAAATAGCATAAAAGAATCCAGTTTGGTTGCAAAATGTTAATGTGCTACAGGACAAACCCGAAATGTGGATGCCATATGTGTAAGGAGGTACTATTTTGGACCTGAACTTGTGAGCATAAGATGCATTACTGACATTAAACTAAGAACTAAAACATCATTAGCTATCTTATGTATTTCATGTATAGCGAGCACCACGACATCAAGTTTCTAAGCAAATATGATGAAAACGCACGCTTTCTCAAATATATTTGGATGATTTGGTAAATCTACACTAGTCATTCAGTGGATCTTATCCTTAAGGTAAACCTCGAAGGTTTCATCGCCGTGCCTTAAACATTTTGTCTTAGACCTTCCCTAGTAGAACTGTAGAAGTAACATGCATGTTAATAACCCCTGGACATTGGAAATTGTGTCTGGGGAGATGAAATTCGAGAACAATCTAAAGTTGCTGGTGGAATTTTTCGGTATAGAAAATATCATGATGAGAACTTGGCAAACAATTCGTCAGATAACCGCTGTAATCAACCAATTATGATCATAAGATTGCGTAATACTGAACTTCGGTTAAACTGAGTGTGAAGGCAGAGCTCAAACCTGAAATCGAGAAGTTCATGAGCCCTGCAGAGGAAGGAAAATGTAAAATCCTGTCAGTTACGAGTTCCTCAGTCCAGATAAAAGCGTTCAAGGTAGAAGACAGGAAGCAGCTGATTTGGATTCATGAGTTATGATGTTATGCTGTTTCTAGTACAGAGTTCAGTTCACCCGCATTCATGATATCTGATGTCTACACCAACCCGGGTACCCATTTTCTTATCTACAGGACAGTGAGCAACATGGGCGTCGGTGCAGATCTGAGGAAATGGGGCGGGACTGGAGGCTCACCGGGGGCGATGGACTGGAGGGAGAGGGGCGGCGGGCAGTCGCAGGCGCAGGGCGGGCAGACGGGGGAGGAGACGGCGACGGCGGCGGCGGTGGTAGCGGAGGCGGAGAAGCCCTTCTTGTAGCGCCAGTAGAGCGCGGGCCCGGAGACGCCGAGCGCGGAGGCCACGGCCAGGATCACCAGGCACCAGCGCCCGCACGCCGCCACCACCGCGCGGCGCCCCCCGACCGCCATCGCCTGCTCCGGCGGCGCGCGCGCTCGGGTAATGTGTCCGCGCGCCGTGCCCGCGCGTGACGGATTCTAGCGGGCGCGCTTGCTTGCGGTGATTTTTCCGTCTTGCTTGCTGCTTTGGGCGCGGCGTCGTACTCGTAGCTGTGGAGGTGGCACCAGGGATGGTGGGTGAGGGGAACGAGCAGAAGCAGTGGTGGGGTGGGGAGTGTCTGAGTGGGAAGTGAGCTAACTGCGGGGAGTGGTGGGCGGGTCGGAACGGCCGTCGGTGCGTGCGGTGGTGAGAGTGGCGCGGCGGTGAGGAATTCACGAGTCGTTTTATTCGTCGCTCTTCGTGGAGACGGACCGAACCCAACATTTTTATCCCGTCGATGACCAAGCTAACCAGCTTCCTGTTCACGGCTGCCTGCCAAACTCTTTTTTTTTGCCGTTTTTTTAGAACAATATTTCTCCGTCTCAAATTAATTGATAGACTTTTTTTTAGAAATCACACGCATACGTTAAAACACGTCATACACTAAAACACATGCGCCAACTAATTACGGACGAGGGAGTCAAAAAATTGCACTAGAAATTACAAAATAAAGTAGAAGTAGGACTTTGGTTGATCCCACTAGCATCTCTACCGCCACTTCTCGTCGTGGCCTGGTACAAGAAATGCAGTGCAGGTTCCAATCATCAGGACGTTCATAACAATGTAACAGCAGTTTGCGCAATCAGGGACACACGTACAGACACATGGATGGGGCAAACCAAACAGTTCCTTCACAGAACTCGATTGCACCTTCCACGCTGATATACATACAGATCGGGCTCTTCAAGCTACAGGCTTTACTACACGTTGGTGACTCAAGGAACAGACTGTAGTTCTCTGAAATACAGAGCATGAGAGAGTGCTGAACCGCAGCAGATAAGCACATCGCCAAAACAATCAAACTGACACACTAGCCTACAGGGCTACAGCACCATCTAAAGCCTAACTAGCCGTCTAGTATGATATATCCCATGGAAGCACAATGTGTTCTTCAAGTATCCCGTTCATCTCCACAAGACCATACATACATCAGCGTCGAGCAAGCACCGCAACACTGCTGAACCACCCACAAATGGCAAACTTTGCAACTGACATGGCTCAATTGGACACGCAACACACCAAACAGATCACTGGTCGATTCCAACGCCAAGGATGCACTGAGCGAGATGGGTCAGGTATGGCTCGGCCTGCGAGCTTTTACTCAGTGTGGGAATGAGGCTCTGAAGCTCCGAGTTGAACTCCGCCTCGAATTTCCTGCAGCAAGCAAGGCCCAAGACGGTGTTATGCGATCCTGGATCAGCAAAGCTGGTCTTTAACAGTTGATGAATTGACTGGAAATATGAGGTGCGTACAGGATCGACTCCGACATCACGACATTCTCAGATGCTAGTTTCAGCTGCTGGTCTCTCTCCTGTGATCTCTTAATTCTTGACGATTTTGACAACCCGGATTTTGGTTTCTTCTCGGGAGCAGCGACCTCGATGGACGGTATCAGGAGCTGGATGGAAGTGGCGTACTGGAGACATAATGATTTCAGCTTCTCGACTTTCTGCACGTGACAAGGAAACAGATAATGAGTCGTTTCTTCTTGACGAGCAGGATGCCAAATGGTGACCTGCTTCAGAAATTATTTCGAGACCAAAGATAGTTATGTTTCCCCCAACAAATTAAGCACATGATACAGTTGTCGTTCCAAAAGACGCACCCACACTAATCATTCCGAAGAACGCAGTTCCATCCGACAAACTAGAGTTATAACTTCTATGACTCCTTAATAGATAAGGATGAGATAACAATGGAGTCTTAATGCAGTACAAGCTAAATGTTGAATTCTGGCATAGGTACGTAATTCCCAAAGTTCAAGTTAGGACACACTATGCCTTCTCTTTTTACAGGTGAAGGGGCAATACTGAGCTGATCAATTAACTAGCCTACCTAGTGCTAGCTTAGTCACAGTTACGGAGTAGTTTTGAGCATGAACAGATCATGACAACAAGCAAGGTCTTTCAATCTAACAGATAGCTCAAAAGGAACAGAAGGGCTGCAGTTACTGATGCATCGCAATTACTTATATAACTTCTGACTCCTTAATGGATAATAAGTATGAGACAGGGACATGTAAATGTTGAACTTTGGCCACAGGAACATAATTCACAATATTCAAGTTAGGATACACAATGCACTCGCTCTTTACAGGTGAAGGGGCAACGCTGTTGTTTTAACAGCCAGATGGGCTGATCAGTAAACTAACCTGCCTAGATCATGACAAAAAACAAGGTCTTTCAATTTAACAGATGGTTTAAATGATAAAAAAACCTACAGTTGATGATGTATCGCAATTACTTTTAAAATGTATTTCCTTTTATTTTAAACAAAGACAAAGAGCAAGGGCAGACCACAAGGAGCTCAGGCAACAACAGCAAGCATTCTTTTAGACACTTCTGGAGGAAGAAATCGTGGATCTGGATGACCTGTAATCAGCATCGCAGCAAAGGTAATGCAATCTGTACTGTTAGCAACACAGATAAATTTATCATAGGAACATGGTTAAAACCTCATCTATGCTCTTTGCCTTTTGAAGGCTGCCATGCATTGAATGCCAGTTTGGTTCAAGAACCTGAGGGCCAAAAGAATAATTAGCAATTTTCTCACCTGCAGTAATAGTTGGTATGGTGGTACTGGTATGGATGGTTTACCTCAAATGTTAGATAATGTAGAAGGCTGTTTACAAACTTGAGCATGCTGCGACAAAGAATTGATGACCGTAGAATTGGTGTTCCTAGAATCTTGACAGAACGGAACCCCTGTTTGAGAGTTTTACATCAATCAATGTAAATATGTAGACAAAATAATAACCAAACTGAGTTGATGGATTAAAAGGTTATGGCGTACTTGTTGAATTTGCCATGCTTGACACAGTTGGCGACTAACATGTTTGCAGTGAAACAATAGCCGAAAGATCAACTGATATTTAGTTAAAGCCTTCCTTGAAATTACAAGAGATAGCGGCCATGGAATCTGCAATATTTATCAGCAGATCAGATATATCATTTCACAATCACAAGATAAACGCAATGAGAATGTTTAATGGAAATACAAATAAAACCTTGTAGCCAAGGGAGAACGTTTCCAAACCAGTCATGCTTAATGTCATGGGATGGTCAACATCAGCTGCGGCAAACTTGTCTGAAGAGTAAGCACAGCCCAAGTCTTTCAGGGTTGTCAGCTTTTTAAGCAGGGAACTTCTTTCCTGTTTCAAAAGGTATGTGAAATATGATAGTCAACAGATACAGTACATTTTGACTAGACCCAGATAATAGACTTACAACGCAACAAGTCAAATCTTCATGACTCGGATCTGAAGCGGCGGCTGTACTTCGCAAAGCAATGTCAACAAGAGACTGCCATATACATTGAGAATGACACAAAAACAAAGGGGAGTTAGCTAAGTAGTTGTCATAGCAAGAGCTGCAAAAAATCAGTTATTACCATGACAAGACACAAACAAACAACATAGCACAAGAGGAACCTGAAGTTTTTCAACGGATATATCTTCTGGTTTCTTTGTAAGCTCCTCTCGGGCAATATCCATAAAATGAACCAAAAAATCACCCTGCAAAACTAAAGGCAACAAATTAGATGACTAGAGCGAGAAAAACAAACATGGATGTTCAACATCAAGTTGAGCGACACAAATCATTCTTACTGTTAAGGCATTCATATAACAGACTACACAAAGATATGGTTTCTGTATATTAACATACTTGGCGCACATAATACAAAATCATAAGAAATGAGTGCACATGTATATCTGATGTAAGTCAATAAGTACTCATATTGAGCAATAATACAAATTACGAAGAGTAGATGTTCTGCATACTTGGTCAAGAAGTAGATAGCGCTTCAAGGATCGCAGTTTCCCAATGAGATCATACTGTAAATATAAATGCTCAATTTAGCAAGTGATCTTAGGAGAGTGTGAAGTGCAATAGTAAATTAACTATGGACAGTTGTTACCTTGTCTTTCATTAGAGTCAAGAGTTCACCACTTGCAAAATCATAAGCAGATTTGATGCACTCAAGATATTGGTGGTTTGAACTAAAGCTCATCAGCTTAGAATTTTCTGACAGGGAAACCTAAATAAAATATCCACATAAGTGTGATTTTGTAAACGCACATACAACTTTGCATTTATAAATTGAACCCCAAAATAATCGTGCATACCTGAACATTGTGTCCACATTCTCTCATAACATTAAGATACTTTCCTGTTGTCAGAATGGTGGCAGCAACATTATTAAGGAAACTAGGGATGCCATCTTTTAGGCTGTACCTTTGCTGCCAATATTTGGCATCATAATCTTGAGTGAGACTCTCCTACCAAAAAAAAAGGCAAAGGCAACTGGTTAACGTAAGACCACTTAAGACGAAATAGGCCCTACATTTTAGGTAAATACAGAGAGAAGTGGATATTAAAGTAGGTCCAACAAGTTAATAAGTACCTTCTGAAGAGATTTGTTTTCAGCAATGAAGAATTCGCCATAAGGGTCATCTATGACACCCTCATACACCCACCTAAAATGATAATCAGAAGCTGAAACTATTGACGCACAAGAAACAAGTACTGAACTTTTTTTTCTAACAACACTTATAACATTAAAAGTCCAAATAAGGCAAACTAGCAAATATGGAATATTTATCCCCTTCAAATCAGAAGCTGATGGATAGGAAACAATTAATAAAGTATCTCGGTCCTAAATATGGACCATAAAGGTAGTTTTGAACCATCACAAACCTCTCTAGCATCCTGAGATATGCTGCACTTGCACACTCTGCCATCTTCTCCAGTAAGGACCGAACAGCACTATCGCCAGCCATCGCCTTTGCCTAAGTTGAAAGATATGACGATTAAATGACAAGGTGAAAGAGATAATCATGTGGAATAGACTAAACAAGTTATGAAGAAACTGAACATCAGGAGATTAGTTGCATAAAAGTTGTCCAATCAATAGAAAACAAGAGGAGCAGACTAGGTCTGTTTGGCTAGAAGGAAAAGGGGAAATATGTTTATCAGGGATGATATGACCTCTTTCTTCAAAGTACCTGGCTTTGGAGTAGATTAAGTGTCGCAGAACCACTAGTATTGTTTGACATAGCCTTCTCTATTAGAACAGCCAGTGCATTCAATGAACTCATCATCCTCTGCAAAAGAGACAGTAGTTAAGTGCTTAAAACATTAACCAGACTCTGAAAAGTTCACAGATCATCATAGATGAAATGCATAATATACCTGACAAAAGAACCATAATCCTTGAACAGAGAGCCTTCCTAGACGGAATTGGTGCTCCAGTTGAGCAACCATTGCCTGGTAATCCTGTAATTAAAAAACTATACTTAATGATCTGGTGCCAGATTCACATAGAAGCACCAATACTCTCAGAGAGATTTCTGGAGAAATATCTAATAACGTCAACGTCTATCAGTGGAAATTTTGTTAGAGAAAAGTCTATCAGTGGGATTATCTCGGCAGCAACACAATTTATGCAAACGATACAAAAAGGAACCCTTGAATACATGACACAGTCAGCACTTTATATTTTCCTGCTTTTCCAAATAGAACAACACTTGAACACATGTCAAATCAAAATGATCTTTCTCAGGATAGGGATTATACCAGGAGGAATGCCCTTAGAGCTGCGGCAAGAGCATGGTTGACCAAACCATTTTTGAAATGTGACCTAGACTCCACAAACTGGCTCACTAATACGAAATCCTCACATAAGGGGAAAATTCGGCGAGTCAACTCCTGCAAGAGCAAGATCAGCCAAACGCCAAATGTATCATCTCTCTGTTTTTCCGCACGGTCAGGGATTACCTGGAGTGCAAGGTCCATTGAAGAATCAATCTGGAAGACAACATATCCATCCTTTCCGCGTACTCTCTTGATTGAAATATATCTTCCCTCAATACCCACCAGAGCTGATAGCAAATCATCGATAACTAAAAGCTCCTGCATTTCAATTAAGGCAATTTCATTGAATGAAGTTTTCACGCATTGCAGCTGATCTATGAAAGCTGCACTAATTTAGCATTTCTAACAACAGAAAATACAGATGTTAAGCCTCAACGAATTGCTATTTCCGTAAATGGTGCAAAAATTCAGCAACGCTCTGTGGCACTATCCCACTTCAGCAAGATATTGAGTGCACCATTTCACAAAGTACCACAAACCTACCAAACTCTACTCCAATTGCAAAACTGCAACTACAATTGACCAGAAACAGCACATTTGTAGAAGAGACAATCTTCATTGTTCAATGCGACACCAAATTGATCACACAACCAAAAATAAGATAATGTCTAAATAACAACTGCTGC
Organism: Avena longiglumis; assembly: GCA_030063025.1. NCBI lineage: Eukaryota > Viridiplantae > Streptophyta > Magnoliopsida > Poales > Poaceae > Avena > Avena longiglumis. The sequence goes on along the minus strand of CP125976.1, from coordinate 578,445,232 downwards.
GATATTGAAAATAGGGCACATCAGTTTCCGAACTCCAGGAAGTAGACAGTCTCAAAAAAACACAAACCCGCGCTTCAATCGAACTCCTGGTACTGTGGCAATAATCTCAAACCACGACCAGCAAAGATTTGAAGTTCACATGCTAGTAGAAATTAACAAACACATCGAACCACTTCTGATTACCAAATCACTGCGCTCGAATTCAAAACCGAAACCCTAGCCCCAATTCACCCACAAAACAAGTCAAGCCAAGCTCAATTTCGCCAATTGAACTATTTCAAAACCCCAATTCCGCTTACCTGAACAGAAACGGCGTACGACCCAATGACACTCCCAGCGCCGCCGCCAGCACCGCGGCTGCAGATTCAGACCAACTACAGGCATCAGAGACCACCCGGGGCAACGGAGCCACGAGGAAAGCATCTGAACGAGATGAAGTTATCCACCAATACGTACCTGAAGGATTCGAGGGAGAAGGACTTGGATCCAGGCGTCTGCGCCGCCGCAGACACCTTCGCCTCCTGCCATAGCGAAGGAGGGATGTGAGCCCGGGGACAGCAGTGTGGGCGCGACGGGTGCTGCTGGGAAGAAGAAGGGCGTACCTGGTGGAAGAGTCCGGTGAGGTAGGGCCGCTCCAGGTTCCAGCGAGGGGTCGCCGGCGCGGGATCCATTTTCGAGGCCAGGCGGGGCGGGGAGCGGTGGCGGGTGGCGACGGGGACAAGTGTGGAAGAAGACAGCAAATCTCGACCGTTTGTTTGAGATCAACGGTACAGGCCATCAAGCAGTGATATCAGCCAACTATTTTGAAAGTTTAGGTTGTCATCAGGTTGACAAGTTGTCTATCTCGCTCCTTTGGTCATCACGGACTCACGGTCCAACTTTTTTGCATTTTGCATGTACTAGAATTTTTTTCACTATTTTGCATCTTGTAAATTTGGCACGCAACTAGGCCACGATAGTTTCTCTATTAAAATACTCTATCTACTGCGAGAATTTTGCATCGCCTACTACTCAATATAGGTGGTCGGGTGCTAGATCAGATCGGATAGGATCGTGAGAAGATCGACATCGACCAATGTTCTTGAACGTTTTCAGCATGTGTTCTTTGAGAATTTATTTTGCAAAGATTCCACAAAAACATCAACAGCAATACAAAGAGGCTTAAAAGTAGTACCGAACTGGTACACATGTAAGGCTGGAGAGAGGCGGCGGTATAAACCCATCTAGAGTGTCGCTCCTCTTTGTCGGCGACATCGCTGGTACGCTCCTCCTCCGGTGGCCTTTGTGTCTTAGAGGTGTGGTAGACCACGCCTCTTGTCGGTTGAAAAGTTCGCGTTCTTTGTTTACATTGCTTGTATTGTCTTCTTCTGGATGTTGAGGTGGTGGCTATGTCCTAAAGTTAGACTAAGGTTCTCTATGTCCTATTCTCGCTCCGGTGGTGTGTCTATAACGGTGAATGGCGCGTGGAATCGTGTTTTCGGCGGATCTCTTGTGATCCGATTATTTTTTATTTTCGTTGATGTGGTTTGAGGTCAGTCTCTTCCGATATAAAGTTGTCATCTCCGACGATGGTTGTTGCTCCGGTGCGTTGATCCTTTGGAATCTTAGCACGATGACTTTCCGTTCGTCTACTACAACAAGCTCTACTACAACAGTTTTTTTCATGCTCGGGTGCTGGAAGGACGAGGACGGGGGCGCAGCTTTGGCTCGTGCTAGTGTATATAGTCGTTGCTAGGTGGACCAATGACATATTTGTAATATTTATTACTGTTAAAACTTCTTGTACTGATGTTGATGATTATTAATAGATCGGTGAAATTTCAAAAACAAAAAAAAGAATATGCCTAAAAGTAATAAATACGCTAGTGACGATTACAAACAATAGCACGAGCCAAAGACACAATGTCGTCCTCGTTCCTCCATCACCGGAACCGAACAAACCTTGTCGTAGTAGAGCTTCTTATAGTAGACAGACAAAAAATCGCCATGCTAAGACCAAAAAAACATCGCACTAGAGCAGCAACCATCACATATGATGACATCCATAATCGGAAGAGATTAACCTAAAATCACACGAATGAACACAAAAACCAATATTGAACTATCCATCTCGTTGCATGTATCTACCTAGATTAGATATTGGTTTTTTGTTTGTGTTCAAGAGTGATTTTTTTTTGCTTTCCATTACACGTTCCCCATCAATTCCAACATGGCAAAGTGCTTTAGATTGTGATTTAGGTGTAGTTCCTCGTTTCATTCTCATATTGTAGTATTATGGTCTCGCTTCTAGATTGTTAGAAATGTTTGCAATCATGATAATTGAGTGTAGTTGACAGTATTTTGTGCTCCTTGTAAATAGTTTGTTCTTTGACATATATAAAACGGGAAAGTTGTGATGCATATAATATTTTTGCAAGATGAATGTTGATCCGATAGAGTCTGGATAACTTTCTGCGATATTCTGAATTGGTTGACAGTGCCATGCCAGAAACTTGATTCATAATTGTCTGGATTATCTATTTAGGATTCATGAATAAACTTCAGACTTACCTTAATTTTAAAAAAGGACAACAAGGATGTAATGGGAGTGCCATCACTGGTTTCATCTCCACAGATCCCTTAAGAATTCATTGTCATCGTACATGTGACTCCTAACCATGTAGTATGTCGTATTTATTATGTGTCCGTCCAAATAAAACAATCCGGTTTCAAAGCAACGATCTATGTACTTTTGAAGCGCATTGTTTATCGTGGAAGACAGTCTTGCAATGGTTCCGATATTGTCAGTCCACCATGAGCAGCCATTGCGCAAGTCATACACCCGTACAAGCCTTCACCTTGTTGTACGAAGCTCTATTTCGTAAAATATTGCCGTTTATTTAATTTATACGTATATAAATAGATTTATAAATACAATCGCAGGTTTATCAATGTCCTCGTACCGAACTCGTCATGAATACATGGTCTGATCATCTTTTTCGGTATAATAACCATGGTTTTCCTGAAAACAATGGATCCTTCTCTTTGAAAATAAAAAAGGAACATCCTCCATGGATTATTCGGTTGGCGTTTGATCCTAGGTATGGCAAGATCACAAGACAAGAGCACCCTAAGTTAACATCTAATTATGTGACAACATCCTCGGTTAAAGCGGCCAAAAAGGAGGCAAAGTGAAGGAAACCTAGTTTAGGTTATTATAAATTAAATATTGATGCTTCTTTTCATATGAATGAATCGGGAGCTGCTGGATGTGTTCTTCATAATGAATGTGGTGTAGCTATCGCTGGCTATGGATGTCCATTATCATGTTTACTTGATGTGACTACAGCCGAAGCCATGACATTACAGAAAGGCATGGAATTTTGAAGCACCTGGGAGTGTCCAAGGTGATTGTGGAATCTGATTTTCTAGAACTTATTAAAGCCTGCAATTCGCATATCGATATCTCGAGCCCATATATTGCAGTTCTTGCAGATATCTTCATGTGTGCGCGCTCGTATAGTTCAGTTTTGTTTGAACATTGTCCTAGAGGGGCCAATATGGTGGCACGTCAAATTGCTAAGTATTGCTTATGAGTCAAACTCTGTAATTAGCTAGGATGGTGATCCACCTGATTTTATTTCCTCCTTTGTACTGAACAATGTAATATTATTTGAAAATTAATAAAGAGCGCCGCAACGCTTTCTCTAAAAAAAATAGTACTGTAGTATTCTCTCCGTTTTAAAATATAAGATATTTTAGATTTGTAGATAAAATGTATCTAAACTTTTTTTTATGTAGATTCATTCCAAATCTGAGTAAACCTACATATTAAAAGAAGTCTAAATATATTTATTTTATAAAGCTAAAACATCTTATATTATGAAACGAAAGGAGTATATGAAAGGCATGAAAAACAGAAGCACCCATAACTACCTGCTGCCATAGGAAGCGATCCTCTCCTTGGCTAATTGGTCCAGATTGATTAAGCTGCTCCCTCCGTTTTAAAATAAATGTTTCAGGTTTTCAAATATTGAATAAATTAATAGTGTTTAGATTTATTTAAATTTTTATAAATCTAAGACATATTTTTTGAGACGTAGAAAGTAATTTTCTTGTAAAGTGCCCTTCTGATCTTCAAATTGATGACATATATACGCACCCCCTTCTTCTGACAATGGCGTGATGAGTAGCGTTTGATCTGAACTCGTGCGGACAATTGGATCATGCAACAATGCGCGGAACTCCTATTTCAAATCCTTATACACACGTGATCCCTCCTTAAATTGTGATGCTATTTGTGACTTGGTTCAGGAGAAAATTTCTTCGGACATGAACTACAACTTGTGCAAAGAGTTCTCGGGTGAAGAAATATTTGATGCTCTTTTTCAAATTGGCCTGATTAAAGCCCCGAGACCTGATGGGTTTCCTGCACGTTTCTTTCAGCGGTATTGAGACCTTGAGGAGTGATGTGATTAAGACGGTGAGACACTTCTTTACTACAAGGTTTATGCCTCAAGGTACTAATGATACATCTATTGTTTTAATTCCTAAAGTGGATAACCCCATGGAGCTTAAATATTTCTGTCCTATTGGATTATGTAATGTCCTTTACGGGGTGGTGTCCAAGTACTTGGTCAATAGACTGAGACCTTTGTTGATTTCCGAAAATCAAAGTGTGTTTGTCCCGGGGCATTTGATCACGGACAATGCACTATTGGCCTTTGAATATTTGCACTTTCATGGAACATGGGACGTCCTTAGATTCCTCTTATTGTGCTTATAAATTGGATTTATCGAACGCTTATGATAGAGTCGATTGGCATTTTTTGGAGTCTACGATGCATAAAATGGGGTTTTCTCATCAGTGGATACAATGGATTATGGCATGTGTTACCACGGTGAGGTATTCAGACAGATTTAACGGAACCTTTTTTGAATCATTTTCTCCTACCCGCGGACTACGACAGGGGGTCCTCTCTCCCTTTTCGTATTTTTGTTCGTGGCTGATGGGCTCTCGGCTCTATTGCAAAAGAGGTTGAAAGTAATGAGATTTCTCCTATTAAGGTGTGTAGAGGTGCCCCTAGGGTCTCTCACCTTCTATTTGCGGATGATACTGATGCAACACTGAGTTGATGTAGGAGCGCTTCGTTGGAAACCCCAAGAGCAAGGTGTGAAGCAGCACAACAGCAAGTTTTCCCTCAGTAAGAAATCGAGGTTATCGAACCAGTAGGAGGAAGGAAACGTCACACGGGTGTTGCAAGCAACACGAAGACCTGCACAACACAAACTCAAGACTTTGCCCCAACTAATCAGTGAGGTTGTCAAGCTCACCGGTTTGCTGTAACAAAGGATTAAACGTATGGTGTGGAAGATAATGGTTTGCAACAAATAAACAAGTAACAATGGAAGGTGTATCAATGGTAAAGATTGGACCGGGGTCCATAGTTCACTAGAGGTGCTCTCCTTAGATAAACAACATGGCATGAAGGGTAAACAAATTACAGCAGGGCAATTGACAGGAACTGAGCAAGACATAACAATGGAATTACTAGTCAGAAAGATCCTATGAAATTCGATTGGGCAATACAACAAGATACATAGACCGCCATCCAACTTCATCTATGACTAGAAGTCCACCTTCAGGTTATCATCCGAACCCCCACCAGTATTAAGTTGCAAGCAACAGACAACTGCTTTAAGCAAAGTGTGTAAGGTAAACAATCCACATGTTCCATGAACAAGAGACCGTTGTTTTATCCCTAGTAGCAACAACACATCTACAACCGAAGAGATTTCTGTCACTTCCCTTGGAAACTAGAGGCATGAACCCACTATCGAGCATATATACCCCCTCTTGGAGTCACTAGCAACTACTTGGCCAAGATAGCTACTAACAACGAAGATCATGCAAGATCACAAATAACACAAACATGATAGAATCATAAAGACAAAACCATTAATCAAACAAACATAATAATCTCAATATCCATCGGCTCCCTGCAAACACAACATGCATGATTATAAATAGATTAGATCTTGATCATGAATGGAGCTCACAAGATCTATACATGAAAGCACAAGGAGGAGATATAACCATCTAGCTACTACATGGACCCATAGTCCAAGGTGGAACTACTCATGCATCATACAGGAGAGAAGGCCTCCGGGATGATCTCCCCTCCGGCAGGGTGCCGGGAAGAACTTCAAATCCCCCCCCCCCCGATCTAGGGACGACGGTGGCGGCGGCTATAGAAGGTTTCGTGGAGTTTTGATCGGATACTTAGGGTTTCTGCATCGAGGGCTTATTATAGGCGAAGGGGGAGGACGAGGCGGTGGCCAGGGGCCCCACACCCTGCCTAGGAGCGGGGCAGGGCCCACCCACACCTAGGGGGGTGTGGCTGCCCTGGCACGCCTCTCCGTCTCCCCTCTGGACTTCTTGTTCCCCACGGAAAGTTATTGACTTTGACGTTTGTCACGTTCGATTCCGAGAATATTTCCTTACTAGCTTTTCTGGAACCAAAAACAGTAGAAAACAAGCAACTGGCACTGTGGAAACTTGTTAATAGGTTATTAATAGAAAACATGTAAAAATAACCTCAAAGTGTAGACAAAGCAAAGCAAATAGATACTAAATAAGCATGGAGCATCAAAAATTATAGATACCTTTCCGACGTATAGATACCTTGTTGTTTTTTCGCGCTATACAGAGGAGGCGTCTCGAGTAAATCATCTTATTGGCGTTTATGTTAAAGGCAATGGTCAACTTATTAATCATACAAAGTGCTCTATAATGTTTAATGCTTCATGCCCACAGGCCACAAAATATACAAGAGGATGTGAGAGCAATTTTGCAAGTTGTGAGCCCTGAATTTGAGGAAAAATATCTTGGCCTTCCTATCCCTGACAGCAGGATGCATAGAGGTAGATTTGTTAATCTGCAGTCACGCCTTTATCAGTATCTTATGGAATGGGATGATAGTTTACTAGCACGAAGCGCAAGAAAGGTCTTAATTAAGGCAATTGCTCGGGTAATCTCTGCATATGTGATGGAAGTGTTAAACTCCTGTTTTCCTTGTGTGATGAACTCTCCAAATTGATACGTGATTATTGGTGGGGTGTCAAAGGTGGTAAGTGCAAAACCCATTGGGTGAATTGGAATGTCATGACCCAATCAAAGGCAAAGGGGCATGGGTTTCAGAGATATGCGGCTATTCTACCAAGCTCTATTAGCCCGTCAAGCATGGAGGTTAATCAATTCTCTCGATAGCATGTGTGCGTGTGTATTAAAGGCACGCTATTATCCTCAAGTGACATACTGTACACTTTTTTATAGGAAATCCATCTTCCACGCAGTCAGCTATTTCCTATGGCCTAGAATTATTGAAGAAGAGTATTGTTTGGCGTGTAGGAAATGGTGAAAAAATTTGTATTTGGAGAGATGCTTGGCGCTCCAGGATTGGAAATGCCAAGGTTCTTACTCCAAAAAGGAACAATCATCTTAAGTGGGTGTCGAAATTGCTTGACTACCAAGGGGACTAGAAGGTAGAGTTAATTCAAGAGATTTTTTATCCTATTGGTGTTGAGGCTATTTTACGGATTAAACCATCACGTCGACGATATGATGATATACTTGTCTGGCTTCCAGAACGATCAGGCGTGTTTTCAGTTCGTTCTGCATATCACTTAGCATTCAGTGAACTACCGATACAGTGCAATTTTGGTAGCTCTAGCACCAGGCCAGATGGTTGTGACCCGTGCTGGACTAAGATCTAGAGTTCGTTGGTGCCACCTAAGGTGAAAATCTTTGATCTGGAGTTCATTGGTGCCTCCTAAGGTGAAAACCTTTGCTTGGAGGGCAGCATCCCATGCACTAGATACGGAAGAAAATAAATTGAAACGAAAAATTCTGGTGAATGGTCTATGCAGAATCTGCAATGCATAGACAGAGGACGAGACGCACGCACTCGCCCATTGTCCATACGCAAGGCATTTGTGGAACTCAATGGGGGAGTGTTGGGATCTACCATCGGAGACGGTATTACGTACTACATCGTCAACCTGGTTTCGATCACTCTTGTTATCGACTCCAACACACATGTTAGATCATACTCTCCTGGTTGCTTGGAGGGCCTAGTTTTAATGGAATGAATTCACACACGACAAACATATTCCATCTACTGAAGGTTCACAGAGGTTTCTTTGCGGCTATGCTAAAATCTTGGATTCTATTAAGTCTACTCCGACAACACTATCTTGAAGGGAAGCTTCCTTTGGAATCTCCAATCTCTTCTTGTCATGTAGAAAAGATAAAAAAAACCCTGATATTCCCTGAACCTGCCCTCTAGTGGGGTGGGTCGAGCTATCGATTGATGGGTCGTTTAAAGCTGAGGATGGTTCTGCAGGCGCCGGTATGATCCTGCGGGATAAAACTGGTGCAGTAAATTTCTCGGACTGTCGTTCACTTCAACACTGTGTAGAGGCGTTGGAAGCTGAACTGCTAGCGTGCTTAGAGGGTTTGGACTTAGCTCTACATAGGAGTGAGCTACCGATCATTATTGAGACAGATTGTTCATATTTGGTCTCTCATGTTCTTGCCATTGGACCGAATAGATGGTCTTTCTTACATTTGGTTTCGGATATTCAAGTATTTGTATGTTGTTTGAGAATTTGTAAACTTATAAAAGTAGACCGTAGTCAGGTGAGCATTACCACTGTTTAGCCAATTGGGCTAGGACAGGGAATAGAACTATGATATGGATTGGATCATGCCGATATTGTGCTTCATGACCTTGTTATTGATCTAAATGTAATCCCTTATGATTAATAAAGGTCTGGTTTTACCCGCAAAAAAAACCCGCAGAACTCCAAACAACGTACCATTGGAACGAATGTCGGTGTACACAGCGAAATGTGCACGTACACAAATCCAGAACGCGCTACACTGCATAGTGTCTGTTTTCAGTTGAGTCGATGCCTGCTGAATATGTTTCCGTCTGTTATATTAATATAGCAACAACATTGATAAACGAGTTTGCACCAAAGAAACTAGGGCAGCAGCACAAACATGCCCAAAAAGAAGAATGAAGACAAAGCTAAATCGACTAGGTTATGATGATCCGCAGTTGTTGTGCCCTCCGACTTTGTCCCACCATGCTCCAAGCGGTAAGTACCAAGCAGCCCCTTCCTGAGGGAAGCACCATCGACACGGTATTGCTACCTGGACCATGGTCCTAGGGTTTCCCCCGGTACTCCGAGTAAAGTGGAGGCAGAGGATTCCCTCGATACCCTTTAGGAATGAGTGGCGCCACCCGAAGCTGGCACCGCATTGGGGTCGGACAAGTCAACATGGATTTCTCCCGAGCTCCAGCCACCCTAAACCCGGTACATCGGAATAGCACCATCCAGCTATGCCACCAACCACCATGCGCCACCACGACCTTGAAATCACCATCACACGTCTCTTCGTGGACACTGACATGTGGCCCGATCAGCGAGGGCACACGACAAGGACGAAGTGAGGGACAGCAGCCCCGCAGCGCACGGGAGGAACACCTCCACCGCCGAGAGGCGGTCATCGACCGGGCAGGGCAGCCGGGGCACACTAGGCCCGGTCGGGCCTGGCCGGGCCTAGACAAGCATGTAAAGCCCTAGCCGCCGTTGTTGTAATGTGAGGTTGTAGCGCCGCATCCTCCACTCTAGCTTGTCGCCACCGTCACCTACAAAGAACGCCATAAAGGCAGCACCTCGGCCTTCCCAAGCCCATATGGGCCCGCTCGAGCCCATCTAGGCCCCCACCACATCCACGTTGCACATGCCGCCATGGACAAACCCTCTCGCTACTCGCTAGGATGATCGACTACTCTGCATCAACGACCTCCACATCACCAAACATGTATATGTGTGATTATATCTAGTACCACAAACAATGATACATAAATTTATTTTATGATGAATCTGAAATTGATACTTCAGCGACAAATATATTTTATATAAACTTGGCCTAGAAAAAATGAGCCATAAAAAGCAGGATTTTAATTAATTCAAAACTAAGGTAGTATTTGCCAAATCAACTAGGCAACAACAAAATATTCACTTCGAGTTTGATAATATGGGTAAGGAGATTTAGGTCCGGAAATTAATGCTCATGTTTGCTCGCGTTGGACGACTTTTGAATACTTACAATTCTCGACCAAGAAACCATGTCACGTTGTTTATGTGAAGGTCATCACGAACAACATGACACAGGAATTACAATTCTTGTTGGTCTACCACGACTCGATAGGCCATCATAGGTTATAGAACGTATTATATATTGCGACTCCATGTCCATGTTGGTGGAAAAGTCATGTTTTTTGTGTAGACTAGATTGTCTTGGCGACGATGACAAGTCGGCGAGACATGTGATTAATGTGGCCCCCCAGCTAAATTGTTATAGTGTCTTCTCTAGATCTTTGAAATATGGTAGTAAATGATAATCCTTCCTTAGAAGCTATTTTGGCGACGATGGAGCATGAAATCTTGTTACCCAACCTAGCAAGCAGAAAGGTCACCATGGAACTTTATGTTCATTAGTTATTTTATTAGATCTTTCGTGTATGGCAGTGAAGGTCGTTGTATCCTATTTGAACATGGTTGTATATGTTCTCACCATTATGTCTCATTGCACTTTAACATAGAAGCATACACTACAAAAAATGTTAAAAATACTGATACTAAATTGCAACTCAAGCTTCACATATTTGTAAAGTGTCAACCTTGTTTCTACCCATTTTTATCATCCATACAACTCTTATTGTGTGTACAAAATAAGTCAAGTTATACGACGGTTGTGTACATGTTATATTATTTTTTGTTCGATCTCTCTTGGTTATACAATACTTTTTTCCGAATAAGGGTTATACTAGACTTGAAATCCCAGTGGAAACAAAACTATTTGTACATGTAGGGCCTTGTTTAAAACAAAAGAAAGTTGTAAGAATTTTGGAGGATACGATTCTTATAGGAAAAATTGCTATGGCGGTCTCGTTTGGAACAAAGGAATAGGAATCTAAGATTCGTTTGAAATTCCTATAGAATGGACTATTCTACAGAAATTTTGGAGGAAAACAAACATTGCGGTCTCACCTCATGTTTTCATCTATTTGTGCCTATAATTTTTGAGTTTTTTAGCATGACATCCAAACGACACTTTTGAAGATTTCCTACGATTTTGATTCCTATAGGAACTCAAGATACATGACATATCAATTCCTGCATTCGTTCATATTTCTATGTTTTGAGTTCCTGTGTTCCAAACAGGTTCGTAGTAGGCAATGCCAAAAGCTTGACATTTTGATTGTCTTATATAGGACGGATATGTTATAGTATGGGTTAAGGGGTTTTCTAATGTCTAAGGGCTCGATGAATTCGGTACAATGTAATATGAAAGATGATTGCATTGCCTATATTAATTATGGTGAGTTAGAAATGTTGTGATTATGGTGGCTACGTCATATAGATGTCTTATTCGCTAGTGTGTTTTATAAACATATATAATGGCTAAAGACTATAATTGTTTTGAAATACACTTTCAAAATATTATGTGTTCCTCCTATGCATCTATGAAAATTCCGTGCCAAAGAACCTGGCCATAACCCTGGTTGTGACATTATGTTATGATCTGATCCTTAATAAATGTCCCACATACAACCTCATCATGCACTGAAGTTACCTAACGTTCATGTTTACAACCCTATACACCACAAAAATATGTATAGGTTCACATTTTAAACCATGAATGCCACCAAAAAGAGACATTATAGTCCCTCCAATGAACGAAATCTTCCCGAAATCACATTCACAACTCTATCACCACCAAAAAATTGGGGTTTCATGTTTAAAACCCGGGTCATCAACTATTTACTCATCTATATGTTTTTCATACATTTATGGTATTCATGGTCAATTTTATGCAAAAGAAATCCTATTAGTTAAATCATTTTCTCATCTCATCGTTTGACCATAAAGTCGCACTAAGAACCCCATCAAACCACTGAAACCTTAGCCACGAACAAAGTGTTCCGAGTTCATATTTGGAACCATATATAGTTACCACCTATTTTGGCATCCCTTCCTTCACAAGTTATTTGTTGCATATATCCATTGTTCAAATGAACAACCATATTAACAATTAAATGACCAATTTATGGTCCTTAGAGGATGGTTGCGGTGAACTAATCTTTCTTGGTGATTACTTGCATGGGTAATCGTTATGACTTCTAATCCTCAACATATTCCTAATTAACTGTTGTAGTATTGTATACAAAAGGAAAAACATGGATGCAACTCGCCCCTCCGAACCACCACCCTACCCAATAACGAACTCGAGCCAGGAGATCCCGCTCGATTCTTTCCTCAGCTCTAGGAGCTCGATACCACCCCTACCCCCCACACGTCACCGACCAAATCGTCGCCATCACATACATACTCCAAACATAGGAGCTCATACGCCTTTGGGATATCTTCTAGAAGCTCGAGGCCCCATTCAATAGGGGAGGTGGTCCAGGTGCAATATGGTGCTCAAGCACACCACATGGAGGTGGAAGAAACCGCGTAGGAGGAGAAGTCCAAGTGGTGGTAGATCATGGCTGGTGCATGTAGGGTCTAGGTTTTGTAAGAGAAGGGGTACATGTTTATTGGGCTTTTGGGATATGCAAAAGTAAATGTAATGAAATATATCGATGACTATATAATATTTATTATTTCTCATGCATGCGTGTAATGTAAGTGCTTATTTGTGTAGGTTAGGGAGTAGTGCTTGACCGATTAAATTTGTTAATCAATCGATTAGCCAATTACTCTGAAAGGATAGAGATGTCGCCTAGAGGGGGGGTGAATAGGCAATTTCAAAACTATTACGGTTTTGGCTTGATAGAATGCGGAATTAAACTAACATTTATTTTACAAGCACAAAACCTAAATACACTAGGCTCAACTATGTGCAGCAACAACAAGTTAAGCTAATCAAGATAGCACAAGATAGATATACCACGAGTGATAAGCAAGGTATAAGTACTTCAAGCTCGATGGCTATCACAAGGAAAGTAAGCTCTGGTATAGAGATAACCGAGGCACACGGAGACGAAGATGTATTCCCGTGTTCCCTTACAAGTAAGGTACGTCACGTTGGAGAGGTGTGAGATTCCACGAAGGATTTATCAACGCCACGAAGGCTCACCTTCTTCTCCGAGTCTATCCCACGAAGGAATAGGCCCTTTCCTTATGGCTAGCTTTTCCTCCACTTCGGAGATGGCAAGCTCCACAACCACTTCACAAGCTTCACGAAGAAGAAGTCCGGGTCTCTTCACAATCTTCCACAAAAAGGACACCTCGGTACCAACCGCCAAGCCAACTAGGAGGTCACCCTCCAAGAGTAACAAGCTCACGGTCTCTCACTCGAACAAATCATAATGGAGAGCTCAGCACTTATGCAAGAATGCAAAGCAAGAACACCAAGAGTGCTAAAATCCTTCACTCTCAAATCCCACAAAAGCAACAAGTTCTAGGGAGAATTAGAGAGGAAGAATAATGGTGGAAACCAACAAATGACTCCAAGATCTAGACCCAATGGGTTCCCCTCACTTAGAGGAGGAATTGATTGGTGGGGATTGTAGATCTAGATCTCCTCTTCCAAAGCCCTCAAAAAGATGCAAGAATCATATGAGGGAAGGGAGAGTAAGAAAGCTCGAAGGGGTCAACAATGCAGGTAAAAAACGTGCTCAAGAGCCTTAGAACTTCGGGGAAGAAGCCCCCCTTTTATACCCCTTCAAGGGGGATGACCGTTGGAAGCAAGATGCGCTGGGCGAACACGTTCCGGCGATGAAACCGGCGCCGTCGGATCAGCCACCGGAATTTTCTGTCAAAACCAAAAGTTCCGGTACAAACCGAAACAGCATACAGAACAGTTTTTCGGCGGTCGCCGGAAATTCTGGCCATAGACTTGGTCCGCCGGAATTCCCGCCGGAATTCCGCTGGAACCAAACAACGCACACGAAAACGGCGATAACTTTTGCGTCTGGACTCCGATTTCGATGATCTTGGGCTTGTTTTGACGAGGACAACAAGCTTTACAAGATGTCATAGAGAAACATCATAGTACAAAATAGGAGGATAGAACCAAATGAAGAAAGGTAAGAAGCCTCCCTATAAGAAGAAACGATAAAACCTTCAAACTCGAAAACTCCATAGAAGATGCATACGGATTCCGTTTTAGATGAACTTGGGCTTGTTGAAGAGCTAGAAACAAGATCAAGAACCTCACATGGATAAACACCAAGAAGCAACAAAATAGGAAGATGTAAAGTATGCAAAGGATTGAGCTTCCTATGACGATGTGATCAAGTTACCCAACCGAAAGCCCCTCTTAATAGTGCGGCTATGTATCCTATAACCCGGTCTCCCAACAACCACCTTGAGACCGGTAAAAGAAAAACCTAGCAAGGCCATACCTTTGCCTTGCGCATCCTGCTTGATCTTGATGATAACACTTCAATATCCATCCAAGATGGAATGCATAACTTGATCATTGTTGCTTCGTGAAGACTCCTAATTTGCTCCCCCATACACCACTATTGGATAGCTTCATTAATACATGTCTGCACATGTACATTATCACCAATATGGACGGCAAGCATCAAGCAAATGATCTTATCGAGATGCTTATCTTGAACTTTCCCTTCTTAACCTTGATGACGATCACCACTTGATGTCATCCTCTGATGGGCTATATAAGATCTTCACTCTTGAAGCATGCCCATGAAAAGATACCTATCCCATATAGAAAACGCAAAGGCACTTATATAATGGGTTAGTTCATGATGCATAATTGACAAGGCTTACCATACCACAAGATCCATGTGATACATTCTTTATGCTTCATGTGTTGACCAACTTGAAATCACTCTTCACTCTTTGTATAGGTCAACCATGTATCTTCTCATGCTCCATATCAATATATTGAGGTACATAAAGAACTCTTAATTTGATTACATGCTCTAAATCTTAGTCAATCATAGCTCAACTAATGAGGCTATCATGACACCGTCTTAGAGCCATATCTTGAATTCTTCTATTCAGAGCACACTCTCAAGATCTTGATCATATCATATTCTTCTCTTCAACTCGATGATCTTGATGCCAATACTCAAGGTATATCTTTATCTTCATGGCATCCATACTTGAATCCAACACATAGAATACAAGCATGACCTATGGAATATTCCTTCATATAAAACTCAGTGAAAACATTAGTCCATAGGGATTGTCATTAATCACCAAAACCACACATAGGGGCAATTACTCTTTCATACTCCATACCCTCTGACCGATCGAGCAGTTATGTATTAATATGGTTGCCTATTCTATGTCATACATTATTGAATATGAACTCACACAGAACATACCTACTATATAAATGAATCAATCTAAACATAATACATACACCTACTTGCATAAAACTAGTAACTTGAGACAACACTTCTTGTGGGTTAGGATTAAAATGATGAATTTAAAGAGGTGTGCCTAGTTTACTTGGTGCCACCTATTTTCTCATGTCCATCTTGACATCTTCTTTTCGCATATATATAGATGCAAGTGGGTCACCATTAGGATACTCTCTTCCCTCTTTGGTTCAACAAAATGAACTAACTTCTTAAATGACATCATCATTCATTAAAAAAACATTAGTTTATTTATTTGAACTAAAGAGAGTAGAGGACACCCTTATGTCGACGCACTTGCATCTCTACATATCTATCTTTGGTGGACAATACTAACCATACACTTAATACGGTATATCTTGACTTATATAAATAAATGAAAACATATTATAAACACATCCATTAATGTTTAATAACTAAAAACAATATTGCTTATGGGTTACAACTTATGAGAATAATGTAGAACACGTATAAGTAAGCCCAACTTAGCTTCCACCTATTTTTGTCATAATTATCTTCACCATTTATTTTCTTGTCTCTATTTTCGGCAGACATTAGTAAGCATATATTAGCAGGGTCTAATTAATATATTCATAGATATAAATATACCATATACACATATTTATTCACGCCTGATAATTAGAAACATCATTTTTTCAAGGTTATGGACAAGATATAAAGCTTAGGAGAAGTTAGACAAGCTTACTTGGTTGTGGGAGTATATACTGAAGCCTAAATTTTTGGTTCATGTCCTCGAGAACAGTTTATGCTCTCGTTATTTGAAAATATCATCGTGGGTGCATATTAATTAACGCTTCCACGTACAAAAAACATAGAACTTATGTAGCACCACTTCACATGGCATGAATATTGGACATGTAGAGCAACACTAACATCACTCATGTAGACAAAGACATGTTTCACCAATGATTTTTTTATGCAACAAGAACCATTGGCAAACTTCACCGTCATGGTAGTTAGCCATTATCTGATGTTGACAACATCCTTGTTTCCCTACTTGTGGATATCTATTTAACTATATTTCACTATACTATACCAACGATGCATGCATGGAATACACATTTCATCAACAATTTTCACAAGATCTATAATCACACCCAAGCTCTAATAATATATTATTTATATAATCTTAGCAAAAATTAGCAATCATTGATGCTTGCCGATATATATTCAATAATAAGTACTTCTCACTGTAATTCATTTAATTTCAGCATGTTTTAGAATGCAACTCATAGTTTCCTATCTAAGTAAAGACACTAAACTGTAAGACCTAAAGCCTGAAGCTGGCTTTTACTACCCGGATACTAAGCAAATACAAGTAAAGCTGACGACACTTGTAGCTCCAAACAAAGATGACTGAGCTTTGTTTTGCCAATGTAGGCAAAGCCACAAGAAAACATAGAAACTCCACGAGTTTCCATTTAGTCATCATGAACATATACAACAAACAAAATGCAAGATGAGTAAAACTCTAGATTTATACCCTTTAATCATCTCCCCTTGTTGATGCTCTTCATTGTATACACTAATCCTTAAGAATTTATGTCAAGCATGAAGTACTTAATCACATGTTTAAATCTTTTGTCACATTATAAGCAAAGGTTTTGCTATACAAAAAGAAACAATGTACAACTACCAATAATAATATGGTTGTGCTAGAGGGGATGTTCGGTTTATCATTCAAAAAATTCAATCATTGAACCATATAAAATACTAATTTTAATCATAAACAACATAAGAGTGTACTTTATTCAAAAAACATCGGTAGAAGATGCACCCCTTGATGCAAATGTTATAAACCATGTCAATTTTCTTCAAAAAACATAGTTGAATTACATGAAGCCACGGTGCGATTTTTTTACAAGCTTAAGAACTTGAATATGTAATGAATATATAAGTCAAAATTGTTCCATATTTGTGTATATTAGACATGGCATATTTGTGTTAAAATTGTTCCATATTTGTGTATATTAGACATGGCATATTTGTGTTAAAATTGTTCCAAAAAGCATGCTAATGGTGCCTTTCTTAAAATTGTTCCATATTTGTGTTACATGGCCACTAAAATTTACAACATGCAAACCCAAGTCTTGTACGTCTCATTGAAACAAGAGCAAGTATACCACAACATCAGATATGATGAACCAAGTTTTGTATGACAAATGACCATGGATAGACATATTGAGTAGCTGGCACTGTCTTTCTTGTTATACAGTGTACCTTTTCAACCTATTGCATGGAACCTATGAGCAGACTAAGATTTATCCAACCAAACTGTCAATCCAACCAAATGTCGTCATACCTTTACATTCACATCATAGAAGAGAAGGATATATCACTCTATATTTATACACAATTGGATAGATCAAGCACTATTCATCCACTCATGCTATGCTAATATGGTCATGTGTCAAGTTATATTCCATGGAAAGCACATGTTTATAATAAATCTATAATCAAGCCTACTTGCCCTTGAGTGTGCAACGGAGGAAAAACACAACAAGGTACCCCACGATATTCCTCACTGAAATTAAGCAATATATAACTATTAAATCCTCATTGCTTCATGTCCAATCATTGCCGGGAGCCATTCTTTCGTCTACTTAACAAACGAAGAGAGACATTGGAGTGAAATGAAAGTTTAGAACACAAGCAACAATAAGATTAAGTTGAGCCCAAAACTAGCTTAGAATGTACATTGAGTATAAGGCAGTCTAATAAATCGATCAACTCCTATCTATTTGCATGGATACCTTGTGAACCATCAACACTACAACAACGTGAAAATGTAGCAAAGGAAACAAAATCTCATATCAAACACTAGCATAATAAAGCACGTTAATTTAGATTATATGTTATTTTAGAAGATGAAAAAGGGTACGGGCAAAAGGGCATCAAAACACGATATTTTGGTTATGACGATATCGAACAATACCAACGAAAAGGCATGCCACTTTGATTGCCGGGAAGAGGACGATATGTGATAATATGATATATAAGGAGTTCTTTTAGTCCAGAGTGCTTTAGAACTTCCATACAACGTACACGAGACAAGATTCGTTAATTAAGTTAAACTATCTAAACTTGCTCCACACAGGTGGATTATTGAAGATGGCGTAATCGTGGCTACTCTCTAATAAATGTCATTTATACATTTATGGATTTAATTAACTTTGTGACGAGCTTCGCCCAATCTATGTGCTATTATACTTTCCCACGCATCTTCAACAAATATATACGAAACAATCAATGCAAAAGCAACACCCATGAACCCTAGTCGTGAACTTATTTTCCCTTCATTTAAAGAAATAGAAATTCACGCTTATAACCTTATTAGGTCCTGAAATCACACAAGGTTCACATTTACAACCCTCAACAACACAACTTTTTGTTTCACATTTAAAATCCTGGCCACAACTAAAATTTGCTTTTACAATGTCGGTAAGCTTTAAAATTCATCTGAGTTCACATTGACAACCCTAGCCACCACAAAATACTCTACGGTCATATTTTGAACCCCAATCGCCACTAAAATTTGCATATAAAACCTTGAAGTTACTCCAAAATCACTTAGCCACCACAAAAATACACCATGTTTACATATAAAACCAACCCTAGCCACCACAAAATACTCTACGTTCATATTTTGAACCCCAACTACCACTAAAATTTGCATATAAAACCTTTGAAGTTACTCCAAAATCACTTAGCCGTCACAAAAATACCCCATGTTTACATATAAAACCAACTCTAGCCACCACAACATACTCTACGTTCATATTCTGAACCCCAACCGCCACTAAAATTTGCATATAAAACCTTTGAAGTTACTCCAAAATCACTTAGCCGCCACAAAAATATCCCATGTTTACATATAAAACCAACCCTAGCCACCACAAAATACTCTACGTTCATATTTTGAACCCCAACCGCCACTAAAATTTGCATATAAAACCTTTGAAGTTACTCCAAAATCACTTAGCCGCCACAAAAATACCCCATGTTTACATATAAAACCCTACCCGCCACTAGAATTTGCATTTTCAGCCCCGCAACCTCAAACTACCCCGTGTTCGTATTCACAACCCTAGCCGCCACGTTCGTGCCGTGTCTATCTATTCTCCACCGCTAATTTCCCTTTGTCGATATCTTTGGCAAACATTTATAGCATACCTTCCAAGATTTGGCCAGCGAGTACAAATATCTGTCTCCGGTCCAGGTTGAACCCAACCCACTAGCCAGAGAAACCGTCTGCAGCACGATCCGCAGTCGCAGACTAGAGAGGGGGGGAGAGAGAGAGAGAGGAGGGAAAAAATTGAGTAGAAATCCCGTTCTCTCTATCGCCCCCGCTCCCAAAACTTCTCCCCCCTCCACAACCAGACCTTTGCTTTTCGTGCTCTCGTCTACACACCCCGTCCCCCCTCTCCCCAAACCCTAACCACCTCCCCCCGAGTAGATCCTTCCGCCTGTCTCCGATTGGGGCGGCGCGCGAGCCTCCCCTAATGGCGACGGAGGAGGCGCAGGAGGAGGTCGAGCGGCGGCTGCGCGACATCGGCGCCCGCCTCGGCTCGCTCCCGGGGTCCAACAAGGAGCTGCTCTCCCTAGTCGAGGTGAGCGCCCCAGGCGAATTCCACTATCGCTTGCTTTTGGTCTCGTTATTATCGTCGTTCTAGTATCCGGTAGTTTTTGTAATAGATATAAAGCTGTAGATTTATTTTCCCACCCGGCCCCTGCGTAGTTCGAATCTATCGCTTGCTTTTGCTGTCGCCATTATCATTGTTCGTATCCGCCATTTTTCCTAGTAGTCAAAGTATCCGTCATTTTTTGTATGAAGGTAAAGTAGATTTATTTCCTGCATAAAATCGATGCGCACAACCGCAAATGGATTGTCCAGTTTCGGTTAGGTTTTCACAAAGACAAAGTTATCCGTGCTAATATTTAGCGGTGGATTGTATTTGTACTCCGTGGTCTACCCAAGCTTTTCTTATAACTCGGGGTTACAGAGCGTGGCTGCTATTTTGATCTGTAGCCTTTATCATTGTTCGTATCTATCATTTTGTTTAGCCAAAGTATCTGTCTTTTTTTAGATAAAGGTAAAATAGATTTATTTCCTGGATAGAATCGATGTGCACAACCGCAAAGGGACTGTCCAGTTTTGGTTAGGTTGTCACAAAGACGAAGTTATACGTGCTACTATTTAGCGGTAGATTATATTTGTATACTCCATGGTCTACCCAAGCTTTTCTTGTAACTTGTGGGCTACAGAGCATGGTTGCTATTTTGATTGCTAGAAACTGAGAATTGCTGTTTGGTTTATTGCAGGAAACAGAGATCTGGTTGTCCAGGGTGGACCAGTCGCCGCCCAAGAGCATGCATGATGCGCTCAAACCCACCATGGATGCTTTGGTTGAAAAGCGTCTGCTAAAGCACTCCTCCCAGGCCATTAAGGTTGGTGTTGCCTGTTGCTTAACCGAGGTCACCAGGATCTCCGCACCAGAACCCCCCTATCCGGATGATGTGATGAGGGTGAGCCTTCTTATTCTTCGCTTGATTGATGAAACCGTTTTCTCTACATGTACTTACCCTTCTTATTTATCTGGCTGCAGGGTGTGTTCACAGTAGTTGTGCAGTCTTTTGCTAAGTTGGATGATACGGAAAGCCCCTTGTTTGCAAAGAGGGTTTCCATGCTTGAAACCGTTGCAAAGGTGCGGTCTTGTGTCCTCATGTTGGATCTTGACTGCGATGACCTCATACTGGACACGTTTAACCATTTCTTCAGCACCATAAGGTATGGAATGCATTTCTCTGATTCTTTTTAAAGTTCATAGTTTCTCTATATTCTGAATATGGGAGATGCCAAAGGGAGAGAAGAGATGATGTACTTTTTGTCTTCACTTTGAAACAATATGGACGATGTCAAATGGATTAGGGAGAGGATATAAATTAGGTGTCGTCTTTACATTGCTGTTTTATAAACATTCATATAACTACATCAAATTTGAACTAAAACCATGACAAGAATTATGGAAGGGAGGGGGTATTTCCTTTCTTTAAATCCATTTGTTGGCTTGGAGCTTGTTATCATTTTTCTCTAAGATGATAAATGTGGAAAGTACACATGATACTTGAATTGCTGCAAATCGATAGTTGATACAGCAGCTTAGTGTTTTTATGAATTGCAATTTTTTGAGTTAGGAACTTGGCAAGTCATAACAGATTGCCATTTCAAGAACCTCACTGTTCGTGTGTGTTTATGTGTTCTCCTGTGCATGTTCCCTCGATACGTGGCATGGCTGCGTTTTGTGTAGTTTTGCTCTGTTATTTATGTCAACTGCATTTTTTATTTCCGTCTCATGCATTTGTGTTCTTGATTGATTTCAGCTCAACACATCAAGAAAACGTCATCACATCTATGGAAACAATAATGATGTTTGTAATTCAAGAGAGTGAGCCTGTCCATTCAGATCTGGCATCCTGCCTCCTTCGGTATCTTAAAAAGGAAAAGAAAGTAATGTCATTGACACATTTATAGAATTGATGATATAATTCAATAATTCTTATCATCTTCACTGAACCTCTTCAACTTGATTTTCCAGGATTCTCTTCCAGCATCTTTTATGCTTGCAGAGAGGATAGTAGGTCTATGTGCTGAGAAGTTAAAGCCTGTGTTTATTGAGTTACTTCAGGGTACTCCTTTAAATGACTACAGTGAAGCTGTTGTGCTGTTGGTAGAAGGTTCTTCAGATGCTGGAACAGATGACGAAGTTGATGCTGTTGGAGAGGACACGGTCAGTTAAACTTCTAACAGTTTACAAATCATATTCATATATTGATAAATATTTTGGAAATTTGTTCATAGTAGGGTTTGTTTTGTTTTGCACCACACGCACCTCATGCATTTATGTGTAATTGGTGTAATATGAGCAAGGCTGCTCTGCAATATTCTTTTTGACTAGATTGGCAAAGCAGGGTCGGAGGGGTGTATTTATTTCTTCTGGATTCTGTTAAAATGTTTTGCTATGGTTTGCACTCTGTTCAACCAATTCTCCTCCCTCTTTTTGGAACACAAAATCCTGTGTACTTGTCATTAGCACATCTTCAGCTTGTGCTATGTAGTAACACAGGTTTCCATAAACATCTGAGTAAGAATCAAAGCCGCATAAGTTAGTCAAAAAGATCGTTAGGTTACTTATTCTGTTTCAGTGCACACGAAAAGGTAAACCAGGAGAATTGGAACACCACTCAGTGGAAGGTTTTTTGAATGCTTCATAGCCCCTTTCACGTGAGAAGGCTGCTGTGCTCAATTTTCTTTTTGACGAGAATGGGCTAGCAGGGTCAGGGTGCAGTTTATTTCTTCTACATTCTATTGGATTGTTTAGCTGTTGGTAACTGTTAGGGTTGTCGCTCACTGGAGGTAATATAATAGGTTTCTGCCATCTGGGCATTCGTAGTGATAGGAGAGGGACAACCTTGATAGGTATTCAATGGAAATTTTGTTAGGATCTACTATATTTTAGAAAAGATTTTCCCGGGAATGGGGTTCATGGACCCAAAAAGAATTTTGAACCATTGAACTTCCAGTTTTTCCTTTAGTGTGCCATAAAAGGATTAACTGTGTATTTAGTAGAACAGTTTGGTGATTATACTAGATTCCTTGGTGTTAGTATCTTTATACATGTCAATACCTTTTGGGTTTCTGATAGTGTTCATAACACACAATTTGGTTCCTGGCTATAATGTGACCCACAATGTGTAGTGCACACTGTCTAAAAAATGAGATCATACTAGTCAGAGTGGTTATTGGTAGATGTACAGTTTATTATCAGCCATGGTAATAATTGAACTTCACACTGTGCAGGTAGCTGACAAAAATTTATCTCCGTTGGCTGTTTCCGACGAGTCACCTGAGTCACCTCAGGTATCTGCTTTGGGTATTTAGTTTCTTTGTGATCTAGAAAGTAAGATAAATATAAAAACTGTGCATATTTTCTAATTTCAGGAATCTTCAAGATCAGAGAAAGGTGTCAATTCCCCTGGACAAGATGGAAGTCCTCCATGCAGTACTCCTGCAGCTTCGTTGAGCAATGGTGGTGCTTCAGTTGACATTGTCAAGCCTCCAAAAGGACCAGCTTCTTCTAAACAGAAGCCTGAAATGTCTTCTGATGTCAAGCAAACAAAAGTTCCGGATGAAGTAACATCTGATGACAAGGAAGCACCTGAAGCAGTCACCGCAGAGCCTGAAAAGCTATCTGGTGTCGGTTCAAAGAAAAGCCGTAAGCTTGACACTTCCACTGAGTCCAAGGTGTCTGAACGTTCTAAGGTTGTTAGTGACAAAGACGAAGACACTGATGCATCTGGGGAGTTATCTCCAGAGACAAAAGTCGGTAATAGAGTTGCTGATGACACATCAAAGCCTGTGGATAGTACACCTGCTGTAGATAAACCAAAGCGAGGTCGACCTTCTGCAGTAAAGTCGCAGGAAAAGAAGCCTGTTGGTAAGAGCCAAGGATCAGGTCTAGAATCTAAAGAAGTCCGCTCTGGCAGTACTTCTGGAGGAAGGCCTGCAAGACGACTGGCTAAAGATGTCAAATTATCACCAAGGAAGACTGGTGAAGGAGAGTCTTCAAAGAAGCAATCAAAGGGCAGTTCTAATCTGCGGAAAGAAGACACTCTCTCTGACAAAGACGAAGACACTGATGAAGATCTCAGTTTGAAGGTAATTTTCTTGCTACCAGTAGATGTATTCAGGTGTTTGCTTTTGTACATAAGTCATGCATGGGTATTGTTTGCTGCAGGGGTTCGATTTTTTTGCTTTGCCTATTTATGGTTTCATCATGTTTATTTGGTTTTACTAAACTAGATGGTTGGGAGGGAACATGTCATAACCTACAACATTTTGTTATCTTGTAATAATGTTCTATTGCCATTGACTGATGGTTATTATGCCTTCTGAACTTCTCTATTTATTGTGTTTAACATAATATTTTTCTGAATGTTTATGCCATTTTTACACCAAGTATACTCTAGCTACATTGAAACTTAGAGGTTCAGATGAATTATCAAACATTTATTATAACGGGCAACTAATATTTTTGAGCATGTTATAATGGTCTAACTTGGTTATCTGCCATTACTATTTTATCACAATCCAGGAAATGGCTTCTCCTAAATCGATGACCAAGACGGGAAAAACCAAAGGCCAACCAGGAAACAGTGGAGTGTCAAAAAGGAAACTTGAGCCAGAAGTTGAAGAGGTAGAATACTTTATTAATTATTAGTGATGATGGATAGTCAAATTTCAGTTCTTAATGCATTTTCCATGCTATTGACAGGTTCCCCAGTCAAAGAAGAACAAAGTTCTTGATGAAAGCCTTGTTGGCTCAAGAATCAAAGTGTGGTGGCCCGATGACAAAAAGTGAGTGCTACAACAATCTTACATATTTCTTAGGTGTATGGTTGCTCCTACCATTTTCAGTTCGTAGTCACTGTGTGTTGTCCACTGCTTCAATGTGGTCTAAGTATTCGCTTCTTGGATGCGTGCTCATTTTCTGTCCCAAGGCCACTGGTTCTGCACATTTACTAGTTAGGTGGAGTAGTACTAGCTACTACGAGTAGTTCTTATCTCTGTGTGCCTCTATTATTCTTTTGTCTGAAGAGGTTGTAGTGTATCATTATTTATGCTGTGATGAGGATGGCACATGCTTTTGCTAAAAACATTTTTGCTACATTTTTCATTCCTCTTTCAAGGTTTATGTCAATGGGCTGTGGCTACTCATATTGTTTTTTCTGAATAAGCAAGCCAAAAAATCCTTTTGTGTGGCTTCTTGCTAGTTATGCATTATAGTCATTTCTTCCATGAGTTATGTTAGTTTGTTGTTTTGGCTAATTTTGAAGCTGTTTCTTGCTCTGCAGGTTCTATAATGGTGTTGTTAAGTCATTTAAGGCCTCTTCAAAAAAGCACAAGGTGCACATTCAGTAGATGGGCATTATTTGCCATCACCACTTTTTTTTGGTTGTCTGAAGAGCTGCTAACAAGACCCTTAATCCATTCATTCTTCTGTGTTATTTTTGGTGTACAGGTTGTGTATGACGATGGCGATATTGAACAACTGGAACTTGAGAAAGAAAAATGGGATTTCATTGCTGAGGTATGCTCATGCTGAAGACCGGTGCGGTTATGCTGCTATTACTCTCTTCTGTTTGTTTCTAATTCGTCTGCTGTCCTGCAGGAGCAAGACATGGATTCTAATGCAGCATCTGATATGTAAGCATAATATTCTACTCTGCACCTTTTATATGCTTGACCTCTAGCTGGCAATTTTGTTCCTGTTTATGATTTGGTGGTTCATTCCTAAAAAATGAAATCTCTGCCATCTCATATCTTAGAACTGATGTGTCTCGAGATGCTCACAGCACCTAATTATATTACCTGGGTTCGTAAATTCAAAATAAGGTGCTGTAGCATGCATGCTTTTGGTTTTCCAAAGCACCAATATTGTCTATCATTGAGTCTTAGGTCGATCCTTAGATGTGCTTGTCTTGATGGCGCCCATCCTTTGTTAGGGCACGTACAATGCGGTCGCTATAGCTGGGCTCTAGGATTGATTTCCTGGCAGTTGGGAAAAAATCCTACTCGATCCTGGGAAATCTGCTAGTGTCGCTGCAATTCTTTGCGCTGGGTGGTATGCTTTATTTTCTGTCAAAATCGTTCCTGTTCAAGCGGCCAAGAGTTATCCATCCTAGAAAACAAATCGTCTTTAGCGCCTCAATTAGCGCTTTCCATTGGAGCACCGGGTGCTTACCTTCATATCAGAGGGTAATTAAATTTCCTTTTTCTCTTCAAGCGTCTACCTTGGCGACCCGCGTTGTACTTGGACATGCTCTTAATCTCAAATTTTATGTTTCTGGCATACCATCTAAACAAATTGTTGATTTGTGGTTTACTGTTTTGTACTGTCACGTTGCTTGTTTAGCAGAGACTTAGGTCGATCAGTAGATGCTTAGGTCGATCCATAGATGCGCTTGTCTTGATGGCGCACATCCTATGTTAATCTCAAATTTTATGCTTTTGGCATTACCATCTAAACAAATTGTTGATTTGTAGTTTCCTTCTTCGTACTATCATGTTGCTTGTTTAGCAGACTTCCAGCTGATAGAATAAAGTTGGCCTGTTCATACTGCTGCCTTGTTTATTACCCTGCTCATTTGTGGAAATACTTCTGAGTCAATATAACCTGATACTCCACCCACCGTACGCCAATAACCGTACTGATACTCCATTTCTGCTCATTTTTTATGGCCAATATTGAGTTTCTGCTCATTTTAACCAGGCCCCGTGGCAGAAGAGGTAAAGGGAATTGGGGCCCGCGAACGAAAGAAGGAAATACAGAAACGCCTAAGAGGTAAGGGTTTTAACAATGCGCCATCTTGATTCAGCTTGCATGCCACAGTTTATGTGAAATTGTTGCTTTGCTTTGTACACTGTAGCAAACAGGACAGCATTGAGGATAGCGATCCTCCCAAGAAGAGAGGGCGTCCAAAGGGTGTGCGTTCCAGCATGTCAAATGATGATAGCCCTGTGACTTCGGCCAGATCGAAGGTGAAGAGTGAAGAAAAGGATGCTGAAGAAACACCTAAAGCTGGCAGCAACCTTAAAACTGGAGGTGGGAGATGGCCTCGATCCACTGGCAAGGCAAGCAACAAGGATGATACTGGCAGCAAGCACAAGGGTTCAAAAGATGATGGATCCAAGACAAATGGTAATTCAGCCAAAAGAAAGCCAAAGGAGGAGGTGGAGTCATCTGAAGAGGAAGAGCCGGAGCCAGAGTCTGCTAAAGCATCAGCTGGAAAGAAGCGCAGAAGAAAGTGACTTAATAGTTTCCCCTGAACGTGCAGCTCTTGAGGGATGAGGCAAGCTGTGTGTGCCCTCGACTGTCTGCCCAGTCTCTAGGTGTGCCCTCGACTCTGCCATGCGTTGGCTAATTCAACATCCTGAACCAGCTAGTAGTCGGTAGCCGGTGTCTGTCAGTATTAGTATCTATAATGTTAGCGTTACTTTTCTTGCTTATGGTCGGTGGCTTGGAAACCTTTGGAATGTTAGCTCTACTTAATGTAGTTCATGCTTGCTGTGGTTCAAGCCTTTTTTTTATCTCGTTGTTATGTAGTTGGGCTACTCGAGTCTGTGAATTGAATTTTGTAGCAAGTATCATCAAGTAGCATGAATGGAAAGCATGGAAGGGAGTTGCCCAACTTCATACCTGATTTGCTCTCTTCAGCTATCTAATCTCGCGGCCTGGAGCTGAAACCAAATAGTAGCAGTTGACCTTATTGCTCTGCGGTCTCTCTGTCTGTGTGACACGGTGAGAGGGTGCTGCGAAGTGTAAACTGCAACTGCAACCCACTATAATGTTTGTACCTTGGGGTGCTCTCGTCTCGTGACGGGCAGAAAGGCGGCACCCCAACATACGGTTCTTGAGCTGTCTTCCTCCTCCCTAAAAAAACCCTAGTCGCCGCCTCCTTCCCGCGGGCGGGAGGGGGTGGGGACCCAGGACCTACGCTCGCGTTCAACAAAGTCCCTAAAGTTAGTGTTTCTGTGGTGTCGTGGTGGCGCAACTCAGATGATGGTGGATGCGCTACATCGAATAAAGGTACCCTGGCTTCAACCCTATCTCGGCGACATTTGCAGCGTCGAGAAGCCTGTGAGATTTGGTCTTCGCCGGGCGTGTGCTCCGGCTTTATGTGGTGTTGATCTTGCCGCCGATCTGGTCCTCGCGGCCTTGGAGTGCGGCGGTGCGGATTACTGCTGGTTTGTGGTGGATGGTGGAGGATCCGGCCGCTTGATAGGCGGGGTGACGTTGGCCCTGGATCCGGCGTTGAAGATGCTTGGAGGACTCCTCCGGCCGATGTTTCTTAGCAGCAGGCTAGATCCAGTCTTATGGGGCTGGTGGTTATTGCGGCTCTTTAAAGCCTAATGGCTAGGGGTTTCTTCAGTGTCAAAGTGTGGACCAGCTGCTGTTGATCTTCTTCTTCTCCGGCGACGGCGAAGGATTTGGGTTCTTAGTAGTTGCGGCGAGGACGGTTTGCAATTGTCCAACCGTTTGTTTTCTCCTTGTTTTCTTTTGCTTGTATTGATATCATCCTTGTATTGTTACAGTTATAAATACAAGTAATGTATACCTATGGACGTACAAAGTCAAAACAAAAAAAAACTGCAACCCACTATTGTCTGCTACCTCTTTTTAGAAATATAAGATGTTTTAAATTTGTGAAGGAGATGTATCTAGACACCTTTTAGTGTATAGGTTCAAATGAATCTACACATTAAAAGATGTCTAGATACATCTTATTTATAAACCTAAAACATCTTATATTTTCAAACGAAGGAAGTACTACCTACCCAAGGCTCAACTGCAACCCACTAGCCGGTCTCTCTGTACATTTCTATGCCGGAGGCACCAAACCATGGGAGTATTGTTCATGGCAGCCTATGATAACTTAACCATGGCGAGTAGTTGGAAACGCACGCCTATATTCCTGTAAAATGTGTACGAAACTCCCCATGGACTGCTGAAAGGAAACAAACGTGCATTGCAGGTCAGCGGGGCGCGGGCAAGCCGCGCCGGGAGCTGCATGAATTTGGAAGTGTGTATACCACTTGAGCTTGTTTGTTGTCCACCACCACCATGGCGCGTCTCCGCCTCGTGAAAATCTCGATCGATCATCCAGGGCGTACTCACCGCTGCCGTCGGTGTCGTGTCGTACACCATGACGGCCGGCCGGCCGCCATTGTGGTTAATTGTCGGCGTGACCTTGGCGAGCGCGCTCGGGCTCGATCACGGGTCGGGCTGGAGAAGCACACCGGTAGCGGTAGTCGGTAGACATGTGCTCCGGAGTGGTAGCCGGAAACGAGAGCAGGTGGGCGTTTCACATATACAATGCCCCGCCGGAATGCGGCCGGCCAGCGCGAGCGGTGTGCCGCTTGCGAGCGCCACGGACAATACAGGTGCGGCGGCGCTCGCGTCGAGTCGAGTCGAGTCGAGTGAGTGGCTGTTCAAGCCGGAGCACCATCGACGAAGTCAACCACGACGGCCGGCCGCGCTCCTCTGCATCATCGGTCAGCTGGGTCGCCGGCCTTTCGGTGACGGTGCTGTGGCACGCGCGTGCACCGATCGGCGTGCGTACGCGACCAAGGAGCTAGCCCGGCACCGGCAGGCTGCAGTTGGATATGTGAGCTATGTATGCATGGAGACGCGCTCTGGGAACCGCCTTGGACAGGCGGTCTGTCTTTTCTTTGGACAGGTCTGTCTTGCCCACGTCCACCACGACCACGACGTCGACGAGGGGCCCCGACCGAGATGCATGCTCCTGTAGAAACCTGATGATATTTTTTTATCGAGTTTATGTTTACTTATTATACAGAAAGTCCTGACGAACATTTTTCCGAATCCCATGAATATATATATATATATTTAACCCATGAACTTTTTTCAAACTGCATGCACATTTTTTTAGATAAAGGGCAGCTTCATTCATTCATACGAGATTGTTCAGTACATACAATGGCCCTGATTACATTAAGTGTTTCATTAAGCCAACAAGACCTGCATCATGTTCTGCCTTGCTAGGACATGGGCTGCCACATTACAAGAACGATTAACATGAGTAAAACAGCAAGATACAAACTTTGGAGCCCTACTCTTAATATCAGAGACTATGGCACCTATATAAGATCTGTCTCTCTCCTTGTTTTTCACTTTGCTTATGAGACTAGAACAATCAGATGTCACGGTAATCTTTTGGAAACCAGCTTCTTCAGCAAAAGTTAAAGCATGGCGCATTGCAATGGCTTCAGCTAGCTCTGGATTGTCGACATGGTCCACGGAGCACCTACTTGCAGCTAGCACCATACCCAACTGGTTGCGGATGACGACACCAATACCCATACAGTTACTCTTTGAGAAGATGGCGGCATCAACATTGATCATGACCGACTCAGCCGGCGGCGGAGACCACTTGGGCATTGACGTCTGGTTCTCACGCCTAGGGAACAACCTTTTGAACACCATGATTTTTTTTTACAAAAACCATGAACATTTCTTCACGACCTGAATATTTTATATAGAAAGTTAGGACATACGTGGTTGCCTCTCTCCTCCCATGAAAGAATTAAAGAGAGGCGGAAGCTAGGGTGGAAACCCTAGCAGCCAACGCCATCAGCCTCATCCTCGCTGTACGGCCTGGAATCGGCGGGTCCTTGCCTTCTCTGCTTTCCACTTCAGCGGCGGGAGGGAGTGGGACCTCGTACTTGTACTCGGCGCCTTAGAAAGGGTCCCTAAAGTTAGAGTCTGGTCAACCGGCATCGTCGTTATGGTAGATATAGTGGTGTTGTGCATGGCAAGAATAAGGTATACCCGCCCTCTCGTCCACCTCTTCGGCAGCAATCTCGCCGGTGGCGTTCAGGAGGACGGAGATTCGTCTGGTCGTCGCTTCTATGGAGTGGTGGATCTCGTTCGGTCTACATGTGTTAGAGGTTTGGTGTTATACGATTCAAATAAAAGTACACTAAGTGTAACTCTTGGCAGCCATACCATTGTGAACGCACATGCCCAAGTGAAGATTTCGTACTAACCGAATTATTTATAGTGATACTGGATCTTTATTAATTGATTCCTAACAATTTTTACAAATTTCGACCAAAGTTTCGCCGTAATTTATACCAGTGTTGAAGAATCCCACTCATCGGAATAGAGGTCACACCGCAGCAACCCAACTCTCCTACAAATAGAGATCGACGACCTTTGCAATCTGCTTGTTTCGTCAAGCAGCTACCTTCCCACCCTTTTGCCAAGAGAAAATAATCCATAGAGATGTCATGCCACCGACGTGGCGACATAGACAGCTTGAGTCAACTATATGATCTCAAAAGTACTAGATGGACATGCGAGCTTCATCTCGCCGCCTGCATGGTGTTGTCACAGAGAGTGGCTGTTGTGATGCATTTGGTGATGGTGTCGCAAAGCATGGCTGTTGTGATGCATTTAGTGGTGATAATTTTTTAGTTTTGTATGAATTTTTACTTGTTTGGTGGTGCTTCCTATCGTTATTTTGATAAGCTATGCTAATCAGATCTTGTAGATTTTATGGGTGAAGGATGGAAATTTGATCATCTAATTTTCTTGGGTGAACAACGGTGAGCATTAGAAGAAAGCAAGCAATTGTTGGTTGCAGGCACAGGAAGCAAAGTGTGTGTGTGTGTGTGTGTGTGCAAAAGATGTTGAGAGGATGATTTCCTGATTCAGTAATCCAGTAATCGACAGATATCCCAACATAGATAACACCTTATACTTAGCAAAAACAATAATCAATAGGAGCCGATGTCACATACAACCCTTAACTGAGACATAACACAACGTGACGAACCTAAAAGGGCATGTCTAGGTCATTTAGCTTACAACAAAATACTGCATTGTCTTTTATAGGCATACATGGTGATCTAGTAGCTAAATAAATGGCCTATAAGATAGTCCTAGCGGGATGCATTGCAAAACTTGATCTGGTCGTTCGTTTTGACAATGCACCTTCTCTTTTTGGTTCTTATTGCCGTGTGTGCTGATGGTCTGGTATTTTGGATGCCTACTCATCTAAACCTACATTTTTATATGAAAAGTAACATAAAATCAGTACCCACAATTATGGAATGAAGATTCGGTGGAATGGATCCTCAAAAGTACTTTGGTGAAAAAAGCCACAAGGTTATTGAGCATAACTCTCTTTTTTCACCAAAGTACCAAGATGAATGGCTTTAAGGGAAGAAACCCAAAGCGCTATTGATATAGTAGAAATATGCGTATGATCCCAAATTCAATTACGGAGACTTGAACGTGGACGGTCGGCATGCATCAGCCCACCCCAACCACTAGGCTATGCCTCAGTCCACTTCACCAAAGTACCAATAAACAATGAGAAAAATTACAAACAAAAAGATTTCACTCATTCATAGATTCATACAACTATTTACCAAGGAACAAAAATAAGAGAGCAATAGAGTTCTTGGTTCTTCAATTCCTTTGAGGCAGAAGGTATCTATGAGAAAGGAGAAAGCCCAAAAAAATTCACTTGGCTGCATAGGGATGATCATCAAGGCATTTCGCTGCACAAGGCAAGCAGAAGTTAAATACATGAAAATTAAGATCACTTAATTCACACATATGTTCATATAAATCAAAAGAAAATTTCATCTACTAAGCCAAGAAAATTCATCTACAACCAACACTACATGATCTACTTTTCTATAAAAAAAACCACTACGTGATTTACTTGAGTTGACTTCTGAACACTTAACTTTATAATATGCCATAGAAAATAATCATACAAATTAGTGGATATATGTATGTACATAAATCAAAAATTACTAACCTTAATGGGCTACCGATTTGTGTAGCAAGATTATACATTTCATACAGTACACTTTGGTAATTTGGAGAGTGGGGTAACATATTTGACCTACGAAAGTATTCTTATCAACCATACGAAATTCACTATCATTACACACTCTATGAGTAAAAATATGTAACCTCAACACATG
Organism: Avena longiglumis; assembly: GCA_030063025.1. NCBI lineage: Eukaryota > Viridiplantae > Streptophyta > Magnoliopsida > Poales > Poaceae > Avena > Avena longiglumis. Next base: position 578,412,169 of record CP125976.1, on the reverse strand, counting down.
TATAACTTCATTGTTGATGTTGTACCAGAGGTCTAAACATCAGCAGCTCTAAAAGATTAGACCATGGTAGGCAACTTGGTGCGGCAACACACTGCATTTGTGGCGTTTATTCATATGTGCATACGCGGAAGACATGGATGTTAGAAGGATTGCATGACAATACAACTAAATAATGTTATTTTTAAAATGAAGTTTACACAAAACCAAAGATTAGGTAGTGCGCTTATGCTAATACAACTGATCTCAAAGAGTCAATAGAAGCATTTGGCCACAACCATATTTCACAAAGTTGGCTAACACAATGTTAGCTTATACATTAATATATTGCTCTCTAAATCGTACCGACACCATACCATGACCGGCAACACTGATCCAATTCTCAAAGAATCCGGTAAACTTACCGTTTCGTCAAGAAAAATGGCCCGAAACTAAACAAAAATTACAAACAATCCACATTGTACTATTGAGCCCTTCTTAGGAGCAATGCCAAATGCTATATACCATAGCTAAATGGTCATAACCTTGGGTGTGATGTTTGACATGAACTCGGAAATCATATGCACGTTAATCGAGCCCTTCTTAGGAGCAATGCCCAAATGCTATAGACCATAGCTAATGGTCATAACCTTCGGTGCGATGTTTGACATGGACTCAGAAATCATATGCACGTTAATCAAGATAATATGTGATAAGAATGATAAGAGATGAATCAAGTTGGTCTGCTAGTAGTTGGATAGAGAGGGACAGGGAGGTTAATCAAGGTGGTCTACAACCAGTTGGTATGTTCATTTTCCTCTTAGTTGCGTGCATCATGGTTGCAGAGGCCGGGTGTAAACATTACTATTCGTATTTCCAAAACAAATTACTTTTCCTCAAGTTACCAGAGTTGAAATCTAATTCGTTTGTGTTGTCTGAGTGTATCGATTAGTTCTTAATTCTTCTTGTTTAGGTAAAGAAAGTAAGTGTGGTGTTCTGAATTTTCTTTTTCTATTCGGTTGACATACTGAGTTTTGTTTTTTGTGCTCCTATGAATAAGCTAGAATTAAATAGCAAAGCAAAAATAATAATATGGAGATCATGGGACATTACTAAGTGAATTGTTCACAACGATAAGAAATGGTACAAAAATTGATGAGATATAAGTGATAGTCTTCTTTATAGAGCGACACAAACAACAGAAAAGAATCTAGCTGAATGTGCCATAACATAGGACCATATGGTGACAGAAATCACACAACATAGCAGTAATACACAATCTAGACTACAGTTGTACTCCAGAGATTATTATTTTAAACCTTATTGCCATGAGATACTCCAATACATGACAACAGCATATAGTAGTAGAATGAGCCGGAAGATTGATGTTTTCTTTAAATAGCAAATCCTGGAAATCAAGGGAATGAAGAATTACATTGACCAATAGAGTAGACAGGGTATATATATATACATAATATGCAAGAAGAATGGGATGAAAATATATATGTGAAATAACACATCTAGAGATAACGATCAACTCTGATGCCCCCGGTGGATAATTGCCATTGAAAAACACTAATCAGCATAACCAAGTCTTTCAGGGCTATTACATGATTTACCAAATCAAACATCTCAGAGAAACTTATCCAACAATCAAAAAAAAATCGAGAATCATTTAATGCTTCGTGCGCAATCATGCAAGGAGCTAAACATGCGGGTTTAAGAAAGAGAAGCAGGACAAACTATATCTCTTTCTCGAAAGAAAGAATGCTTTAGTCATTGATCTAATCAGATAAGGAGATAATGGGCTCTTGTATATTTTCAGTAGAGTAGCGTCACGGGATAAATCAGAATAAATGTCGTGCAGCAGTTGGTGACCTGAATATGGACAATGTATTAACGCCCATAGGGCTCAGATTTATTTATTATATTCAAAGAATTATTGTGCTACAAAATCAAAGGGAAGCACAATAACGTAGAAAGAGATAACTTAAAAGAAATCCTTGAAATGCATCAATGTACACCCCTTCAGGCTCCCATATTATCTGGAGGAGGACACAATTTGTTTCACCTAAAAGGTGATCCATGTTTCATGTAAACACAATTACTATAGAATGGTTGTTTTTTAAGACAGTAATTACCAATCTAAAATCTTCAGGCATGCTTGGTTTCACTAAAATCCATGTATTTATGCCTGCCCAAATTCCACACGTTATAGCTAAGGGCAACCATCTGGTTTCATCTAGGACACAGACATTTTATACAACCAATATATGCCATCTAAATAATATATTATATATACTACAACATACCTCTTGCTTCTATTTGTGTAGATTACGAAGTTTTATCCCAAATCAGCTAGCAACATCATGTTCTAAACATGATGTTGCCAGTCCGTTAAGGATAAAAGGGACTCACATGTATAGTCTGCGAAGATCTCAAAATTTAATTCACAGTATTATAAGTCAGAGGTACAAATTACAAAATCCAGTGTCCTAAAGACCAGATCCACGTATACAAAATAAGTATTCCAAGTATCTTTAAGCCCTACTTGATACATCTCAACACAGAGATGCTACTTCCAAGAGTTAAGGTTAAGCCTGTATAATTTAACTTCTTATTTTCATAGGCCCTTTATTTGATGGAGATCAAGTTGGTAAAGAGTTTGTCGATCTGTAGTTAAAGTAACCAAATAAATTGTGGAGTACAAAACTACTATGTAAAAGCAGAGCTACATGGACATACTGGCAATCATAGATTATGTTTCACATATGCGATAAACAATTATAGTGCAGTATGGGAGTCGCCTCTTGGAGCTCCACATAGTATCTAATGTTGGCTGGATAATACATTGGTAACCTAAGAAGCAAGAGCATGCCTTATCATGTATATCATCAAGCAACAAATATATTGCTACATGAGAATTCAGATCCAGAGAGACGACCAATAAACACAAATCAATTGATATAGCCTGTTTGATACGCAATACTACCTTCTTCAATAAAAAATAGGTAAAATATAAGTAAAACCAAAGAATAGTTTACTGCACGAATCTGTAATATTTTTTAGCCATCACGAATCTTTAAGTGTGTTACTTCTATCACAAAAAATGTGAGAGTGCTTAGTGAAATATAAAACTATTTACCACTCCTTGCTTTCATGTTTCCACCCAAACAACAGACGAAACTATAATTAAACTACAATGTAGATGTCACATCCTGAACTGCAGAACGCCAATATCGAGTTAAGTCTTGAAAAAATAATCTGAAATATAAACCTATTTACCACTTCTTGCTTTCATGTTTGCACCCAAACAACAGTAATAAAACTACAATTAAACTACAATGTAGATGTCTGATCCTGAACTGCAGAGTTCCAAAGTCGAGTAAGTCGGGAAAAATAATATCTTTCTTAGAAATATACCATCATAATTATGCTATAGTAGAAGTCATCTATCATCAGTAGTGTAAATGTTCATTGTGCATGTAATAGGAACCATGATAACTACAAAATTTCAAGCATTGGCCCTAGACTAAAGCGACTTATGCAATTTGGGAAGGCTAACTATCCTGAAGTTATATGCAGTTAGAGATATGGAACCTCGTAAGTCAGCAAACATATTTGCAGTTAGCATATTTATGTCATCTTGATTCTTTTCCCATGTTTCTAATCGTGTCCTACTGGACCTTGTGCTTTTGTCTACTCAAGTCTTGAGGTCATCAAAAAAATAGCATGTGTTTGTACACGAAACATCGCATTGCTGATGAATAGTTTGATGTAGTCTGACAACAACGCTAAAGCAAACAACTCGGAGACTAAAATACATTATTAAAAGTGTATATAAGTATAGCTGATAGTAGTTTGATGTAGTCAGATTACATCAAACATTACCGTCTCTAGAAAATGATGCATAAGCGGTAATGCCGTGCCTGAAGGAGGTCATTAAGATGATCATCTTCATCTCGCACAGCCTTTGTAATTGGGTAAGAAACATAACTTTTCATATTTTTCTCTAAAGATGAATCTCTAACCTCCCTTGCCTGTTACTTTCCCTGCTTATACATTGTATTTGGTAGTACAGCTATGACTGTTGCTGCAGTACATCTGTTTCTTTGTACGTTTAAATAACTTCCATTCGACAAACTGAAATGAGTGTCTCCCTAGCCTTCGACATTCTATCCACCAATGATGGTGATGGCTGTTATTGGGCATAATGCTTCTTAGGAAAAAACACTCCTTTCAGTGATATTATTCATCACCTCAGTTGCACAGAAAGAGGGTGCAACCTAAGCCAATGGGAAAGGACTTGACTCATAAAGGTGCAACAGCCTCTTTATTGTTGTTATACTTTCTTTTGACAGACTTTTCACCCTGAATATTAGAATGTGTTGGTCAAGTTATATGTTCATAGCACCTACTATAACATAAAGAAAATAGAAAACCACTTGTGATCACAAGAACCAGAACTCAAGGAAATGTATGTTATCAGGACAATGCATGAGTCTCCAATGAATGAATATCACAAAAGTTCAGTTAACTTGCTTCCCCGGAAGAGAATGATTTGCTCTGATGGCAATTCTGAAGTGCTCTATGCTAAAATACAATGCTGAACTAAGGATGCATGGAATCATTTGCCGTTGACCCTGCCAACAAAAATACAAAACATGATGAAAAACCAAGAGAACAAAAAGAACATGATCTAAAACTAAAATACCACAAAGAACAACATAGTATAGAGCAGCAAACCTCCAAAAGGAACAACACGGTGCTTGCCTTTGTCTTATTTCCTAACAATGATGCCACACATCTAGGCTACCACCAGGAACCAAAGAAGGAAGATTGGAAAAACCATAGCAATACAAAATACACAGCCACACAAGCTGTATCTCGGCACAAACCTCGATGCGTAAAAAAATGAAAAAATGAACAAAGATGACTAGATTGAGGGGCAGGAAGAAAGTTGAGAAGAGGAACATGTCACCTGGACACCGGAGTTCCTGTGCCGGTGGTCGGTCAGATTCGCCGCCATGTTGTGCTCCACGTGGCTATGACACCTAATCCACCACGAAGTTCATGTCGTTGGGCCACTGTTGAGCCGATCTAGGCCTGCATATCATTCTGCAACAAAAGTAGCAGATGAGAAAAAAACTAAGTTATATAACAAACGTAATTAGTATACGTATGTGATACCATAACCAAAAATGCTAACTGAAGCTCCTATTAACTTATTATATGACCCATGGAACATCAGTTCATGTTATAAGAGTCTAAATTGTGAAAACATCTGAATATAGCTAGCATATGATAAGCACCACAGTCAATAATTGCAGATAGAAGAAAAAGGACGCAACACACAGTACTTGTTATCAGCATATTCTGTATCTGTAGTTTCTGCATTTGGTGAGGGCATAGCGAGCCTGAACGAAAAATAAAATTTGTGAGGGCGTAGCAATCCTGAACGAACAACAAAAATATCAATTTTTTTGGGTAAGAACGGCGAGAAAACTCTAATATCAGAATGTAAGTAGTGATTTTTCTATAACTAAAACACATAGTGTCATACTATGGAAAATTAAAAACCTGACATAAACAACTATATATGAGACTTCTTATTTGATGGAGCAAAATTGACAATCATAAATCTAGATCAACTTCAACTATGCAGATCTGGAGTGTGTGAAAACTGATCTAGCTGAAGGGATGAGATTGAAGATAGGAAAGAACCCGGAACAGAGAAGCAGTCTCAGCCGTGAACACTGACCTAATCTTCATCCTCGCCAGGTACATATACTGCTGCTCGGCCTGCCTGCAGGGTCTTGTCGTGTGGCCGTGGTGTTCAAGACCCTTACGTCGTTGACGACGATGGCTGTGCCCGCCACCATCACAAAGTGGCCATCATCGCGGATCTTCCTCTGACGCAGGAGGGCCCTCCTCGAGGAATGGGGATCGCGGCCGAGTACTGGGCGGGTGTGGCGCTGGGCCATGCGCGTCAGGATCAATGGCGCACCACTCTGCAAGCATTCTGCAACTGCTAACCTGCAATGTCCTTCATGGCTATCTTCATACTTTGGGTGAGGTGGGATACTAATGGTGAATTGTTCCTAAGATTTATTCTTAGGGATCAATTTTGGATCTTGTCTCTACAAATTATGCAATAAGTATTATTTTCTCTAATGCAACCTGAAGTTAAATGCTTTGATTGCTGCACTTTTGTATGTAAGGCGAGTAAACTCTTCTCTGTTTCTTTTCCCTCCCAACTTAATGTAGCAGAGTTCCCCTATTCACATAGAGCCAGAGATTAGCCCATATTTTCTTCCTTGGTCACTGAATCTAATCATCTAAAAGAAGTCTGAAATTCTCTAATTGCAGAAATAGGAACATCCACAACCATCCTTAGACCGGCAACAAATAAAAACTCAACAGAAGTAGCTAACCTTGCTGTTGCGGGCATGCGTAGCTTTGGGAGGCCTCAACTTCAGAAGCAAGCGAAGCGAGCTCGGGGAAATGGGGGCTGTGGTGGATTGACGAAGGATCCCGAGTTGAATGTGGCACCAATGGATCGGCGGCGAATTCCCTGTGGAGCGCACACTGGCCGGTCGGATAAGGCAGCGGCTTCTACACCATCTTGGAGTGGGCAGCGAAGGCCGGGACGGTCCTTGCTTCGGCGGCGTCCAGACCATCGCCTCCAGTGAGGTTGAGGGAGGCGGAGTTGAGAGAGATGCAGTGTTGTCACCTTCACGCGTTGTAGGATGTTGGCAGGGCGCGGCACGAGTTCAACCCCTTCACGCACCTGGCCATTCCCTGTCACCTGCGCCGCTGGATCCTCTGCCGCCGCCGCCGTCACCGCCAGGAAGAGGGAAGTGAGAGACACGAGGAAGAAAGAAAAATCCCAGAGCACCATCTCACTGCAAATCAACCTAAAAATGTACCCACACACATGGTCCCGCATGGCAGATAGCATGGGCGGGAGATGACCTGAGAGCACTCGCTGGTCACCATGATTAAGACTTTAGTTAATTGAGAAGAAAATCAAACCCCACGGCAGACCGCGTAGCCGGCGGAAGGACCAGAAGCGAAGTAGAACGCAGCTGGCGCCGCCATCAAGAACCACCGCTCTCACGCCAAGAAACAACACCGGCAACGGAACGACCAGAAGCAGAGCAGAGAGAAGCCGCCGCCGCAAAGAAGCACCACCGCCCTCACGGCAAGAAACAACGCCGGAAGCAGAACGACTGGAAGCAAAGCAGAACGACACCACCATTGGCAAGAGGCAGCAGCACTCCCGTCTCGCTCTGCTCCACCCGAGGAAAAGACAAGGCCAAGTCAATGCACGGAGAAAACAAGATGCAGTCCCGATCCCCCACCCCACAGGAAAACACAAAAAAACCTGCCCAAGGACATATCAGTTTCTACGACAAACCGGGCCCAAAAAGAGAGGCCCACCCAGACAAACAAACGGCACCCACTTTTCTGAACCAGCGCGCACTGTTTACATGCGAGAATTCAGAATTCAGGAGCAGCGACACGTCCACACCCACGTCACGTCGAACAGCCTAGAAACAGCGACCCAAAACCAGCAGAGCGCACCGCAGGAGGCCTGAATGAGCTCCCAGCAGTTCAAGCTTAAGCTCTTAGAGGAATGAGTACCTGCATAACCGACAATGGTAACTACCAAATGCAACAACTAACAATAACTAGGATTTGGTCATCGTTGGCAAATGTTACTCCTAGATAAATTCAAAAATTACGCAAAAATGCAGGCAGAGTATGAATGCAGATATGCACATGCAAATTTTAAAACTTAAACATAAAATTATGCAATTGAGCAAAAATTAAAAATAGTTTTGCCAATTCTCAGACGACTTCTAGACTGCTGGATTGTGATGTCTTTCGTGCTAGCCATGAGTTGCAACATGGGTTTGCAAGACTGACGCTGTACATGCGGTTGCATCTACGATTTTACTATTTGCATATGGGTTACAACTTACAAAAATTTGCACATGAGTTACAATTGACAAAAATGTCCCACACCGTTGGACTGCTTGGTGATTCATGCTAGCCTCATGATTTGTACTACAACCGCGGAAATGCCTCGGACCATTTGATTGCTTTGTGATTCGTTTCAGGTCATGAGTTACAATATGACTTGCAATCGAGACTCAATGACGTTATCCGACTAAGAATGAAGTAAATTCCAAGTCGAGTGATGATTAGTAACTCCCAGATAAAAACATGCCTTGTGAACACTGGCAAAGCTTAGTGTATGTCGAGGGGGCCACCGCCCCCCAGTTTTGGACCATTTTTTGAAGGATTTTTTTGAGAAGGGCTTAAATAGAAGTTTTTTAGGTATTTTTGCCCCCTCCCCCTCCCCCCAGCCACTTCCGTAAAGCTCCGCCACTGCTTGTGAACAATGCAATCACCATACCTTTCACTATGTTATGTTCATTTTTCACTTCATTGTGGAGCCCAAACACAAATGATATTTTTCTTTAAAACTTGCGTGAATAAGTTCCAACTCATTATTCATGTCTATGATTTGTTTCAATTTTTTTAAAACGTACAGGCACGGTCATATTTAAACAAACATGGGATCAGGATATTCCGTGTCCATATGCCCATTTTCATCCGTATGCAGCTGTTTCATTATATGTCCACGCATTTAAGCAACTAGTAGAATCCTTTATTAATTACATTAACTAGCTACTACAATTTGAGGGGGTGGACACAAAAAGTAAAACGAAGTGACGTATGTACCCCTGCAGTATCGCGTGCATATCCATGGGCCCTGGCGTTCGTGTCTGTCTCCCCCTCGGCCGGCCGCGGTGGCGAGGGAGGGTGGAATGGAGACGCCCCAGATTCTGCTATGTTCTGGTGGATGCTTGGGCCTCCTATCTGGGAGGCCTTCTTCTAGATCGATTGCTGCTGCATCTTCTATGGCCTCTTCTCCTCATCTTGGGCAGGAGCTCTAAGGGGAGGGCTCGGCTTCATCGCGCGGAGGCAATGGATCTTGGCTATTCGAAGCCGCTTCTCGATGGATCTTCTTCTCCTTCTAGGCGCTGAGGCGGCGTGTAGAAGGAATGTGTCTCCATGGAGTAGCGGCGGAGGCTGGCCTTGGAGAAGTGAAGCCACTTTCTGCTGTAGATCCAAATCGGAAGCTTGGTGCCAGCCGATTATCTTGGCCATGTTGAGGCCTTTGACCTCGCCGGCGTGCTCCGGCGTTTCTTCAACCTCCGTGGTGAGGCCCAGTAGTTGCAGAGTCAGGATGGGAGTAGGACCTGATTGCTTTCTATTGCATATTTTTAGGGTCCTTGTTGTAAAGTGTATGACCTTGTTTTCATTTTACTTTTCTCTAGGAGCCTGTACAAATATTTGTATCCCCACCGTCTTGATTTATTGAAAGGCTTGCAGCCCCTTTAGGGGCTCTCCTGTTAAAAAAAAAGCATGCACATGCACGCTGGCCTAAACCCAATCACTTTAATCTTTATCCTTTCGTTTCTTTCCCATGGCTAGAGCATCTCCACCCGTTGCATTTTTTTTTTCATTCGGCGGCGATATTTCGCTCAGTTGCGTTTTCAGAATACCGAATTGCAGATTTGTTCCAACTTTTGTCCGGCATTTCAGGCCGAACCCGGGACGCTGGGAACCGTCTAAAAACGTCGGACGCAGCGAAAAAACGGGTGGGCCAACCCTGCTGTCGAGTCAAGGCTGAACTCCCGTCTTTTCTTCCCCCACCTACCTTTCTTCTCCATTCCCCGCCATATCTCTTGCCTGTTCCCCAAGCTCCCGCCCACCATGCCGTCCAAGGCTTTCATCAAACCCCAATCCACCATCGATGAACCAAAGGTGAAAAAGCGAGGGTGCGGACGCCAAGGAGGGAGGGCTTGACCGACGCCGAGTGGTTGAAAGAAGTTAGACGCAAGAAGGTCGAAATAGAAAGCAGCAATGACAAGAATACATGGTCAAAGGAGGCGAAGGAGATATCGGAGGCGCAAGCGATGAGAGAAGCGTAAGCGGCTTTGGAGCTATGGTGCGTACGGCGATGTTAGTCGATCGTCCCCGCGCAGTACGCCGTGCACCGGGGGAGCCAACCAATCGCCGGATCACCGACCGGGTTCTCGCAGGCCGTGTTCCAGAAAAGCCAGGCGAACCCGCGACAGAGGTACTCCTCCTCCCCCGAGTTCGATGGCGCGCTCAACCCGAACGTGCTCTGCCCCGCACCTCGCCCTCCGGCCTTTAATGTCCACATCAACCTCTCCTACGCCAGCTCTCCAGCGTACGCCAGCACTTCGTCGGCCATGCGCCATAACACTCTTTCGTTTGCCGGCAGCTCCTCGCCCATCACCTTCGGTGACACGGACGCCCGCAACGTGTTCGGCGGAATGGCGGGCGATGCCTACATGTCGGACCTGATCGGCAGCCACTGCCTGACCGCCTCCGGTTCGGCAGCGGCAGGCAGCAGCTCCTCGCCCGTCACCTTCGGCAACGCCCGCAACGTGTTCAGCGGAATGGCGGGCGACGCCTACATGTCAGACCTGATCGCCTCCAGTTCAACAGCGGCCGGCAGCAGCTCCTTCACTCAGGAACAGTCCCGAGCCAATGCCAAACATGGCCTCGAGTCCTAGGATTTCGCCGAAGGCCACGCCGACCAGACACAAGTCGAGGATGAGGAGGATGGCGAAGAAGACTCCTTGTCGCCGGTGAAGGGCAAATCCAAGGGCAAGAGGAAGGCGAGGACGTCGACGCCAGAGCCCTGTGTCAAGTGGATGATGCTTGAGGACCTTTGGCTCGCTGAGGCATGGAAATTGGTGAGCATGGAACCCATCAACGGCACAAACCAAAACTCGGAGAACTACTGAAGACATATGAAGCTTGCGTTCGATGAGCGCAACCTCTTGGACCTGAAGTTCAGCAATGTCCACATGGAGAGAGGCGAGAAGGCCATGATCAATCACTGGGCACTCATCCAACATGCGTGCAACAAGTGGCACGCTTCTAGCCAAAGCTATGCCGAGTTTATGCATGTCCTGACACACTTCGCCTTGCCTTTGCAACTCGTCCGTGCACTTGGCATGTACCGGGACGATACCAAGACGGAGTTCAAGTTCCACCACGTTTTCGACGAGATCCACAAATGTCAGAAATGGGCAGATACTCGTGTTAGCCTCGCTAAGAAGAAGGACTGCCTGTACAACTCGGAGGCTTCGCCCCTGCTGCAGGCGAAGAAAGGCCGGAGGTCGGCCAGAAGAAGGCGAAGATGCTGAAAGCTACAGGACCTCCCACCGAATGTCTCCACGCGTCTATCGAGAAGTGCATTCAAAACTCCAAGGCCCATGGCGAGAAGAGGGAGGAGAAGGCCGACGAGAGGTGGACGCGGCTGCTCTAGAACCAAGACAGGAAGCTCGACCTCCTCGAGGCGAACTTCGTCGCCAAGAAGAGGAACACAGATCTTCAGTTTCTCATGGGCGGCGAAGACACCTCGGTGATGAGCCCCTAGGTCAAGGCCTGGTACATGGCGCGCTGCAACGCCATCCTTGACGAGGACATCCCCGCCAACACGCCAAGCGTTGCGCGACCATCTCGGCCGCCACTCCTTCGCCGAGCTCTGCCTCTACCTCCTCCAATCCGTCAGCGGGTCACGTCCTGGCCGAGGAACCCATCCCCATCGCACCAAACACGCCGGAGGAGCTCATCACCACTGACGACTGATCGCCGGATTTTATCCTGTTTTGTAATAATTTGATCGTCAAACCATTTTGTGCGTACTTCTGTCGAACACCTTTGGCCGAGATTTCGCCCGGAGAAACAAAAAAATTCAAATATGTCACCGATTTTAAACCAAGTCTGAAAACACAAGTAGAAAACTAGACCAAAAGTTATATCGGTCCAAACACTAAATAACGCCGGATTGCTCTTAGCGCTTGTGCTCCCCACTGATATCCAAACCTGGCGTTGTCTCGTTCCAATCCCCGACATACGCTATCCAACGAACGCCCGACTTTTCGTTCATACCAACGCCCCGACACCATGACCTCTTTGTTTCCATCACCACGCTTGCCGCTAAAACCACACACATCTTTGTATCCTTGTGTGCGCGCCATGTCTATATTTATATCCATGATTACCAAAGCACACATCAGCTAGCTTCCACTACTAGTAAGTACCAATCGAGGTAGTAGCTGCAGCCTGCAGGTACCCCTCAGGTGGTTTCTGCAACGGCAAACATGAGCAAGCCACAGGCGCCGCTCCTCGAGCTGATGGCGGCTGTTGATGCCGGCCTTGTTGCCGTCGACGTCGGCGCCCGTAACTTGGCGCCCAGACGTGGTGGGAGCTACGGCCGTAGCCGGCAGACCGCGCCTGTTGCGGCGGCGCCGCAGACCCCGCCCGCGGCGATGGACACGAGCTTTGAGTTCAGCACTGCGGTCAGCCACAGCTTCGCGTCGCCCGCCAGCATGGTCTTCTCGGACGGCCAGCTCCGGGTACACCAGTTCCCCGCCGTGCGGTCGTCGCCGAGCAGCAGCCAGGTGGCCTCGCCGGTGTTGAGCTCCTCCATGGATAGCACCAAGGCAGCGTTCGCAGCAGGGGGCAAGAAGCGTGTCAGCTTCGCGGCGGACGGCGCGGGGAAGACGGCAGCGAAGTCAAGCGGTGCGCACAAGAAGGGAGGCGGCTTGCTGGGGTGCATGGGCTCAGCGTGCGGGATGTCACGTGACCAAGTGGTGGAGCCGGCCATGAACGGCAACCGTAAGGTTGTATTGTCCGTTTGATTGGAGTCAATAAGTCGGTGATCGATCTTGGGCAAGCATGCATAGTAGCAGAAGCACGACCGTATCTCCATGGTTTGGCTGACTTGCAAGCCACTGTCGTTATTACTCGGTAGAACTATAGCTAGAACCCATGTGTTGCTAGGGCACCACACTACATCAGCGAGTTATTTGGCTTGGGATTTTGAAAATCAAAGATTTTTTTTACACGTGTAATAGTGAAAATCACATAACATTATATACAGATTGATTTTAATAAATATTTTGAGGCACATGAAAATATGGCTTGAAACTTTGCATAACAGATTATTACACTAATAATAGGACCTATTTACCGAGCGAGAGCGATGAGAGCCCCCTACCCCTCCGCCGGCGCCCACTCGTCCTCGCCGTCCCCAACCCCGGTGACGGCGCCCTCCTCCCCCCTAGCCTCCCCTTCCGCTTCCCCCTCCTCTCTCTCCCCCGGAGAGTCCGAGCTAGCGCCCGGTTGCATGGACAAATGGCGTGGAGACCGCAACTCTGATTCCGACGACGCGCCAACAAAGGAACCTTCGCGCGTGCCGCGCTCGGAGGTGCATAGGGAGCCGGATTCGGCGATGATTGATGAACTATACAACTCCGACGACTCCCTCGAGGGCGGCGTGAACGCGCCATGGGAGCAGCCCAAGTCGAAGCGCGCACGAGGCCGTCGCACAGGAAAGAAGGTGGCGGCGGCGGCGAGGGAGGCGCGAGCTGGCCGGGAAGCTGGGGCGTACGATGCCTACCGTGGCATGTGCCTCCTCTGCCATGAGCCAGGCCATAGGGCAAGGGATTGCACTTTAGGCCCTGTGTGCCTGCGCTGCGGGCACGTCGGCCACATGGCTAGAGGCTGCTCCTTGCCGAGGCCGCGCACCCCACGGATGCCATGGAGGAACCGACCCACAAGCAAGCGGCTGGCGGCGCAAACCCAACCGCGCAAGCTCCCGTGTACCCGCAACGTCGTCCACTGCTCGACCACGATCGCCAGCGCCTGGTCCGGTGTTGAACGGGTGCGTCGTGGCGCCCCTGCGGTGTTGACGCACGTTCGTGAGGCCGGCCGTGCGACCCCGCTTGCGCATCATGGCTCGCAGCGCGTGACGGAGCAACACCCAACTAAAGATGGCTGCGACCGCAACAATGCACCAGCAGCACAATAGGTTGCACAGGGCCGTAGCAATGCGCCACGCGCCGGTGCTCAGAATAAAGGCCGCGCCAGGACGGCGGGCGCACATCCCGCGCGGGTAGACGAGCGGGCAGTGGTGGCCCCCCGCCGCTTGTCGCCGCCGGTGCACTCCCGAACCGTGCTGAGGCCGTCGCTGCGCCTCCACCGATCGCCATTTGGGGGCGAACTGTCTCGCCGGCCGGCACACACTGCCTGCATCTTCCCGTGCTCACAAGAGGTGGACGACGCCGAGCGTGCTCTGGCCAATGCCCTTGTTGGCGTGTTTGAGGGGTAACATGGCAGGGACACCTCGCTGGCCGAAGTCGCGGACGCCATCGAAGAATGCCACGGCCTCCCGCCGGATATCTTCTTCGTCTACAGGCATACTATGGGGTCGATGCTGATCTACTTCGCCGCGAGAAAGGACCGAGATACCGTCCTGAGGGCGCAGTTCGTGCTAGCGCACTCCTTCAAGCTCCCGTTGAGGCCATGGTCGCGTAGAGCGAACGCCACCACCGGGAGCCTTGGGGTCCATGTCAATCGTTGAGCGAACGCCACCACCGGGAGCCTTGGGGTCCATGTCAATCGTTGAGCATGGACTCCATCACCGACTCAAACCAAAACTCGAAGAACTATTGGAGGCGTGTGAAGCTTGCGTTTGATGAGCGCAACCTATTAGACCCGAAGTTCAGCAAGGTCCACATGAAGCGAGGCGAGAAGGCCATTATCAATCACTGGGCACTCATCCAACACGCATCCAGCAAGTGGCACGATATTCTCGAAGAGATGGACCGCACACCGGTCAGCGGCGCAAGCATCCAGAAATGTCAGAAATGGGCGGATACTCGTGTGAGCCTCACCAAGAACAAGGACGACGTGTACAACTCGGAGGCTTCACCCCTGTTGCCGGCGAAGGAAGGCCAAAGGTCGGCCAGAATAAGGCGAAGATGCTGAAAGCTATAGGACCTCCCGCCGAACGTATCTACGCGTCTATCGAGAAGTGCATTGCGGACTCCAAGGCCCATGCCGAGAAGAGGGAGGATAAGGCCGACGAGAGGTGGACGCAGCTGCTCCAGAACCAAGACAGGAAGCTCGATCTCCTCAAGGTGAACTTCGCCACCAAGAATAGGAAAACGGATCTCCAGTTCCTCATGAGCGGCGAAGATACCTTGGCGATGAGCTCCCAGGTCAAGGCCTGGTACATGGCATGCCGCAACGCCATCCTCGACGAGGACATCCCCGCCAACACGCCAAGCGCTGCGCTGACCATCTCGGTCACCACTCCTTCACCGAGCTCTGCCTCCACCTCCTCCAATTTGTCGTCGGGTCACATCCTGGCCGAGGAATCCATCCCCGTCGCACCAGACACGCCGGAGGAGTCCATCCCTATCGACGACTGATCGGCGGAATAATTTGATCGTCGAACCATTTTGGACGTACTTCTGTCGAACTCGTTTGGCCAAGATTTCCCTAGCAGGATTTTTTTTTTCAAATAGCTTGCCGATTTCACCTCGTCTGGGAACCGCGGCTGTGAACGCGAGTGAAAACCGAGTGTTTTCATTTCAAAAGTTATATCCGCTCGGCGCTAGGCGTAGAAACGCACAACAAACTAGTGCAGGTGCTCTTACTCGAACGGAAACGAAATGGGAGTAGTACTAGTTCAGCTTCGTTGCCTGCCAATTAGTACCAGTTAGACGATTTTTTCAAGGAAAAAATAAAGTATTTTTTTACTAATTTATACGAATTTAAATTTTACTAAAAAAAGTAACATCAAGTTAGACAAACTTAATTTTTTGACGAATTTTAATTTTACTAATTTACGTGCCTGGAAATAAAGTAACATGAAGTTTCGCATTTTATTTTGTTATTACATCACTAATCTAAATTAACATCAGCTGGTATTCTAAATGATGTATCCTACCGTTTCTATTGTGCAGATTTAATAAAAAGATGGAAAAAGGTTGGTTTAATTAAGAGAGAGAGAGAGGTGTGGAAACGAGGTCTTTTGTTGATCCCGAAAAAGGGCTTTAGGCCGTACCAGCGTGCAAAAAAGGAGCCTCCCCTTTAACACCGGTTCATGCCAACTCTTCCATTCTTTTATATTTTGGAGCCTAGCAAGAGGGTGTGAAGAGTGCTAGTTTGTGTTTTTTCATATCCACAAGAGGTGTTCGGTAAAATGCCCGAGAGCTCAAAATAAGTTTTCTTGTTGCTCTTTCTGTCTCGGTCGAGGTCGGCAACTATAGTTTCATGTGTCATTGATGTACTATATATATAAATGGTCATCTTCCTACTATTTTTTGATATATACTACATATTAATGCAGATGAATCGGCAATGGATGTACGGTGACCGCCGCACTTCCGAGTACATTACGGGCCTCCAAAATTTCATCGTTGTGGCTAATGCAAACCGTGGTCACAATGGTTTTATGTGTTGTCCGGTGTTCACCGTAACAAGAAAGACTACTCAAATACCAGAACCATTCACGCCCACCTGCTTCGATCCGGTTTCATGCCCAGCTATAATTGTTGGACCAAGCACGGAGAAAAAGGGGTTGTGATGGAAGACAACGAAGAAGAAGAGGATGATGACAACTATCATAATATGTATCCTGAATATGATGATAATGCAACGGAGGTAGATAATGAAGATCAAAAGGGAGCAGATGGGCCCGCTGATGACAATCTTGGTCGGGCCATTACTGATGCAAAGGAAGAATGTGAAACTGAAAAGGAGAAGGAGAAGCTGGAGAACATGTTAAAGGATCACAAAACATTGTTGTATCCAACTTGCGAAGATGGCCACAAAAATCTAGGTGCCACACTGGATTTGCTGCAATGGAAGGCAGAGAATGGTGTGACTGACAGCGCATTTTCAAAGTTATTGGTAAAAATGAAGAATCTTCTTCCAAGAAATAATGAGTT
Source organism: Avena longiglumis (assembly GCA_030063025.1). NCBI lineage: Eukaryota > Viridiplantae > Streptophyta > Magnoliopsida > Poales > Poaceae > Avena > Avena longiglumis. Next base: position 578,395,331 of record CP125976.1, on the reverse strand, counting down.
GCCCGACAGAACATACCAAGCAAAGAAGGTTGTCTGCCCTCTAGGATTAGACGTGCAGAAGATACATGCCTGCATTAATGACTGCATCCTCTACCGCGGTGAGAAGTACGAGAATTTGGATGCATGCCCGATATGCACTGCACTGCGGTATAAGATCAGACGAGACGATCCTGGCGATGTTGAGGGCGAGGCCCCTAGGAAGAAGGTTCCCGCCAAGGTTATGTGGTATGCTCCTATAATACCACGGTTAAAACATCTCTTCAGAAATAAAGAGCATGCCAAGTTGTTGCGATGGCACATGAAAGACCGTAAGAAAGACGCGATGTTGAGACACCCCGCTGATGGGTCACAATAGAGAAAAGTCGAGCGAGAGTACCCGGACTTCGCACATGACGCAAGGAACTTAAGGTTTGATCTAAGTACAGACGGCATGAATCCTTTTGGTGAGCAGTGCAGTCACAACACCTGGCCTGTGACCCTATGTATCTATAACCTTCCTCCTTGGTTGTGTATGAAGAGGAAGTTCATTATGATGCCAGTGCTCATCCAAGGCCCGAGGCAACCCGGCAACGACATTGATGTGTATCTAAGGCCATTAGTTGAAGAACTTTTACAGCTGTGGGCCAAACCAGGTGTACGTATGTGGGATGAGCACAAAGGAGAGCCATTTGACCTACGAGCATTGCTTTTCGTAACCATCAATTATTGGCATGCTCTTAGTAACATTTCAGGGCAGAAAAACAAGGGATACAATGCATGCACACACTGTTTAGATGATACTGAAAGTGTATATTTGGATAAATGTAAGAAGGTTGTGTACCTAGGGTATCGCCGATTTCTTCCGAACCTGCATCCAGTAAGAAAGAAAGGCAAGCATTTCAAACGTCTGGCGTAACCCGGAGGAAGCCTGTCCTCCGCATCGGTGAGGAGGTATTTGGTATGGTCAAGGACCTAGAAGTAATCTTTGGAAAAGGTCCCGCAGTCTATCTGTTCGAATGACGATGCCGACACGCCCATGTGGAAGAAGCAATCTATATTTTGGGACCTACCCTATTGAAAGTCTTAGATGTCCGCTCTTCAATCGACGTGATGCATGACGAAGAATGTTTGCGTGAACCTGCTAGGCTTTATAGGAGTGGGAAGACAAAAGATACACCGGAAGCACGGCAGGACCAGCAACGTCTCAAGGCCCTCAAGAGCCTATGCATCCCGAGAACAAGAAGGGTAAACGATGCCACTTAACTCCCGCCACCACGCTCTTACCAAAGAGAAGGAAATCTTTTTGAATGTCCGAAAGATCAAGGTTCCGTCGGCTTCGTCAATATAAAGGAATAATAAATATGGCAGAGAAAAAATTCCAAAACCTGAAGTCTCATGACTGCCACGTGATTATGACACAATTGCTTCCGATTGCATTGAGGGGCTTCTACCTCAAAATGTTCGAGTACCCATTGTGAAGCTATGTGCATTCCTCAATGCAATATCTCGTAAGGAATCGATCCAGAAAGCCTACGAGGGTTACAGACAGATGTGGCCCAATGTCTTGTCATCTTTGAGTTGGTGTTCCCACCATCCTTCTTCAATATTATGACGCATCTCCTGGTTCACCTAGTAGAAGAGATTGCCATTCTCGGTCCTGTATTTCTACACAATATGTTCCCTTTGAGAGGTACATGGGAGTCTTAAAGAAATATGTTCATTACCGTGCTAGGCCGAAGGAAGCATCTCCAAGGGCTATGTAATGTAGAAGGTCATTGAGTTCTGTGTTGATTTTATTCCTGACCTTAAGGCGATTGGTGTTCCAGAATCACGACATGAGGGAAGACTGCGTGGAAAAGGCACCCTAGGATGTAAAGCAATGATATGTAGGGACGGGCATTCTCTCAATCAAGCACACTACATGGTTTTACAAAGATCTATCTTGGTTGCCCCGTATATCAATGAACACAAGAATTTAATACGCCTCAAACACCCGGGGCAGTCTGATGAATGGATTATAAGTGAACACATGGCGAGTTTTGGCGGCTGACTGCAAAGACTTCTCACGAATAACACCACTGTTGGGGATCAGCTGTACTTGTTGGCCAGGACACCATCTTCGAATTTATGTACTTTCCAAGGGTACGAGATAAATGGGAATACATTTTACACGATAGGCCAAGATAAAAAGAGCACCAACCAAAACAGTGGTGTCCGCTTCGATGCAGCAGAAGACAATGCAGCGGAGGAATCCTAGATGGCATCCCGACTATTTCCCTACTTGGGAAGCCTTCTTCGTGGATCGGCGTGAGAGGGCGCTCGCCAGGCACGAGGAGGACGGCCCACCTCCTCCTAACTTCAACGAGGCCGGCCGTCGGCTATGGTGGCGCGGTCGGACTCTCCAGAGCGTCATGGCCTATGACACCGCCGCCGACTCTAACCCCCGTCTGCGCTATCCTCAAGTCCAGCCCACGCGCTACCCTCAAGTCCAGCCCACGCGTACTCTACAGAGGTTCAATTACGGCGACCCCGACGACGACAGCGATGACGGCGGCGGCGAGTACGACGACTACAGTGGCGAGTATTACAGGTGTAGGCAGGAGCATGACTGAATCACTCCAACATTCCGAAACAAGTTCGGCCGATTGTTACTTAATCTGGCCATGTATCTTAATTTCTAGTTCTTTTATGTATCTTAATTTTCAGTTCCAGTTCGGCTTTATGTAACTTACTATTAGTTGGCTATTAGTTCGGCTTTATCTGGTATATTGATTATGTCTCGAAAAAACCTTCACAAAATGACCTATCTCATTCGAGGTTTCTTGGCTTTCGGGTCAAATGACCAATGTTATGGTTAGAATCAAGGCATAGTTTGTGATAATATGGCCATATTGTGCATACATGTGCATCATGGCATGGAAAACAATGTTGCAAGAGGAAGTTTTCTTTTTTATCGCACCAAAAAGGCATTTTCCATTTTCCGAGCAAAAAAAACGGACGGTTTTGTGAAGCAACCACCAAATGGCTAATTCAAAAAACCACCAACACATTTTACAAAAATACTAGACCACCTTATATGCACAATGTACCAACAGGGGGATCTCAAACCTTTCCGTCCACCTCTGGTGAAAAAGACAATTTCCTATCGAATCGGTAGGAAGTGGGTCAGATATGAACTACAAGTACATGATACGATGCTCATGATTTTTTACAAAAATCATTTTTAGGTTCACAATATGCTATTTTATCAAAAAACAATGCAAGTTGAGCGAGGCTTGGTGAGATTCAAGTGTATACAAAAGATAATCCAATCAATTCAAAAATGTTAATACAAAAGATGCGGCATTAAAATATGATTTGATCTAATAAAAATCATTTTTTAGATGCTTAATATTTCTTATGTTCAAAGTTTTAGGATTTAACAATTTATTTTTGTTTGAATTGAATAATCAAAATTTATATGTAAGTGTTTTAATTATTTTGAAAATTTTCATGTAAAGTAAATATAAAATGATTTACATGAATGGATAGATATTATTTTTCTGAAAATTATGATATATTATTCATATTTTTCTGAGTTGAAATGAAAAAGATATGAATTTTCTAAATTCATATCATATTTTTTGAATTAAAATGCCCCTTTAATGCATGAATAAATGCCCTCTTTAACACGGTTCCGCATGTAAACCGTGTTAAAGAAGATATTTCGCTTCTCACAAGACTTCTTTAACACCGGTCGTGGTCGAACCGTGTTAGCAGTAATAAATGCGCTGAATGGAATCTTTAACACCGGTTCCACCACAAACCGTGTTAAAGGGTATTAAATTCACCTTCCTTCCTTTCTTCCCTAGAGCGATCGATCGAACACCGCCGACGCAGAGAATCGCCGCCACCGCCGCCATGAAGCGCCTCGCCGCCCTCGGAGCTCGAGGTCCGCCCGACCCTCTTTTCCGCACTTGACCGCATCGCTCGACCACCTCTTCCCTGCAGAGCACCGACGCCGTCAGCAACGCCGGAGCACCGCTGACGCCGCCGCGCCACGGAGCACCGCCACGCCCGCCTCCGCCTCTCGTAGGCCACGCAACGCCGATGCCGCCGCCGCCCGACGAGCCTGTCAGCACCGCCGCCCGACGAGACAGATCCGTCTGACGAGCACCGCCAGCGAGACCAACGCCGGCCGACGAGACCACCGCCGCCCGACGAGCACCGCCGCCCGACGAGACCAACGTCACCCCACCGGTGAGCGCCATCTGTTTGCCACGTCAGCGATGACACAACGCCAGTCAACGTTGACTCTCCTGAAAAATAGAAGAAAAGATAAAAATTGCAGAAAATTGTATAATCTTGCAAAAATCATATAAAAAGATTCGTAGATCCAAAAATAGCAAATTATATATCAATGAATTCAGAAAATTGAGTAGATTATTAATATCAAGTTGGATTTAACTTTTACAGTACGTGTTTACTGTAATAATTTAATTAGTTTTAATGGTCTTTTAGGTTAATAAATTCATAGTAAAATATCTCCTGGTCCAAAAATCACAAATAATATACCTATGGATTCACAATTGTGTGTAGATCATCAATATGCAAATGGTTAAGCCAAATAATATAAGGTTTTTCAGCAATTAAATAAATGGTAGAATGGCTTATTTAGAGTAATAAATTCATAAGAAAATAAATAATGTTCAGAAAATTACAAATAATATGTCCCTGGAATCACAACCCCGTGGGGATTATATATCTGATTTTAGTTTGATTTTTAGACAACAGAAACTATTTAAATGATTTAAAACCCATTAAACACTATTTAAATCATAAGAAAAAGATTTGTAACTCTGATTAGGGTGAATCCAACGCCTACTGGTTCGTATTAATGTCCTCTATCCATTGTGACTTATTAAATTGCCATACATGCATTTGTTTGATCTCTATGTGCTATATTTTATGTTGTATAAAATTGTTTGCTCGATAAATTGCGAGGAGTGCAACGTGTGTGATTGCGGACTCATCCTGATTAAAACTTGTTTGCTCGATAAATTGTACTACATGCATAGATTAAAACTTGTATACAAATTGGACCTCTGACTCATTTGTGTATTTATTTGTGTATTTTTGTATGAATAATATGTATATTTGTGTATGAATCCAAGTCCACTTGAATGTTTACACTCTTACTCTAGATAATATTATTGTTTTAGAAACTATGGATCCACTTAGTAGAAACCTTGAAGAAGAAGAAATAATGGAGAACATTATTGATGAGGACACCTCACAATATCTGAACTTGGAGGGACATGATGACGACAACTCAAGTACTAGTCATGGAGAAGATGAAGACTCCGGTGAATGCAATTTAATGGTTATAAAGTCCGGCGAGGTATATGCATTGATTAAGCCTCTGCTGACTTCCACCAGCAATCTTCTTCTACATGTATTAATTAACACTTCTTTCTTCTTTTAGCCCTCTGGATCGACCAGCCAGCAACCATCTTCTTCTACGAAAAAGAGCAAGCGAGGCGCGAGCCAGCGGTTGAAACATCGTGCAAAGTTCACGATCGAAGCAGTCTGTGTTGATGGCAGGCCGATGGAGCCCAAGAAGGCCGCAGACAAATTTGTACGTCAGGCTGGAGTTCTTGTTAGGGACCAAATCCCAATCATAATTGAAAATTGGAATAAGCCAAAGAAGGGCGACGGTACCTTTGTCGATGACAGATCCAAAGAAACGCTTTGGAATTCATTGTTGGTAAATTTCAACCTTTCGCTAGAGGAGGATGAAAACAACCCGGTTATAAAGGAAAAGGTCAAAGAGTGGACTCTAAAGAAGATGGCTGACGTTTTCCGCATCTGGAAGACAAAATTGAACAAATTTGTCAAATCTGGCGAGACTCCAAATTTCGAAGACGCATATTATTGCAAAAGGGAAATACTATTGCCTGGGGTGTGATCCCTCTCAAATTCCAAAAGGGAAATACTATTGCCTTACAACTTATCGTGAGTACTGTTACCCTCTCTCTTGTACACATTCTGTTTCGACTTACTCGATGTTAAGTGTAACTGATGATGAGTTATGCGTGCGTAGGTTCCACTTTATTCTGCTAGTCATTCAACCCGACTCAGGAAAAGTTCTTGTCATGGACTCGTTACGAAAAGAAAAAGAGATATGGGCAGACTTTAGAGATATGCTCCAGAGGTAATTTAAATCATATTATCGCACTAGATCGGCAACTTTCGTGACAACAAGTAATTAATTACTCCTTTATCCATTTTCTTTGCCGGACAGGGTTTGGAAAAGGTTCACGGGCAGGGCCGTGGGTGAATGGTCAGAAGAACTAAAATTTGTAGACCAAAATGTAAGTAATACTAGCTAGCTTCCAATTCCATTATATCATGCTTTATTGATTATTATTTTTATTGAACTCTCTATTCTCGTAAAGTGCGCACATCAGGGACACGACAATTACTTATGTGGGTACTATGTTTGCGAGTTCATTCGCAAAACGATATGTGCGACGGGCCAAGCCGCACTAGAACAACTTAGAGTAAGTAAACAAAGTCCACAACATTATTTTATTACCATCAATTGTGTTGAGTTTTATTCTTATATATATATTGACGGCCCATTCTTCATATATATTCAGATCGAACGGATGCGGACCAACTCCTACCATTTGAACGCATACGAGCCATTCAAGAGGAATTGGCGGGTTCATACTTGATGAGGTCGTCACGCTGGCGGAGAACTCTTTAGATATCCACCAAAATGAACGATGACGATGTATGTGCCGATGACGATGTATGCGATGGCGATGTTTGTGTATAATAATAGTTGCTTAATTATTCATGTACTCGTATGTACCGATGACGATTTATGTGTATACCGCCCGATCGATTCCTCCCGCAAATACGCCTGCAACGGGCAGAGAAGTCTACCGTGGCGAGATTTAGCCGCTTTCCGCCGCCACAGAAAACGGCCTAAATCTACGCCGTAAGAACCTTTAACACCGGTTCCAGCCCAACCGGTGTTAAGAGGGGCTGAGGCTCGGCAGCCCATCGGCGCCACCCTTTAACACTGGTTCGTATAAGAACCGGTGTTAAAAGGCCCCCCTCTAACACCGAACCCTCAACAGCGGTTGGGGAACCGCTGTTAGAGGGCCCTCCCAACCGGAGTTAAAGGGGGGGGGGGGCTCTGCACTAGTGTCAAACCAAAACTCGGAGAACTATTGGAGGCGTGTGAAGCTTGCGTTTGATGAGCGCAACCTATTAGACCCGAAGTTCAGCAAGGTCCACATGAAGCGAGGCGATAAGGCCATTATCAATCACTGGGCACTCATCCAACACGCATCCAACAAGTGGCACGATATTCTCGAAGAGATGGACCGCACACCGGTCAGTGGCGCAAGCATCCAGAAATGTCAGAAATGGGTGGATACTCGCGTGGGCCTCACCAAGAACAAGGACGGCGTGTACAACCCGGAGGCTTCGCCCCTGTTGCCGACGAAGGAAGGCCGGAGGTCGGCCAGAATAAGGCGAAGATGTTGAAAGCTATAGGTCCTCCCGCCGAACGTATCTACGCGTCTATCGAGAAGTGCATTGCGGACTCCAAGGCCCATGCCGAGAAGAGGGAGGATAAGGCCGACGAGAGGTGGACGCAGCTGCTCCAGAACCAAGACAGGAAGCTCGACCTCCTCAAGACGAACTTCGCCACCAAGAAGAGGAAAACGGATCTCCAGTTCCTCATGGGCGGCGAAGATACCTTGTCGATGAGCCCCCAGGTCAAGGCCTGGTACATGGCATGCCGCAACGCCATCCTCGACGAGGACATCCCCGCCAACACGCCAAGCGCTGCGCTGACCATCTCGGCCACCACTCCTTCGCTGAGCTCGGCCTCCACCTCCTCCAATTCGTCGTCGGGTCACGTCCTGGCCGAGGAACCCATCCCCGTCGCACCAGACACGCCGGAGGAGTCCATCCCCATCGACGACTGATCGGCTGAATAATTTGATCGCCGAACCATTTTGGACGTACTTCTGTCGAACTCGTTTGGCCAAGATTTCCCTAGCATAAAAAAATTTAAATATCTTGCCGATTTACCTCGTTTGAAAACTGCGTCTATGAACGCGAGTGGAAAACCGAGTGTTTTCGTCTCGAAAGTTATATCCGCTCGGCTCTGAGGCGTAGAAACGCACGACTAGTGCAGGTGCTCTTACTCGAACGGAAACGAAATGGGAGAAGTACTAGTTCAGCTTCGTTGCCTGCCAATTAGTATCAGTTAGACGAATTTTTTCAAGGAAAAAATAAAGTATTCTTTTACTAATTTAGACGAATTTAAATTTTACTGAAAATAGTAACATCAAGTTAGACGAATTGAAATTTTATACGAATTTTAATTTTACTAATTTACGTGCCTAAAATAAAGTAACATGAAGTTTAGCATTTTATTTTGTTATTAAATCACTAATCTAAATTAACATCAGCTGGTATTCTAAATGATGTATCCTACCGTTTCTATTGTGCAGATTTAATAAAAAGATGGAAAAAGGTTGGTTTAATAAGAGAGAGAGAGGTGGTGGTGGTGCACTGTAGCATGGCATGCAATGCACCGCGAGGCGCGAGAGGCGGCGCCATCTTTTTTGCTAGCTGGCAGGAAGTGTCAGGGCAAGGGAGATGAGAAAGGGCCTTTGTCAGACGCGCGCATACACAGAGGAGAGCGCTAGATTTCAGTCACTGAAAGGCGGGACCAGAGAGAAGCGGGACCTCCCTGTCATTCTCGCTGGACAGCCTACCGGGTTTAGCTTTAGCCGACCGAGTGTGTGGCGGTCTTGGCTCTCGCATCGAGGTTGCTACGCTCGGCTCGGTTTTAAACTTTAAATGCCCAACCACGGCATCATCCGGCGCAGCGGCGTGGGCGACGCCAAGGAGAAGGAGGGAGCGCAGCGGTGGTAGGTTCTCCTTCGTTCCTCCATCCCTCTCCTCCTTCCTCTCCTCCTCTCTGATCCTCGCGCGTGTTCCATGGTTCCTTCCGATCGTACGGCCGTGCTGGATGGCTGAACTGGATGTATAGAGTGTTGTTTTCCCAGATCGATCGACACCCTGCTTACGAACGTGCATCTGTTGATTTATCTCTCGATTCATTGGTTCCGTATAGTAAGACGATGCAGGTGTACGGCGCCCGGCCCTGGCGTTGGATGATCCGACCTAGCTATGTGTACTTTCGGTCGATCTGGTGTTTCACTAATTAATCTACCTGCTACTTGTTTCACCCATATTATTGCATCTCATGTTGATTGTTTGGCGGTGAGTTTAGATCTGGTGTTTCACTAATTAATCTACCTGCTACTTGTTTCACCCATATTATTGCATCTGATGTTGATTTTTGGCGGTGAGTTTAGATCTGGTGTTTCACTAATTAATCAATCTGCCTATTTGTTTCACCCATATTATTGCATCCCATGTTAATAAATTTGGCAGTGATTTTCGGTCTGGTGTTCCCTTGTTCTATGAAGCAAGCAAGCAAGCAAGCGAGAGTTGTTTCTTTTCGGTTTAGTGCGTGTGTTTTTGTGTGGTGGAACCGAAAATTACTACTCGTTCTCTACGAGTATCCAGGACACCCATCTGAGTCCTTGTACTCCTATTGCAACTGCTGGGATAGATGGAGGATACTATCTAATCAAAGATGTTTAATTAACCAACATGCTCGTTTCTGTACTACAGTACTTGATCACATTTGAATAATGTGGCTGCTGCAGGAGATGGATTCGCCTGCGGCGTTCGGGATGTCGGTGTGCGTGACCGTGACCGCGGGGGGAGGAGGCTGGCTCTCCAACCTCACCTGGTTGGACGTCTTTTGCTACTCGACAGCTCTACTCGTGCCGCTTCTAGCAATGTACGTCTCCATTATTTCCTCCGTGTGGATATGATGTTGGTCATCATGCACTTAACTGCTGCCTGGATCGTGACGCTGGGTGGGGGAGCAGCCCAGGGACGTTCACGTCGTGGAAGACCAGGGTGCTCGGCCCGGACCCGACGATCGCCGCGCTACTCTGCAGCTGCGCCTGGCTCTTGTTCGGGTGGATGGAGAAGCAAGAGGAGGCCCTCTGCATCAACCTCTATACTATGGAGCCGCATTCAACACCGTCTATTTGGGTACGTTTCTCGCGCTCTGCACCGGCGGCCAGCGGCTGGGCGCTATCAAGCGTGTCTGTGTGGCTGCTCTCTATTTGGGCGTCACGGCGCTGGCCGCTGAACCGGAGCTACACAAAGCTCTCTGCACTGTCACCGGTTTGGTCTCCGCGGCGATGCCATTGCTGAGCCGCAAGACCCAAGAGGCCGAGAAATCTGGCGAGGACGGCGGCGAGGATTCGAGCACCACGGGGAGCAAGCAGGCCGCGGACAAAACTGCTCTGAAGCAGATGAACGTTAAGGCCGGCGACGACGAGGACACCAACAACAAGAACTTAGGGGAGGAGCCTTCGGACACCAACAAGGCGATCCACGACATCGACAAGGACTCAACGGAGGAGCATCTCAACACCAAGACGATCGAGATCAAGACCAAAACCGCCAAGGACGACTCCTCGATCATCGACATCAGCAAGGTGGAGGACCCGCAGCACAAGCCGGAGCCTGTGGAGGCCGGTGGCAGCAACGACGGCGCGTCCCACAAGTCTGCGCAGGAGGCTGCCTCCTCCTCCTCCTCCTCCTCCTCCTCCTCCTCCTCAGCTGCTGCACCTCCAACACCAAAGGACCAAGACTAGGGGCCTGCCCTGCCCTGCCCTGCGCGCGAGGCCGGCTGTCAGCACGCACTTGCAGGCATCAAGTTTTTTCTGTTTGTCAACTCTCACTGTGACGAGAAGATTTCTTTTTGAACTTGATGAATTGCCTTGCCTCTCTATCTTTGTTCAGAAAGGAAGATGCATTTTTGGACTCATTAGCAGTGATACTTACTACTACTACTAGAGTACCAGTCAAAGTTTGTTTCAGAATAGTTGGCAGTACTCTTAATTTCTTGTATGTCAAACTTGCACTGTCCTTGTTGCATTGCCAGAGTCATTTTAATATTTTTTTTTCACTTGTCCAACAAGTAAGAGATGAAAGTACATGCTTTCACTTAGTTCAAAGTTTCATACAGTGTAGTGGGCACAATAAAATTTTCATTTGCAAATCCTTTCCCTCCTCGACCACTCTGCCAACAACAGTCCCAACAAGCTAAAACTTCAGAGCTACCCCTTTCTGTTTGTGTCGCACATGCCTAGCATTCATATCTCCTCTTGCCGGAGGTTTTCCCTTCTTCTCCTTGTTGGACAAAGGCATTGTTGAGGTACATTATGGATTGCATTTTGTTTTATCATTGCACACAAGTTTAGTTTACTTTTATATTTTATTACTTTGTTTTCAATTCACCAATATACCATGTACTTGACAACCACATTGGTGGATTTGGGGACACAAGACATGTGATCTTGTTTTGCAGGTTCAGAGAGAGAGAGAGAGAGAGAGAGAGAGAGAGAGAGAGAGAGAGAGAGAGAGAGAGAGAGAGAGAGAGTAAAGGGTTTTACTCCCTCGGTCTCACAGCTTAGGGCGTAATTTTTTTTTTCGAATTTTCCTCAGAGCTTAAGGCGTACGTATGAGAGACTCACTAGCATCCTAGTTTTACCCCTCTGATCCGTTTTCCTCGTTAGCATGCTCGTTTATCAAGGAGTGACGACGCGCGTGCATACAGGAGAGATAAGGAGAACGCGGCAGTCGTGGTGAGCGAGAGAAACGAGGAGCCAGGGAACCATTCGAGAGAGAATTAAGGAGGTTTCCTTGCGTGCATGCAGGGGTAAATTAGGAAACTTTACGGTAGTTTTCTCCTAGCCGACCGCTCCTTAATAAACGCGCCAGAAAATATACGCCGTGAGCTGTGAGACGGAGGGAGTACTGTTTCTCCAAGATTTTGATATTAAACCCATAGTTATCCTTACGAGAAAAACACCCATCCTTTGAGGTCCCAACGAATTGGTCTCCACGTGATTTGGTGCAATTGGTCATCACACATAGTAATATAGGACTATAACTCCCATGGTGCCAGATATATAAGGCATAAGGAAACCACCCCTACAACAGACACCGGTGCACACACCCATAGTATGAGTACACTTGCTCACATATCAATCACCATTAATCACGAGTAGGGATGTTACCCATGTTTCATGAGGGGCCTGCACTTGTATACATTGTTCCGTCCCTTGTGTACTACTCACCAGAATTTGGCATTATACTATCCTAAATCTATTTATATGTTAAACCCCTGACAAATGTGGTCAAAGATGAGAAAATCCTTTACAAGGGGGATAGGTTAGTTACGTTTATATATGAAAAATCGAGATCCAGTGACATAACGCAAGGTCTTCCAAAAGTGGAACAAATCTTTGAAGCGCGTTCAATTGATTCATTATTCCCGAATCTCGAAAGGAGAATTGAGGATTGGAATGAGCGTATACCAAGAATTCTTGGGGTCCCATGGGGATTCTTGATAAGACACGAATGTGAAAGACGTGTTCAACAATATCCTTGCGATTTAAGTTGCTATCCCAGACAACTGGATGTTGGGTAAAGTCATGTTGGCATGGGTCCCAGGTTATCTTTGGCCGATTTGGATTTAAAACGGATGTAGTTCCTCCTTTTGTGCGTTTATGAAAAACTTGGGCATTTATGGAAGTACGTCTAGCTGAATGGATGTACTATGTGGTGCCATTAGCAACATACTGGTGATCGGATCACCGTGGGATTCATAAAGGGAGTTCCAGACACCTAGTGTGGGTCCCCACACGGCAGAGCGTACCTTGAGGTGCGGAGGAGATCTCGGTGGCCTCGCGTGGTGGTGAGGGAAGCTAAAGTGTCACTGCGACATGTGGGGCGACAAGGGAATTGTAGAGTGAAACCGTCAAAGTGAATCTCTAGAACGATAACTGGCATGATAGTGGGGAGTTGAAGTGGAGTTTTATTTGTCTTCAATAATTTCATGAGGGAGGTTGATTTTACTTTGATATCATCGGTCCTATTACTTGCTTGCTTGACAACGAGGCTCGATCTAGCTGCGTGACAACGATGAAACCATGGTGGGAAAACAGAGAAGTGTTGAACATTTTGGGAACTTATTAATGAAATCCAGCTACGGGTATATATTTGCTTGTCACCGATTCATTTCCCCAACCGACAAAGCCGATAATCCAAACATCGTTGGTAACTTTGAGAAATAAACGACGAATTTATTTATCAGATCTTCAGCGCTATACCTATAACCAGAAACAAATAACTGACGAATACAAAATGTCGAATGTCACAACTCTTTTTTGTCCCCCGAGTCTATCCACGAAACATGAAGTAACGGTAAATTTTTATTTTGCTTATCAGCATTAAACCGTGCGGGGATCAGTTTTCGACCTATACGTGACGGTATTTTGTCTACTTGTGAGGGGTTCACATTACCACTACCGGACTTTTATTTTTCTGCCACTAAGGTTGTTGTGGTACTAAGCCGTTTTCTAGTAGTGCCATTAGTCTTAGTCATAAAGCCTAGATTCATCTACTCTTGCCAGGTATTCTTATAAATCCGTTGAGATCTGTCTTGTAAACACCTTGTACGATCTTTCGATCACCTTATGAATAAAGGGAAATCCTCGCAGTTTTACAATTACCTTTGTTTTTTAGATCCAAACCTGCTAACCCGAGCCGATTGTCGAGCGAGAAGTGAGACCGCCATGAGATCGTGAAAACTTGTTAATTTGCACATGCTCCTCGGTTAAGATGGACTTGGTTTTAATGGAGATACAATGGGAACCCATGCGATTCCGCGGACATGAGCTATTCTATGCCACCTCCACCATCTCCATTGGCAATGAAAAACTACCTATTTGGGATTCCCCCTGGCTCAACGGAAAATAAGCCCAAAGATATTGCTCCACTGGTCTTTGAGTCATCCACTAGGAAAAATTGGAAGAGTCATCCACTAGGAAAAATTGGAAGGTCAACCTAGACATACACAACAATGCTTGGATCTCAAAGATCAAGATGGATACGAACATAAACCATTATTCCTCGCATTCAACAATATATTCAGTTATGCGGAGAGCTTATTCTATCCAACTTAGAGAGGAAATGTAAGATTCAATTGTATTGAACCTCGCATCAATGGTGAATACTCGACAACATCAGTATACAATGCTCAATTTTTTGGAGCCACTCTCAATCACATGAACAAATTGGTATGGATGGCTTGAAAACCTCCAAAGATCAAATTCTTTGCTTGGTTGGCCAATCAAAATAGGCTATGGATGGATCACCTTGAGAAGAGGGGTTGGACAAATTGCAGCCTATGTCTGCTTTGCAAGAAAACCCAAGAGACGGTGACACACCTCTTTCCCAATGTCGAATTTGTTAGATTGTGTATACATGTATAGATGTGCGTATTTGTATTATGTGCAATTGTAACCCTAACCCTAATTGGCCGAATGCCCATATAAATAACAGGAACCCCCAGGCCTTTACCACGCGAGGCTTCCCCCAATCACTCTCTCTCCCGCGTTACATGGTATCAGACTAAAAAGATCCTATCCTAGCCACCGCCCCCACTAAACCCTAGCCGCCACCGTTAGCTTCCTCTTCCGCCATGACCTCCGCCGCCTCCCTGGACGCCACACGTAGAGCGCTCGTGTCCTCCTCCATCAACGCTGACGCCATCCCTTCTGCGGGTGCACCCCTCCATGTCGTCCCCGTCATCCTCTCCTTAAACTCCGGGAACCACACCAAGTGGTCCATGTACAAGAGCGTCGCCCTTGGTCATGCGGGTTTGATCGGTCACATCAACGACACCATTGCTGCGAATAAGACTGACGCCGCTTGGTCCACCGATGAATACACCGTGTAGGGGTTCGTAGCATGGAAAACAAAAAATTTCTACCACATGAATACACACAAGTCAAGTCTATCTACTAGATTGTAGCAACAAGTCGATTAGAGTACCCACCCTCGAAGATTCCAAAGCGGTTAACGAGAGCAGATTCTTATGGGTGATGTAGTCGTACACTTGCCGATCTCAAGATCGCGTAGACGATCCTTCCGGCACTGTGTTCTGGCAGCGCTTCCACAGTCGGTCACACGTTCGGTACTCGATGAAGACCTTCCTCTCCCTTGTTCCAGCAGGCAGCGGAGGTTGTAGTTCTCTCCTCGCGATTCCGGCAGCACAACGGCGTGGTGTCGGAAGTAGAGGGAAGATCCCGCAGGGCTTCGCCTAAGCATGTGCGAGTTATGGTGGAGAAATAGGGTTTCCCCATGATCTAGGGTTTAGAATCCGGAGAGGAGGAGGCGTAGCCGACGGCGGGCGATAGCGGCTTGGGTGGTGGTGGTGTGTGGAGGGGGAAGCCCCCTGCCCTCTATTTATGAGAGGGAGGGGTAGCTTGGAAGAGGGGAGTTTGAATCCTTCCCCAACTCCCTCTCCTACTAGGCTTGTGGTGGAGGGAGAGAAGGATTCTCTTCTTCCTCCACTAGGAAACATTGTCCCAGTTTGACTTTTCAAACTTGTCTTTTGACTTTCAATTTCGGAGTTTGATTTTACTCTTTATTTGCACAACCCTTTTACCTAGGACATGATGCAACCATTCCACTTAGTCATGACACATTCATTCACCCTTACCCTTCTGGTCCGATGAACCTTCTAGACCCGTCTAGATCATTCCGGTGAAAACACCGAATCATTCCTGAACTCCGGAATTGGACTTTCCTTATATGAATCTTATTATACGGACCATTCCAGATCTCATCATGATATCCCGGATCCCATCCGAGACTCCGTACAACATTCAGTCTCCCTACTTACATTCCCTATCTATAAAACAACATCTAATCCTTAAGTGTGTCACCCTATGGTTCGTGAATTATGCAGACATGACCGAGACTCTTCTCCGATCAATAACCAATAGAGGAATCTGGAAATTCATATGGTTCCCACATATTTCTACGATTACTTTGCGATCGAATGAACCATTTACATACAATACCAATTTCCCTTTGTCTCGCGATATTTGACTTATCCTAGTTCAACCTTATTACCGATAAGCACTCTTTTCTCGTTCGCATGATATGTGATCCCTTGTGAGCCATTCACATGCTTGCAAGCTAATTCGATGACATTCCACCGAGAGGGCCCATAATATATCTATCCGTCATATGGATGAAAAAATCCCACTCTTGATCCATGTGCCTCAACACATACTTTCCGAACACTCAATGCCACCTTTATAGCCACCCAGTTATGGTGTGGTGTTTGATGTCATCAAAGCATCCTTTCGGTGATGGTGATTAGCATGATCTCATGGTCGAAGGAATTAGGTTACTATGTATTAGAAAGCTTATAGCAAATGAACTATTGAAATTACTTGATCTTTATGCTACGCTTATCTATAGGAGTATGTCCATCATACCATTCTCCTAATGATATGATCTTGTTGTTAACAACATCTCAATGTTCATGATCCAGAAACCATGATCATCTATTAACCAACAAGCTAGTATTATAAAGAGGCTTTACTAGGGACTCTAATTAGTTTACAAATCACACAAGTATTAATGTTTCCGGTTAATACTATTATAGCATGAATGCAAACATTTATCATAAACACAAAGATATAATAAAAACTACTTTTATTATTGCCTCTAGGGCATATCTCCAACAGTCTCTGTAAGGTTCCCAACCTTTAATAAGGTAGAGATCCCTGTGTTTATAATGCTAGTCCCTGGATCAATAGCTAGCATCCACAGTTAAGATGTAATATCAAGAAACAAAGGTCATAATACAACTTTATAACCAGGAATAACATAATTTTATTACATCTTACATAGCTCATTTGGCTATTACATTACATTGCAGCAGAATATCTATAAGCATGGGGTCCTTCATCTTCAAAGTGCCATAGGCAAACATGTTGGTTGTAGACTTGTAATCCTAATCAATCAACTTCACTAATATCAAACAAACCTGCAACATAACAAGTTACAGCCACAAGGGTCAATACATTTGAATTGTATTGGCAAGTGATAATATGGTAGAGTAGTGGAGTCTATCATCTATATGCATTTGGCTAAGTGCAGCTTAGGCTTGCATTGCTCAAAATAGATTTTCCTTATCATTTGAAAACACTAAGTTTTTGCTTGAAAAAAATCACCCAAGGCATCTATCAATCAAAGATTGAAGATCCTTTAACCCTTGTTCAACCACAAGTTTTTAACTTAGAAATTTGGATGATGAGATTCTTGATAGCTTCCATGTCTTGATGCTCAAATTGTCCTTTACCAGGGACATGGCTAATTACTTAGATTTTACACTCTGTAGAGGTGGTGCACTTTCCCCACAAGACTTGGTTTCACCAAGACAAGATCTTTCAGAAGCCTTCCCTTAGACCAAAATGGACGCGTTCCAACCTATCATTCCCCTATCACCAACTGTCCATTTGGCTAAGTTCTTGCAACCTATATGATCCAGGCAGAGCCCATAATGCCATGTGGTTGCACTTGAAGCTTCTCAACATTTGACATCTCAAATCTCTTTGTTCCTGGGTGGCCATCCACAAGTGAGATACACAAGGTAAACCATAAAAATGGGTCTTGTGAACCAATCAACACAAACCTTTCCTTCCATTCCACCCAGGTGATTCATTCACTTAGTTGTTTTATTAAACAAAACACAAGTCCTCAGACTTAGAAATTTTTCCATAGTGTGAATATATATTCCACCCTTGTTTTCTATTAGCTAAGCTAAGCATGATAGTAGTAGGAATATTAACCTAGGAAATTTTACTAAGGTTTCATCTACTAGGTTTTCCCATAGCATGGTTTATACTTAGCAAAAATTCCATGCAAGTTTTACTTAGAAAAATCACTAATGCATAGTGAAAGTAATGGGACAAAAGTATGAAGCATCACTTGCCTTTTTGGTAGAGAGTACAAGTTCACCCTTGATCTTTGCAATGTTCACACACTTCAAGTCACTACAATTCAATCAAGAAAACAATATTTCAATCTACCATTCAAGCAAAACATCACATAAAATAATAAACAAAACAATACATGCAAGCATGCAAAAGGGTTGTTTTATTTGTAAAAGTGGTTTCTAGTAAGTTATGAACATTTGGTAACACCATTTGGTCATTTTGTAAAGTGGCAAAACCATTTGCAAAAGATTCTACCTCTAAACCATTTTTAGACCAAATCATTATTTCATGTGATTGAAATTGCCTTTAGCAAAGTAATAATTTTTATAGGGTTTACCAAATACATTTTCAAGTCACAAAACTTGGTGTTTGGGGTCAGAGAGTTTATTCCAAAACATTTCTAAAAGGTTTTCATCTAAAACCATTTTTAACAATTAAACCAAAATCACACCATTTGCCAAAGATTTTATCCCCAAAATCATTTTAGCATAATTTTTATATCCTAAACAAGCATACATAAGTTTTTGAAAAAACAAACATTTTACCAGAAGCTTTTTACTAAACAAAGTGCATGGTTGGCTAGGGCTTGCTTTTATGAATCTATTGATATAAAGTTTGCAAAAATTGGACGTGTGGTTTGAAAGTTATAGATTTTACAAAATGGAACATCTAATAGAAAGTTTTCTGGCTTTTAAATCAAACAGAGACCACGTGGCTAAATATTATTCGCTCGTACCGGTTCGCATGGATCAATCTTCCTGGACCGTCAGATCTAAGTGTCTATGCACGATGCAGATCAAAAGATACCCTTTCATTCACGTTCTATCGCATCGCTACGTTTAAGATCCTACGGTTGCTATGCGTTCGACCACTAAGCAGCGGCGCTGGCGCGGCGGCGAGCGGCGGAGGCGCTCTGACTACGGCGTCGTGGAGGTTACAGGAAGCGAGGGAGAGAAGGGTGTGGATCACCAGGTTCGCATCGTCGTGGGGAAGCTCAAGGCGGTTGTCGTTGCTGAAGGGGCGCACGGAGTCGACCGGGATTCCTCGCCGTAGTTCTGCCTGGCGTCGGGCTTGCACTGGCGTCGTCGAGGACGTTGCTACAGCGCACGGGAGAGGGTACAGAGGGTGCTATTAGACGCGTAGAAGGGTAGAGAATACGGGTGCATCAAATAGAGGGAGCAGCGTGGTCGGACGTTACCAGTAGAGCTCGTCGGAGTTGGAGCAGACGGTGGCGGCGTCTGGCGTCGTCGCTGTCGAGGCTCAGGGGCGCGCGCGAGCGATCTGCGAATGCAGAAAGATGCGCCAGGGCCTAGGGAACTTGCCCGTGTGCTCAGGGAGGTAAGGGGTGGCGCGGGGTCGCCGGAATCGGCAGGGAAAGCCGTTGGTGACTATGAGGTTCGGAGAGGAATTAGGGCGGCCTGGGGGCGTGCTAAGGTGGGGCGACAGAGGAGAAGGAGCAAGGAGGGGGAGATGTTTTAACGTGTGTAGTCGCAGAGGGTAAAGGCAGCATCAATGCCGCAAATTAAAGCGAGCATTCATCGGCGGAAACAGCCGACGAGGTAAGGGGAGAAGGAGTCGCGGCGGGTGAGGAAGAAAGCTAGGGAGTGGGACCGGTTGTCTGCGAGTGAGAGAGAGTGGAGGTGGGTCCAGGAAATCAGCGAGTGAGTGGGTCGAGTCCTAGGTGCGAATCGTTTTTCTACGGGGTGAGAGGGACTGGACTGTTGGGTTTAGTGGGCTGGGCTGGCTTTTTTTTTATTCTGTTTGTTTTTCTCTTTTTCCATTTGATTTTCTGTTTCGAAATTCAACCAAACAATTCAAACATTCAAATCAATCAACTTCCACCAAACTTTGTATTGGGTTTAGTTCTGTTTAACAACACAAAGCAAAGTCCAAAAATAAAATAATATTTTTATCTTTTTAGGGTCCATTAATAATTAAATAAATAGACCTTGATTATTAATTCAAATAAGTTTTGTTTTATTAAAATCTCCATTTGCAATCTAAATAATATTAAAACCAAATCAGTAGGTTTTATTTGAAAATATAAAATACTTGGAAAACTTGTTTGAAATAATTTAACAAGTTTTGATGTTTAATTAAAATGGTAAAACCTTTATTTTAATAAAATTGGATATTAATAAATCCTTATTATTTTGTTTAAATAACCCTTTAGTCCTTTGATCAAAACAAAATACTTTACTTCAAAAACTTGGCCAAGGTTTTATTTGGCTCTATAAAAATAGTCCTTATTTATATTTCTACCTTTTCATTTGAAAACCAAATCTTTTTATTAAAAGCTCCAAAAATAGTATTTCCAAATATTTTAACTTTATTGCCTATTCATCTTTTTAAATCCCTTTAGGATTTTATTTGATCCAAATAGGTTTGAAGGTTTCCAATTGGAATCAAAAGTTTCTTCTCACCCTGAAAAATCAACAAAGTTTTATTTTATTTATTTATTTTTCACATTACAAGATTTGGAAAATCTTGGGATGTGACAGGCTACCACCCTTAAAATAAATCTCGTCCAGAGATTTGGGGAGGCTAGGGGTTACAAGTTGGCTCAAAGCATCTAGGGTACTACCACCCTTAAAAATTCTCCAACTAAATTACATGTTGGCTTGCTTGGGATCTTGGGGAAACTTCTCTGGGCAAACATCTGCATAGTGTCCTTTGTTTCCACACTTGAAACATGTGACAAGGCTGAGATCCTTCATAGGCTTGTTTATCTTGTTCTTCATCTTTTCTGGACAGTTGCTTGCATAATGTCCTTGGTTACCACAGTTGTAACATGTGATAAGTTTGAGTTCTTCACGTATCTCTTGTGGACAGGTTGCTGCATAATGGCCTAGCTCTTTGTAGTTGTTGCACCATACTTGGAAAATCTCCTTATACTTCTGTTTCTCTGGACATTCACTGGCATAATGTCCCATTTCTTTACAATGATTACATTGCACATGGCTTTTGTCCTTCTTTTTCTTGGGTTTCTCCAAAGCTAGGAGTGCCTCTAGTTCATGTTCTTCATATGTTATCTCATAGGTAGGAATGTCTACTGGTTTCTTGGACCTTCTATTGCTCCTTGGATAATTCATATGCTTCTTCTTTGGTCCTTTGAATTGGGTTGTATTGCATGGAGGTACAAGTGGAGATTTTCCCTTGTCCTCATCCTTCTTGGTAGGATGGTCTGCAATCAGTTGTTGCACTCCACCTTGTTTCCTTTGTTCAACTATGGAATAGATGGGGCATTGGATAGGGACATGATTATTTCCTTCACATAGGTAACAAGTAGTTTGAGAGGTGGGACATTGGCCAACTGGATGTTTCTCTTCACAGTTGGGGCATTGATCTCCATGCTCCTTGGAAGTGTGATCCTTGTCTCCACAAATATTGCAAGCTTTGGTTCCTTCTAGAATAACATCTTTGTCATCCTTGTTGTCATAAACTCCTTTGGAAGAGTTGTCTCCAATGTTGATCATTTGAGTGGCCATCCCTTGCAACAATTGGGATTGAAGTTTCAAAATCCTTTGTATAGCTGGGTCTAATCCATTGTTGTTGGCTAAAAGCTGAGTTGTCACTTGGCTCAACTGGGTTTGGTTTGGTATTAGTTGGTCTCTCATGTTGACCTCTTGGTTGTTGTTGTTGTCATCAACCTTGATGTTGGAGTCTCTTGGAGAAGTCATCTGTTTAGGTTGGATTGGGATTAGAATAGGCAAAGTATTTCTAAGGGAATAATTCTAATCACACACATCACAATTCACACAAGCAATGTGCAAGCAATCACAAACAAACATTCCACTCAAACAACAAAGTTCAAGCACATTTTTAGGCAACCAAAAATATTTTTGTTACACCACATAAGTTGGTGGGTTTTGACTTAAACTAAATATGGTGGTCCATATATATGGTTCACTTGTGGTCTTTCCATCCTTCTTGGTTGATTCTTCTTGCTTGAGATCATGGTTTCCTTGGGAAATATCTTGGTCACAAAACTCCAAAGGTGATGATGGCTCCTTCTAATTGTGTTTCCTTAGTCTCCAAATCTTGCGCAAGATTTCTTGTCTCACTTGTCCTTAGTGATATCCAAGGTTGAAGTCCTTGGTGAAAATGTTGAAGATGTTGAAGTCATTAGAGTTGAAGATGTTGAAGTCATTAGAGTTGATGAAGTCCTTTGCACATGGTGAAGTCTTTGGCCATGGGGTAGGTTTTTCCATCAAGTTTGAAATAGAAGAGATGTAGAATCAAAACCAAAATGGTTGAGGAAAGAGTTTACAAGATTGTTTGTAAATAAGTTTTGGAGCAAATACAACTCCTATTTTTCTAAGGGTTTTTTGTCCAATCCTAAGTTTACAAATCCTACAGGCAACACAATGCTCTGATACCATATGTAAGATCCCTCCTTTATAAAGGAAAAGGATCCCTGTGATTGCAATGTTAGTCCCTGGATCAATAGCTAGCATCCACAGTTAAGATGTAATATCAAGAAACAAAGGTCATAATACAACTTTATAACCAGGAATAACATAATTTTATTACATCTTACATTGCTCATTTGGCTATTACATTACATTGCAGCAGAATATCTATAAGCATGGGGTCCTTCATCTTCAAAGTGCCACATGCAAACATGTTGGTTGTAGACTTGTAATCCTAATCAATCAACTTCACTAATATCAAACAAACCTGCAACATAACAAGTTACAGCCACAAGGGTCAATACATTTGAATTGTATTGGCAAGTGATATTATGGTAGAGTAGTGGAGTCTATCATCTATATGCATTTGGCTAAGTGGAGCTTAGGCTTGCATTGCTCAAAATAGATTTTCCTTATCATTTGAAAACACTAAGTTTTTGCTTGACAAAAATCACCCAAGGCATCTATCAATCAAAGATTGAAGATCCTTTAACCCTTGTTCAACCACAAGTTTTTAACTTAGAAATTTGGATGATGAGATTCTTGATAGCTTCCATGTCTTGATGCTCAAATTGTCCTTTACCAGGGACATGGCTAATTACTTAGATTTTACACTCTATAGAGGTGGTGCACTTTCCCTACAAGACTTGGTTTCACCAAGACAAGATCTTTCAGAAGCCTTCCCTTAGAACAAAATGGACGCGTTCCAACCTATCATTCCCCTACCACCAACTGTCCATTTGGCTAAGTTCTTGCAACCTATATGATCCAGGCAGAGCCCATAATGCCATGTGGTTGCACTTGAAGTTTCTCAACATTTGACATCTCAAATCTCTTTGTTCCTGGGTGGCCATCCACAAGTGAGATACACAAGGTAAACCATAAAAATGGGCCTTATGAACCACTCAACACAAACCTTTCCTTCCATTCCACCCAGGTGATTCATTCACTTAGTTGTTTTATTAAACAAAACACAAGTCCTCAGACTTAGAAATTTTTCCATAGTGTGAATATATATTCCACCCTTGTTTTCTATTAGCTAAGCTAAGCATGATAGTAGTAGGAATATTAACCTAGGAAATTTTACTAAGGTTTCATCTACTAGGTTTTCCCATAGCATTGTTTATACTTAGCAAAAATTCCATGCAAGTTTTACTTAGAAAAATCACTAATGCATAGTGAAAGTAATGGGACAAAAGTATGAAGCATCACTTGACTTTTTGGTAGAGAGTACAAGTTCACCCTTGATCTTTGCAATGTTCACACACTTCAAGTCACTACAATTCAATCAAGAAAACAATATTTCAATCTACCATTCAAGCAAAACATCACATAAAATAATAAACAAAACAAAACATGCAAGCATGCAAAAGGGTTGTTTTATTTGTAAAAGTGGTTTATAGTAAGTTATGAACATTTGGTAACACCATTTGGTCATTTTGTAAAGTGGCAAAACCATTTGCAAAAGATTCTACCTCTAAACCATTTTTAAACCTAATCATTATTTCATGTGATTGAAATTGCCTTTGGCAAAGTAATAATTTTTATATGGTTTACCAAATACATTTTCAAGTCACAAAACTTGGTGTTTGGGGTCAGAGAGTTTATTCCAAAACATTTCTCAAAGGTTTTCATCTAAAACCATTTTTAACAATTAAACCATATTTTTATTTGACCAGAAATGGTTTAAATCCAAGATTCATTCTTTCGCTTCTCCAAATACATTTTTGAAACCACCAAGTGATTTCTATGGTCATTAGGTTCAAAACACACCATTTGCCAAAGATTTTATCCCCAAAATCATTTTAGCATAATTTTTATATCCTAAACAAGCATACATAAGTTTCTGCAAAAACAAACATTTTACGAGAAGCTTTTTACTAAACAAAGTGCATGGCTGGCTAGGGCTTGATTTTCTGAATCCATCGATATAAAGTTTGCAAAAATTGGACGTGTGGTTGGAAAGTTATAGATTTTACAAAATGGAACATCTAATAGAAAGTTTTCTGGCTTTAAAATCAAACAGAGGCCACGTGGCTAAATATTATTCGCTCGTACCGGTTCGCACGGATAAATCTTCCTGGACCGTCAGATCTAAGTGGCTACGCACGGTGCAGATCAAAAGATACCCTTTCGTTCACGTTCTATCGCAGCGCTACGATTAAGATCCTACGGTTGCTATGCGTTCGACCACTAAGCAGCGGCGCTGGCGCGGCGGCGAGCGGCGGAGGCGCTCTGACTACGGCGTCGCGGCGGTTACAGGAAGCGAGGGAGAGAAGGGTGTGGCTCACCAGGTTCGCAGCGTCGTGGGGAAGCTCAAGGAGGTTGTCGTTGCTGAAGGGGCGCACGGAGTCGACCGAGATTCCTCGCCGTAGTTCTGCCTGTCGTCGGGCTTGCACTGGCGTCGTCGAGGACGTTGCTACAGCGCACGGGAGAGGGTACAAAGGGTGCTATTAGACACGTAGAAGGGTAGAGAATACGGGTGCATCAAATAGAGGGAGCGGCGTGGTCGGACGTTACCAGTAGAGCTCGTCGGAGTTGGAGCAGACGGTGGCGGCGTCTGGCGTCGTCGCTGTCAAGGCTGAGGGGCACGCGCGAGCGAGCTGCAGATGCAGAAAGATGCGCCAGGGCCTAAGGAACTTGCCTGTGTGCTCAGGGAGGCAAGGGGTGGCGCGGGGTCGCCGGAATCGGCAGGGAAAGCCGTCGGTGATAGTGAGGTTCGGAGAGGAATTAGGGCGGCCTGGGGGCGTGCTAAGGTGGGGCGACAGAGGAGAAGGAGCGAGGAGGGGGAGACGTTTTAACGTGCGTGGTCGCAGAGGGTAAAGGCAGCATCAATGCCACGAATTAAAGCGAGCATTCATCGGCGGAAACAGCCGGCGAGGTAAGGGGAGAAGGAGTCGCGGCAGGTGAGGAAGAAAGCTATGGAGTGGGACCCGGTTGTCTGCGAGTGAGAGAGAGTGGAGGTGGGTCCAGGAAATCAGCGAGTGAGTGGGTCGAGTCCTAGGTGCGAATCGTTTTTCTGCGGGGTGAGAGGGACTGGACTGTTGGGCTTAGTGGGCTGGGCTGGCTTTTTTTTTATTCTGTTTGTTTTTCTCTTTTTCCATTTGATTTTCTATTTTGAAATTCAACCAAACAATTCAAACATTCAAATCAATCAACTTCCACCAAACTTTGTATTGGTTTTAGTTTTGTTTATCAACACAAAGCAAAGTCCAAAAATAAAATAATATTTTTATTCTTTTTAGGGTCCATTAATAATTAAATAAATAGACCTTGATTATTAATTCAAATAAGTTTTTTTTATTAAACTCTCCATTTGCAATCTAAATAATATTAAAACCAAATCAGTAGGTTTTATTTGAAAATATAAAATACTTGGAAAACTTGTTTGAAATAATTTAACAAGTTTTGATGTTTAATTAAAATGGTAAAACCTTTATTTTAATCAAATTGGATATTAATAAATCCTCATTATTTTGTTTCAATAACCCTTTACTCCTTTGATCAAAACAAAATACTTTACTTCAAAAACTTGGCCAAGGTTTAATTTGGCTCTATAAAAATAGTCCTTATTTATATTTCTACCTTTTCATTTGAAAGTCAAATCTTTTTATTAAAAGCTCCAAAAATAGTATTTCCAAATATTTTAACTTTATTGCCTATTCATCTTTTTAAATCCCTTTAGGATTTTATTTGATCCAAATAGGTTTGAAGGTTTCCAATTGGAATCAAAAGTTTCTTCTCACCCTGAAAAATCAACAAAGTTTTATTTTATTTATTTATTTTTCACATTACAAGATTTGGAAAATCTTGGGATGTGACAGTCTCCCACTTGCACTAGAGTCAACTAATCTAGATTACATGGTAATATACCGAACACCCATGGCGGTTTGGTGTTGGTCATGTTTTGCCCTCGGGAGAGGTTTAGTCAATGGATCCGCCACATTCAGATCTGTGTGTACTTTGCAAATCTTTATGTCACCATGTTGGACATGATCTCGAATAGCGTGAAAACGCAGCTTGATATGCTTCAGCTTCTCGTGTGACCTTGGTTCTTGCGCATTGGCTATGGCGCCCATGTTATCACAGTAGATAGACATTGGGTCCAGCACACTTGGAACCACACCGAGCTCTATAATGAACTCCTTCATCCATATCGCCTCTTGTGAAGCCTCCGAAGCAGCTATGTATTCCGATTCAGGTGAAGATCTCGCCACAACGCTTTGCTTTGAACTCCTCCAGCTCACCGCTACACCATTCAAAGTAAATACGTATCCAGATTGTGATTTAGAATCATCCGGATCGGTGTTCTAACTAGCATCGGTGTAACCATTAACAACGAGTTGTTCATCACCTCCATAAGAAAGAACCATATCCTTAGTTCTTATCAAGTACTTAAGGATATTTTTGACCGCTATCCAATGATCTACTCCTGGATCACTTTGATATCTAATAGTTAAACTAATAGCATATGCAATGTCGGGTCTAGTATACATAGCATGGCATACATGATAGATCCTATGGCTGAGGCATAGGGAGTCTTACTCATCCTTTCTCTATCTTCTGCCATAGCTGGAATTTGAGTTTTACTCAAGGTCGTATTGGGCAACATGGGCAAGAACCCTTTCTTGCTATCTTCCATTCCAAACCTCTTTAGAACTTTGTCCAAATATGTACTCTATGAAAATGATATTAGGCATCTCGATCTATATCTATAAATCTTTATGCCTAATATGTAAGCTGCTTCGCCAAGATCCTTCATTGAAAAACTATTATTCAAATAATCTTTGACACTATTAAGAAGGTCTACATCATTCCCAATCAACAATATGTCGTCCACATATAGTACTAGGAATTCTATAGAGCTCCCACTCACTTTCTTGTAAATACAAGCTTCTTCATAAGTTTGTATAAAACCAAAACTTTTGATTACCTTATCAAAACGTTGATTCCAACTTCGGGATGCTTGCTTCAATCCATAAATGGATTGTTGAAGTTTGCATACCTTGTTAGCATCTTTAGGTTCGACAAAACCTTTGGGTTGTACCATATATAACTCTTCATCAATGTCTCCATTGAGGAACGCCGTTTTGACATCCATCTGCCATATCTCATAATCATAATATGCAGCGATTGCTAATAAAATCCTCACAGACTTTAGCTTCACTACCAGTGAGAAAGTCTCATCGTACTGACTCATTGAATTTTTCGAAACCCTTTTGCGTCAAGTCAACCTTTATAGACACTAACATTACCATCAACATTTGTTTTCTTCTTGAAAATCCATTTGTTCTCGACAGCCTTTCGGCCATCCGGTAAGTCCATACTTGGTTTTCGTACATGGATCCAATCTCGTATTTCATGGATTCTTGCCATTTATTGGAATTTGGGCTTATCATTGCTTCCTCATATGTCGCAGGGTCGTCTGTGTTGTCCACCAACTTGACACTCATAATGGGATCATACCAATCGGGGGTGGTACAAGTTCTCGTTGACCTGCGAGGTTTCATAGTAACTTCAACTGAAGTTTCATGATAAACATCATTAGCTTCCTCTCTTATTGGTGCAGGCACCACATGAACTTCTTCTGGTGCTGTGCTACTCTCAAATCCGAGAGAACGTTCGACAACCTCGTCGAGTTCTACTTTCCTTCCAGTCACTTCTTTCGAGAGAAACTCCTTATCTAGAAAGGATCCATTCTTGGCAACGAAGATTTTGTCCTCGGATCTATGATAGAAGGTATACCCAATAGTTTCCTTCGGGTATCCTACAAAGACACATTTTTCCGCTTTGGGTTCAAGCTTGTCGCTCTGTAACTTCTTTACATAAGCTTCGCAACCCCAAACTTCAAGGAGCGACAATTTAGGTTTCTTCCCAAACCATAATTCATACGGTGTCGTTTAAACGGATTTAGATGGTGCCCTATTTAAAGTGAATGCGGATGTTTCTAATGCATAACGCCAAAAACGATAGCCGTAAATCTGTAAGTGACATCATAGAACAAACCATATCTAAGAGAGTCCGATTACGATGTTCGGACACACCATTAAGTTGTGGTGTTCCTGGCGGTATCAATTGTGAAAGTATTCCACATTTCTTCAAGTGGTCACCAAACTCGTAACTTAGATATTCACCTCCACGATCAAATCGTAGAAATTTAATATTCTTGTTACGTTGATTCTCCACTTCACTTTGAAATTTCTTAAACTTCTCGAAAGTTTCAGACTTCATGTTTCATGAAATAGATATACCCATATCTACTCAAGTCATCCGTGAAAGTAAGAACATAACGATAACCACCGCGCGATGCTACACTCATCGGGCCACACACACCGGTATGTATGATTTCCAATAAGTCCGTAGCTCGCTCCATCATACCAGAAAATGGAGTCTTAGTCATTTTAACCATCAGACATGCTTCACATCTTTCAAGTGATTCGAAATCAAGTGATTCAAGAAGTCCATCGGAATAGAGTTTCTTCATACGCTTCACTCCAATGTGACCAAGATGACAGTGCCACATATAGGTCGAGTTATCGCTTAATTTCAAACATTTAGCTTCAATGTTATTAACATGTGTATTCCTACAATCGAGATTCAACAAGAATAGACCATCTATCAAAGGTGCATGTGCATAAAGCATATTACTCGTATAAATCGAACAACCATTATTCACGGACTTAAACAAGTAACCATCTCGCAATAAACATGATACGGATATAATTTTCATGCTCAACGTAGGCACCAAATATCAATTATTTAAGTATAAAGCTAGTCCCGATGGTAGATGAAGAGGTAGCGTGCAGACCGCGATCACATCAACATTTGATACATTTCCAACGCGCATCATCACCTCGTTCTTCGCTAGTTTTCGTCTATTCTGCAGCATCTATTTCGAGTTACAAATATGAGCAACCAAACCAGTATCAAATACCCAGGCACTACTATGACTACTAGTGAGATACACATCAATAACATGTATATCGGATATACCTTTCTTCTTGATGTTGCCGTTCTTAAGATCTTCCAAGTACTTAGGGAAATTCTGCTTCCAGTGACCTTCTTCCTTGTAGTAAAAGCACTCAGTATCAGGCTTAGACCCGGACTTGGTCTTCTTCGCCGGCGTGGTAAATTTCTTACCGCCCTTCTTGAAGTTTCCCTTTTTTTGGACTTGCCTTGCCTTTTGAATTTGGTGGTCTTATTGACCAGCAACACTTGGTGCTCTTTCTTGATCTCCACTTCCGAAAATTTTAGCATGGAGAAGAGTTCAGGTAACGACTTGTACATGTTTTGCCTATTGTAGTTCATCACAAAGTTCTTGTAACTTGGTGGTAGTGATTGGAGGACACGGTGAATCCCCAAAGCATTAGGAATCACTATACCCAAGCTTTGGAGCTTACTTGCGTGCCCAGACATCTTAAGCACATGCTCGCTGACGGAGCTGCCCTCTTCCATTTTGAAGTTAAATAACTTTTCAGCAGCTTCATAACTCTCAACTGCCGCGTGAGCCTCAAATATCATTTTCAGTTCACGGACAATATCATGTGGGTCAAAGTTGTCAAACCTTTTTTGAAGTTCCGATTCCAAACCATACACAATAGCACACTGAACTATGGAGTACTGATTCTTCCGAGTGAGGAAAACATTCTTCACCTCATCGGTAGCATCAACTGCAGGTGGATCACCCAGCGGTGCATCCAGCACATAGGTCAAATTACCAGCATTGAGGACAATCCTCAAGTTGCGGAACCAATCCGCGAAGTTTCTTCCATTGTTTTTTAAATTTTATTTCTCTAGGAATGCATTAAAATTGATGGTAGGGGCCGCCATTGATCTACAACATATTTGCAATAGTTTAGACTAAGTTTATAACAAATTGAGTTCTAATTAATAGTTAAATTAATATAGGTGAACTCCCACTCAAAACAATATCCCTCACATTGTTTTAGTGATCACACGAACCAAATCCAGCACATCAAAACCGATCATCACGAGAGATGATGTAGTTTTAATGGTGAACAATCAACATGTTCATCATATCTATTATATGACTCATGCTTTAACTTTCGGTGATCCGTATTCCGAGACCATGTATGTACATGCTAGGCTCGTCAAGATCAAACCTTAGCTTCCGCATGAGCAAATCTGGCTTGCTCCCGTTGTATACACTTGCAGAATCTAACACACCCGATCATCACGTGGTGCTTCGAAACAACGAGCTTTGACAACGGTGCCTACTAAGTATGAACACTTTATAACTTGAAATTTTGTGAGAGGTATCATCTTATAATGCTACCGTCGTGAACTAAGTAATACAAGATGCATAAAAGGATTAACATCACATGCAATTCAATATATGTGATATGATATGGCCTTTCTTCTTATGCTTCGGATCTCCATATTCAAGCATGAATATGATCTCCATCATCACCGGCGTGGCGTCAAGATCAATGGCACCGCTCCATGGTTGTCGTCCACCAACATCAACTATTACAACTACTTTGAATAATAGACGTGCAGGTCTTAACAAAATTAAAAGATAACCATAAGGCTCCTGCCGGTTGCTACTTACAATAAGGAACATTGCATACATCATATATAATCACAATCATGGCCATATCACATCACAACACACCCCTGCAAAATAAAGTTAGACACCTCTAATTTTCTTTGCATGTTTTACATGGTTTGGGGCTTTCAATAAGTGTCGTTCTAACTTATGAACAAGAACCACAACGTTGATACTAGTATTGTCAATCACCCATTGTAAATTGAATCTTCACTATGTTGGGAGAAACAGGCACCCGCAAAGCCACTTATGCAATACAAGTTGCATGTCAAGCGTGGAGCAAGTCTCATGAACGATGTCATGCAAGGTTAGCCCGGGTCGCTTCATCCCACCATCCCGCAAGATGCAAAGTACACAAGAAGCAATCGACAACAAAAGCATCAACGACCATAATGACCATTGTGTTCTACTCGTGCAACAGATCTACATATAGACACGGCTTTGATACCACTACAGGGGTTCGTAGCATGGAAAACAAAAAATTTCTACCGCATGAACACACACAAGCCAAGATCTATCTACTAGATTGTAGCAACAAGTCGATTAGAGTACTCACCCTCGAAGATTCCAAAGCGGTTAACGAGAGCAGATTCTCGTGGGTGATGTAGTTGTACACTTGCCGATCTCAAGATCGCGTAGACGATCCTTCTGGCGCTGCGTTCTGGCAGCGCTTCTGCAGTCGGTCACACGTTCGGTACTCGATTAAGACCTTCCTCTCCCTTGTTCCAGTAAGCAGCGGAGGTTGTAGTTCTCTCCTCGCGATTCCGGCATCACGACAGCGTGGTGTCGAAAGTAGAGGGAAGATCCCGCAGGGCTTCGCCTAAGCCTGTGTGAGTTATGGTGGAGAAATAGGGTTTACCCAACAATCTAGGGTGTAGAAGCCAAAGAGGAGGAGGCGTAGCCGGTAGTGGCTAGAGCGGCGGCGGCTAGCCGTCGGCGGCGCGAAGCGGCACCACGGCGGCAGCAGGCGGCCGCAGCTTGGGTGGTGGTGGTGTGTGGAGGGGGCATCGCCTCCCCTGTATTTATGAGAGGGAGGGGAATCTTGGGAGAGGTGAGTTTGAATCCTTCCCCAACTCCCTCTCCTACTAGGCTTGTGGTGGAGGGAGAGAAGGATTCTCTTCTTCCTCCACTAGGAAACATTGTGCTAGTTTGACTTTTCAAACTTGCCTTTTGACTTTCAATTTCAGAGTTTGATTTTACTCTTTATTTGCACAGCCCTTTGACCTAGGACATGATGCAACCATTCCACTTAGTCATGACACATTTATTCACCCTTACCCTTCCGGTCCGGTGAACCTTGTAGATCCTTCTAGATCATTCCGGTGAAAACTCCGAAATCATTCCCGAACTCTAGAATTGGACTTTCCTGATATGAATCTTATTCTCCGGACCATTCCGGATCTCCTCGTGATATACCGGATCCCATCCGAGACTCCGAACAACATTCGGTCTCCCTACTTACATTCCATATCTACTAAACAACATGGAATCCTTAAGTGTGTCTCCCTATGGTTCGTGAATTATGCAGACATGACCGAGACTCTCCTCCGATTAATAACCAATAGAGGAATCTAGAAATTCATATGGTTCCCACATATTTCTATGATTACTTTGCGATCGAATGAACCATTTACATAGGATACCAATTTCCCTCTGTCTCGCGATATTTTACTTATCCGAGGTCTGATCGTCGGTATCTCTGCATACCTAGTTCAACCTCGTTACCGATAAGTACTATTTTCTCATTCCCGTGATATGTGATCCCTTGTGAGACAGTCACATGCTTGCAAGATAATTGGATGAAATTCCACCGAGAGGGCACGAAATATATCTATCTGTCATATCGATGGACAAATCTCACTCTTGATCCATGTGCCTCAACACATACTTTCCGAACACTCAATGCCACCTTTATAGCCACCCAGTTACGGTGTGGTGTTTGATGTCATCAAAGCATCCTTCCGGTGATGGTGATTAGCATGATATCATGGTCGAAGGAATTAGGTTACTATGTATCAAAAATCTTATAGCAAACAAACTATTGAAATGACTTGATATTTATGCTACGCTTATCTATAGGAGTATGTCCATCATACCATTCTCCTAATGATATGATCTTGTTGTTAACAACATCTCAATGTTCATGATCCAGAAACCATGATCATCTATTAACTAACAAGCTAGTATTATAAAGAGGCTTTACTAGGGACTCTAATTAGTTTACAAATCACACAAGTATTAATGTTTCCGGTTAATACTATTATAGCATGAATGTAAACATTTATCATAAACACAAAGATATAATAATAACTACTTTTATTATTGCCTCTAGGGCATATCTCCAACACACCATGCTCAACGTCCTTCACTCTACCATTGACAAAGACGTTGCCGACATGGTCCTCGCGAGAGATCACACAGCTCATGAGATGTGGCTTGCGGTCGTCGACCTCTGATAGCTCCCAAGTGTAGGAGATCAGTTGTAGTACATTTCAATAAAGAAAGGTTGTCGAACCCACGAGGATCTGAGGGTATTGGTTAGCAAATTTTACAAAAATAATAATAGTAAATGCAGTAGATTTGGTGTTTTGGGTGTGTAGTTTGCAAGAATATAAAGTGCTAAAATTAAATAGCAATAAGTAAATGCTCTCAATGAGAGAAAGCCCAATCCTCTATGCAGCAAGAGGACAAGCTCAAGTGTGTGTGTGTGAACTTATATGTGACAAGCGTTCCCGAGGGCAGCATGGATTTACTTAGCATAAATATTTCTACATAATATGGTGAATATGTCATAAAGTTTCATTTCCTTAGGGCGGAGCATAAATTAGGTGCAACCATAAATATGAGCAAAACACACCACTTATGATGGGTCCTAGAGCCGTTCACATGAACATCTAAGAATCATTAAGACATAAATGTCCCACCATAGTAATAAGTTCATTGGTCCCCAACATATAATCCATCCAATGCAACTCAAAGTATTGGAAAACGGTTTCTGTCAATCTCGTCCCTTCCAACCCCTATCATTGCATCAAAGTATTATCCTATGAGCCCATATAGATGAAGTAATATGCAGTCGACGTTCACATAAAACCATCATAGAACAATATAAAAGATAAAAACTGGACTACATACCCATTGCATATTAGATGGAAATCATAGCCAATTCATCCTATGCCCTCAGAAACATGGGTATCTACTCACAAGTGGAAAACATGATATGGATCAGTAGCATATGGAATACAATATAATCTGAAAATATAATCTCTCCACCAAATAAAGACAAGATGCCAATCACAAACATGTAAATAGCCCTTAAACCAATATTCCGGGTTCAATCAATCACAAAATATGAGGGGAATGAGATGGATCTTGGAGATGGTGATGGTGATGATGATGGTGCTGGTGGAGATGTTGATGGAGAGGCCTCCCCTTACGCCTAGGAGGAGAGGTGATGACGATGGCATCGATTTCCCCCTCACCGGAGGCTCCGGTGCAGCAGGATGTGCCCTCTCTCGGAGTAGGAGAGGACTTTCGTCTCCGCCGAATATGTGATAGGGCATGGTACGGTGCTAGATATAGGATATAGCTACCACATGCGGTAAAAATCTCACTAGAGGATGGCGTAGACACGTGTACATAAGAGCTCGAGGGGCTCCCATGGCGATTCCCCGCCGTGCCCCTCCCAGACCCCCTACGCGGGCCTTGTCCTGACCTCCACTATCACAACCCCCACTGTTTCGACCCCCATATCTGTTCCTCGGGCGCGTGGCGGGTGTAGCATGCGAACCCCACCTGTGTGCGGCGTGCGGTTTATGTTTCCGCCATGTGCGGGTGCCGACAGTACTTCTTCGTCCACCTACTCAACTCCGACGGCTGCCTCGCCTACTCCGACTTCGACTCCATCCTCGCCCCCGCTCGCTCGCCTCCTTTCGGCGAGGAAATCCACCACGCATCGCTTGACGCTGGCGATCCCAACCTATGGAGAGGAGGATGAGCCGGGTTGCAGCTCAACTCCTTGCATGAAAGGGGTTTGGACCTCGCTTGAGGAGGAAGGTGGAGCGCGAGGGCACTTCGTCAACGGCAGGCGCAATCCTTCACCAATCGATCGACTGGAGGATGAAGGGGATTCGACAAGCTCGTTCGACAAGAGGAAATTTTGAGACCCTGATGCTGGAGATTGGTACATCGACTCCTTCGACATCTCCGGCGTTGTTAGAGGGATCGGGGAGGATTCCGCATTACGACCTACGAAATGTGTGGCGCTTTTGCAGGCTCGGCGACTGCTTGAACAACCTGCATCAAGTTCTACAATGCGCTGCAGAAACCCCAACTCCGGTGGTGATGGAGAAGAGGAAGCATGGTCGCCCTCGAGGATCTTTGACTAGGAAGATAGCTTCAAGGTCGGCTCCATCATCATCGGAGGCGGGGGATCATGACATGTTTTTGCTTCCTCTGCAACCAGAGCAGGGGAAGTTCTCCTTCCGAGATGTGATGGCGACGAAAACTTTACTAGCTCTTAGACAGGGCTCGGTCAACGTGGGTGTTGTCGTGTGCACACACCTAGAGGGGAGACAAGGCCCCAGGAATCCATGCTATTAGAAAGTGAGCCACATGGCCTTGAGCTCACGTGTGCTAGAGTTGATGACGACGCTGACAGAGCATGTGGATTTTTCTTCGAACAAATCTAGGAAGACGAAGATACCAATCCTAGGGTTTGGGCTCCTACAACTAACCCACCCTCCCTCCTTGTCTGGATCCAGAAAGAGCTTGTCCGAAGCCGCTCCTTCGGTGGCGGCTGACTGTTTTCCTCTTTAACCTAAAGACGAACCAGACCTGAGATCCAGTTTACTCCTAAGCTCTAAGAGTTGGAAATAGAGGCCCAAGACTTTGTTTGCACAGATCCTTGAAGCTTGTGTCATGGCAGAGAAAGGGCGAGTCAGAGGAAGAGGGAGGGGTGGAAATAACAGAGGAGAGCAATGACTGCAGATGCCTCTGCAGCAAAATCAGCAACCCCCTTTTGGGTATGGATTTTAGCACCCCCCTAACCAGCATGCCCAGATGCTTACCCCTCAGTATGGTTCTTTTCCTCCTTTTGGTTTTACTCCTTGGCAATATGGGCACCCCCAACCCTGCTTTCCAGGGGAAATTTCTAGTGCCTTGGCAGCAGCCACGTCCAGGGTTTGCTAGGCAATGGATGCCTCCTCAACAGATGGTGCAACCCCCACTGCAAAAGAATCAGGGGAATAACCGCATCTCACAGCCTATGAAGAATCAGAAGTATAAGAATAAGGATACATGTAAGATAATTCCAAGTCCCAGGACAGTGCCCCTCATTCGACTGCTTCAGTTGATTCAGGTTCTGCTGCTAATGAGAAGAATGATGCATATGCTGAGGTGATGTGCTACAACTGTGGTGAGGTAGGACATCACAAATCTGTCTATATCTCTCCAAAATCTTGCTTTATCTGCAGTTCTCTAGAACATGAGGTGGAGGCCTGCCCAGTCAAAAACAACCACAATAGATTGCTAAGTTTGTTGGTAGTGCTGCATCAAGATTGGGATTCTATCACATTGAGCTGCCTTTCCGGACTTTTGAGATACCCCCTCCAAATAATGTTGGCCTAGTTTATGTGAATCAAGGGAGCATTACAAAAGATAAGCTGTGCCAGAATCTGGCCACTGTGTACAAAACCAACTGGCCTTGGCAAATCAGATTCCTGGATGAGTGGTCCTTCCTGGTAAAATTACCATCTCACCTCAAAGTTGATGAGATTGCTGGGTATTCCATCTTTGGTCTCCCTAAGTATGGTGTTTTTGTCAAGGTCCATGTGTGGAATGGTGCTCTAGATTACTATGCTGAGCTCTAGGATGTTTTGTTGGAATTATGCCCTAGAGGCAATAATAAAGATGTTATTATTATAATTCTTGTTCATGATAAAGTTTATATTCCATGCTAGAATTGTATTAAGCGGAAACTTTAATACTTGTGTGGTTTATGAACAACACCGTGTCCCTAGTATGCCTCTATGGACTAGCTCATTGATTAATGATGGTTAAGGTTTCCTAACCATAGACATGAGTTGTCAATTAATAATGAGATCATATCATTGGGAGAATGATATGATGGACAGACCGAAACTAAGCGGAGCAATTAGATCGTGTCATCATGTTCATCTTTGCGAAGCTTTTCTTATGTCAAATATTGTATTCCTTAGACCATGAGATAATGCAACTCCCTGGTCTTGGATGAAAGCTTTGAGGTCATCAAACGTCATCCTATGAGAGGGTGATCATAAAGGTGTCTCTCAGGTGATCGGAAAGTACCTGTTGGGTTGTATATATCGAGATGGGATTTGTCCCTCCCAAGTCGGAGATATATACTTCGGGCCCACTCGGTAATCGATATCAACACCGCTTGCAAGCAAGTGGTTAAGGAGTTAATCACAAAGTGATATCGGATTACGAAACGAGTAAAGTACTTGATGTGAACGAGATTGAACTAGGTATGACGGTACCGACGATCAAATCTCGGGCAAGTAAAATATCGCAGGACGAAGGGAATATATATATGGGATTGATTGAATCCTGGCATCGTGGTTCATCCGATATGATCATCGATGAATGTGTGGGAGTCAATATGGGTTTCCAGACCCCGCTGTTGATTATTGATATAAGATCATGTCTGCATGTTCTCGAACCCGAAGGGTCACACACTTAACGTGTCTCGACGCTAGGATAGATTGGATAATTGGTTTATGAGTTTTTGTTCGGAGTCTCGGATGGGATCCGGGACATCACGAGAGGTTCCGGAATGGTCCGGAGAATAAGATTCATATAAGGCAATGCAGTTTTTGGAGTTCGGAATTGTTTCGGGTTAATCGGTATTGTACCGGAAGCTTCTAGAACCTTCCGGAAGGGGACCAACGTGGCCCCGCCTGTCGGGAGGGGGAATGGGACTATGAGGGAGTTCCCTGGCCGCATTGGGCCAGGGGCACAAGGCCCCGTTGGGCCCAGCCGGACAAACCCTAGGAAAGCTTCTAGAAGGGGGGGGGGGAACTTGCCCCCCACTCCTCCCTCCTTACCCGCCGGCCTAGGGCTTGGGGGAGGGGCTAGGGCTGGCGCCCACCCCTCTATATATAGAGGGATGGGGCGCACCCTCCCCCCAGACCTCCTCCACAACCCTAGCCGCCCTGCTGCCCTCCTCTCTCTCTCCCTCCCGACTGCACGTAGGCGAAGCCCTGCTGCAGAAACTCTCCACCACTTGCACCGCGCCGTCGCATTGTAGATCCAATCCGTCTCTCCACCATACTTGCTGGACCGAGGAAGGAGGAGACGTCGAGGTGCCGCACGTGTGCATCTCTCTGAGTCATCGCCACTTGCGGTGTTAGATCGGATCGGATCGCGAGGAGGAGAAGCGAGTACGACTACATCACCCACGTTCCGACGAACGTTCCGTTGTGCGAATCTTCAAGGGTATGAAGATCTCATCTAACCCCCCTCGTTGTTTGCATCTCCTAGATTAGATCTTGGCTTTCCCGTTCGCATCCGTAGAATTTTTTTGATTTACTATGCTGCGAAACCCTTCAGTGGTATCAGAGCTAGATCTATGCGTAGATGTGTTTCACGAGTAGAACGCAACATGGTTGTTGCGGGCGTTGATGTTTTCTGTTGCAAGCCTCTTGTTTGTGTTCTTCTTATGACGCGGGATAGTGAGATTGAAGCGGTCCAGGCCAACCTTACGCGACGTCGTTCGCGAGACCGGCTCCGCACTTGACGTGTGGCTTGTTCCACACATGCGGCTGGTGGATGCCAGTTTCTCTCACTATAGTTGTCATGGGATTTACACTGGAGTTTGGCAACCATAATATCACCGTTGTGGCTTTTCGTCGGTAAGAATCGTTCTTAGCTTGCTACTCCCATAAGCCACGTAAAACATGCAACAACAAAGTAGAGGCGTCTAACTTGTTTTTGCAGGGAGTGTTTTCTGTGATATGGTATGGCCCAAGATGTGATGTGTATGTTGTATGCAATGATCATGTTTTGTAATGTTTCACGACTTGCATGTCGATGAGTACACAACCGGCAGGAGCCATATGGTTGTATTTATAATTGTGTATGACCTGTGTGTCAACTTCTTATACGCCATGTAATAGCTTTACTTTATCGCTAAGTAGTTAGCAATAGTTGTAGTTGCTATTCGTGGTGGAGGCAATCATGGTGGAGTGATGGAGATCATGCCGGCACGCATAAGATGGAGATCATTGCGCGAAGATTGGCTATACCATGTCACATAAAGTTATATGCATGTGATGTTTATCCTTTTATGCATCTTATTATGCTTAGATCGCGACGGTAGCATTATAAGATGATTACTCACTTAAAGATCAAGATAAAACTGTGTTCTCCCCATGTATGCACCGTTGCGAAAGTTCGTCGTGTCCAAGCATCACGTGATGATCGGGTGTTATAGACTCTACGTTCACATACAACGGGTGCAAGCCAGTTTTGCACACGCGAAAATACTTGGGTTTGACTTGACGAGCCTAGCATGTACAAACATGGCCTCGGAACACAAGAACCGAAAGGTTAAGCATGAGTCATATGAATGATATGATTGACACTTTGTTGTCCACCATTGAAACCACATCTCTTCTCGTGAAGATCAGATTAGGTGTGGTGAATTTGGATCATGTTCACTAAACAACTTGAGGGATGTTGAATTTAGTGGGA
Source organism: Avena longiglumis (assembly GCA_030063025.1). Taxonomy (NCBI): domain Eukaryota; kingdom Viridiplantae; phylum Streptophyta; class Magnoliopsida; order Poales; family Poaceae; genus Avena; species Avena longiglumis. Next base: position 578,355,669 of record CP125976.1, on the reverse strand, counting down.
GTTCATCTAGTAATTTGATTAAAGTTGAACTAGTTATCATGAACATAGTCTAATTTGTACTTGCAAACATTGTAGATCAAATGGCTAAGTCCAACTTCAACTTCAACGTTTTTGCTGAGAAAGAAAAGCTTAGAAACAATGGGTCTAACTTCACCATCTGGTTCCGCAATCTGAGAATCATTCTCTCTGGCGATCAAAAGGACTATGTCCTTGAGAATGCGCTAGGTGATGCCCCTGCTGTAGATGCGCCGGCTGATGAGAAAGCTGTCTATCAGTCGCACAAAGATGATTATGGTGTGATTAAGAGCACCATGTTGTTTGCTATGGAATCGGACCTTCAAAATCGTTTTGAAGACTATCCCGGGCCCTTTGAGATTCTTGAGGAGCTGAAAACTATGTTTCAGACTCATGCCCGTTCTGAGAGATATGAGATCTCTGAGAAATTCTTTAACTGCAAGATGGAGGAAGAGAGTTCCGTTAGTGAGCACGCCATAAAGATGTCGGGCTACACTCAACGCCTTGAGCAACTGGACTGCAAGATTCCAGAGGAGATCAAGATTGACAGGGTTCTACAATCACTCCCTCCCAGCTACAAAAGTTTTGTAGTGACTCACAATCAGATTGGTTCCACTGATACGATCACCGAGCTCTTCGCAAAGTCAAGGTCATGAGGTGGACATCAAAAAGGATAATCATGTGTTGATGGTCAACAATCCCCCCACCTTCAAGAAAGGTAAGGTTGCAAAGAAGCCCTTCAATAAAGGCGGAGGCAAGCGCGTTGCCCCTGCTGAGAAGAAGCTCAAGTCTGGACCCAAGCCGGACACTGAGTGCTTCTATTGCAAGGACAAGGGTCATCGAAGCGCAATCGTCAAGTACTTAGCGGACAAGAAGGCTGGCACCATCAAAGGTATATTTGATATACATGTTATTGATGTTTTCCTTACTAGCCCTCGTTGTAGTGCACAGGTATTTGATACCGGTTCGCTAATATTTGTAACTCAAACAGAGCTACGGAATAGATGGCTTGCGAGGATGAGGTGATGATGCGCTGGCAACGGATCAAGAGTTGATGTGATGGCCGTCACGCTCTCCTTAGTTTTACCTTCGGATCAGTTTTAAACCTTAATAAGTGTTATTATGTGCCCGTTGAGCATGAACATTATTTCGGATCGTGTTTATTGCAAGACGGTTATTCATTTAAATCGGAGAATAATGGTTGTTCTATTTATATGAGTAACATCTTTTATGGTCATGCACCTGTTGTGAATGGTTTATTTCTTCCGAATCTCGAAAGGGATGAAACACATCCATAACATTGAGGCTAAGAGATGCAAAGTAGATAGTGATAGTACTACTTATTTGTGGTAATCGCTCAGGTCATATTGGTGTAAAGCGCATGAAGAAACTCCATTCGATGGACCTTTGGAGTCTCTTGATTTTGAATCATTTGACACATGCGAACCATGCCTCATGGGCAAGATGATCAAAACCCCGTCTCCAATGATGGAGCGAAAGCAGACTTGTTGGAAATCATACATACCGATGTATGCATCGATGAGTGTTTCGACGCGCGGTGGATATCGCTATTTTCTCACTTTTACCGATGACTTAAGTAGATATGGGTATATCTATTTAATGAAACATAAATCTGAAACATTTGAAAAGTTCAAGGAATTTCAGAATGAAGTGGAGAACCATCGTAACAGAAAGATTAAGTTTCTACGATCCGGTCGTGGAGGTGAATATTTGAGTTATGATTTTCTCACGCATCTTAAAGCAAGCGGAATTGTTTCGCAACTCTCGCCACCCGGAACACCACAGCGCAATCATGTGTCTAAACGCCGGAATCGAACTCTATTAGATATGGTTCGATCGATGATGTCTCTTACTGATTTGCCGTTATCATTTTGGGGTTATGCATTAGAAACCGCTGCATTCACTTTAAATAGGGCACCATCTAAATCCGTTGAGACGACACCGTATTCACTATGATTTGGTGCTAAACCTAAGTTGTCGTTTCTTAAAGTTTGGGGATGCGAAGCTTACGTCAAGAAGTTGATGCCGGACAAGCTCGAACCCAAAGCGGAGAAATTCGTCTTCATAGGATACCCTAAGGAAACTATTGGGTATACCTTCTATCACAAAACCGAAGGCAAAGTGTTTGTCGCAAAGAACGGTTCCTTTCTTGAGAAGGAGTTTCTATCGAAAGAAGTGAGTGGGAGGAAAGTAGAGCTAGACGAGGTTGTTGAACCTTCTCTTGAGTTGGAGAGTAGCGCAACACCTAAAATTGTTCCAGTGCCGCCCGCACCAACAATAGAGGAAGCTAATGACAAGGATCATGAAGCTTCGGACGATGCTGCTACTGAACGTCGCAGGTCGACAAGGTCACGTGCCCCTCCTGAGTGGTACGGCAACCCTGTCTTAACTGTCTTATTAGTAGACGACAGTGAACCTGCGAACTATGAGGAAGCGATGATGAGCCCAGACTCTAAGAAATGGCTAGAGGCCATGAAATCCGAATTGGGATCCATGAGCGAAAACCAAGTATGGACTTTGGTGGACCCTCCTAGCGACTGAAAGGCCCTTGAGTGCAAATGGATTTTCAAGAAGAAAATGGACGCGGATGGTAATGTTACCGTCTATAAAGCATGACTTGTCGCGAAAGGTTTTCAACAAGTTCAGGTGTTGACTACGATGAGACTTTCTCTGCCGTAGCGATGTTTAAGTCCATTCGGATTTTATTAGCAATTGCTGCGTTTCATGATTATGAAATATGGCAGATGGATGTCAAGATTGCGTTCCTCAATGGCAACATTGATGAAGAGTTGTATATGATGCAACCCGAAGGTTTTGTCGATCCTAAGGATGCTGATAAAGTGGGCAAACTTCAGCGTTCCATTTATGGACTGAAGCAAGCATCTCGGAGTTGGAACCTTCGTTTTGATCAAGTGATCAAGAGCTTTGGATTTGTTCCAAATTGCTATGAAGCTTGTATCTACAAGAAAGTGAGTGGGAGCTCAGTGACATTTCTAGTACTATATGTGGATGACATATTGATTATTGGAAATGACATTAATATGCTTAACGATGTGAAGAGTTATTTGAACAAGTGTTTTTCAATGAAAGACCTAGGTGAAGGTGCTTATATATTGGGCATCAAAATCTATAGAGATAGACAAAGACGCCTGATAGCTTTAAGCCAGAGTACATACCTAGACAAGGTTCTGAAAAGGTTCAGAATGGATAAGGCAAAGAAAGGTTCAAAGGCCTATGTTGTCGTGTAAGATATTGAGCAAGGCTCGGTGTCCATTACGGTAAATGATAGAGAAGCTATGAGCAAAGTGCCTTATGCCTCGCCATAGGTTCTATCATGTATGCCATGTCTGTACTAGACCGGATGTGTCCAATGCTCTTAGTTTGACGAGCAGATACCGGTGATCCAGAGTGGAACATGGACAGCCGTGAAGAACATCCTAAAGTACCTAAATAGGACTAAAGAAATGTTCTTAGTCTATGGAGGTGATGAACAACTGTCGTAAAAGATTACGTCGACGCTAGCTTCGACATCGACAAGGATGATTCTAAATCTCGCACGTGATACGTTTATATTTTGAATGGAGGAGCTGTGAGTCGGAGAAGCTGCAAGCAAAGCGTGATCGCGATCTACAATAGAAGCGGAATACATGGTCAGCCGAAGGCCAAGTGAAGGAGTTTGGATCAGGAACTTCATCACTGAGCTTGGCGTGGTTCCAAGTGCATTGGACCCACTGGAGATATTGTGTGACAACACTGGCGCCATAGCACTCGCTAAGAAACCAAGATATCATCCAAAGACCAAGCATATCAACCGCAAGTTTCATATAATCCGAGATTATATAGCAGATGGAGATCTAAAGATTAGAAAAGTACATACAGATCTGAATGTCGCAGATCCATTGACTAAACCTCTTCCACGTGAAAAACATGATCATCACCTTAGTGCCATGGGTGTGAGATTGTTGCCAGATGTAAACTAGATTATTGACTCTAGTGCAAGTGGGAGACTGTTGGAATTATGTCCTAGAGGCAATAATAAAGATGTTATTATTATAATTCTTGTTCATGATAAAGTTTATATTCCATGCTAGAATTGTATTAAGCGGAAACTTTAATACTTGTGTGTTTTATGAACAATACCGTGTCCCTAGTATGCCTCTATGGACTAGCTCATTGATTAATGATGGTTAAGGTTTCCTAACCATAGACATGAGTTGTCGATTAATAATGAGATCATATCATTGCGAGAAGGACATACCCAAACTAAGCGGAGCAATTAGATCGTGTCATTGTGTTCATCTTTGCGAAGCTTTTCTTATGTCAAATATTGTATTCCTTAGACCATGAGATAATGCAACTCCCTGGTATTGGATGAAAGCTTTGAGGTCATCAAACGTCATCCTATGAGAGGGTGATCATAAAGGTGTCTCTCGGGTGATCGGAAAGTACCTGTTGGGTTGTATGTATCGAGATGGGATTTGTCCCTCCCAAGTCGGAGAGATATACTTCGGGCCCACTCAGTAATCGATATCAACACCGCTTGCAAGCATGTGGTTAAGGAGTTAATCACAAAGTGATATCGGATTACAGAACGACTAAAGTACTTGATGTGAACGAGATTGAACTAGGTATGACGGTACCGACGATCAAATATCGGGCAAGTAAAATATCGCGAGACGAAGGGAATATATATGGGATTGATTGAATCCTGGCATCGTGGTTCATCCGATATGATCATCGATGAATGTGTGGGAGTCAATATGGGTTTCCAGATCCCGCTGTTGATTATTGATGTAAGATCATGTCTACATGTTCTCGAACCCGAAGGGTCACACACTTAACGTGTCTCGACGCTAGGATAGATTGGATAATTGGTTTATGAGTTTTTGTTCGGAGTCTCGGATGGGATCCGGGATATCACGAGAGGTTCCGGAATGGTCCGGAGAATAAGATTCATATAAGGCAGTGAAGTTTTTGGAGTTCAGAATTGTTTCGGGTTAATCGGTATTGTACCGGAATCTTCTAGAACCTTCCGGAAGGGGACCAACGTGCCCCCCCCTGCCGGGAGGGGGCATGGGCCTATGAGGGAGTGCCCTGGCCGCATTAGTCCAGGGGCACAAGGCCCTATAGGGCCCAGCCGGCCAGACCTAGGGCAAACCCTAGGAAAGCTTCTAGAAGGGGGAGGGAAACTTGCCCCCCACTCCTCCCTCCTTGGCCGCCGGCCTAGGGCTTGGGGGAGGGGCTAGGGATGGCGCCCACTCCTCTATATATAGATGGCTAGGGCGCACCCTCCCCCCACACCTCCTGCACAACCCTAGCCGCCCTGCTGCCCTCCTCTCTCTCTCCCTCCCGACTGCACGTAGGCGAAGCCATGCTGCAGAAACTCTCCACCACTTGCACCACGCCGTCGCGTTGTAGATCCAATCCGTATCTCCACCATACTTGCTGGACCGAGGAAGTAGGAGACGTCGAGGTGCCGCACGTGTGCATCTCTCGGAGGCATCGCCACTTGCGGTGTTAGATCGGATCGGATCGCGAGAAGGAGAAGCGAGTACGACTACGTCACCCACGTTCCGACGAACGTTTCGCCGTGCGAATCTTCAAGGGTATGAAGATATCATCTAACCCCCCTCATTGTTTGCATCTCCTAGATTAGATCTTGGCTTTCACGTTCGCATCCGTAGAATTTTTTTGATTTACTATGCTGCGAAACCCTTCATGTTTGGCTGCAGATCAAAGGACTGAATCAGACTTGGTGTAAATGGCCAACCCTTATGCAATTTGTCAATGCTTTTGGAATTATGCAAGATGTAGACTGGTATGAATTGTTCAGGTCCTTCTATGAAACTGTCAGAGTAAAGATTAAGTGCAGAGATCACACCAAAATCCCTGCTACCAGAATATTTGAGGTTGGTGGAGTGTTGTTCCAGATAAATTTTGCTGTTGAAGGCCCTGCAAGTGTGGTCAATGTGGAGGATGAAGATCCTGATAATATTCATCCTCCTAACCCCGATGAATATAGTGACCAGCAGGAGGATCAGCCACCCGAAGCCAAGAAAAGCTCAGACAAGATGGATATTGATACTAGCACTGGAGGTGGAAAAATTACTAGTGCTCCTACCCCTACCTTGCAAAAGAGTAATGAGAAAAGTGCTTCCAAGAAAAAATCTCTTGCTGCTTTAGCTGACAAAGTTATAGAGGTTGCCAATTGCTACATGAATGACAATACAAATCCTTCTTACTCCAGCAATCTTCTCCCTATTATGGATGAGGAGTCTATGGCAAAGAACAAAGTGATGCACTGGATGCAGAGTTTCCAATCAGATGAAGCTTGTGTCAACATTATTCAAGAGATGGAAATAGCTACTGAAAATACTTTATTCTATGACGACCCAGACAGAGAGCTCTGTCAGGAGGAGTTGTTGAGTCATGAGGTAGTGAATGAAAAGGTGACTAAGAATCAAGCAAGCAAAAGCAAATGGGGCCCAGTTTTGGGTGCAAGGCAAAGCTTTAGGTTCACTGATAAGGAAGGGAAACCAATGCCACAAAAAGCACAAGAAATCACCATGAAGAGGAATCTTGAGAAATCAACTACTACTTCAACAAAGATGAAAGGTATTGCTCAACAAAACCCCTTTAATGTTCTAGCCATGCCTAATCATGGTGGAAACTTGGAGCATCACCATAGTGAGTCATCCATGAAGCATCCTCAATAAAAAACTATGCATATAGTAAATAAAAAGATAGCTGAGATGCTCATTGTCTGCTTGCCTTGTCATTTTGGTTATGGGAAAGCTCCTGTACCATATGCAAGGGGTACCCCGTTGGCGGTTCTCGATGATATGCAAATACTTACAATGACAAGAACTTGCCTGGACCCAAACTTGAGTAGTATGCGAAGTGGCCCTCGCACTCAAGGGACTCGGGATTTCCAGTATATGGTCTGTCAAGCATATAATTCAGAGTGGACCTCACTTTCACCTTAACCACATAAAGATGCTTACGATAGGGGCAATGAGAGATCAAAGCTAATGAGTACCTTCCTTTCAGCATTTGGAAGCCTTTCAAACCTTTCAAAACCATTTTCACCACCTTGTTGAGTCACCACTTATTCTATGAGCACCTTCTTGAGAGCATAGTTGTCATTCTTGTGTTTGTCTCAAAACTTGGTTAATTATGTCATGACTTTGATGCTTGTATCTCCGATATCTTTATCTCTAGTCTTCATGTGAACTTCAGAGGTGCCTTGGCATTTATATTGTGCTCTTCAAACAAAGGCAAGCGAGATACCACTCTATCATACCTTATTATGAGCATTGCAATGTTGCTTATGTTTATGTTTCATGCTACTTATTATTCTTGAGTTGGTTTCTCTTCATAGCTTGCAATCACTATTGAGTAGACTTAGTTGCATACTTCTTATTATGAATTGTCTAAGCATTTACTCATGTGCTGAGAATATTTACATCATATGAAGCAATGTGTTCGTGAAAGTTCTTTTATCACACTCAGTTTTCAACTGAATTGCTTAAGGACAAGCAATAAGCTAAGCTTGGGGGGAGTTGATACGTCCAAAACGTATCTACTTTCTCGAACACTTTGCTATTGTTTCTCCTCTAAATTTATGTGATTTGGATACAACTAACACGGATTGACGCTGTTTTCAGCAGAATTACTTTGGTCTCTTATTTTTGTGCAGAAAATAAACTATCAGGAAAAATCTCAAAAAATATGCCAAAAACTATATTTGACTAGAAGATCCACAGAGCCAGAAGGAGAGACGGATAGGGGGCCTGGGAGGCCCAGAACCACCCCAGGCGCGGGCCCACCATTGGCCGTGCCTGGAGGGGGTGCAGCCTCCCCAGGCAGCCCCTCGGCCTCCCTCTGCGCCTATAAATTGCCTTTCGACCTAAAAACCGAGGGGGTTCGATAGTTTGCCAGAAAGAGTTCCACTCCGCCGCCGCCACCAGAAACCAAGATTCAGATCCAGAAACTCTGTTCTAGCACCCTGCCGGGACAGGGAATTTGGATAAGATCATCGCCATCGTCATCACCAACGCATCTCCATCAACCACCAATGTTTCCTTCATCCATGAGTGAGTAATCCCCCGCTATAGGCTTGGGGATGGTAGGGATTGGATGAGTTCTATCATGTAATCGAATATGATTGTTAGGGCATAGTGCCTAGTATATCTTGTGCTATTTGACTTTGTTGCAACTTGTTGTGCTTAATACTTGTCACTAGGGCCCTAGTGCCATGATCTCAGATATGAACTTATTATTGAATCATTATGATAGTATTGTTTGTGATCTTATCTGCAAGTTGTGTACACATATCATTGTCCCGATCCAAAGGCCCCAAAGTGACAATAATTGGGAAAACTTGAGGGGATGAATGTGGTGTGAGGATCACATGTGTTCATGGAGTGTTAATGCTTTGCTCCGGTGCTCTATTAAAAGGAGCACCTTAATTGTCAGTAGTTCCCTAGAGGCCCCGCTGCCACGGGTTGGCTGGACAGAAGATGTTGTGCAAGTTCTCATTGCGAGCACGTATGACTATATATGGAGCACATGCCTAGGATTGTTTAGTACTTGGATGCTTATTATTATTTATCTGCAATGGCCACTACAAGAAATGTGTCAAACTATGACGACGTTTTGGTAGTGACCCTGAATAAAATCGTCATAAATTTATGACGATTCTACACTAGATGGTCGTAAGCTATTTGGGAGGGCCAAATCCTTATTAAACTATGACGATTTCGTGAAAAACGTCGTAATTTCTATGGACAAAATCGTCATAATTTCTAGACAGGTTGAGATATTAGAGAAGGTCAATATCAGCCGTAGGATGTAAACATAATGAACGGATGGATGGTGAAGTATGGAAACTTGTTGTGTGGATCGATGACCTGGCATCCAGCACACGCATAATCATCTAGGTCAGGCCGCATCCAACCCCACCTACCCCCCATCGCGCAGAACCCTTCCTCAGTTCCTCCTCTCCTCAGATCCACCCGCGGGCGCCGCCTCCATCCTGATACCATCTCCTCCTTCCTGGCACCACGTCGCCGGCCACCCCAAACCACCGGCACCCCTCCGCACCACCACTGCCCCCTCACCCTCGACCCCCATATCTGCTCACGGGATTTCTCCTATACGCCTAACCTGATCCAGATCGAGGGAGCACCTGCGCTGTCCTGCCTCTCCTCGCTGGTGGCCAGACATCGACATGGAAAGTGTAGGGAAGGGTGCCGACTGGGGAAGTCTTCAGCGGCGACGAGACCGCCCCCTTCTTCGGCTTCCTCGGCGCCCTCGTCTTCTCATGTAAGCACCCCAGCCCAGATCTCCTCCCCACCCCACCCCTGGATCCCTCCATCGATCCTCTCTTGACCGTGACCCTCGTGCGTGCGTGCGTGCATGGGCGCGGGCGACGGCACGCCAAGAGCGCGTGGGCGTGGCGTCGATGGGGGTCATGCGCCCGGAGCTGGTCATGAAGTCCATCGTGCCCGTCGTCATGGCGGGAGTGCTCGGGATCTACGGCCTCATCATCGCTGTCATCATCTCCACCGGGATCAACCCCAAGGCCAAGCCCTACTTCCTCTTCGACGGATACGCGCACCTCTCCTCCGGGCTCGCATGCGGCCTCGCGGGACTCGCAGCCGGCATGGCCATCGGCATCGTCGGCGACGCCGGGGTCAGGTATAACGACATCCCCCTTCCGCTGCCGACTTTTACTTTTTTGTTTGAGTGCTATTTGTAGATGGTGGTCATCGCGAATGCAGAATCGAATGGTAGTTGGTGGACTATAGTATAGGTCCTAATGAGGGTGAGTTCTGACAAGGGTTGAAGCTTCTTGGCATGCTTGATGAGTGTTTACAGAATAAATCATTCTGTCTCACATGTTAAACCACACTTATTAACTTAAGGCATCATGCTACTTGGGGCATGATGATTCTGAATTTTGAATAAAAATACACCTAAGCCATCAGATTCGAATTTAGCCTACACTACGAGTTGCGTATAGTAGGTACTGCTTATGGTTTGTGCCAGTATGAACTACACTCGCACCAGCCTGGCATTACCACGCTGCTCGACTTATTAACTTAAGAAACTTTAACAAAGACTAAGACGAAGAATGTGGCGCCCCGGGCATAGCAATTTTCTAGTTCTAGGTCACCTGTTCATCTGAGTGGGAATTGCTTCGTCTTGTGGCATCCATCAAACCTGCAGCTCGATTAACTGGTGCTTTTGGAATATCTCTTAAGACAGTGACCCGAGATTTCATAACCCTAGTCCTTTAGGGTCCTTCCGAGATATGCCCCTTTACACCGCCTAAAATGATTTTTTACTACTAGTTTCTTATCAAATACTCGTGGCTTCTTCTATTTGTACACAATGGCCATATATGCTTGACTACCATGACCGCTGATCTCAGTTAGACAGTTACGACTATCACACTGCTTGCTTTGCGTAAATGCTTGCTTTTCGTTTAACTTGATTCTCCACTGTATACCCCTATAATGAATTCAGCTGAGTGTTGGGATGTGAATTTTCTATTACTCTTTTTTTGGTACCTGCAGCTTTGTTGTATGCCAAGTATAATCCTAGAGAGGTTGAATCAGCACAATATGATTGTAGTAACTAGCTCGCTTTTATTTATTTTCATGGCAGTATCTTGGATGTTATCTAGTGATCTATTCGGGTTTTGTCTTGCTAGTTAGTCCCGTATTAGATCTGATTCCTAATGAGAGTTCATGGTATAATCTAGCTTTAATTTGTCCATATATCTCCTAAATTCTTTTTCTTTGACGATCATAAACCATGACATTCTGCTTGAAAACGGATATCCTAGTACCATCATTGTAGTATTCATGAAAAAGTTTTGCGGAAATATTCTTGAGAAAAAAATAAGCCACTCACTGAAACTTTTCTGTGAATAACATCACAAAGTGAGGTTTGTCATCACATGATTTCTTCTAATGACAGTTTTGTCAAGTTTAGGAGTATCGATTCATAGGTGAGTATGGCATGTGGTAATGTTAGTTATTTTAGTTCATTAGATTCAGTTGATGTTTGTCGCCGACGGTCTAAGGAAACAGATATGCAGTTCTCTGTTACTATGTATTTATGATGTGCAAATATGGATTTTGCATTGGTGTGTGTTGCTTTTATTGAACCTTTTAATTGTCTTTGATGCATCCTTTCATGCATGCTGCCATGCATATTTGTCACTCACTTGCTAGATATCTATTATATTTTTACATTTCTTAAAACATGCATATATATAGCTTGATATTGAAAATAATTGTCTCCACTTTACACTTTCATGTAAACACTGCCAAGTACAACTGTTCCTACATAGTGGAGTCCCGCACGGATCCGGTGTCTCCGACCTCGGTATCCACACGGAGGAGCATGCAAGGCTGCAGTCATTGTTCTTTGCCTCGACCGGAGATGGCAGCAGCAGCCTACACTATGCTCCCTACCTCATCTCTATCTCACTCTAGCATCAAGTATATTTCTTTTACGTAATTTGGATAAATTGACCGTGGCTGCATCTAGATAACTAATTTGGATATTATGTGCTTTTCCCTAAAACAAACCCTTATATTATGTGCAGATTTTGTTGCTTCCGCTTCACATAACCATTCCTTTTTGATGCACTTTCGGTTTTCAAGTCGAGATAGATTCAACGATCTTGTTGTGTCTGTTTATCTAACTGCTGGTCATATCATTTGAATACTTATATGTGTTGTCTTTAATAGAGCCAAAACCTTGTGTGATGTCTTAGGAGAGAAAGAAACTGGAAATGCGAGAAGTTAGTGATAATTCTATCTCACATTTTTGATCAAAATTATTGTTCTTCGTCAACAATTTAAGAATGGTTGTCGATGTAATGGTATATTTGGTTTCTCATGTTTGTTTATTTCGTGAGAGTCATAGCTCACGATTGTCCTTGTGACATTCTGTTCATTCTTTCCTTGTATTAGTATCATTGTGTTCCTAATAGCCATTTGCCACATACTAGATTTATGTTTCTTCATGACTCACGAAGTGAGGATGTGATAAAATGTTTCTTCCAGAAGTTCACGAACTTTACATCAAGGTAATCATTTATGTAGTTATGTGCGAGAAAACTGGTTGCTATGTCAAGTAAGTCGATCATTCAAATAATATTAAAAACACTTCCAAACGCCAACTTTAAACGTTGGTGGTGTGTTTCCTATGTTCTCTGTCCATAACTTCAAGTCTCCATGATTTCTCCTTTGCCTTGATGAAGATGTTTTTAATCGCTTTTACGCCTTGATGAAGATGTTTTTCCTTCTGTACTTACTACAGTTTGTTTCGCCCTTGACGGATCGCTAAAACCTTCAACTTCGAAGAACTTGGTGGCAAGTGGATGAATAGTCCAGGGTATGCTAGCAACATAAAATATTTTCCTTGTCTTGCTCCACCGATTCTAAGCCTGTTATTTCGAGCCATAGGCGCTTTGTTGAGTAGACCCCGCATCAGCTCTTCCTTGGCTGGTCTCCGCCCGGCCTTTTGGTCGGTTGACACACCTATTCCACGGTGATGACCTGGTTGGTCTCTGGTACACGCTCATGGAGCTTATAGCTCGATGGTGGTCAAGCTGGTTTGCTTTGCATTTTCGTAGTTTCAGTTTAGCCTGTGAAATGCTCGACTGCACTGAACAACTTGGTTTGCCGTTCTTTGTGTAGGATTGTGCATGTAATATGTGTGTGATCACCTATGGAATACTCTTGGGAATATAGTGGGAGTTTTCTCGGTCTTTGTGATTCGTCTGATATGGCGATGGAGCACTAGCTCCTATTACCTAATATCTTTTCCAAAGTGTTGTTTTAAACCTGCTTTTCCTAGTATAAATAGAAATATCAACCTTATGCGCATCAACTGACTTCTCCCCTTTTGATCTGAAAAATCTTATTTATTAAGTCTCTTTTGTATGTTTAATGGTGTGTGGTTCTATTTCGCAATAAATCACATGAATAGGTGGTATCTGTCTGCTTTCTTCTAGTATCTACTAGTGCCTCATGCGCTTGTAAACGACATGTTTACAGGAAAAATTTATATGCTCTGTGTGCTTTATGCGTGTGTAGATCTGTACTTGTTGGGGGAATGTTGTACATCTGTCCAATGTTCATGTATGTGATGGCCAATGTTCATGTGACAGCAAAATGCGAGTTTTAAAGACGGAGTATATAGCACATCTATGTCTGTTATACAATATCTTGTGATTTAACTTAACAATGACCTCCTTTTCTCATCCTAGGATGGCGACACTTGGATGGGAATCTCTCCACTGATGCATGTATCAAGACCTCCGTGATGAAGCACGGAGAAACCTCACCAACAAAGTGTTCTACTCTATAGAACTGGTTATCTAGTTGTATTTTGGTAGTGAATACCGATTTGAATTGTACATGATTGTAATATACATTTTTGGTCATCATATGAAATACTTTTGAGTATATTGGCCTTCTTTGAACCGAATTAATGGTTATTGTGCAAATACCTGATCGATGAGTGTAAACAACATGTGAGATCTAGGAACCATTTGCATAGTGGGATTGGCTTCAGAATAAAATAAAAACCACAAAAATAGAAAATAAAATAATTTGAAAAGGCCAAAGCCCAATAATATAAACGCTGATTTTCATGGGTTGTCCCATGTAGCCAACTAGAATTGGTGAAGCAAGAAACATAGAATCGGACGAATTATTGGGCTCAGCCCATATAAAAGATCGAAATGGACCGGGCTAAATTTACATTACGACGAATTCATTTCGTCACAATTTTGCCACGTAGGATTGACCACGTAGGATCTGAGCTGGCCTGGATAGATGGCCCGTGACGATATTGGATCGTCATAGACATTATGACGATCCAATATCGTCATAGACAGTTATGACGATTTTACCAAAAACGTCGTTATAGTTCATTTGCGACGCCCAGCTTTTGACGATCTCAATATCGTCATAGAATCGTCATAAACGGACTACTATGACGATTCTGTGACGAAAATGAAGGGTCATATATAGCCAGATTTCTTGTAGTGGTCCTAGATATTGAAGTTACATGTTTAGACTCGTCCATGCAACGCCCGTCCATCCATCCCTATGCCTACCGCACTCGAATCCCACTGTTACCGTTGCTGTTACTGTTGCTATTACTGCTATTATTGCTTTGCTGTTTCTACTACCAAACTGGTGCTACTGATAAACTGTTGTGAGCAAGAACTATTTCCAGGTGCAGCTGAACTGACAACTCAGTTGTTAAGGCTTGCAAGTATTTTCTTTGGATCCCTTTGTGTCGAATGAATAAATTGGGTAATACTACCCGCGAAGACTATTGCGATCACCTACACTTGTGGGTCATCAATCACTCATTTAGATATCAAGATAAAAATGTGTTCTCCCTTAAGTATGCACCAATTATGTTTCGTCGCTCCAAGACATCACGTGATAATCGGGTGTTCTTGGATCCATGATCATATTTCGGGTGTAAGATAGTTTACACAAGCGAATACTAAGGTTCTTACTTGGAGATCCTAGCATGTACAAACATGGCCTCGGAACACGGACCGAAAGGTTAAGCATGAGTCATATGGAAGATATGACGCCCATTTGATGTTCGCCTTTCAAGCTACACCGACTCACGTGATGATCGGACTTGGTGTAGTGGATTTGGTTCATGTAATCACCAAAAAGTCACGAGGGATGTCGTTTTGAGTGGGAGTTCATTCTTAATTTGGATTAGTTGAACTCAATCTATCATAAAATTAGTCTAAAATTTACAAATTTTGTTGTAGATGGCACCACCTGCTTTTAATTTCAATGTGTTCATGGAGAAAGATAAACTTGCAATGAACGGTAGCAACTTTACCGACTGGGCCATGAATTTGAGGATTCTCCTCACTTCTGCATAAAAGCAATATGTGTTAGAAGCGCCGCTAGGCCCCCCACCGTTCGATGATTCCCCTGACAAAGAAAAGTGTGACACCCCCAGGATCAGGGCTAAACAAATCCCAGACCTCCGTCTGAAATAAGCTTAACCTTGAGCTCGAGAATATCCAGTGAAGAATCGGTAACACGACAGTGACCCTACAACACAAAAATTTATTACAACAAGCTCATAATTGAGCAGAGAACCAAATTATTACAAGCAGAGGTCACTGACCACAAACATCAAACAACGGCAGGAAAATTATGCTATTAAGTATAGAAAAATTAACAAATGGCCTAAGAGGCCTGAAGCATAACGATGACGTCCTAGCCCATAGATTCCAGGCTGCCGGCCGGGAACCCCAAGCTACTCGTCGATGTCGATGTAGTACCAAACTGATCTTCAGGGAACACTTACTCTGCCAAAAGTATCAACAAAGCAAGGGTGAGTATAGGGTGTACTCCGCAAGACTTCTGGCTGGTGGAGTTGTTTTGCATAAAGCCACTTTTGTTTATAAAACAAGAGGGAGAAGAAGCTCGTCTAATCAGAGTATTTTAAAAGGGGATAAGAGAGCGACATCTCTGAAATATTGATCATCATCTTTTGATATCCACCGAATCATCATCATCTACCAACTAGGATCACCCCCTCGTACCCATGAGGAAGCATCCTTAACAAACATTAGTTGCCAAGTTTTACAATTAGGTTCATGTTCTCTATGATCTCCCATCCGTTCCCAAGTCGTCCATAACAGTGGACACGGCATTCCAAAAGATTATTACCCTGTAGGGGTGTACAACTTTACCCACACGTACCAACCGACTCTTAATGCCTACTTGACACACTTCCTTGGTGTGCTGGCAGAGGGTGTGGTTGGACATGACCTTTACCTTGCTTTCACCAAGACCATGAGTCACGCAATAAGTATTGTTCCGCCGTAACGGGTCAAATCCCGAAGTCGGTACTTAAATATGTGAGGCGAGGTTGGTTCACCAGGGGCTCCATCGACCCCAAGCAACCCGGTCCACGCTTCCCTACCTGTTATGAATGCACCTCCTTCACCTCCTTCTTTCGAAAACGTTTTCAATGCGTATGTCGAATGGAACGCCCGAACTATGTGACTCATGGAATATACTAGGCAAGTTAGTCAATCATGGGGTCCCCATTTACCTCGTGTGGATGTACACTCGTCTTGGTTCAAGAGGCAAGAACCTAGGGTCCTAAGGGTGGCGAGTATGGGACTAGAAAAACCAGATCCCACCGTGGCCTCCCATACAAGCCTTAGCATGTTTAATCTCATCTCACCGATCTCATCTTATCACGTTCTCCTGTCATACTAGATTCTCTGCATCTGACACATCATCTGGATGAACCAGACTCAAGAGCTAAGAATGGCTAAGCAAGACACAGATAAAAGCTCTAGCATTGCATACAAGCCAAACCTAGTTATGCTAGGAGGAGTGGATCAGGTAATATACGCTCAAAGGGAGTATGCAATAGATAGGATACTCTATCTATCGATAAAAGACCACAGTAGAATCAATGCAACATGGCAAGAATTGAAATGCTTTCGAAATCATAGGATTATATCATGGTGGTGCTTGCCTTTGCTAGTTGATAACCGATAAGCAAATCTTCGGGAGCCTTGTACTTGACTTGTTTACAGTTGGTCAAGTATTGTTCGTCGATCTTCGATCTTCGATGGTCTTGATATTGGTCTTCGATCTTGATCTCGATATTGTATTCTATCGGGAAGAACCAAACACCGAAAAGGAAGGGGAAACAATCAACACATGGCATCGATGCATTGAAATATAACCCTAATCGGGGTTCCGAGCGGCGCAAACCCTAACTCGGGAAGCTCCGGAAACCCATGAGAGGGGTTGATTTTGTTCTCTAATTAAACTTGTAATTTAAATTGTTTAACAATGCATGATTATATCTTAAATAGATTTTTCTCATTTTTCTGAACATTTTGATATATTATTTATATTTTTCTGATTTATAAATCATAAGTTATTGATTTTACAATATTTAAATCAATTTCTGAAATTGTTAAATCATTTTCTAGATTTATTAAACCACGTTGAAACTTTTCACACCGCAGGCATACCTAGCCACAGTGACTGGCAGAGGGGCCTGGAGCCACCTCAGCAGCCACACAAGCAAAGGGGAATAGGGGAATTTGTCACCGGGGCAGAGGCTACCCACTCCGACTGACGGGTGGGGCCGAGGCCACGTCGGATGCCACCTTGGCGCCACGCGGGACTCTCCGGTGAGCACTACAGGCGGCGGGCGGGAACAGCGCAGGAGGGCGCGGGCGAGCAAGCGAAGCAGCGGTTCGAATCAACGCTTCACACTGAGCCAAAAGCGGGCGACGCCGCTACTGGATGGTCGCCGGAGCACGAGGCACGGCGAGGCTCTATGCGGAGCACGACGGAACGTGGCGGAAACTCGTTACAGGAAGCAATCAAGGGAGGGGACGATACTGGCGGATTCCTAGGCTCACTGCGATTCTCATGAAGGGGCCGGGGAGCTCGGGGAGGCCGGAAACACCGGTGGCGACGGCGGCCGGAGACGGAGTAGAAGGTGATGGTGGCGTTGATTTCCCGCATGCAGAGTCGATTCCTTCAATGAGGGATCTCAGCTCAACGAGGCTATTCTTCCAGCCTGCTCTGCGGAGCTCGGGGACAACCAGAATGGCGGTGAGCGACGGGATCCGACGGGGTTAGGGTTTGGGGTCGCTCGGCACAGAGATGGGAGAGGAAGAGCGAGCATGGGGGAGAGTGAGAGGATGAGGTAGGAGGGTCGTGCGGGGCTGGTTCTTATCCACGCTCCAGAGCAGCGAGCGGCGAGGATCACAGCGGCGACGGCGGACGACATCGCGGCAGCCACCGAGCTGCTTCCCGTCGTCAATGAAGACGTCGAGGAAACAACAGCCGAAGGGGTACGGGTCAGAGTGGGCCGCTGCTGGGCCGCGGGGTGTGGCTGGCTGCTGCATGCGCGGAAGAAAGAGAGAGGGAGAAGTAACTGGTTCGACTGGGCTGCACGGCCTGGAGGCTCTGGCTGTTGTTTTTTATTTGCAAAAGCTTTTCTTTTTCTGTTTTCAAATCTATTTTGTGTTTTGAATTCCAAATCTGTTTGGGATAATTTTAAAATACTAGAGGGGTTTTGTGAAATATAGAAAGTGATCAAGATCCCTTATATTCGATTTGGCTCCATTATTTTTGTCATTTTAAAATTCAAAACTAGTTTGAATAAGTTTCAAAGAGGGAGGGAACATAGGGTTTTAGGGTTTTGTTTATTCTTTCTTGCATGCATTAATAGAGATGATGCTTATGATGCACAAAACAAACCCCAATATAGATTAACTAAAACTCGGGTGTTATAGCTCTATCCCCCTTACGAGAATCTTGACCCAAGATTCCAAAGGTAGGAAAAGAGACAAAGAGAGAAAGAAACAGGGTCACTCTAAGGATAAGAGGGAAACACACTAACCAACACACAGAGTATCTCATGGTCAACTCATGGATGGAGCGTTCAGAAACAACTCTGAGATGCTGAACATGAAACACGTCAAGGTAAAGGAGGAAACAAGAGGAGATGGTTTCAAGTTGTTAGATAGCTGGTCTTAATAAGGATTCAGGCCATGGAACTTACATGAGGTTTTGAAGCTTCTGAAGAAGAAAGCTTCCAACAGAAAGAACATGACTACAGACTTCGACAGGGAACCTCTACTAATTGGCTTAAGTAGATATTTTAGGTTGCAGAGACATGGATCAACAAAACCAAGATGTTGAACTGCTTTTGACACAGAAGGGTCACTCTTTCATTCAACAGAAGGCCAAGACGAGAAGGTACTTTTGGTGGAGAGGACTCACAAGAGTCGCAAGGAACATGTAGCAAGAGGAACTTCTGATTACCAAAATCATAGTCACTCTTAAAACATGGTTGAGAAAACAAAGGAAACTCTTTATTCATCCAGGTATACCAAAATCCTTGCCAAGATCATGATATTACTTTACACCACTAGGATGAATAGTTAAGAAGATTCCTGATGACACGAGAAGAAAGAAACTTCATTCTCAGACTTCAATTACTTGGCACAACAAGACGCTTGCCAACATAAAGGGTCTGGAGGATTGACCAAGAGACATTCAGCAACACTACTTTAAATGTTCTCCTTGATGTTCGATAAAACAAACATCAAGTAAAGGTCGGACTTCGGATACAAAGGAAACCATAAGCACACCTTCTATAATAAATCACAGAAGAAGTCTCATGAAGAGTGGTTGTTATTTGCTGACTTCAAGGAAATAGGACAATAGGTCTTTCCGGCTAAGTGTGTCAACCATTACAACAATCTTGCCAGACTTACGAAGAGAACTATGTCAAAACCTTGTGGAACACCAACCATCATTGCTGCTTGAGATTCAACTTTGGTTAGGTGGAATGATATTTCAGACTCAGCGTGTCCGAATAGAAAGTTTGCAACATTTACCACAAAGGTAAAGTCACTAGGTTCTCAAGATAGGAACTACAGTGTAAAGCTCCAAAGAATGAGCTAGATTGCTAGACTCATGCATTAGCAACTTGTTGAAAGACAACTGCATACATATAAAGTACTAACAATAAAACACACATGTGGCCTTAAGGAACAGAGTTAACTCTTATCTAATCCACGGCGACATCTTTCAACACTTTCACGTGAATCGGAGAAGGTCACTTCTAACATCCAGAACATATACTTTGAGATGACTCAAAGATGGTTCTCGAATTTTTCCAACATTAATGCCAAATGTTCCATATGAATCAAATCTAGCATGGAGAAGATAAGGATGTCATCGATGGGCTCAACAACAAACTTATTGAGACACTCCAAGAAGATGTACTCATATGTTGTATGAACAAGGCAAACTATTGGTCAGATCAAAGGACATGAAGATGTACTCAAGTGAAACATCACGAGTAGGAACACCATCAAGATAGTCCTTGGAACTGAGTTTGATTTGACAATAACCCAAATCAAATCAAAGGTGGGGAAGAATACATATCCACAAAGGAAATACTATCTTTCTTCAACACAGACAAAACTAGACATCCATTTTGGAAAGAACTGAGTCGGATAGCACTTTTATCTTACAACTCTCCAAGTTGTTGTTTAAGCTCAACCAACTAGTTCATGGGTATCTAGTACGGATCCTTGGAGAAAGGTGCAGTTCATAGAACTTGCTTGCTCAAGAAATTGACATCACGGTCATGTGGCAACATGGATATACTTCTAGAAAGACATCCAGAATATCACGAACCACCGATATGTAACTTAGTTCCAAAGGAGACTTGCTTGGTAAGGCAAGAGGACATAGTCTTAGAGCTTCAGCACAAGCCTAACTCTTTGACCGAAGAGAGTGTACCAGAATAACGGACTTGGTAACACAATCAAACTTTGCTTAGTGATAGGATTAACCAATCACGCTAAGAATGACACAAATGTCCTTAGATTTCAAAACAATAAATATTGCTAGAATCTCAGATGGCCACATTATTATGCACACGCATCACTCACGAGCACGAAATCTCTAGGAAGGGTGGGTAAAGATGTGTAAAAGCATCACTTCATTAAGGGGTCATGGAACTCGGCATAACCTCTTAGTATAAAAGAGTGTGACACTTTAAGGTGGAACAGATAGAAGCTAATCAATGCCTCTTGATCTGCGGATTACAACACTTTGACCTGGTCCTAGATATGAAGAGGTACCGGAGTTTGTTTCTCCTAGACATTCCGAAATGATTTGTCTTGATGGACCACAAGAGTATCTTGCATCGGAAGACACCAATGCACATTTACTACTTGGCTACCAAATGGTAGACAAAGGTCGAAAAACAACAAGGGAAATGAACATGCTCAGGATAGAATCCCGAGATGTGGATGCATAAGTCAACAACCTTCCAAAGACCAATGCAGAGAAGGGTAAGGTGTGGCAGAGTCACGAGCATAGATGCGAGAATCTCGAGGAGTACTCTTGTCGTGATCTATTTGGTTCCATTAAAGAACATCTGCCATAGCATGTGGTAGGGGAAGTCCTTAATTGTCACAATTAAATCGCGACAAAGGCCACAAGCTTGAAGGCTAGAATTGTAATACCAGCCATCCTGAGGTAATGTATGAACATTAACGACAGGGGTCAAAGGAATGGATCTTGGTTTAAAGATTAGCTTCATGTACAAGATTCACAACATGAGAATCCAGCGCAATCAGGGATCTTAGGTTCAAGTCCAAGGGTTAAAACCCGAGAAATTAGTAACTACTGCTTGAGTAACATAGCATACTCTTCAAGGTAGTAACCACAAGATAGCTTCCAAAAGAAGATAAGACTTCTGAAGTACCCAAACAAGTAAAAAGGAGGCACACAAGGCGAAAGGAAACCTCGAAGCTTGGAACAGAACACTGGAGATCCAACAATATAATATTGTGGGTTCATAAGATAGAGAGATCATGATAGAAAGGAATCTATCATGTGAACAAGAGCAAGGGGAACAAGGAATTCAAAACACACACAACTCTAGAAAACTCAACACTAGGTCAACTGGTTAAGAAACGTCATGCCCAAAAGGCACCTAAGCTTTGAAAGACTAGAAGAGATATCAAAACTTCTCCAAAATCAATACCAGATAAGATAACCCAGAGTAAGAGCGAAACTGGATAAGAAGAAAAGAAGCATACTAGAGTTTTCGCAAATACTTTTCCTCTTTAAAATAGTTTTCTCAAGCACTAGACTCAACATCGACCAATAGCAAGGTTTTCCTACGGTCGGTACTGCTCTGATACCAAGAACTATGACACCCCCGGGATCAGGGCTAAACAAATCCCAGACCTCTGTCTGAAATAAGATTAACCTTGAGCTTGAGAATATCCAGTGAAGAATCGGTAACACGGCAGTGACACTACGACACAAAAATTTATTACAGCAAGCTCATAACTGAGCAGAGAACCAAATTATTACAAGCAGAGGTCACTGACCACAAACATCAAACAACGGAAGGCAAAATATGCTATTAAGTATAGCAAACTTAACAAATGGCCTAAGAGGCCTAAAGCATAACGATGACATCCCAGCCCATAGATTCCAGGCTACCAGCCGGGAACCCCAAGCTACTCATCGATGTCGATGTAGTACCAAACTAATCTTCAGGGAACATTTACTCTGCCAAAAGTATCAACAAAGCAAGGGTGAGTACAGGGTGTACTCCACAAGACTTCTGGTTGGTGGAGTTGTTTTGCATAAAGCTACTTTTGTTTATAAAACAAGAGGGAGAAGAATCTCGTCTAATCAGAGTATTTTAAAAGGGGATAAGAGAGCGACATCTCTAAAATATTGATCATCATCTTTTGATATCCACCAAATCATCATCATCTACCAACTAGGATCACCCCCTCGTACCCATGAGGAAGCATCCTTAACAAACATTAGTTGCCAAGTTTTACGATTAGATTCATGTTCTCTATGATCTCCCATCCGTTCCCAAGTCATCCATAACCGTAGACACGACTTTCCGAAAGATTATTACGCTGCAGGGGTGTACAACTTTACCCACACGTACCAACCGACTCTTAATGCCTACTTGACACACTTCCTTGGTGTGCTGGCAGAGGGTGTGGTTGGACACGACCTTTACCTTGCTTTCGCCAAGACCATGAGTCACGCAATAAGTATTGTTCCGCCATAACGGGTCAAATCCCGAAGTCGGTACTTAAAGATGTGAGGCGAGGTTGGTTCACCAGGGGCTCCATCGACCCCAAGCAACCCGGTCCACGCTTCCCTACCTGTTATGAATGCACCTCCTTCACCTCCTTCTTTCGAAAATGTTTTCAATGCGTATGTCGAATGGAACGCCCGAACTATGTGACTCATGGAATCTACTAGGCAAGTTAGTCAATCATGGGGTCCCCATTTACCTTGTGTGGTTGTATGCTCGTCTTGGTTCAAGAGGTAAGAACCTAGGGTCCTAAGGGTGGCGAGCATGGAACTAGAAAAACCACATCCCACCGTGGCCTCCCATACAAGCCTTAGCATGTTTAATCTCATCTCACTGATCTCATCATATCACGTTCTCCTGTCATACTAGATTCTCTGCATCTGATACATCATCTGGACGAACAAGACTCAACAGCTAAGCATGGCTAAGCAAGACATAGATAAATGCTCTAGCATTGCACACAAGCCAAACCTAGTTATGCTAGGAGGAGTGGATCAGGTAATATAAGCTCAAAGGGAGTATGCAATAGATAGGATACTCTATCTATCAATAAAAGACCACAGTAGAATCTTATGCAACATGGCAAGAATTGAAATGCTTTCGAAATCATAGGATTATATCATGGTGGGGCTATGCTTGCCTTTGCCAGTTGATAACCGAGAAGAAGATCTTCGAGAGCCTTGTACTTGACTTGTTTACATTTGGTCAAGTATTGTTTGTCGATCTTCGATCTTCGATGGTCTTGATCTTGGTCTTCGATCTTGATCTCGATATTGTATTCTACCAGGAAGAACCAAATACCGGAAAGTAAGGGGAAACAATCAACACATAGCATCGATGCAATGCTCAAGCAAGGATGATGATATGACAAGTTAATTTGCATTGAAATGTAACCCTAAGACATGCTCAACAACTTAATGGGGGTTCCGAGGGGCGCAAACCCTAACTCGGGAAACTCCGGAAACCCATGAGAGGGGTTGATTTTGTTCTCTAATTAAACTTGTCATTTAAGTTGTTTAACAATGCATGATTATAGCTTAAATATATTGTTCTCATTTTTCTGAAAATTTTGATATATTATTTATATTTTTCTGATTTATAAATCATAAGTTATTGATTTTACAATATTTAAAACAATTTCTAAAATTGTTAAATCATTTTCTAGATTTATTAAACCACGTTGAAACTTTTCACACCGCAGGCATACCTAGCCACAGTGATTGACAGATGGGCCCGGAGCCACCTCAGCAGCCACACACGCAAAGGGGAACAGGGACATTTGTCACCGGGGCAGAGGCTACCCACTCCGACTGACGGGTGGGGCCGAGGCTACGTCGGATGCCACCTTGGCGCCACGCGGGACTCGCCGGTGAGCACTGCAGGCGGCGGCGGGGAACGTCGCAGGAGGGCGTGGCCGAGGAAGCGAAGCGACGCGTTCGAATCAGCGCTTCACGCTGAACCAAAAGCGGGCGGCGCCGCTACTGGATGGTCGCCGGAGCACGAGGCACAGCGAGGCTCTACGGCGGAGCACGACGAAACACGCGGAAGCTTGTTACAGGAATAAATCGAGGGAGGGGACGGTACTGGCGGGTTCCTAGGCTCACCGTGATTCTCGTGAAGGGGTCGGGGAGCTCGAGGGAGGCCGGAAACACCGGTGGCGATGGCGGCCGGAGACGGAGCAGAAGGTGACGGTGGCGTTGATTTCCCGCGTGCGGAGTCGATTCCTTCAACGAGGGATCTCAGCTCGACGAGGCGGTTCTTCCAGCCTGCTCTGCGGAGCTCGGGGACGGTCAGAACGGCGGCGAGCAACGGGATCCGATGGGGTTAGGGTTTAGGGTCGCTCAGCACTGAGAGGGTAGAGGAAGAGCTAGCGTGGGGGAGAGTGAGAGGATGAGGCAGGAGAGTCGTGCGGGGCTGGTTCTATCCATGCTCCAGAGCGGCGAGCGGAGAGGATCACAACGGCGGCGACGGACGACATCGCGACAGCCACCGAGCTGCTTCCCGTCGTCAACAAAGACGACGAGGAAACAATAGCCGAAGGGGTACGGGCCAGAGTGGGCCGCTGCTGGGCCGCGGGGTGTGGCTGGCTGCTGCACGTGCGGAAGAAAGAGAGAGGGATAAGTAACTGGGACGACTGGGCTGCACGGACTGGAGGCTCTGGCTGCTGTTTTTTATTTGCAAAAGCTTTTCTTTTTCTGTTTTCAAATCTATTTTGTGTTTTGAATTCCAAATCTGTTTGGGATAATTTTAAAATACTAGAGGGATTTTGTGAAATATTGAAAGTGATCAAGAGCCCTTATATTCAATTTGGCTCCATTATTTTTGTCATTTTAAAATTCAAAACTAGTTTGAATAAGTTTCAAAGAGGGACGGAACATAGGGTTTTGTTTATTCTTTCTTGCATGCATTAATAGAGATGATGCTTATGATACACAAAACAAACCCTAATATAGATTAATTAAAACTAGGGTGTTACAAAAAGAATGTCTATCAGACTCGTCAGGAGGACCACAACTTAGTTCATTGCGGCATATTGTATGGGCTAGAGCCATAACTTCGAAAGCGTTTCAAAAATGTCAATGCATTTGATACAATTGGTGAGTTGAAAATGATTTTCAACACCCATGCTACTGTAGAGAGTTATAGTGCTTCAGAAAAGTTCTTTAGCTGCATGATGGAAGAGAACAGCTCCATAACTAAGCATGTACTCAAGATGTCGGGTTACGCCGATAAGCTTGTGTCCTTGGGAATAACGATTCCCATTGACTTAGGCATCTATCGTGTTCTCCAGTCTCTGCCACCTAGCTATAAGAGCTTCATGATTGTCACATCCCAAAATTTTCCAAATTTGGAAATGTGAAAAATAAATAAACAAAATAAACAATTGTTGAAAATTTAGGGTGAAAAGAAAATTTTTGATTCCAAATGGAAACATCAAAGACCCATCTTGAACAAACTTTGAATGATAAGGGATTTAAAAGATAGACAAATATTAAATAAAATTTTAAAAGTTAGAATCCCTATTTTTGGATCTTTACATAAAAAGATAAGGATTTTATAAACAAAGGAAGAAATAAATAAATAAGGATTATTTTAAAAGGCCAAACTAAAACTTGGATAAGCAAATAAAATGAAATATTTTTGTTTAATAAAAAGAGTAAAGGTTTATTTAAATAAAATCATAAGGATTTATTAATATCCAATTTTATTTAAGTAAAGACATTACCTATTTTTAATGAACATTAAAACATAATAAAATATTTTAAATAATAATTCAAAGTGAATTATTTTCAAATAAAACCTACTGAAAAGATTTGGTAAAATTTAGAATTCAAATAGAGTTTGGAAACATTAATAAAATCTTATTTGAATTAAAACAAGGGCCTATTTTAAATAATTAATATACCCAAAAAGAATAAAAGAAATATTCTAATATGGGTTTCAGATTATGTTAAATAACAGTATTAAAATCTACACAAAGTTTGGTAGAGTTTGAATGAAAATCAAAACAGATAAATAGAAAAGGAAAAAGAAAAGATTCAGAATAAAAAATGGAAAGGAACCCAACCCACTAGCAGGACCAGTCTAGCCCAACTCGCAGCCCATCTCCTCCCCCTCTCGCGAATCGTTTTCCACTAAAAAACAAACCCGCGAAGTCACTGATCAGTGGACCCCACACCCACTCCCTCTCTCTCATGACCAGTGCCCCACGCAGTATCTCTCCCACCCGACCGACTTTCCCCATCGCCGTCATTGCTCATGATTTAATTCCGTTAAATTCGAGTAAATGGCAAGGTTAATTCCTCCAGAGACCACGCACCTTTAAACGCCTTCCTCCCCTCTTCCATTTCCCCCAAACATCGCCTCCTCTCTACCACCGGGCTGTCCCAATTGGCCGCTGCAAACCTTCTGCTCCGACGAGCCTCTCCGGTGAAATCCGGCGTCGTCCGACCACACCTTGCCTCCCAGTGCACACGAGCTTGCTCCCCATCTTCTGGTGCTTCTCCCTGTACCACTCACTCGCTCGCGCGCGCTCCAAAACGTCGGCAAGGACCACCTCCGAGCGTCGTCGTCGTCTGCCACTCCTTTGGCGAACTCCCCAGGTAGTTTCCGTCCACCCCTGTCCCTTTTGATGATGCTCCTATGATCGCCGCACTCGCCCGCGTCTAACGCAGCCTTCCTTTTGCCTTCTGGTAGCCTGTAATCGCACCCCCGTTGTCAAACAGAGGCACTTGGCGTCGCCGCAAGCTCCGGCGAGCAATAGCCACTATTGCAGTGCGCCCCTCGATGAACCGACCCCACCTTGAGCTTCACTGAACCACGCGAACTCGGTAAGCGTCTCCGTTCCTTCATACGATCTAAATCGCCGCATCGCTGAGCCGCCGAGCGCCGCGGCCGCCGCCAGTTCTTGGCGGATCTTGTTGGTAGCCGTATGATGCTTATCGTCTGGCTAAGATTAGATTTAGACGAAGGGGTAAGTTTTGATCAGTGCCACATGATCTAACTTAAATCCAACGACCCACAGAGCGCGATCCACGCGAACCGGTATGCGCCAGTAAGAAAGCGCCACGTGTCCAGAGTTTGATTTAAAAGAGAAATTTTGATCTATTAGATATGCAAACTTGCAAAATTCATAAATTTTATTCCACACGTCCAAAATTTGCAAATTTTATATCATTGGAATCAGTAGAACAAGTACTTTCCATGCACTTTGTTTAACGAATTTCTTCTGGAAACTTAGTTGTTTTTGCAGAAACTTGTGTAGGCATAATTTGAATATAAAAATTATTCTAGAAATAATTTTATGGTAAAATCTTTGGCAAATGGATTTTTTTGAACCTACTAACCATAGAAACCAACTTATGGATTTAAAAGTGTATTTTGTGAAGCCAAAGAATAAATATTTGAATTAGAACATTTCTAGTCAAATAAAAATATTTTTTATGTGTTAAAAATACTTTTTGAGTAAAATCTTTGGAAAATGATTTGAATTAAACTCTCTGACCCTAAACACAAAGTTTTGAGATTTAAAAATATATTTGGTGAACCCTATAAAATTATTACTCTGCTAAAAGGCATTTCCAACAACATAAAATATCACTTTGGTATAAAATTGGTTTATGGGGTGAAACCTTTTGCAAAAGGTTTTAATATTAAACACTTGACCTTAAAACACTAACATGTTGTGTTTAAAAATATTTTACAAACACTAGGGATTATCATTTTGATTTAAATCATTCCTAGCAAAACAAAAAGGACTTAAAGTGGCCATTTTCACCAAATTGAATTTAAATGGTTTTACCACTTTTGTAAATGACCAATAGGAGCTTTAAAATGTTTAGAGCCTACTATAAACCACCTTTTCCAAATAAAACAATATTTTGCATGCTTGCATGCAATGCCTTGTTTTTGTTATTTTATGTGGTGAATTGTTTGAATGCTAGTTGAATATTTGTTTGCTTGATTGAATTGTAGTGAAGTTAGAAGAGTGTGATATTTGCAAGATCAAGGAGTGAACCAATATTCTCTACTAAAAAGGCAAGTGACACTATCAACCACGTCCTACTATTTTCATTACACTTAGTGGATTTTTGTAACATGCATGATAAGACTACTATGTTATGCTATATCCTATTAGGATATCCTTATATATTCCTTAGTGAAAACAATGTAGTTGTAGTATGCTTAGCCCTGCTTTATATTTGGGATGGGATACATGATATAATTATATCAAGTGTTGGAAAAATATATGTTTTATATAATAAAACAAGTACTCAATGAACCACCTGGGTGGAAAGAGGATACTCAAGTTTTTGACAAGGTGGCAACAAAGGGAACCATGTTTATATGGCTATCTTTTTGTATGTGCACTAGAAGAAAACCACCCATGGACTTAGAGATTGAACATGTTTCTCGTACAGTGTCTTCCGTGTACAACCACATGTAAAATGGGCTCTGGCTTAGTCAACTACATAGTGGAAGACTCATGCATTGACATCTTCAGGTTAACTAGAATTGTGTATGGAAATATATCCCTACATTGGTGCCTGGTAGACAAGCTAGCATTGTGTATTGGAAGGACTTCTATGGAAAGACTTTGTCACATTCTTGATCTGCCGATACTCCATTTGGTGAGTACTTATCCAGCGGCCACTGGTGGTGTCAAGACGAGATTGTGTCATTTGGGTAAAGTGTACAACTTCTTCAGAAGATCAAATTCTAAGTACTTATCCGTGTCCCCGGTTACGGACAACTCTGAGCAACTAAGGCCTGAAGCTATGGAAGATCTCGATATTCCAATTTCTCAAAGTAAAACTTGATGGTGACAACAAGGGATTAGAAGCACTTGGAGTTTTCCAAGGATTTCAAAAAGATTTGTCAAAATCTCAAAACTATTTTGAAAAGATAGGATAAAACTATATTGCTTTCTGCAAATGAGCCTAAACCCTACTTAGCCAAATATGCATGTAATGATAGGATCCACTTATTTCTACATAATAGTGAAACTTGCCAATACAATTCAAATGTATTGACCCTTGTGGCTGCAACTTATTATGTTGCAGGTTTGTTTGATGTTAGTGAAGTGTGTTGAATAGGATTACAAGTCTACAACCAACATGATTGCCTGTGGCACTTTGAAGATGAAGGACCCCATGCTATAGTTATTTCTGATGCATTGTAATGAGATAGCCAAATGAGCTATGTAAGATGAATTATTTTATTCCTGGTTATAAAGTTGTATTATGACCTTTGGTTCTTGATATTACATCTTAACTGTGGATGCTAGCTATTGATCCAGAGACTATCATTGTAAACACAGCGAGCGATGTGGCATTTCTGATATTATATGTGGATGACATATTATTGATCGAAAATGATATAGATCTTTTAAACAGTGTTAAAAGTTACCTAAATAACAAATTTTCTATGAAGGACCTAGGTGAAGCGTCATACATATTAGGCATAATGATCTATAGGGATAGATCTAGGCGCCTAATAGGGCTATCGCAAAGTACATACCTTGATAAGATTTTAAAGAAGTTTAAAATGGACGGAAGTAAGAAGGGGTTCTTACCTATGTTGCAAGGAAAGACATTAAGTAAGACTCAAAGTCCAGCTACGGCGGAAGAAAGAGAGATAATGGACAAAGCCCCCTATGCTTTAGTCATAGGCTCTATAATGTACACCATGCTATGTACAAGACCAGATGTGGCACATGCTATTAGTTTGACTAGTAGTACCAATCTGATCCAGGATCGGAACACTGGATAGCGGTCAAGAATATCCTTAAGTACTTGCGAAGAACTAAAGATATGTTTCTTGTGTACGGAGGTGAAGAAGAGCTCGTCGCTAAGTGTTATGTCGACGCTAGCTTTGACACCGATCCGGATGACTCTAAGTCTCAATCCGGATATGTATTTCTCATGAATGGTGGAGCGGTTAGTTGGAGGAATTCCAAACAACCCGTGGTGACAGGATCAACAACAGAGGCCGAATATGTTGCTGCTTCAGAAGCGGCTCAGGAAACAGTTTGGATGAAGGAGTTCATAACCGAACTAGGAGTGGTTGTGAGCGCGTTGGACCCAATGGTGATCTATTGTGACAACAATGGTGTCATAGCAAATGCCAAAGAACCAAGGTCTCACAAGAATTCCAAGCATATTAAGCGCCGGTTTCACTCCATCCGCGAGCATGTCAAGGATGGAGATATAAAGATTTGTAAAGTACACACGGATCTCAATGTAGCAGATCCGTTGACTAAAACTCTCCCTAGAGAAAAACATGATCAACACCAAAACTCCATGGGTGCTAGATTTATCATTATGTAACTAGATTATTGTCTCTAGTGCAAGTGGGAGACTGAAGGGAATATGCCCTGAGAGGCAATAATAAAGTGTTTATTATGTATATTCTAAGTATATGATAGATGTTTATTTTGCATGCTATAATTGTATTAATACGGAAACGTTAATACATGTGTGTTTAAAAGACAAACAGAAAGTTCCTAGTTATGCCTCTCTTATAAACTAGCTCGTTGATGAACAAGATGATCAAGATTTCCTGATCATGGACATTGGATGTTGTTAATAACGAGGTCACAACATTATTGGAATGGTGTGATGAAAATTCATCCGAAGTATAACATTACGATCAAAGTCATTGAGTTTATATTGCTATAACATCATACGAAGTGATCCTAATCCTTAGACCATGAGATCATGTCGATCACTAACACTGGAAGAGTATCTTGATAACATCAAACGTCACACCGTAATAGGGTGATTATAAAGATGGGTTCAGTACTACTAAGGTGTTATGTTGAGGCCCATGGATCGAGAGTGGAATTTTTTCATCCCGATGACGAATAGATATGCTTTGGGCCCTCTCGGTGATATCACATTGATTATTTTGAAAGCAAGTGATTTGATCACTAGAATGTTATATCACGGGAACGAGAAAAGAGTACATGTCAATATAGAGATCAAACTAGGTATGGAGATACCGATGATCGAATCTCGGACATGTAATATATCGCGAGACAAAGGGATTAAGATACTAGCATAAAAGGTTCTCACGATCACAAGAAAATCATCGTTGAATGTGTGGGAGTCAGTATGAAATGGATTAAGATACTAGAATAAAAGGTTCTAACGATCACAAATAGTTTCATGCTGAAAAGAATAAGAAAGCGCAGAAATTTATTTCACTAGATACCGAAACTGGTTTCGGGTGAAATTGTAGAAAGTGTTTCTGCATGTGAAATGAAATACTATCAAGGGGTTATATGTGGATTTTTGTCATTAAAGTAATTGACAAAATTCTGAATAAATAAAAGGAGTTTTATTTAATGAGCGTTTGCATTAAATTTGGTGGAAATTTAATGGGAATTGGAGTAGGTTTTCGAGTGGAGAAAATTGAAGGGGCATTTTGTGAGTGGAGCTTCCACCCACATGAATGGAGGGAGGGCAAGGGGGCAACCCCATGCGCCGGCCACCCCCTTGGGTTCCCCTCCTCCTATAAAAGGAGCCCCCTCCCTCTCTCTCACTCACACCTCCTCGTGAAGGATATCTCTCCCCCTCTAGTATTTATCCCCCATGGTCTCGGACTAGTGAGATACATGTTCCCGGTGGATTTTCGGCAAGAAAGATTTGTGCTTCCGATGCATCGCTGGAGCGAGGAGGCGGAGGTTGCTCGGTGCCTCGGATGTGTGTGCGAGCATAGATGCGCCGCTGATTTGCGGCGCTAGGACTTCCTCTCGATCTTGAGATCGGCAAGAGATCGTCTACATCAACCACGAGTTCAACCTCGTTACTTTGTCGGTCTTCAAGGGTATGTTCTCTACGGATGTATATCCGCCCATTGCTTGTATCTAATAGATAGATCTTGGTACATAGTTGTTCCCATCATAGGAATTTTTTGTTTTCTATGATGCGAACCCTACACTAAACATGGTAGCACAAAGGAGGAGAAACAACCATCTAGCTACTACATGGACCCGTAGTCCAAGGTGGAACTACTCACGCATCATACCGGAGGCTGGCATGGTGATGAAGAAGGCCTCTGGGATGATCTCTCCCCTCCGGTAGGGTGCCGCGAAGAGCTTCAGATCCCCCCGATCTAGGGATGATGGTGGCGGCGGCTACGGACTTTTTTGTGGAAGATTGATCGGGTCCTTAGGGTTTAGGTATCAGAGGCTTCTTATAGGCAAAGAGGAAGGCCGAGGGGGTGCCCGAGGCGGCCGCGCCCCCTAGGCGCGGGCCAGGCCTGGCCGCGTGGCCAGGGGGTGTGACCCCCTCTAGGACCTCCTCCGTCTCATCTTCTGGCTCCGTGTTCCCCACGGTAAAATATTGAATTTGGCTTTTGTCTCGTCCAATTCCGAGAATATTCATTTTCTGACTTTTTTAGAACCAAAACAACAGAAAACAGGCAATTGTCAATGTGGCATATTGTTAATAGGTTAGTCCTAGAAAACATAAAAAAATAACTCAAAGTGTAGACAAGGCAAATCAAAGAAGATACTAAACAAGCATGAAACATCAAAAATTATAGATACGTTTACGACGTATCAGTCACCTCGCCCATTATTTCATTGGCTTCCATTGCTGTTACCGTGGTCTCTATTCCCACTGTTACCTCGGCGTTCATTGCCTCGGTTTACATGTGCTTTTTCCGCCACTGCCGGATCATACGGCACCAACTGCTTGTCCCTCCTACCGGATGTCACCGCCTTATCTTTCCTCGGTCCTCCTCCGGGTGATAAGTATCAGGCGGAAGCGGCAAACAAGATCCGAGTACGGATAAGAAGCAAATCGGCATAAGATGCCCCATAAATAAACACATCCCGCCCACAGATCTCACGGATCCCCGTTCCCGGAATCTCTACACCGAATGATCGTTGTCCACATCGTCCGTCTCCTCCACCCAGTATCCATCTTGTGAGTGTACCATTCATCCGAATCAAATAATTTATCGTGTGAGACCCTAGGGTGCTCGAGAAGTCTTTATGCCTCTAAAGGGGACACAACCTGGGTGACGAATTGCAGAAAAGATAAACCCTAACAATTCTATAGATACGCTAACCATCCGCCTAACCAAAGATAGACGGATGTCCGTGAATTAATAACAGTTATAACAGAATATATCAGATCCATCCTCCTCCTCGCTACCAACGAGGAAGCGGACGAACACCCCCATCCGCTGGCGGTTTTATTGTCCATTCCATGAGTGTTGCACTATTTACTAGTCGCCATTTAGTCAAATTAAAAGCGGTACTTTAGTTATACTTGTCTATGATCGAGAAACTGCTCCAAGTCGTCCATAACCGCGGACACGGCTTTGAAAGTTTTACCTGCAGGGTGCACAAATAGCAACACACACTCGATCAACCTCGAAAAACCAAATCAAAACCCAACAAGGCTTTCACGACAAAGCAATCAGGATTCGTAAATATTTCAGGGGCCACCCCATTAAGCTACCCACAAGTTGGCCGGCTCGAGACGGACTCAAGGTTTGCGCTAATGGTCAGAACGACTGGGAACCCGAAAGTGTGACTGGCTTGTCGATACCGCTAAAACACTCCGCTTACCTAAATAAAGACATGTGCATTCCTCGCACAATCTTAAATAAAGCGAGAAAGCATGGCATAAGTGAATAGTAATAAAGCCTCAAACTACTTTGTGGCCCCAAGAAATAAGAATTAATCAAGCTCGCCTGTGGGGTCCCATAAGCCTCCGGATGTGGATAGCGCGAATATTCAAGGAACAGGAATCAAGTACTCGGGGTCCCACGGGACACAAGTGAGCATGAAAACCAAATAGCGATATTGCTCACCGGTGCCACTTTCATTAGTTATCCCATACTACTCAAAGTTAAGTTGTTTAGGTACCTCGTTATCCATCAGACACTCACATACCCTACACATTCTGTTCTACGACCCGCATGGCTCAAACAACTCCTGTAGTAATGGCTCATGGGATGGAGGAACAAGCTTCGGTGGGGTTTAAAAGTAAAGGCTATGCAGTACTTGGGATTCAGTTTAATGCGATCGCGACTCAATGATGCAAGAATAAGATAGAGGCAATAGGTACTATATGTATGCGAGCATGTGGTAGTGCTTGCCTGGCAGCTCAGTTGAAGCGAGAGAAGGATCTGGGTAGTGCTCCTGGGTTTCTTCATATATCCCCTGCTCAGCGTCTATTCGATGAAGAACCAAACAAACAAGGGCCAACAAATAAAATGCACAAGCATATGAGTAAAATGCGACAAGCAAACAATCATGCCATGATGAATGATGCTCAATTTGCATGGCAATAAAGTAGCATGGCATGGGTGAGGTGTAGAATACAAGAAATAAGCATTTTATGGGGTATTAATCATATTTTATACTCAAATAAGTTGCTGTATTCTTTATATTTATATGATGCATGCTGCAATTCAGAACATGGAGTGCATAAACAGAACGGTCTCGTCGAGCTGATCATTTTAGACATATCATTTGTCAAATTTGGAGTTATAACACAAAAGTTATTAATTAATTAAGGCAAAAGGGCATTTTAGTGTAATTTTACTCAACTTGAAATTTAAAGAGTTCAAAATATATTTTGAAGGGAATATTTGAATTCCTCAAATTTTTCTGATTTCAAAACATATATTACATGATTAATTTGGAATTGTATTTGAAAAGTTATTTGAAAACAGATTTGAATTTGAATTTTAAAACAAATTTGAAAAGGTTTTAAATTAAAACAGAAAAGAACAGAGACTTTTCTTACTCAGCCCAGACCTAGCCACAGCCACAGACGGGTGGGGCCAGGCTGACTTGGCCAAACTCAGCTGAAAAGGGTTTCACCGGGCCACAATGTATGACAGGTGGGGCCAGGCTCTGCTGACCCACACGCCAGCGTCTAAACCCGCAGTGGCTGACAAGCGGGGACGGGATGGACTACGGGTTGGGTGTTCAAAACTGCGGGGTTGTTTTTGCAAAAGGACAGGAGATCGATCAGTGGGGCTGCGGGTTGAGGCGAAGATAAAAAAAAGGGGGCTATTCGTAAATTGACCACATGCCCGTACTGTTCCTCTTCTTTCTCTGAACCGCGGCCAGATTCGTGCGCGACAGGCAGAGCGCGGCACGCGGGGGACTCGAACCGCGACTGGCAGGCGTCTTGAGGCGGAGCCGCTGGCAGTGGAGGTTGGCCGACAGGAGGCGGATCGGCTACGCCAGGTGCCACGGGTCGTCTGGTAGCAGACACGCCCAGAGAGCGTTCGTCCTGGGGTCCGGCGAGAACAGGGAGCCACGGGGACGACGGAGGTGTCAGGGAGAAGGAGGAGCTCACCGGGAGTGGGTCGGTGTGGTCGGATCAGCTTGGGTCGCAGGGGATCGGCGACGACGCAGACGGACGGCGAGGTTAGGGTTTCGGCGGACGGTGGTGGTCCCGTGGCCTGGTCCTCCTCCTCGCCTGCAATGCAGTGACAAGCGAGGGTCCTCGGTCTTCCTCGACACCCGAGCACCTCGCCACCTACTGCAAGAGGGAGAAGCAGTGGAGACCGACGGTGGCAGCGATGGGGTAGGTGGTTGTAGGGGAAGGCAGAGAGAAAGGGGAGCGGCCTGGGGAGATCTGGGAGAGGCAGAGGAGAGCCGTGCGGGAAAAGAAAAAGGAGGGAGGGAGGAGGAGCAGTCGTGGCAGGGGGTAGATGAGGGTGGCTCGGTGCCACCTTTTTCCTCTCCTCCTCACGTGCTTGCTCGGCCGGGGAAGGGCAGGTAGGTTGTGGAGAGGCTGCAGTTGGGACCAGGGAGCGTCCAAGGAGGGTAGGCTCGGGTGGGGCTGCTGGCAGAGAGAAAGAGAGAGAGGAGGGAGAGGCTCGGGTGAGCTTCGGTTAGGACTAGAGGGGCTCGGGTTGGGATTGTGCTAGGGTTGGGGTAGGAGGGTAGCTCGGCCAGGGGGAGTAGGTGGCTAGGTGGGGCCTGCATGGCAGCTAGGGAGAGAGAGAAGGAGAGGGAGGGGAAGGAGATGGCTCGGCATGGAGGGGTAGATCATGGTGGTGGTGGCTCGGTTTAGAGAGAGGAGAGATGAGGTCTTAGGGTTTAGAGAGAGAGATTAGGTGGAGTGTTCTCTTTTGACAAGACCAAGCAAAATCAAGCCAAGCTCAAACAAGATCTAGTCAAAAGAGAGGATGGGATAAAAGGTAGTGAGGGTTTAGAGAGAGAGGTTAGGGTTAGGGTTTTAGATGCTTGCATGCATCAAGCAAGACCAAGCATGAAGAAGGGTAGAGATATGGGGATGATCCACTCAAAGATTCAAATCAAAACCAAAAGACTAGAATGTGGTGGTACTTGCATGGCCCATGCAAAATAATTAATGCCATGTGTATTCTTGTGAAAACAATAATATTAACATGGCATTATTCTGATGCATTTGCAAAAGTGGAATAAAGCCAAGCAAAAGAATTTACAGAAGTAGATCCATCCTATCTCCCATGAGCTAGATTAAATACCAAAAGAAAATAAAATACAAGCTCATGGATAATGGGATGGTGGAATTATAAAGTGGTGAAAAGAAAGGGTGGTGGAGTAGAATAAAAGATATGCCCCCAACTCAACTTGGGCATTACACATTATATCAATAACCAAATACAATATCAAGAGGCAAATACAATTAATGATGCATATGAGAGAAGAACCAAAACAAAAGGGTTTTATATGATGCTCAAATGCAAGGTGGCATGATGACATGAGCATGATATAATTATGATGCAACAATTATGTATAGGAAGTAGCATTTATATAGACTAGGCTAGTAGCATTGCAATTGTTAGACAATTGTGATGCTACACGAATGAATGACTCGGGAGGCTCCATGCTTGACGAGTTGTTCTTGATAATCTCCCCATTCTTCTGGTTTGCTATACGCATCAGCTCATTGACTCTTTCTTGTTTCCTCTGTCGGGCTTCACCGACCAGAGTTGATAATTAGGCTGCTGCCGCATCTGATGCCCTGAGGTTTTTCGCAGGTGTTCTATACCTCGGCAACCCTGGGCGGATCGAGTCACCTGGCCTAGGCACATGTTCCTTGTTTATATCACTAAGGATATTTTCCCCCTTATCCTCACACCATCCATTCTAGATTGGCTAGTGTTCAGCTTATTTGCCTTAGCATATTCACGCAAGTTAATGTTCAACGACTGCTAAAGTGCTGCTACTTTTTTCGCTTCGGCTAATACTTTCTGCCGGTTTTATTCCAGCTCGGCCTACGCCTGAGACGGATCTACGATGGGAGCTACATGTGTGGTAAGGCTATCTATTGCGGCCTGTAGTACATTTTCTGGGTTTTCCAGAGGAGGACCCCTTAAGCGTGGTGCTTTAGGGGTGACATTTTACGGGTCTTCCAGCTCCTATCATGCCGGGTCTGCTGCCACCAGATCTTTGCTTGTGCCGGTCCCGACGCCTGCTGCGGGTGCTGTCATCATCACCTCGACGCTGCCTGCGGGACGAGTGATACGCGGAGCGCTAGCAGCGCTGAGGGGAGGCTCTCCCACGAGGATGACTCAACGTGGGTAGACGCAGGAGACGCCGACACCGACGTAGATCTTGTGTGCACCCAGGTTGACGAAGACATTGTTGCGCGGAGGTGCGCGCCTAGTGAAGTGGTGCGCGTTGTCCCTGACGTAGTCCACCGAGCCGAATCGCCGAAGTATCCCAGAGACTATGCACTCTCCGGTGACGATGAAGTTCCCGTCCGAAACTTGACTCCAGCTAGCACTGCTGCTGGCCCCACGGTGGGCGCCAACTGTCGTGGGAGTGGCACGACATATAGCATGGGTAGGATAAAGATGGGTCCAGTGTGAACTAGTGAGATTCAGAGAGGGATGATGTAGTGGTTTCTACACACGGAGAACACAAACTTGATCTTTATTCTGATCAACAATGGATACACTTGCTCCTCGAGCTGTATCAGCGAGAGGGAGAAGAAGTTCTCTAGTAAGCTCTAAGTGTAAAAATAAATCGATCCTTATACTAGGAGGCCCTGTCTCACCTTATAAAGGTGTGGCCAGGTTACAATTAGGGCTGAGCTGGACAACATAATCTAGGAATATGCTCATCCCAAATGGGTAATTCCGTGGGAGCCTTTTCGTGTCTCCCTTCTATCAACGACAATGATCCAGAGTCCACGACATGTGATCGTCGGGCTCTGGGACTGTCACCTCCGTGACGCTCTTCTGATCCTCTGTCCCTCTGATAGTTGTCTATAGCGCTTGGCACTGTAAAGATTCCCAGGGAGAGACAGTGCGTAGTGTTGACTTTGGGGTTGGCTCAGTCCTTCTCGAGCAAGCTTCCCTTTGACTCGGCCTCGTATTCCGTGACTCGGCCAAGCCTTTACCTACAAGTTCATTGCATAGTAGATCATGTGCCGACATATCTCATATGTCGGCTGAGTCAGACTTAGGTCTCCTTGACTCGGGTTGATTCAGTTGTTACTCAACCAATACTTATGTAACTTGGTCGAGTCACTCCTTGACTCGATCAACATATCTAAGGGATTTATCCCTTTTTACCTTGTCTTGACCCTACCTGGGGTCATCCCCCCAACAGGGAGTCACACACGTACGATGCTTGACAACGACTCCCGCTTCTTCCAGGTCTAGCCGAGATTTCAGAAGTACATCTCCCGACTCTGAATCCCGCAGCGCGCCGGCGCTCCGCGGTGAAGAAATCCTTGCTCGCACAACTCTGACAAGGATGCAACGGTCGCGCGCGCGCGCGAGAGAGAGAGAGAGAGAGAGAGAGAGAGAGAGAGAGAGAGAGAGAGAGAGAGAGGCAACACATGCCTTTTATATATTTCCAGGTGGAAATTGTTCATGACGAACTTTTTAGGCATAAGAAAATTCCATATATATGGTTCATTTTATATATAGCATAATAATCTTGGGCAAGAGTTTGTGATCATATATGTATTCCAACAAGGAAGGAGGATTTTCAATGCGGGATATAAAAACATATCTCTCTGTAGCACCCGTGCTAAGTACTCTATGGTTTGGTGCTTTAGCAGGTTTATTGATAGAAATTAATCATTTGTTTCCACATGCTTTGTCATTCCCTTTTTTTAATTGAGGAATAAAATTCTTTGTGACAAGACAAAATTTGACCCTTTTTAATCCTTTTATTTAGTATGAGAAGGAAAAAGAAAGAAAAAATGGATTGGCTTGAACCTCAGAGTTATGAAAAATTTGGTAAATTCTATTTTGACTTTTTTAATTTAAAATGGTATCCAAGCTAAACATGCCTCAGAAGAGCATAGAAAAAGGCTGGGCTGCCTAATTAAATGAAAGGGTTTCGAAGCAAAATCTTTGCTAATTCGATAAGGATTGTATTCTTTAATTATTTCTTTATTTTTTTATTACTTAATTTAAGAATTCAAAAAACTGATTTTAATGGATTTTATTCTTTTTCTTCGGATTAAAAATAGAAGAATAAAAGAATAAGTAGAAGGCCCGTTTGAACCGGGACTATAGGTTGTCGGCAGGGGCGGAAATACACCACGCGCAACCCAGGCCATGGCCCGCGGTGTAGAATTTTTTTTCAGCTATATATTAGTAGAAATACACTAATTTCTCTAGAATTTAGCATAATTTCAACATATAGTACAATCTTGGCCCTGGGTTTAGTGGAAGTCTGGATCCGCCACTGGTTGTCACTGTCCTAGTTGTTGGAACCAGGACTAATGCAATTTTTGCACGTTTTAATAGGTTATACTTTTTTCCGACATCGTACGTAAAAGTTATTGCCATTTGAAGTTTTCATGACATTTTTTATGAAAATATGTCTAAATTCATGTTTTTTAATTTTCGTAACAACTAAATCACTTATTATAACTACAGTTTAAAGGATTTAATTTTTGGATTTTTATTTTATAATTTTGTGGCATGCTTCGGAAACTAGAAAAGGTGATCTTCTGCCACCGGAGGGGCTGGGCACCCGTTCTCCTCTCGTGACATGATTTTAGGTTGCCGGTGTCTCCAACCGGAACTAAAGGTCTCGTTCGAATCGGGACTATAGGTTATCGGCATCTTAACTGACAGTTCTTACACATCCGGGACTAATGCTTCGGAGGGCTCTGGACGAATGCCTTGTTTTCTACTAGTGATAGTTCTTACTTTTATTGTTTTTAATACTAGTACTCCCTCCGATTTAAATTAGTTGACTTAGTCTAGATTTGATTGTATCCAGACATGATTTTAGTAGATTCATCCATATCTTGATAAATTTTAGTCAACCAATTTAGGACGAGAAGGAGTACAAAAATTAAGGGGTCATGCTATTTGTTCCTCTACTGCATGTATTTTTCATGAAATCTGAAGCTATCTGTGTTTGCACTGCGTTATGGTAAAGTAAATATGAGAGGAAGTAACTGAGCCAGGTATCAGATCCGGAATTCAGACAGAAAAAGAGGGATTTTACTTTGTTTGGGTGAGAAAAGGTTACCTGGTAGTAGAAATTTGCTTGCTCCAGCGATATTGAACTTTGGATGAACAACTTTGTTACTCTCTAGATACATCTAGATACGAATGTATCTAGTCAAAATTTTAATGCTAAATGTATTCGTATTTAGACAAATTTGATTTAACTAATATGTGTCTAAGGGAACACTTTTTATGATTTACTGTGATTTTTCTCTATCGATGCAACTGTTGTGTTCATGGCGGAGCTAGAGTTGATGGAGGAAGATTGGGGATCGCGTTCAGGGCAATGGGACAGGAGTTGTGTGTTTTTTAGGGAAATGATACGTATCCTCCGGAAGATCGAAGGAAACAATCCCCCGGATTGCTAGCTAGCGACGCCTCGCGTGGGACGTGGATGTGGTGGGCCCAGTCAAGGACTTTTTTTTCCTAATCCTTATCTTCTCCCAGCAACCACTCGTTCGCTCGCCTGTTGCTCGTTCACAAGCCACTGCCGCTGCCTTGCGCCGCCGGGCGCCGCGCCTTGCTCCGCCGGCTACAGCTTCCTTGCGCCGCCCGGTGCCGCGCCTTGCTTCGCTGGCTACCACCGCCTTGCGCTGCCCGTCATCGCCGCACAACTGCCGCCTTCGGTTCCTACCAGCGCCGCCACCTCCGGTTCCTTCCGCCGCCACGCGCAGCCGCCGCCTCCGGTTCCTGTCGCCGCCGTGCACAGCCGCCACCTCTGGTTCCTGCAGCCGCCGCGCCCGCGCAGCTGCCGCCTCTGGTTCCTGCTACCGCCGCCAAGCAAACCAAGGGCCCTCCGTCTCCACCCTGCAGCCGCCAAGCAAACCAAGGGCTAGGAGGTGGCCGAGCTTCCACAGGTGGCGTCTTGACGGTGGCCATCGCCATCCTCAACAGCCACCAGAACCACGGGTAGCCGCTTTGCTCCGCCTCCGACCTGCTCCCATGTGCCAGCGCCTCGCCACTAACATGTGGCTGTCAATCTGAGCGCTGCTGCTAGGGGATGTCGGGGATGCTACCGATGGCGAACTGCTTTGCTACATATACCGTCCGGTGATGCTATCTTAGTTTAGTGCGCTTGCTACTTTAGTTGGTCGGGTGATGCTACTTTTGTATTTGTCTTTGCTACGAGCGTTTTGCTACCTTAGCATATTAATTTTGCTATGTATGCATATATTTTTTGCTACTTTGGCACAATTTTTTGCTACAATCAATCTCTATGGTTTTGCTACCAGATCTCCGGCAAGAGTCTCCGGTGATGTCTCCGGCGATGTCATTTTTGCTACATTAGATTTTTTTTTTGCTACAATCGTTTTGTGGTTTTGCTACAATAGTGTAATTTTTTGCTACACGTTATCCGGCGAGATGCTCCGGCGAAAGTCTCCGGCGAGTCTCCGATGAAATCGGTTTTGCTACATTAGTATTTTTTTTGCTACACCGTCGCCGAAGAGGTCTCCGTGAACTCCCATGGCGGTCTAATCTTTTTCTATTTCTATCTTTGAACGCTTCTCGCTACATATAGCAAAAGCGGGACTATTTATAGCAAAAGCGGGTATATTTGTAGCAAAAGCGGAATTTTGGGGATTTTGAGAGGACACGTGTCAGCAGGAGGACCCGGGGGATTTTGAGAAAATATCCCCCGAGGGACGCGTAGTACTGCCCTTTTTTGTCTAGCTTTGTTACAGCTGTTGACACGCGTGATTTTGGTGCACTTCTGTTATTGGTAGAAATGCTGTGTAAGGAAAGATTTTCTTTTGATTCTATTTCCAAATAAGGAAAAAACCTTGTTGGAAGCTGACCATATTGTGGCCGACCACTTTGTAGTTATGTTCTAAATTTTTTTACTCCCTTCAATTCATATTAGTTGACTCACATTTGTTTAGATACGACACTAAAATTTGACTAGAGATATTCATATCTAGATGAATTTAAGTCAACTCATATGTGAGGGAGGGAGTAGTCTTTTTAAGTTATTGGGGTTCTGTTCTTGCAGCTATATTTAGTGGCCTTAAATTTTAAGTTCAGCTTGGCTGTTTGGTTGTGTTTATTTGTGGCTTTTCGCTTATAAATCCCAAAAGCACCAAAATATGTGCTTTTAATTTTGGCTTTTGGCTTATACCTGTTAGGGTAATAGACTTGTTGTATTATCGGGGGGCCAAAGGCCACAATATATAGTACATGTCCAGGTGCAAATATGCAGAAAACCTCCTAACACATGAGGAAACTACAATATACAAATATATACTATAACACCTCCCTAAAACTCATGGTGGATCCACAACACTGAGTTTGGAGAGTAGGAAGTCATGCTGCGCTCGGGTTTGTGCCTTTGTAAAGAAATCCGCCAACTGCAAATCTGAAGGCACATAATGAAGCGCAACAACCTGATCCTACCCGAGCACGTGTATAAAAAGCATCAACACCAATATGCTTGGTCAGCTCATGCTTGACCGGATCACGCAATAATCTTGATAGCACATGTCTTGTCGACAAAGTGGAGTGGGTATCGTAATGAGACCTCAAAATCTGCAAGCAACCACCATAACCAGGTCACCTCAAAGAATCAACAAAGACATAGCCCATTCAAAGATCAACACTCGAACGGAAATCATTTCTTCGTCTTCCAAGCAACAAGCAAATCACCAAGAAACACACAGTAAGCAGAAAGTGAAGACGATCCATAGGATCACTCGCCCACGTAGCATCCGAGTAGCACTGGAGCTGGAGAGAGCTGGAACTAGGAAATAAAAGGTGACGAGTGATCGTGCCACGAAGATAACGAAGGACACGGAGGAGATGACTGTAGTGAACGGTGGTAGGAGCTGATACAAACTGACTCAGAATATGAACAAGATAAGATATATCAGGACGAGTGACAGCAAGATAAACAAGACTCCCAACAAGATGGCGATAACGTGTGGGATCAGGAAGAGGATCACCATCAATAGGACGAAGCTTAACATTAAGCTCCATAGGAGTCTCAACAATGCGCTCATCCCCAAGAGCAGCACGAGCAAGAAGATCCTGAATATACTTTTCCTGAGAGAAAGAAAATCTATCAGAAGTGGAGGAGACCTCAATCCCAAGAAAATAGCGAAGAGGACCAAGATCAGTCATAAGAAACTGATCACGAAGACGAGCCTTGACAAAGGCAATATACTAAGGATCATCACCAGTAATGTTCATATCATCAACATAGAGAAGAAGAAGAGTGCGTCCACGAGGAGAAGTATGAACAAATAGCGTTGGATCATGAAAACTAGGAGAGACACCAGGAGCAGTCACTACAAAGGCAAAGCGCTCAAACTAGGCACGAGGGGCCTGTTTCAAGCCATAAAGAGAACGTCGAAGACGACAAACCATCCCATCAGGAATAGAATACCCAGGAGGAGGCTGCATGTAAACCTCCTCACTCAACTCGCCATTAAGAAAAGCGTTCTGAACATCAAGCTGAGACACAAACCAGCGTCAAATAGAAGCAATAGCAAGAAAAGTACGCACAGTGTTCATATGAGCCACATGGGCAAAAGTCTCATCATAGTCACGGCCGTGCTCCTGCTGAAAGCCACGAGCCACAAGACGCGCTTTATAGAACTCAAGAGATCC
The DNA here is from genome assembly GCA_030063025.1 of Avena longiglumis. NCBI lineage: Eukaryota > Viridiplantae > Streptophyta > Magnoliopsida > Poales > Poaceae > Avena > Avena longiglumis. Next base: position 578,311,350 of record CP125976.1, on the reverse strand, counting down.
ATCAGAGCGGGTCTTAATTTTATAGACCCACTTACAGGTGATAGGACGAACACCAGAAGGGGGAGAAACAAGATCCCAGGTACCAGTGCGCTCAAGCGCAGCGATCTCCTCAGCCATGGCAAGATGCCATTCAGGATGACGCTCGGCATCCCGATAAGAAGTCGGCTCGGAGACGACAGAGAGACCATACTGACTAGGAGAGTAACGGTCTGGAGCATGACGCTGACGAACAGGCCGTGAAGAGGGAAGCTCATCGGCGGAAGACGACTCATCAGAAGAAGAGGAAGAAGGAACAACAGAGGAAGGGTCCGAAGCCGGAGAACGAGGAGAACTAGGGGAACTAGACAGAGGAGAGGATGGCGCCGAAATCGAAGGGGCGCATCAGAAGTAAGAGGTGGAGAATAAGGAACAACGGGAGGTGCATCAGGAAAAAGAAGAAAATCGATATCATCCACCGGGTAAGTACCAGAGGTGGGGCGAGGATAGAAGGGACGCGTCTCATCAAACGTGACATCACGAGAGATGCGCATCCGATGACCAACGGGGTCCCAACAGCGATAGCCCTTATGCTCATCACTGTATCCGAGAAAAACACACTCAACAGACTGAGCGGTCAGTTTGGTGCGTTCGCGAGGAGGTAGAAGGACATAGCAAACGCAACCAAATAAACGAAGAGTCGAGTAGTCTAGAGAGCTACCAGAGAGACGCTCGAGAGGAATGCCACCTTGAAGGGCAGCAGAAGGCTGAATGTTAATAAGGTAAGTCGACGTAGCGATAGCCTCAGCCCATAAATGCGGCGGAATAGAGGAAGCAATCATCATAGCACATGTAGTTTCAAGAATATGACGATGCTTACGCTCAGCGACACCATTTTGAGCATGGGCGCCGGGACACGAGAACTGAGCGAGGGTGCCCTGCTCAACGAGAACTGAGCGAAAAGAACTAGCAGATGAACTGAGAAACGTCAGGAACAGAGAAAGATGAAGTAGAAAGGGTGCCTCGACTAGAAACAGGAAGAGAGGTACCATCAGCCGTGATAACACGGACAAGAGAAATAAGAGAGCGAAGAGCAGAAAGAATAGAAGACGCAGAAGTCATATGAAAAGAAGCTCCAGAATCCAGATACCACGGGGATGACGTACCTGACTGTGTAGAAGGTGGTGGTCGCGCGGTGCCAGAAGAGCTAGGCATGTAACCAGCGATTGACGAGGAAGAGCCTGTGAAGGAGCGCACCACGAAGAATGTCCCGATCGACAAAGGTAACAGAAGATCCTGAAGAACCAGCCTGCCTACGAGCATGGTACTGCTGACGTAAGCTGGGATCCCTCCTCTAGCAGCTAGAGACATCGTGGCCAGGCTTGCCACAGTAGGCGCATGGAGGACGAGGAGGTGCTGTCATACCACGAGGCTGCTGAGGCTGACTCTGGCCCTGGACTGGAGGAGTAGAGTATCGGTGATCTTGAGACCGCATAGCAAGCCGACGGCACAGGAGGACCATGAGCAGCAAGTACGGAGGGAACCTCAAGAAGACCAGCACCATGAAAACGAGTCTCCTCGGTACAAAGCTCAAACAGTACCTCAGAGAGCGAAACACGACCACGGGCAAGCAGCTGGGCACGGCGCGGCTCAAACTCCTTACGGAGCCACGACAAGAAATCAAATACGCGTTGAAACTCCAGATCCGCGCGCACAGTCAGACAGCAGGGACATGTGGCACACACAGCTGTTCGAAGAGAATCAAGCTGACGCCAAATAGCAGCACTCTGGGTATAGAACTCATCAATAGTAGAATCACCCTGCTGAAGAGCATGCTCCTGACGAACCACAGACATGTAAAGAGCATCCCAGGGCGGTGATAGTCTTGTGAAGAAAAGCCACCGAAAGCGGCGGTGGAAAGACCCATGAACTCAGCAGCATACTGAGGCAGAACACTGGAAGTGAGAACAACAGCAACACACGCATCCTCATCTATCCACTGAGTGTAGTCAGTCAGATCCTGAGGAGCATCGGGGGCAAGGGCAATAGACGACGTAGAAGCAGCGGGGCGCGGCGGACAGGAGACCTCGCATAGAAGCACGCCCCAAAGACGAAGTCCGCGCATGTGGACGCGCATAAAGGCAGCGAAATCAGAATAATTCGCGCCATAAAAAATCACCGGGCAGCGAGGAATCGCAAGATAGCCCGACGAGGAAGACATTTTTTTAGTTTTTTTTTGACGAAAATCAGATCAGGTCTGATCTGATCGGATCACAACGCAAAGCAACGGCATGAGCCGGGTCGACAGGCGAAGCAGCGGTAGGCGGCGACCGGCGGTGGCAGGCGGCGACAAGTGGCGGTCGAGCGGGCAACAAACGGGCGGCGCGAAGCGGCGGCGGCAGACAGAGGCGGCGGCGGCAGCGGCGGCGGCAACAGCGGCGGCGGATGGAAGCGGCGGCCGGAATGGACGGGCGGTAGGGACGAAATGACAGAACAAGCTTCATGGCGAGGAAGCGGCAGCGGCCGAACGCAGCGGAAGCCTAGGCGGGCGGGCGGCGGCGGCTGCGAGGAGAGGAGCTACCTTACAGCTCTGATACCATGTTAGGGTAATAAACTTGTTTTATTACCAGGGGCCAAAGGCCACAATATATAGTATATGTACATGTGCAAATATGCAGAAAACCCCTAACACATGGACAAACTATAATGTACAAATATATACTCTAACAATACCATTATACTATTATATTTAGTTAAAAGCCAAAAAGCTAAAACCCAAAGCATCTATTTTGGTGCTTTTGTAAATTATAAGCCAAACTCTAAAAGCTAGATTTAAACTCAATCAAACAGGCCCTTAATCGGACCAAAAGTTTTCTAAATTATTGGCTTTCGGTTAGAGATGCTCTTAGCAAGTTGTGGTAGTCCTAGTTCTTGTATGCGCATGTGGGCGTCTGTTATAACTCGAAAACGTGTCCTCCCTTTTCGGTTTCATGTGAATGAAATCGGTTTCATGTGAATGAAATCGGGCGGAGGTCTCTTAATTCGAAAAAAAAATATTTTGATTCGTAGCATCACTAAGATGATTGTTCTCTGTCAAGAGAACAAAACATGTGTACGTTCCCCTCGATCTGTTGATCGATCTGGTGCAGAATTACATAGAAGATCAGCAGATTAATCAACAAAACTAGAGCAACAACAATCTATCCACCAGCAACCTTTGCCCCTCTGGAAAGAAGTTATACCGTTCCGTAAGCATAACATGTAGAAGGGCGCAAAGGAAGCCGGCGGGGAGAAGAGTGAGGCAGAACACGATGGCAGGGAGCAGGCTCGCGTCGACGTCGTCTCGGGGGCTGGGAGTATTCAGGAAGCAGCCGATGTAGACGAGCGAGACAACGCTGAAGCCGAAAAGGCACATCACTGCCCACCTGCTACACTCATCAGGTTCCGCCAACACCTCCTCCACATCGGGGTCAGCCATCATACGTCGACGACCGACCTAGCTAGCTTAGGCTCTCTCTCAGCAGACTACTTGATTTTCTAGGGTTCGTTTGTTTGTTATGTCAGAAGATCAACGCACGTACGAAGCGTATTTGTTTGTTGGTGTCTCGATCGGTCGACAGTCCGGCCGAATAATCCGTGCCCGTCTCCATATCTATTACTATGTCATCTGATATCAATACCTAGAGTCCGTTCGGTTAATTCACCATCGCACGGTCTAGATAATTTTCCTCTGGCGGCTATTTTCTGGCTAAATAAAACACTAACTAACTATGTATTTTTTTGAACACTCGCTGATCCACACCAAAACTGTAAGACTTTGTGTCAGCAGCCGCCAGAAGATGAAATTTAGGCAAGAGAAAATCAATTGAACCAGTGCCGACCCAATCCGTCCGAGCATATCCGAACGTGTCCACGCGGAACGTGCATGACGTCCCAACGGCACGATCCATATAGACAGATACGTCCGGTTCGATCCATCCAAACAGCAAATTTGGGCAACCATTGCGTCAATCTGAACAACCATTGTGTCAATCCGGACGTAAGGCGGACCGTATGGGTGTCTGCCAGTCAGACGGTTTGGGGCATACGTGAGTGAAACATTAGTACTTAAACTTATTTTTTATTTCATTAGGCCCCGCCAATTATAAAAAGGCACATTTGAAAAAATAAAAGGAGACTACTACTGCTGGAGGAGGTCGTCTCTATGGCTACTCGCCGGCGTTGCCGTAGCTATCGTTGCCGCGGCCACTACCGCTAGCCACGTCGATTGCCGCCCTAGCGGTCCAGATGGCCCGCAGCTGGAGGCGCTCGTGGTAACGATCACGGACATGGATGCGAGTTGCCGCCTTCTTGCGGTCATCTGCCGTCCGGTTCGTCAGGGCCTTCTCCATCTCGACGACCTAGTGGTCCCTCGCCTCCTGGTCGGCCAGAGCCGTCTCTGACGGGGTCTCGCTCGCTGGAACCCTGTTGGGGCCGAGGCCTAGCGCCTACATGATATGCAGGGGGACGGCGATCGCCTCCTCTCCCTCCTCCCGTGCCTTTGCCGCTGCCTGATCCACCTCCTCTCCCTCCTCGTCTTCCTCCTCCACCTCCGTCTCGTCCTCATCAAGGAGAGCCCACGCGTCTGCCACCTTGGCGGCCATAACCATGCGCGCCTCCTCCGCCGCCGTGTCGGCAGTGTAATCCGCCGCTTCCACCTCCCTGCGCATGGCGGCGGCATGGCGAAGGTCGCGGACGGCGACCTTGGCGGCCTCCTTGGCCACCTCCTCCAGCGTGGTCATGGCCGCCTCTTGGCAGATCTCACGGAGGGACGCTGATGCGGCCTCCATGGCCACCGCCTCCACCCCTCCTTGGCGGCGACGTGGTGAATCTCGCGCACCGTCCATTGGACGGCCACCTTTGCGGCCACCTCCACCACCTTCTCCAGCGCGGCCTCAGCCATAGGACCTTCCTCCTCGAAGGCCACCACCTGCACCTCGGTCAAGCGCTGGGACAACAACGTGGCCTGGAGGTCGACGGTGAGAGAAGTAAATATGATGGGAGGTGTTATGGGCCGCGCGGGAGATAAAAGGGGTTGAAAGAACGGGGCATGCCTTTTTATACGCCGACGGCAAAATGTCGGGGCCGTCGGCGTAGCTTGACGGGTCGTCGGCCCAGTTTTGCCGCCGTAGAATAAATAGGCTGACGGCCGCCGTCGGCGTAAACATGACCTTCGACGTAGCCCATTGGGCTAACGGCAGAGCAACGACGTCAAGTCTACGCCAAAGCCGTCGGCGTAGGTTTCAGACCTATGCCGACGGCAAAGCCGTCGGCGTAGCTATTTTTCTTTTTTTGCCACATTAATCTTAGAAAAATCATAACTAAATCATTTAAATTCAAAAAAATACATATAATATATCAAAATTTGCAGAAAAATAAGATATATCTATATAAACACAAATATTATATATTTTTATTCAAAAAATACAAATACTTTCGTATAACATATTTTTGATTTTCCAAGTGCAAAAAACGAGGTGTTTTGTGAAACAACCACCAAAAGAAAGTTTCAAAATGATAATACCACATTTTTCAAAAATACTAAACCATATTGAATAGATAATTTCCCAACCTACGAATCTCAAACCTTTTCGTTCACCTCTCGTGAAAAAGACAAATTCCTGCTGAATCGGTAGGAAATGAGTTAGATTTGAACTACAGGTACATGATATATTGCTCATAATTTTTTGTAAAAATCATTTTTAGGTTCAAAATATGCTATTTCATCAGATATCTAATGCAATTTTAGTGAGACTCGTCCCCGAGCTAAGAACCATCATGCCCCTCGATTTAGGAAGTTTGACGATAGTTTGAAATGGGCATAAAAAAATAAAAAAGATCGAAACAATACAAAACCTTCGCTTGGTGTCATATTATCTGACATAGTTGCATGGAAAAATACCAAACTTGGTATATTGATTGTGTCTCAAAAAAACCTTCACAAAATGACCTATCTCAATCGAGGTTTTCTGGATTTCAGGTCAAATGACCAATGTTATTGCTAGAATCATGGTATAGTTTGCAATAATGTGCCCATATTATGCACGCATGTGTATCATGGGATGGCGAACAATGTTGCATGAGGAAATTTTCCTTTTCGTCGCACCAAAAAGCCATTTTTATTTTCCGAGTGCAAAAAACGGGGTGTTTTTGTGAAGCAACCACCAAAAGAAAGTTTCAAAATGATAATACCACATTTTTAAAAAATACTAGACCATATTTAATGGACAATTTCCTAACCTAGGAATCTCAAACCTTTCCTTTCACCTCTCGTGAAAAAGACAAATTCATGCTGAATCGGTAGGAAATGAGTTAGATTTGAACTACAGGTACATGATATGATGCTCATGATTTTTTGCAAAAATTATTTTTAGGTTCACAATATGCTATTTCATCAGATATCTAATGCAAGTTTAGTGAGGCTCAGCCCCGAGCTAAGAATTTTCATGCCCCTCGATTTAGAAAGTTTAACGATAGTTTGAAACGGGCATAAAAAAATTCAAAAACGATCGAAACAATGCAAAACCTTCGCGTGGTGTCATATTATGTGATGTAGTTGCATGGAAAAATATAAAATTTGATATATTGATCGTGTCTCAAAAAACCTTCACAAAACGACCAATCTCAATCGAGGTTTTCTGGATTTCAGGTCAAATGACTAATATTATTGCTAGAATCGCGATATATTTTACGCTAATGTGCCCATATTATGCACTTGTGTATATTATGGCATGGCGAACAATGTTGTAGAAGGAAGTTTTCCTTTTCGTCGCACCAAAAAGCCATTTTTTATTTTTCGAGTGCCAAAAACGGGGTGTTTCATGAATCTTGACATAGTTTCAGTTGGTCTAATATTTAAAAGTTATGATATATAATTAAATAGATGATAGGGATGTCATATTTGGATTCCTCTCATTTTTCTGATCGATTTGGCTATATTATTTGTCGAATTGTTATTTACGGATTTGTAGATATGAATTATTCAAATTTAAATAAAAAAAGCAAAATAAATAAAATTTATTTTATTTTTATTTGAATTCAAGATTATTATTACTTATTTATTGTTGTTTACTCAAAAAATCCTATGGAATGTAAAAAAACAAATATGTCTAACATTATAGTGTACTGGTTAATAGGTTTAATATGATAATATTCACAACAAGTTCTAGGTTCTTTGTCGGAAGCTCATGTGAAAGAAACGAAGAAGTTCAGCGTGCCGGGGCTGGAGTAGTATTAGGATGGGTGACCGGTTGGAAAGTTTGACTAATTGTGCAATTTAACTTAAGACTAAGTATACTTAGAATTAAAAATGTCCATGTGAGATTAACAAGTTAAACAATACAAAAGGTTAAAAAAATTGAAAAAAAAATTGAAAAAAAAATTAAAAAAAAATTAAAAAAATCTAGGACGACGGTAAAGCCGTCGGCGTAGCCAAACGGCCGTTAGTCATCTAGGTGTGCCCCATATGGTCTACGCTTTTCTAGGCGGGCGTAGCTATATACCCCGACGGCTTTTCTACGCCGACGGCAGCCGTCCGGCCAGCCTACGGCGACGGCATTTAGGGCCTACGCCGACGAGACCCGGCCGTCGGCGTATTCAGCTTCTCCTGTAGTTATGGCAGTGGAAATCATAGTCTTTATCTTCTTCGCCCTCTATGTTCTGCCCCAGTTCATAGAGGAGAAGATAGACGGGGCGTGCACCACTCGTGGAGACGATTGTAAATTGTAGGAACGGGCGCTCATATGGTCGCATGAATGGGTCGCAGGCAAGCCGCGTCCATAAAATCCATGCATTTGCGGTTCTTAGGCCTCTGATCGGAATCACACTTACACCATATCTAATGATGCTGATTGACAAGATTGTGAGAAAACTTGCAAAATGGAGAACACTAATGCTCACTGACAGGGACTCATTATGGTCAAAACGGTCCTGTTGGAGATCGTGGCATATGCGTATCACATGCGAGTCTGACATGAAAGACAGATCTAACCTCCAGGGCCACTCTCATTGGGCGATTCCGGAGGTCCCCGACGCCGCCTTTCAACTCCCTCGTCCCCAAGTTCCTGCCTGCCGCTGCTACCGCCATCGTCGGCGGTGGTGGAGGCGCCCATCCTGATGAAGGCGGAGGGAAGGGGCATCCCGTTTTGTGTTGAAGCGGGAGGAAGGGGGCTTGGCGGCTATGCGGATAGACATGGCGGCTGCTGCCTGTGGTTTCTGGCGGGGCAGCAAAGAAGAGGCTGCAACGCGCCGCCGGAGCGCGATATGGTTCTTCTTCTGGCCTGCGATCTGGTCCTCCTGGACAGCGATCTTGGCTAGAGGAGGCCGATTTGGGAATGTTCTACGAATTGCTGCCGTCATTTTGGTTGCCTTCTTGCTAGAACTTGACGGACAACATGGAGGCTACGAGCCATGCGAATAAAGGCGGGGGGTCCTAGTGTTCCTTCCGCGAAGACAGAGATTTGCTTGTTGCCTGCCCTCGATGATCTGGTTTGGAGCGACGAGTTCCGGAAGGCTCTACTGGCGAACTCTCATGGGAGACTATGCCTCAAGATTGCTAGATGGATTGAATTCGGTCGGATGTACCCATGTTTTTTTGGCCGGTTGGTTTCAGAGAGAGCGTTCTGAATCTCGGATATATGTTACCATCATGCGTCACATATTCGACGATCCATGGTAAAGTCAGATGCGGACAATGTCAGTACAGCAGGAACATCAGGGCAGTGATGGTGATTTGAGTCTTTGTTGCGACGAGGAACTGACTGCGTGATCGGTGACTCGCAGCAGCGACTGTTTGTGGGGGCGACAACACGGGAGGAGTTTCCAGTCTTACCTTGCAGGGTGAAAATCCAAGGCCTGGCCTTAATTGGTTGTGCCTAGTAATGACCTTATTGAAGGCATTGTTTTGCGAGCGAGGACTTTCTTCAGGGTGAAAACCTATGATCTTTGATCGGGCGAAGACGATGCTTGTTGATACGTCAAAAATGTATCTACTTTCCCAAACACTTTTCCTATTGTTTCTCCTCTAATTTGTGTGATTTGGATATAACTAACACGGACTAACCCTGTTTTTTGCAGAATTGCTCCGGTGTTTCGTTTTTGTGCAAAAAATCAACTTTCGAGAAAAATCCCAGAAAATATGCCAATAATCCTATTTTTCCAGAAGACTCACGGAGCCATAAGACGTAGGGGAAAAAAGACCCGAGGGGTTCACACCATCCCTAGGTGCGGGTCAGGCCTGGAGTGCCTGGGCATGGTGTGGCCACCCGGACTCTAACTCGACCTCTCCTTTTGCCTACATATATCCTCTGACCTAAAAACAAGGGGGGGTCGACGTTGAAAGGATACAGATGTTGCCTAGAGGGGATGAATAGGCGATTTAAAGTTTTCTGAGAGTGGCTCAACAAAGGCGGAATAAAACTAACGTTTACTTTGTTAAGCACAAAACCTAGAACAACTAGGGTTCACCTATGTGCGCCAACAACTTATGCTAAGCAAGACAAACAACTATGTGATAGCAAGATATATACTTCAAGCACGAAGGCTATCACAAAGTAAGGTGCATATGTAAGAGCTCGGGTATAGAGATAACCGAGGCACGCGGGGACGACGATATTTTACCGAGTTCCTCCCAACATGGAGTACGTCTCGTTTGGAGAGGGGGTGGTATCAAACCACCTATGCCACAAAAGGCCTCCCTCATTCTCCTGTGAATCTCACCCCAACGGTATCGATCCACACTTCCACAATAGGTGCACTTGTCGGTGGCAAACCGGAACCTCTCACAAGGTTGGAGCACTTCTCCACAACTTAATTGGAGGTTCCCAACGAACAAGCTTGGGGAAAGCTCCACAACTTAATTGGAGGCCCCAAGTAATCCACAACATGCAACACAACAAATTGTCTAGGGTTCCAAGATCCCAAGAGTAAAAAGCTTCTCAACTTTCACTCACCAAATCCTGCGAGGAGAACCGAAACCGATGCGCTAAATTCAAGAGGCAAGAACACCACAAAGATGGTATAATCCCTCACTCTCAAGTTACAACAAAGCTACTAAAGCTATTGGTGGAACAAGAGAGGAAGAACACAAAGAGGGACACAACATCCCCCAAAATCTAGATCCCAAAGATACACTCACAAAGAGATGTTTTGGTTTGCTCAAAACGTGGATCTAGATCTCCTCTCTCTTCCACTCAAATATGGGAAAGAATCATTGGAGGGGTTGAGGATAAGAAATCTCAAGAAGGTCAACAATGGAGGGGAAAACTTGCAAGAATGGTTGAGGAACCATTGAGGAAAAAGGAACCTTAAATAGGTCCCTCCAAAATCCAACCGTTGCATCCCAAAAACTCGATTCCCGGTACTACCGGATTTTTTCCCGGTACTACCGGACTTTTCCGGCACTATCGGACATTCCCTGAGGTTCCTGGGGCGCCAAACGCATTTTTCTCTGTGCTCTCCGGTACCAAAATGCGGTACTACCGGATTCTGGTTCGGTACTATCGGTTATCCCAGAACGAAAACGGCCATAACTTTTGCATCCGGACTCCGATTTCGATGATCTTGGGCTCGTTTTGAAGAGGACAAAAAGCTCTACAAGATCATACAGAAAAATATCATATTACAGCAAGGTAAGATATAACCAAATGATTAAAGGTTTAACCTCTCTCAAAAAGATAAGCCGGTAAAACCTCCAACATCGAAAACGTAATAGAAAATGCATGTGAACTCCGTTTTCGATGAAATAGAGCTTGTCATGGAGATTAACACAAGCTCTAAATCCTCATATGAGTAAGAACCAAATAATGGAAGGTTTTACCTATCTATAAAAGACAAACCGGTAAAACCTCCTATATCTAAAACGCAAATAGATAATGCATATGAAATCTGTTTTCGACGAACTAGAGATTATTATGAATATTATGACAAGCTCTAGAACCTCACATGGATAAGATCCAAATAACAACCAAGAAAGGATGATGCTAAGTATGCAAAGGTTTGAACTCTCTTCGAAAGATATGATCGAGTACTCACTTGAGAGCCCCTCTTGATAGTACGGTTATCTATCCTATAAACCGGTCTCCCCAACTAACACCACGAGACCGGTAAGAAAGAAACCCTATCAAGATCATACCTTTGCCTTGCGCATATTCCACTTGATCTTTATGTAGACGATCTTGTCCTTCTCAAGATGGAACACCTTTCCTGATTGCTCTTGCATGCACTCGCTTGATGAATACTTGCAAGTTGCTCCCCCATACAACATGGGGAAACCTTTACTTTGACCTTGTCTTCATCGATCCATGATCACTGAGGATGGCAAGCTTCAAGCATGGGATCTTCTACATATGGAACATCTTTAGCTTGCACAACATTTCTTATAACTACATTTGGATGATGTCTTGAAGATACACATGAGGAACTCTATCTTCTTATTCAAGAAACCCTTAATCTTCTTTTCTTTATTCTTCTCCTTCATTTATTATTTATTTATTATGTTGGTGTCTTAAAGGTACATAAGAGGTATCACTCCATATATTCTTCAATACACACTTTCTATAGGCTCAACTCTCACATGGCCAATCTTTGTATGACTCCTTGAACACCTTGGTCATCACTTGATCTTCTTCACTTTCTTATTCTCCCAACCTTGAAAACAACATATGGTTCAAGCATTGCCTATGGACAATTCCTACAAGTGAAACTTATATACACATTAGTCTATAAAGAGTGTCATTAATTACCAAAACCACACATGGGGGCCCACATGCTCTTTCAGACGTTTTTCCAGGTAGGGTTCCGTTGCGCCGCCACCACTAGAAACCGCGATTCGGAACCAGAAACTCCGTTCTGGCACCCTGCCGGGACGGAGAATTGGAGGAGATCATCACCGATGTCTCTCCATCAACCATTCATAATTCTCCCATCCATGTGTGAGTAATACCCACAGTAGGTTATGGGGATGGTAGGGATTGGATGAGATCACTCATGTAATTGCATAAGATTGTTAGGGCATATGATGCCTAGTCACTACTGCAAAAAGGCTTATAGCCTCCAGTGGTTAGTGACAGGCATAATTATGTCTGTCACTACTTACCATTCCTAGTGACAGGCAAGGATGAGCCTGTCGCTAGAAGGATTCACTAGTGACAGACATAAAAAAATGACTGTCACTGGTACTTTTCACTAAGAAGCGTCCATCTAAAAAAAAAATTTAGTGACAGGCTGAGGTTGATGCCTGTCACTGGAATCCCCATAACCAGTGACAGGCTAAAATTATGCATGTCGCTAGTATTTTCCGTGTGGTGCGGGACTAACTAGGCAAACTATAGTGACAGCCATTATAAATGACTGTCACTAGTTTTAGATTTTTTTTTTCAGGCAGCTGATCGAGCATATTAGTTTTGCTACACTAGACAGCCCATCTGCGCTCGGCCTTTGCTGGACCGGTCCACCCGAACGTGTCCTCGTCCTTTTCCTGGGCTGGGCTGGGCTGCAGCAATGGGTGGTCGGTACTAATCGCTGGACAGGCGCGATGGCTCCGAGTAGGACCAGGGCTGATCGCTGATTGGTTTCCAAAAACGATGGGGTACGTACTGCTCGTTTGCAATTCAATCAAAACCAACAACGATTCAAACTCATATCTTTGGCTAGAATTGTCCGAATTCGATTCCGTTTGTTTCTAATCGTTGCCTACTTAAAGTAGGACATATACACCGACCCAGACTACTATTTATATCCCAGTATCGTACCCTCTTGTCCTCCAAAATCATAACCATTGTTTGAACTCCACTTTTTTAAGAGACTTGTTTGTGCCGTCGTGTGAGTTCGACCTCTGCCCCAGAGCTCTACAACAAAGTTGAAGATATCGTCAAGGTTGTTCCATTCCGACGAACCTCACCTATTTTGATCCACCGTAGCTAGAGAATTTCGCTTTGCAAGCTTCTAGATCCGACGGAGTAAAACTTGCATTACTTCACGCTTGTTTCACCAAATCCATCTATCTTGAGTTCCTCTTGCCAATTAACTTGTATTTACATTTATTTGTAGGTATGGATCGAAATTGGATGTACACAGAGGATCGCATGACACAAAGTTTTCATGATCATGTGAACGAGTTCCTTGATGCGGCGGATCGAGATATATTGCAGAGGGGTGGCACGAAGATATGTTGTCCGTGCGGCTCTTGTCGAAACTTAACGTTGTTTGAAAGGAAATCTGGGTCCTTGCACATGCACCTATTGCGTTGGGGTTTCATGGAAGGTTATTCAAGGTGGACAAGTCATGGGGAAGATCCTGAGGTTATTGACAATGACAATGAGCGTCATAAAGAGACGGCCGAAGAAGATATGGACGAACCTGAAGATTTTGTGCATGGTGTGGACACCACAGTGGACTTAGATGATTTGGTCAAAATTGTCAATGACCCTCATGTGCAAGAGCAAGTTCGAAAGACAAGGAGAACGTTAGAGCATCCGACAAAGAGTTGGCCAAGTTGCGGCAGCCAGAAAGACTCAGAAACTCCCTTGTATCCTGGTTGTGATCCGGAGTACACCCGCCTATCGGTGACACTCGAACTTCTAAGGCTAAAGGCAGTCCACAACGACACAGATGGAAGCCTCGATAATACATTGGAGTATCTTAGAAAGGTCTTGCCGAAGGGGAATGTGTTGCCTAGAAGTTGCGACGAGGCCAAGAAAATTGTGTGCCCCCTTGGATTGTAGGTGATTAGATATCATGATTGTCCGAATGATTGCATCATTTATCGTGGGGAGTATGAGAAGCTAAAGAAGTGTCCAGAGTGCAATGCATCCCGATTCAAGCGGGGAAAGAGCCCTAGCGGAAGCCGAAATATTGATGAGCGGTGCTCCTGCAAAGGTTGTTTGGTACCTTCCAATCATTCCCCGTTTGAAGCGTCTTTTCGCAAACAAAAATGAGGCAAAGTTGTTGCGTTGGCACGAGGAGGGACGGAAAAAGGATGAGGGTGTGATGAGACACCCCGCAGATGCTTGCCAGTGGCCAGCAGTCGACGACGCATTCCCATCGTTTGGAGGAGACCCGAGGAACATACGATTCGGTATGAGTACAGATGGAATCAATCCTTTCGGCAACATGAGCAGCAGGCACAGCACTTGGTCTGTTGTTATGTGGATGTACAATATCCCTCCATGGCTATGTTTAAAGTGGAAGTACTGTTATCGCCGTATTTTGGCCAAAGACGGAGATGGGCCGTGATCAAGATGGGCTTGGAAGATATGTATATTCAACGTGTTGCTGGATCGGCCTGGTGTGTGGATTTGGACTAAATTGCCCGTGTATCTTGTATCATAGTAGGTTTCATATTTGTTTAGGTTCCGTTTATGTTTAGGTAAAGATAGAGTTGTAGAGTTATTCCAAAAGTAGAGAGTCTCCGGACTATAAATATGTACCTAAGGTTATCGAAAAAGGAGGACAACCACGTTCACAACAAACACAATCTCGGCGCATCGCCACCCCTTGTTTCTAGGGTTTCTTTCGGGTAAGTGCCATGCTGCCTAGATCGCATCTTGCGATCTAGGCGATCTATATTATTACGTTTTTTTTTTTTTCGTCTTGAGCGTTGTTGATGGCGAGTAACCATATCATAGATTGTTTGAGGCTAGCATCGGTGCTTTTCATTATTATTGTTGAAGTTATGCTACCTCTAGTTATCTCGCTACCCTTGCACCTTTTCCCAAGTGTAAGGGTAGCATCTTGCTTGATCTTTATTTAGTCGATTCGATCTGTTATAGTTGTGCCTTGTTTACCAAGGTTTAGTTTAATATCTACGTAATCAGGCCTTACAAACGGGTTGAATGATCCAGTAGTACGTAGGGACGTGGTTTATTCGTTCTAGAGAAGTTGTTCCGGTAATTGACTTTACGTTGGTTATTAGGCCTCCTCTAGGGTTAATATTCTTCATCTTTTGTACATACCAGGCTCAATTACGTGTAGGACGTTCCAGTTACGTGGTGAAAACATTAAAATGTCGTAGATCGATTTAACTTGTAGTGATCAAGCAAAACCCCATGTTATCATGAATCTAATGCAGAACCATGGGGCAATCGGCTCTAGGAGCAGATTTACAGGGAAACCTGGGAGCCGGTCACGGCTCGAATTTTACGTATACTTGTTTACCATGCAGGAAATCAATCGGAGCAATCCTTCACCTTCCTGATCAGGTATAGGTCAGGTGGCATCTCGAACCAAGCCGGGCGTGTGCGGAGTTTTTGCGGCCGTCGAGGGACCAGGGCCCACCAGTCCTGAGCCTCCCGGCTCTCCGTGTTGCTCGTCGCTGCTCGCCGTGGGTTTTGGCAGGCAACACATTCGCACGCCGGTGGGACATTCAACAACGCCTACATCAACATCCGACGCTGCGATGGAGGACAGACCAGTCACTTACGACGATCTACCTGACGAGCACAAGGCCAAGTATGACGAGATCAAGGCTCTCTTCGAAGAAGACCTCATCGGCTCTTTTGAGAGGACCCGTAAGCATGGCATCAAGTGGAGGGGGTTCTCCCCCGAGGGTGCCCTCGATGAGGTAGATCTATCTGTTCCTTCGGAGGAGCGCACCAGAGCTCTACGACAGGAAGTCAACTACATGGTGGCTCATTCTCTGCACCGCCATTCTGAGAGCCTGGTGAACGCTTTCGAGCGGATCGCGGTTCGCGTAGTTTAGGAGATCATGAAGCATCAGTACTCTCCGTCGGGCCCTACTCTGGGGACTCACCAGGGAGAAAGACCGCTCCAGACCAGGCCACAGCTGCCATTCACACTTGCAGCTCCGGAGCCGCCAGGGGCAGCGGCTTATGTCGTCTACAAGGATGGAGGCGACCCAGGCGATTGCCAATTCCTGTTTGAGCCACCTAAGGAAATCCCGCACGGGTATATATGCGCCTCGTGCGGATCGCAATAACGACACGCACCAAACAGATTGCAACCGCAGAGTCTGCGCAGGAGTTCTGGGCGGATCTTGAGCGGCGTGTCGGAGCAGCGATGTGGGATGGACGCCGACAAACAGCGTGGCTAGCCAAGTATGCCACCGAACAAATCATGAGAATCTAGCCCCTACAGCTCAAGCGGTGGAGCAAATCGGTACCATCACCTGAGGACGAGTTAAACGGCTTCGTCAAGAGAAGGACAATCGGCTATTCAAAGCCGTACCCCGAAGTTTGATCTGATTCGCCGCCACCCAAATATAAGCTCCCGAGTTCTCAAGGTTCATGGTCGGAAGGGTCAAGCTCGATCGAGCACATAAGCCGATACCGCCCAACTAGGCATGATTTCGCGGATCGGATCGGCGTAAGATTTTTTGCGCAATCTCCGACAGGGCCTTTGGGTGGTACACCTCGCCACCGATTCAATTCATACCGGAAGCAAGCTGGAAGAGCAGTTCCACATCCAGTACCATTCGAGGCTACCGAGGTGGCATTGCGGACTGGCGCAGTCGCAGCGGCGAGAAATCAGTGGCGAATACATCCAGCGCTTCAGGACCGTCAAGAATCGATGTTACTCGGCTCGTTTAACTGAGAAGGAAGCGGTCGAACTGGCAGTGTTGGGTCTATCAGCACCCATCAAGGATCTGGCTTTCCAAGTGGAGTACAACTCATTGGCGCACATGGCCCGAAAGACGATGTATGAACAGCGCCACCACAGTTGTACCAAGACAAATTCAAGCGTCCGATAGGCCTGGTCGTCTGAAGAAGGTGATCCTGCAAGACCGGGGAGGTGGCCGTGCTGAATGGGCTCGGGGGCAGATCCTGCAAATGGGTGCAACAAGGGCAAAAGGGTTCGACTTTGATGTGAGCAAAGCCGAGCAGATATTCGATTTGCTGCTGAAGGAGAAGCAGCTGAGGTTATCCGAAGGCCACAAAATCCCTACGGCTCAGGAAATGAACGGGAGGCCGTACGGCAAGTGGCATCACTCGTTCACCCATACCACCAATGAGTGCAAAGAGCTTCGCCGCCAAATCCAAATGGCAATAGAACAAGGCCGTCTGATCCTCGGGCAGTTCGCCATGAAAGTGGACACGAACCCCTTTCCCGGCGTCAACATGGTAGAACTCAGTCGCTCCGCGAGACGTCAGCTGGATTTCTCGTTCGGCGTTAATATGGCAGGGTCAGGGTACCACCATGACACGTACAAGGAGGAAGGTGGTCGCTCTCGGGGCAAGGAAAGAAAGGAGGCTAGTCCATGCGACCGGCCCGATGACAATGAGCAGACTTAAGGAGGAATGTGAGGAGAGTGCGATATCGAAGCCACATTCCACGCATCTCCTTAACAAGTATGAGCGCCAATATGACCAACGTCGCCGCGAGCGACGAAGATATGAGCACCTTGCTAGGGACCGTCAAAAGAAAAGGAAGGCGCAGACAAACATTGGGATTTGTCCTTTCTTCAAATCTTTGGACGGGGATGAGCCGATTGCCTCTGATCGACAACTGCCCGGAATGCGGTCAGCGAGCGAAGACACGAGGCGATGTCGGTGTTCAAACGTCTAGGGCCTCTTCCACCCCGGAGCCGTCACAGGAGTCGCTCGGCGAGAAAACCTCGAGGAGCCAAAGAATGACAAAGACGAAGACAGGTATCACCGTCCAAGGTGGTGTCCCAACGGACTCAGACAAACCCAGAAGCGTAGAGTGCAGCGGCTGCGTAACTTGGAGGAAGCTGAAGCGCAGTATCTCCACGCTTTAAAGAAAGCACGCCTGATCGGCCCGTCAAAGTGAGACTACGGAAACGAAGATCGCCGACAAGGAAAGAATGGCGCTAAACCAGCAAAAGCCGATGCAGTACATCGGCTGGCACAAACATGGTGTTCGTACTACCGTCAGAATTCTGCGCGCCAAGAACCGATGAGCTACCAGTGGCACAGTTTGACTGCGGTCCACGGCCGGTTATCTTTGAGAAGCCACGTGAGAAGGGTTATAAACATCTGAAAGCCACACCTGCGGGGTTACATCAATGGGCAACCTGTCGACAAGATGTTGGTGGACACCGGGCGGATCAATATCATGCCATACTCCATGCTACGACGTTTGGGGACGCTCCACGCAGATCGATCAAAACCAACGTCACGTTAAGCGACTGGCGGTCGACTTGAAACGCAAAGGCGTCTTGAACGTACCGACCGTGGGCAGAAAGACCATCCCCACATCATTCTTCGTCGTGGACAGCAAAAGCACTTACACTGTCTTGCTAGGAAGGGATTGGATTCACGCTAATTGCTGCATTCCATCCACGATGCACCAGTGCCTAATCCAGTGGGACGGCGATGAAGTGGAGGTCATCCACGCAGACAATTCTATCGAGATCTCCATAGCTGGCATGAACGTCTGGGAAGCAGAAGACCAAGAGCCGATCTCTGGAATCAATCTAGACGGCTGCGAGCGTATTGAAGCTACAAAAAACGGGGTGAGGCTGGTCTTATCCACTGGCCTTACAGAGTAGAAAAGCCCACGATCATCCGTGGTACGGTCGATCCCTGCGATCGGCCGCAAAAAATAAAAAGCAGCGATCATACGACAAGCAGCTCATGTAGTCGTAGCAGAGAGATACTCGGCCACTATAAAACAATAAGGTGTAAACCGTCCTTGACTAATGCAAGCAAAAAGGGGGCCGATTCAAGCAATCGGCCCAAATTATTTTTGTTATCCTCACCTACAGTTTGCCCTGTGTTTAGCATCGATTTGACAGGTGACGGGAAGCTAGGGTACGGGTTCACATCCGCTGATGAACTAGAAGAAATCGACATTGGGCCTGGGGATAAGCCACGACCAACATTTATCAGCAAGAAGTTAGATCCGAGTCTGCGGGGTCCGATGATAGCCCTGTTGAAACAATATCCAGACTGCTTCGCCTGGGACTACACGGAGATGCCTGGGTTAGACAGGAGCATCATTGAACATCGACTCCCGCTCAAAAAAGGATTTCGGCCATTTCAGCAGCGAGCACGACAGATGAAGGCCGAAATTCTGGAAGAGGTCAAGAAGGAGGTCGAGAAAATGTTGACAGCCAAATTGATCAGGCCATGCAGGTATGCTGAGTGGATTTCTAGTATTGTACCTATAGAGAAGAAGGATGGCCGGTGGCGTGTCGCCATAGATTTTCGAGATCTCAACAGAGCCACCCCAAAGGATGAGTATCCAATGCCGGTGGCAGAGACGTTAATCAACGCAGCGGCTGGTCACAAAATCTTGAGCTTCATGGACGGCAATGCCGGTTACGACCAGATCTTCATGGCTCAAGAAGATATACACAAGACTGCATTCAGAGTCCCAGGGTCAGTGGGGTTATTTGAATATGTAGTCATGACGTTTGGACTAAAAAATGCCGGCGCCACGTACCAAAGGGCCATGAATTATATTTTCCATGATCTGATCGGCAAACTGGTGGAAATTTACATCGACGACGTGGTGGTCAAGTCTGCTTCAGCGCACGGACACTTGGACTCTAATCTGTCAGGAAGGATAGAGCCGTTTATGGGACGACAAAACATCCGACCCTCGTCGGATGTTGATGTTATTGGCTTCGTGTTCCTGGAAGTCGGCGACTGGAGAGCCGATATCTTCAATTACTTGAAGGATTCGGCTCGGGGGGCACCTAAACGGATGAGAACAAGGCCAAAGTAGCTCGTGCATATAAAGGCCAAAGTAGCTCGTGCATATAACAAGAAAATGAGGCCAAAGAAATTCACACATGTTACAAACAGATGCCAGTTTACACATACGAGCTACTGAAGAAATGCCTCGAAAGCATGGAGGGCGTCAGCACGGAAACGATCCACCTCGGCGATCGCGGCTTCGTCATCTTCATCCTTACCCATCACTAGCTGCTTGCTCAGGGCACGTATGTCTGCCAGATCGGTCTTCAGTTGGGCTTTGAGGCCTGCCGCCTCGTCTTGGGAACGGGCGATGGAGTCTTCCTTGTCGCGGATGAGCTGTTTAGTCACCCGGACCTTCTCCTCAAGATCTTCCAGCTCCTTTTTTAAGGATGCGAGCTCAGCGGTACTGACGGAGGTGTCAGTTTTAGCATCCAGAGACGCCTTTTTCTCGTTAAGCTGCTGACATCTGTCTGCAATATCGGCTTTCAGCGGAAGTTGGGCGTGGCGCAGATTGATCCTTTCACGGGCTAACTTCACCCGTGGCCCGAAGAAAGACAGATTTGCGACTGACCAAAGCTTCAATTGCAATGCTACTGGAAGATGGTCCTGAATTTCGGCAAGAACGCTCTTCGCTTCCTCAGAACCCTCGATCAACTCCTCGATCGGGGAGGACAGCAAGGTTTTAAGACGCTGGAATTGAGGTAGAGCAACCCTGGCTTGTGGTTCAGCGTGAACAACAGAGGGAGTTGGTTCGATGGATTCAGGGTCGAACGACAGCAAACCTGAAAGATCACAACTCTGGCAGCCAGAAAAGCGTCAGTATGCATCCAAACGCGTAAGGATGAGCCGAAAGAACCCAAACGTACCTCTCCTAAGATCGAGGGGATAGCCGATGAGGAGACCATCGGTTTGTGTGTGGTTGCTGGAGGCTTGGCCAGAGTAGTAGCCGTTTCATCGGCACCTTCGGGATTCCAGATCCTGCCAAGATCGCCTGCCTCACTGGAAATGTCAAAGGCCCGCATGAAAGGATATTCTTAGCCATTATGAATAACAATAAATCGGCAGACAAAAGGAAACAAGTAGGAGGAGTATGAAGGGCGGTGATTTTTGAAACCTCCTGGCTCGACGAAGAAGCTTGTTGTCCTTTGCGAGCTCTCTTGGGACCCGCAGTTGGCCCCGCCTCGGCTGGTGCTCGGGGGGCAGCAGGTTCAGGAGCCGACCTTTTCCTGGAAGCCGATGGTGGTGAATCTGGCTGGTTCGGTGTGATGGTCCTCTCAGAATCCGTTGGGCCTAGTTCTCCTCGATTAGTCTGGGTGTCCTCACTGGAGGTGTCTTCGACGGAAGCCTGTAAAAGAGGAGAACCAGTAAGCGCGAGCATGTCTGCAAGAATGAAGAATGACAAGGATCGACCAAGGCCTGAATTAGCTTACATGCGAGCTGTCTGGAGAAGGGCTCTGGCGCCTCAAAGTCTTCCTAGCAGCTACCTTCCTCACCATCGTCCTGGTTTTAGTCGGAACTCGAGGGGCAGCTGACTTAGGAGCTGCTGGTTTCTTGGAAGCCGATTGTGGGGTTATCGGCTGTTTCTGCATTATGACCTTTTTCAGAGGTGGCGAGTCTTTACAATAAAGAACCACAGGAGCTGGCGGGAAGAACTCGAAGGGGGAGCCATCGCTTTGCGTAGGCTCAGGGCCATCTTGTTGCTGCAAAGAGAAAGAGTGGATTAATAAAAGGATCGATTACAGGCTGCATCAAGAAAATTTGCAGGTAGTGGTACCTGGTCCATGGGGATGTCATAGTCGGCCGAGTCGCTGTTTCAATGACGGTCCCGAGCCTTCAAAGCGTGGTTTTACACATTGTCCACCAGCCTTGGCCGCTTTGATGAAGAGAAGGTGAGGTCATTTGGAATAGGGATGGGCGAGCATCAAAGAAAGAGTAACACCTCTGATGGTGAGAGGATCAGTGGTCGGCTCAGCACTCCGTGAGATGATGGAGAAAGGGATGGGAGGTACTTGCCAAGGCCAAATTGCCGGCCACTACGACCTACCGTGGTAAAATTCATACCAGGCTTGATAATTCATTGGATGTGCTCATACCAACCGGAAGGAAACAGGATGGATCACAATGGAAAAAAGTGCCGAGTCTTTGGTGTCATCGGCAAAGTTATCTAGCCCAAGGAGAGTGGATTTTCGAAATGTTCGATTCTTCCATATAAGGGAAGAAGGTAGGATTGTCTAGGCCTTGGAAGAAAGTCTTGAACCACCGGGCTTCCTTGGGGATAGTTTGCTGCGGCAACTGTACAAAGCTTGGCCATAACTAGTGCATCGGATCTGTTTCCCTTTAACATCTGGAAAAGTACAACTCGCCAGAAGGGGGAAGTCTGGGATGTGGTTTTGGAAGTACAGCTGAGCCCATAACTGAATGAACCACCAAGGACCACCTGTTTTAACTGCTATGCCAGAGAACAGCTTAACAGACATCAATTGGAGGTATCGATAGACTTCTCCAAGAAACAATTTGCCGAGGCCAAGTTGAGTACCTTTGGCCAGTTCATGGGCTAAGGAGAGATAGTTTTTGGTTGGAGCAAGGGAAGGGCCACAGAAGATGAAATGCTCTAGCCAGAAGTTGAGAAAGGCTGTATGTTCTTTCTCTGAAACGGGGCCCTTTGTTTTCATATGGCGTTGGAGATAAGCACCCCAACTTGTACAGTCTGTTTTGGAAGACAGTTTGTAGGGGACTGTGGTCAGTTTGAAAGCAGAGGGGCTGGGTGATGTAACATCCAGACCAGTAATCATCACCACGTCTAGCAAGGTTGGTGACATAGGGCCATGGCCGAACATAAAGCAATTCAGAGGCCGGACTGTAAGTAGCCAATGGTTTTGAGAAGATTCTCGTGTTTCTCAAGAGGAGACAACGATAGATGCAAGGCATCGGCTATTCCCAAAGTTTCCCATTGGGATTGGTAAGCTCTGGCTACTCTACTGAACCAAGAAACCCACTGTTCGGGGGGATTAGGCCAGGCTCGCAAGCAGTCGGCCCAAGAGTTCAGATCTAGATCTTGGCTTACGAAGGGGATTCTATTTGCTTCGCAAGAAATCAAATGGGCAGGACTAGAATCTGTACGAGGACCAAGACAGAGAGAATTTGGGAGAGAAGGATGCGGCAGCAGAATGTCTGAAACCTAGAAAGTTTAAATCGTGGAATAAAGGCATTAATTCAGGTGTTCGCCATTAAATTCTAAACATCGCGTTCAGACTGCGAGGAGTAGGCGTACCTTCAGGCCAAAGACCTCTGGATTGGTGTTGGACGATTCCGCCATCTAGTTTGCCGGTGGAGATGGATCTATGCAGATTGAGGATTGAGTTCTTGTTGCTGTGAGCTCGATCTGGTCGGTGGGCAGTTGGGGATCTAGGTCGCCCTTTTTGAAGAGAGTCGCAGGTTACCGTTTGAAACTAGGAAGTGGCCGTTTAGGTTTGCCTAAATATGCGACTGAGTTTGACCTTGTCAACGATTTCGGGGAAGCCGATGTGCATCGGCTCTTTGAGTTGTAGCTTGGTTGACTGAGTAAACATAGCAAGGTAAAATCCGATGCGTTGCTATCGGCTCCTGGAGCATCGACTTATTTGTGATATCGACAAAATTGGGGCGGAAAGATAATCTGCGAGAAACGGGTTTTTCATTCATTCATTCAAAAACAGATTGCCTACAAACGGCTGATGGATTACAAAAGGGAGCCTACTACTACTACTCACGCATCGGTTCCTAATCTAGGCCGAGGTCGCCGCCGCCGCCGCCTTGTGCGCTATCCCTGTCGGCGTCGTCTTCGGCTTCTTCTTTGAAGAAGCCAGCGAGGCTCCTCATCCTCGTCCTCGTCGTCGTCTTTGCTAGACCCGGTGCGGAAGTACTTCACCGGCTGGTACTCCTCGGAGGAGGTGTCCTCCTCTTCCTCCTCCTCCTCGGAGGAGTCGACGCCGTCCCAAGACATGGCGTCGTCAATGCTGTCTACCTCCAGTTCCCCATCAGCGAGGAACTGCAGGTCCTCCTCGCCGTCGGTCATGGACGCGTCGTCCTCCGACCAGACAGCGAAGTCCCAACCCCTCTCGTCCCACCATTGTGGGGCGAGAGTGTTGTACGCCGCCATCGGCGGGTGTTCTGGCGTCGGCTCTCGGTCGCTCATCGAGTTGGAGGCGTGGGAAGACACGCCGGAGGAAGCAGAGGAGGCCATGGCAAGAAAGAGGGTTTTTTCGGCGGAGGAAGAAGGGTTTTCTGGCAACTGGAGGAAGATGGGGACTGTGAACTGTTCAGGCGAATTTAAATAAGGGGAATAGTGGAGAGACGGTTCAATGCCATAGCGGTTTCCCAGTTACTTTGCCAAAATCGTCAAATCATGCCTTGCGGGAGTTGAGAAGACAGGCATCATGATGAAGGGGTAGCGTGATTACGTTACGCCACGCGATTCAGCCGACGCGCAGCCCGATAAAAAAAAGGAGGAGAAGAAGAAAAAAAACATTCAGAGTGGTTTTGGAATTATCATTGCCAAAACCAGGAGGGCATGTGTTATCGCCGTATTTTGGCCAAAGACGGAGATGGGCCGTGATCAAGATGGGCTTGGAAGATATGTATATTCAACGTGTTCTTTGGATCGGCCTAGTGTGTGGATTTGGGCTAAATTGCCCGTGTATCTTGTATCATAGTAGGTTTCGTATTTGTTTAGGTTCCGTTTATGTTTAGGTAAAGATAGAGTTGTAGAGTTATTCCAAAAGTAGAGAGTCTCCGGACTATAAATATGTACCTAAGGTTATCGAAAAAGGAGGACAACCACGTTCACAACACAATCTCGACGCCATACCCCTTGTTTCTAGGGTTTCTTTCGGGTAAGTGCCATGCTTGCGATCTAGGCAGTATCTACTTATGCGTTACCTGGTTTTACTCGTACTGAAGCATTGTTGATGGCGAGTAATACCATTATCATAGATTGTTTGAGGCTAGCATCGGTGCTTTTCATTATTATTGTTGAAGTTATGCTACCTCTAGTTATCTCGCTACCCTTGCACCTTTTCCCAAGTGTAAGGGTAGCATCTTGCTTGATCTTTATTTAGTCGATTCGATCTGTTATAGTTGTGCCTTGTTTACCAAGGTTTAGTTTAATATCTACGTAATCAGGCCTTACAAAGCGGGTTGAATGATCCAAATGCGTAGGGACGTGGTTTATTCGTTCTAGAGAAGTTGTTCCGGTAATTGACTTTACGTTGGTTATTAGGCCTCCTCTAGGGTTAATATTCTTCATCTTTGTACATACCGGGCTCAATTACGTAGGACGTTCGATTACGTGGTGAAAACATTAAACTATCGTAGATCGATTTAACTTGTAGTGATCAAGCAAAACCCCATGTTATCATGAATCTAATGCAGAACCATGGGGCAATCGGCTCTAGGAGCCGATTCTGAAACAGGGGCAGTCACGGCTCGAATTTTACGATACTTGTTTACCATGCAGGAAATCAATCGAGCAATCCTTCACCTTCGACCAGGTATAGGTCAGGTGGCACGCTCGAACCAAGCAGGGGCGTGTGCGGAGTTTTTGCGGCCGTCGCCGAGGGACCAGGCCCACCGAGTGAGGAGCCTCCGGCTCTCTGTGTTGCTCGTCGCTGCTCACCGGTGGGTTTTGGCGGGCAACACATTCGCACGGTGGGACATTCAACAACGTCTACATCAACATCCGACGCTGCGATGGAGAAATGCACCGATCACTTACGACGATCTACCTGACGAGCACAAGGCCAAGTATGACGAGATCAAGGCTCTCTTCGAAGAAGACCTCATTGGCTCTTTTGAGAGGACCCGTAAGCATGGCATCAAGTGGAGGGGGTTCTCTCCCGAGGGTGCCCTCGATGAGGTAGATCTATCTGTTCCTTCGGAGGAGCGCACCAGAGCTCTACGACAGGAAGTCAATTGGAATACTGGCCATATCTTGACACACGACATTGCATAGATGTCATGCATGTCGAAAAGAATGTGTGTGAGAGCTTGCTTGGTCTCTTGCTCCACTTACTAGACAAGACAAAAGATGGACCGAAGGCAAGAGAAGACTTGGAAAATCTCGGGATACGAAGGGAACTATGGGCAAGAGAGGAGAGGAACAACGAAGGAAGAGGTGTTCAGAAAATCAAGACAGAGTGTCCTGCCGCTTGTTACACGCTAAGTAAGGCGGAACTCGATAGATTTTTCAAGTTCCTTGAAAGTGTGAAGGTTACTTCTGGCTACTCGGCAAACATACAGAGGCATCTTAACATGAAGAACCACAAATTAATTGGTATGAAGTCGCATGATTGCCATGTTATGATCACACAGATACTTCCGGTTGCGATTAGGGGACTTATGGAGCCATGGGTTCGGAAGACAGTGTTGGATCTCTGTAACTTTTTCGACACTATCTCTCAAAAGTCGATTACGAAGAAGCGTTGTCAACTGCTTCAAGAAGAGATCATTGTCATACTATGTGAGATAGAGATGTACTTTCCCCCCTCGTTCTTCGACATCATGGTTCATCTCATGATCCATATAGTCCCGGAGATAATCGACCTAGGTCCCGTGTTCCTACACAACATGTATGCATTGGAAAGGTTCAATGGGGTCGTGAAGCGTTTTGTTCGTAATAGATCCCATCCAGATGGAAGCATCATCCAAGGTTATATATCGGAGGAGTGCGTCGAGTTATGCACAGATTACATGAAAGTAGACAAACCTATTGGTGTACCTAGTAGTCGGCACCTTGGAAGGCTTGGTGGTGAGGGTCACCGCCGCGGAAAGAAGGATCTACATGTGCACAATGCTGCAATCAACCGATCAGATGACTACGACAGAGCACACTTAGTGGTGTTGCA
The DNA here is from genome assembly GCA_030063025.1 of Avena longiglumis. Classification (NCBI taxonomy): domain Eukaryota; kingdom Viridiplantae; phylum Streptophyta; class Magnoliopsida; order Poales; family Poaceae; genus Avena; species Avena longiglumis. The sequence continues at coordinate 578,284,835 of CP125976.1, read as the reverse complement.
ACACACTTCGGTGGTCCGACCCTATGTTCGTATGCACATGGAAATGTTGCAAAAGAAGAACCCCAAAAATAAAAGTGTTGCGCTTATGAAAGAGCACAACACAAACTTTGCAAAGTGGCTGAAAAACTATTTTTAGGAAAACCCATGTTCAAAGGATGACGAGGATGCATCGGACGTGTACTATTTGGCGCAGGGCCTCTTGGTCAATGTCGTCACACATCAAGCATATGACATCAATGGATACACATTCTATACAGAGGCACAAGACCAGAAAAATATATACCAGAACAGTGGTGTGACGATGAAGGCACTAACCGGGAAGAGAAGGGATACATACTATGGAAGGATCGAAGAAATATGGGAGCTAGACTACACTATCTCTATTATCCCCATGTTTCGAGTTAGGTGGGCAGAACAAATCAATACCGATGAAGACAATTTCACTACCATGGTCATACCACCACCGACATCTATTGAGGAGAGAAATGTCAAAGCCATAAGCGCCAGAAAGGAGCCATGGGTACTAGCTAAACAGGTGGCACAATGCTTCTATATAACTGACCCGCAAGCTCCAAACCGTGTAGTCATGAGAAGAGGAAAGAGGAGTATCGTCGTGGTGGATGGTGTCGTTGATGAAGAGGATTATGACCAATTCAATGATCCAGATACGGATGAAGATGACGAAGCTACCCAAGACTCTAAAATTACAAGAAGAGATCAAACTACATTATCCGTCACACGTCCCTTCAAAAGACGCAGTCACTCCGAGGGTCTAACATATACACGGAAGAAAATTAAGACTACCATCGAGAAGATAGTTGATGATGATGAAACCTAATTTTCTCGATGCAAGATATTATGAACTATCCTATATTTCCTAAATTTTGTGTTTTTCTAAGTTTTATAAATCTTGTACTCCCTCCGTCCCAAAATAGATGTCTCAGATTTGTCAAAATTTGGACGAATCTAAGACATCTATTTTGGATCGGAGGGAGTATGAACTTTGCATCATTTTTGGTGATTTTTTTCGTGTAGTTTTTATTATACGTTACAAAAACACGTTCGTGTCAGGCAAACCGATTAAGTTTGGATCAGTAGAACGGCTGCCCCCTTCCTTCCCTTCCCCATCTCCATCCCCGATTCCTAGTCCCCAACCGCCGCCACCCCTCCAATTCCGCCAGCCCCTCCAGCGCCGTCGCTCGCAGCGGCACCTTCCCCCGACGCGAGGACGACTCCCCCAACACGAGGACATCTTCCAACGACGCCTGCATCCCAAATCCCCATCGCCTTCCCCCCGACGCGAGGACGCCGCCGCCCAAGGACCACCAAGCCCACCGCCGCCGACGCGTCACAGGCCTCCCGCCGCCCGAGGACGCAGCCCTGCATCCGAACTCCCAGTCGGCTGTCCCCCCGACGCGTGGACGCCGCTGCTCGAGGACCAGCAAGACCACCGCCGCCGACGCATCACAGGCCTCCCGCCGCCGACGCGTCCCAGCAGGTTCGTATTACCAAGTGTAGTTGCGATCACTGGATCTCTCTCAATCTCACACACTCTCTCACGATCTAGTTTCTCTGAAGAACACCGAAGAACAAAAAGAAAGACAGTAGACAGAGAGTATTTTTGCGCAGTGCACAACTTCCTGCATTTTCCGTTCTGAGATACTTCTATTATAGAGATGATCGTGGCTACTTCTATTATACTCCTATTTTGATTACAGAACACATGCAGACCAGCATACTAGGAGTATTTTTTTTCTCTGTACTCTCTCAAATCAGGTTGTATCACTGATCTCCATCGGTATTTCTAATAACCTGACAAACATAATATATATCAAAGTTTTTTTTAGCATGTCAATGTTTTAAAACTGTAGTTATTTAACTAAGCCTTTTTGTACTTACTGCTTACTAATGTCCCATTTGTATCTTTGTATCTCTATAGGTTTGACTAAATAACCGTTGACTGCTAGCTAGTTTGGTCAAGGTGGTTTGAGTTAGTGATCAATGATCTAAACACTGAATTCTGTAGGAATGGAAAAATCATCTGACAGCTACGACTCATCTGCTGATGATTCTGATTCATTTTCTGATTCTGAAATTGAAGAAGTTACCGCACAAGAAACTAAGTCACAAGAACAACCATCGAAGGAGAAAAGGGTCTGCAAGCCTAGGAAGCCGAATGAGCTGACCAATGATACCTTCAAAATCACTAGAATCGATGGCAGAGGAGTTCCTGTCAGTCCTATCAAGCATGCAAAGGGTTTTAGTATTGCCGTAGGCTGCATCGTTCGTGAAACCATGAAGATCACATGCATGGACATAAGGGCAAAGGATAAGGAGAACCTTAGAGAAATGCTCTTCAACAGGCTGTTCAACCGTTATATTTTTGAAAATGCTGAAATGCAAAAAAAGGTTCGACATAAAGCACTAGGCACGATGACCAAAGCCTTGAATACATGGTGCAACACGGCGAATAAGATGAAGGACAAGGATTTTGAGGAAGTGATCAAGAAGAAATGGCCAAAGATTGAAGAGGAGGATTGGAAACAGTTCATTGCAAGTCATTCAGGTGATGATTTCACGAAGAAGAGCTCTAAGGGGAAGGAAATGAGGGAGTTGAACACACTGAACCACAAACTCGGTAGCCGTGGTTATTTAGGGAAGAAGGAAAAATGGGACAAGGAGGACGCAGCTGCAGTAGCAGCTGGGAAAGAACCCCCATTCTCCTACATCGAGGCAGGTCGAGGAAGGGATTTTGTGAGGGCCCGTGCATCTTCGAACATAGTTTTAGAGGTGGAATTGTGCCAAAAAAAGGTGGAGGTCGTGTACGCTTTAAGCATTATAAAGATGTTAGTTGTACACGGCAGCAAGATAGCGTGTCATGTGGCTACCATCTCTGCTACCATATGGACATGTTTGTGAGGTCACAGAAAATTTTAAACAAAGGTGTAGATATTCAGTTGTTTGGTACTCATCTCAAGTCCAATCCATTTGACCGAAAAAAAGAGTTTACACGCATCCAAGGCATTTTCGCAAAAATCATCAACACAGAGGTCGCCTCGGAATCTGGGATTTTCCATGGCGGTGATGACTCGCCGGAGGTTCATGATTCACGTACAAAGGTGGCTGCAACCCAATTGATCAAGCATGCATGATCCCAGAATGAGGTATGTGACATTTTATTCTGTTTATTTCTTTTTTCTTGATTCTTTGTCTCTGCAAATTGTTAATCGAGTTTATACTGGGTTGATATGCTGATACATAAGTAACACCATCATACATCTATTCCAGTAGCTAGTTACTTCAAATTTGAAAAATTGTCCCTATCATCTTCATGTAATAATATACAACCAAACTGGTGTACTTAAACAGGAAAAATAGACAATAATATTTTTAATTTTTTATCTTAGAAAAAAGTTGCTATACATTCTTCGCATGGAAATACGTGAGTTCAGTCGTGTTGATTATTGAAATAAATCTCTCAACAATTCCATATGTGCAAATTAGCTTATGATCTTCTGCCTCCAATAGCTAGCTCTCTCATATCCATATTTTCTGGCAAACGTGTCAAGCATCATGAACTCCTGAAATAATCATAATCATAGCTTGTAACACCCTCAGAATCAGACCTATGCAAGTTTGAGCAAAATTCGCCAAACCCGCATAGAAACGATTCAAAGGTGCCCACCAGGCACTTTCGTGCGGGTGGAAAACGAAGTAATAACATTACACAACAGCCCTCGATGGGACCCACAGAACAGATATATATATAACAACGACTCCAGGAGTCAAGAATACAGATATAAAATACAAGGATCCAAATCACCTTGAAAACGATAGAGCGTCCGACTACGGACAAGAAGCAAATGGGGCTAAGAGCCCTGAAGAATAACCAATGGCGTCCATAACCCTGCCCAGGCCAAGCCGGAAGGGTAACCCTGCTAACGACGTCGATCTCAAAACCTGCTTAAACAAAAGGGGTGCCGACAAAGGGCAAAGGAAAAAGAAGGAGCGTCGATCGAGGCCAAGACACAGCGAGGCTAGAATTCGGTCCTCGCCTACATAGGTATGGTGGATCAGCGGCAGCATGCACTAAACAACCTATAGAGACTCGATACAACTGGCGGATATCAGAGAGGGATAAGAATGACCTAACCGGATCCAACCTGAAGCTAACACCAAACAAACCCATCCTGGTGTTTCCCCCTCGAGACCAAACGAGGAAGTCAACCGAGGAACTCACACAGTTGGCAATTTTATTTATTCGGTTATCGTTGCAGCAATTACTAGTCATGTATAGATAATCATCATGATAAAATAAGCAGTGGGCACTTTTAGTTAATCATTCCGTTATAGTGGCTACACTTACTAGTCAGATATAATTAGCATGAAATAACCCATAAACCCAACAGTTGTTGGTACTTTTAATCAGCCAATTCCGTTGTAGTTGCCATACTTACTAGTCAGGTACAATGGTCGCAAGCGACAATCCAAACAAGCAATGGTGGGCAGTATTATTAGCCATTCCATTATAGTGAAGCTGATTACTAGTCATTATAAGTCAAATTTATAGCAGTAAACTTTAGTTATGCTTGTCTATGATCGAGATACTGTGCTCCAAGTCGTCCATATCCGCGGACACGGCTTTCAGAAAGTTTTACCCGGCCGGGGTGCACCAATAGCAACACACGCTCGATCAACCTCGGAAAAACCAAAACAAAACCCGAGGCTTTCACGGTGAACAATCACAGATTCGAAATATTTGGGGCCACCCTTGAGTACACCATACGGAGTAAGCAAGCTCGAGACGGACTCAAGGTTTGCGTCGATGGTCAGAACGACAAGTCCCCAATCAATCGGGGCTGTCGATACCGAAAACATCCCGCTTACCTAAGCGATGCAAATGCGTACCTCGCACAATTTAAATACGAAAGTAGCATGGCATAAGTACAGGATAGTAAAAACACCTCAAACTAGTTTGTGGCCCCAAGAAATAAGATGAATCAAGCTCGCTCGGGGTCCCATATACCTCCGGATGTGGATAGCGCGATAAATCAAGGAACAGTATCAAGTACTCGGGGTCTTACGGGACACAAGTGGGCGTTGAAACCAAATATTATCTATCACCCACCGATGCCTCGCTTATTTCAATTTTAGTTGTTAAACAGAAATTACAGTGACGATAAGTAAAACTAGAATCATCTCCAACATCAACATGCGGCAATACATCAAGAATCGTGGCATATGACGACACACATCAAGACTTGAGCAAGCAACTACGACGCATAAGTCCAACTATCTACCAAACAACAGGTAATAGGGTGTGTCCAAGGCAATATAGGGCTGCACGGTAGATCACGCAGATGAAACTAAAGCATCGCAACACAGATAGCAATAGATCAACAGGAGGGAAGTAAATACTATAAAAGTAAGATAGGTAGAAAGGGGGAGATGCTCGCCTGAAAACATTGTCGAAGGTTTTCATCCGAAGATCGGGACGAAGCTCACATCAACTCAACGGCCTTATCCGCGAAGAAGCAAATCGCTAGAAGAAACACCGGATGCAGTATTTAATACAACGGCAGAAGATCGGCATGATGCATGCATGATGGATGACATGGCAAAGATGCGATGCAATTAGGTCATATTAAGCGGAACTGGGGTCCCGACAATTAGTTAAATGGTTCAAGTTATTTAAATACCCCGCATTTTAAATGTTGTTTGAACAAGATAAAATACAGCACCGGTTCGCTATGCAAATTTAAATGAGGCCGATATGAGACTAGATTTGCCCGCATATGGGCCCCATATTTAACTATTAGGTGAATCGGCATAAGTCCCCCAAACCACAAGATTATGCAATGAAAATTCAATATGCAACAAGTTGTGATTTCATTTATAAAATAGGGCTCGAGAAAGGGGTTCACACATTAGGGTTCTCGGCGATCTTGGGGTTCCGGGGTTCGGGGTCGGTCTCAGGGTCCAGGGTTCGACGGCCTCGACGGGATCGTTCTCGGACTCCGGGGGTTAGGGTCTTGGCGTTCCGGGAAGCCGGACTTGGTTCAGTGTCGGGGCGTGTCGAATTCTTCCGGGCCGATGCCGTTCTTGTCGTCGTGACGGTCTTGTCGGGTTCTCAAGTCGGGTCGGTCTGGTCTTCGGGGTGAAGAACTTGGTGTCCGGGCGGAGTGCTTGGCGTCCCTGGGTTCCGATAGGAGATCTTGGCGTTCGGCGGTATCGGTCTTCGGATCGGGCTTCGGGGTCTTGGGGTCCGTGAAGAAGTCCTTGCGGTGAGGATCTGTCACTTAGTGGCCAGGGTCCTAGCGTTGGAGATCTCGATGTCCAATTACTCGGATAAACCTCCTGGCATCGGTACAGACATGCACCATCTCGCTTCGAGTAGCAGCTTCCTGACAACACCACCGCCACATGAGCAACATCGGACTGCTGAGGCGGCCACAGGACAGCGACGATGGAGAAACAGGGGTCACCGATGACCATGGCACTTGCACCGCATCCGAAGACGAGGCATCGTGCTCCTCCTGCTGCTGGCACGCACGCGCGAGATGGGGAGAAGGCCGAGCTCGGCGACGAAAAGCGCCAGCAGGGCAGGTGGACGGGCGCGTCGCCGGAGACCGTTGGGTCGGAGGCGTCGGCTCGACTCGGCAAGGCGGTGCTTTGGCCGGCGCCTCGGCTCGGGCGGAGGATGCAGCTGCGGGCGTCTTCGTGGCCGGGACGGCAGCGGGGCAGCGGCGAGGAGCGAGCCGGGCGGGGCATGGCAGCGGCAGCAGCGGACGAGGGCGTAAGCGGGCGGGATGGAGGATGGGACGCGGAGGAGAGGTCCGAGGAGCGGGCGAGGGGCGGCCGGGAGGAGGGCCGTGAGGTTGGGCGGTGGATCTGGGCAGGCGGCGGCTGGCGCAGCTCGGGAAGCGGCCGGGCGGCGGCTCTGGGCGGGAGCCGCTCGGCGTTGGCGGGCGGCGACAGCTCGGAGGATGCGGGAGGCGGCGCGAGTGTCTGGAGGGGCTTGGCGGCGCGGAGGTTGGGGAGAGGCCACAGGAGGCGAGAGAAAGGGAGGAAGAAGACGGGGTGTGGGAGGCTCGCGTGGGGAGCGGGGCAGGAGGTGGGGCCAGGACGTGGGGCTGGGCGCGGGGTCTGCGGGGCCAGGACAGGCGAGTGGGGTGCGGGCCAGGACAGGCGCGCGCGTGAGTGCGCCGGTGAGTGCGTGTGTGGGGGTCCAGGGTGGGGCCCAAGGCAGTGGCAGATGGGGGGGTTGGCTGGGTGAGAGGAGGAGGCCAAGTGGCAGGCTAGGAGTGGCTAGGAAAGAGGGGAGAGATGAGGTGGCGTATGGGGATTGGTGGGGGTGATGTGGAGGCTGGGGCTGGGTAGTTTAGTGGGTAGCTTTAGGATTTAGGAGCGGTGTAGTTGGACCGTTTATTATTTCCTGGGGTGGTCGATCGGGTCAGTCGGCCCGTTCGACTGCCCCTATTAAAATAATTTAAATTTTTATTTATTCTAATTGGGCCGTTTGCAACCCGATAGCAACAAACAAATTAACTCCGGAGACCCGGGTTTTTGCGTTTGAATAAAGATAGGGCGTTTGGAAATTCAAAACGGGTTTTACGAAATTAGTTTTAATGCAAACCATGCATGATGTTGACGATGCAATGCACAAATTCAACGCGATTTTCTATTAGTGGTTTTGCGGGATGCCACATAGCTCCTGCAAAAAAAGTTGAATACTCATTGGTTATTACTGTCTTTTGTTATTTCTTCCTCTGCATGAATGCCTAAAGCCTCTACGCGGAGAACAACCTCTACAAGGGTAGCGAACAACCTCTACAAGGGTAGCCTGATCAAAAGCTGCAATTAGAAACAAATATGTTAGTTCTAAGAATCATTTTAAATACAAAGACAATAGCAGAAATCTAGAGATGTTTGTGGAGTACAAACCTATTTCTGTGTGCAGTGTTCTTCACCTCGGTTTAGAATTAGAGTCTGGCATGCTTGTGTACAGAAAAAGAATATCATGGTATACTAAAAATAACTTCAAGTAGCACCATGGGTATACAGAAATGGCATGTTTGTCCGTTATTTACTGATCTTATATGAAGTAGAAAAGCAATAAGAGAAACCACAAATGAGGTTCTCGCCCCAAATTCAGTAAAGCATGCCTCTAGTTATAAGATGGTGACTGAAAGTAGAATACACGATCCAAGTAAAATTTGAAGAGATCCAAGTAAAAAAACTGTAGGACTTAAAGTAGAATACACGATGGAATATAGACTTCTACAGCCTGAGCATGTAGCATCAAAGCGTGCTCCCAGAATTTACAAAATATCAGTACACCCGCAAAAATTTAAAAGTAGGACTCTAGTTCTGCATCAAGGGCAATGGTAGGCTGTCTGGTGTAACTCTACTCGGGTTCATCAGATAGCTTCCAAATGTGAACTAATTTCTTTTCATTCAGAGAGCTTGATTCGGATTTGGTGATTTTACATCTCCATATACATATATGTAGAGCAGGATTCTGATTTGGCCAGATGCAAAAACGTAAATTGTACTACTAAAGTTCTGAATATTATCTTCATAGTAGCAAAAACTTGATCAGCCACTGTTAAGAGAAGAAATCATGACTTGATAAATAACCAGCTCCTTGATGAACAGGTTGCTCCATGTTCCATTGGCGACAACAAAATCAAAAATCACTATAGGCGAACACACCTGAGCTGAAAAAAGTACAAGAAACCAATCAGAGAAAATTATTTACAATGGGCGAACATGCTGATTCTAAGCACATCGGACAATGAAAAGTAAACATATGTGAACCCAGACCATTAGCAGGTTTACGAACAATAAATCTTTGATGACAAATAATAAGAATTTGAAAAAAAGGATCATCAAATCAACTAAACAAATCGAGGGGGTGCTCGCGGGCTGCGGGGCGGGGCGTGTGGCGGAGGCGGTGGCTCATGCTGGCGGGATGGGTGGCTCGCGTGCCTGGTCGTGCGCAGAATGGGGCGGCAAGCGGGCGTGTCTTGGCGGTGGCCGGCGCTGGGGGTGCTTCGAACTGCGGCGGGTGGGCTCGCGTGCTTGGTCAGGGGCGTGTGCGGCGGTAGCTTGGCGTCCGAGGATGGCAACGGCAGAACGGTCTGCTCTGAAACAAAAAAGAAGGGAAGAGGAGTCGCGGGATTGTCCGCTCGCGGCGTTGAGCCGATAAAGACGGCGCAATTTTTGGACGTTCGATATTCGCATCGTACGGTCCAGACTGCTGGGATTAGACCCTCTGGGTCTTTTAATATTAGTTTAGATGAAAATAGAAACCCTGAAATACGGTGCAAGAAAATCACATTAAAGATATACTGGACATGTATAAGGCTATCATAGAATTGTATAAAAAATATAGCCTGCACAACGAAATATTGTATGTGGTATATATAGAGATATAGCGTACCGAAAAATAGTGTAGCATGGTATAAGAATTTTGAGAAGATTCACTGTTGTAATCTTTCTTTGATGTTAGCTTTAGCTTGGGTAGTTAAGACCAATTTCAAAGCATCTCTGAATTGGATTCGTTTGGCATCGAATCATAACTAAATGTATTTTGGATTCTCACTATGATAAGTTGCATGTGGTACATATAATCAGTGAAGCTTCCTTCCATCAGATTCTATGTTCCATATCTAATTTCCAATATAGCATGGCAATGCAAGGAAGAAAATATTAAAGTACTAAATGGATAACAAATATGTGATGTGCCAAGATATATTTGTTAATTCAGAACCCAACCTCAGCTTAACATAAATACCAATTGCTAAATTTGATGGAACTGTAAGAAATCATATAGTAGTGCTTAGAACTAGATGAAACATGTTTCCAATGAGAAAATTAAGTTGACCAAAACTGCCCTTGTAACTTCATGTGCGTAATCCAGATCTAAACATATATTACCAAAGAAGAAAAACTACCCCTGGCCGCACCCTGACAACAATTCGAGAGTGCATCCCAGATGTACAGTATGTTCATATAGCTAGACCTGTACTATATCTGCCCATGCATATTGTTGAAAAGAAGATGCAAAAAGAACAATGTCAAATACATCAAGTATGTACATATCAGAGGACCATCTAAATTAAAAGGGACTTTGCAAACAATATGATTCATGCAAAAACAGATCGAATTGCAACAGTTCCTTGTTATTGCAAAACTATTCATTTCCTGCTTTGGGGGTTCTATTTTCTTTTATCCTCAGCTGATGGTAGTTAGTACATACTCACATCTTAGTGTTGGGTACATAAATACTATGTCTAAACTGTTTAGTGTTTTCTCATTTCTGCAGATAGGTGTGGTGGTCTGCTCGAGGGTACTTAAACATGCCATATATGTTGGTAATTCTTCTGCGTCATGTGGGTCTAACATAATCTTTGGAGTTCAAAGGCGAGGAAACAGGCTAAGCCAAATTTTTGTGGACGACGGTCCTATGTAAGCCTGGGCAAAAAAGGTGTGTCCGGTTTCACCGGTTTGGGCTAGTTCAAAATTTTGTACTAGTTTCAAAGTTTAGATTGGATTTGTGAATGATATTGAACTAGGAAATTTTTGGCTAGTGTGACCGGTTTCACTTTTTGCACGGGCTTAGTCCTATGCCATTGTGTTATCTATGCAAAACTTATGTCATATTTGTATATGTGAATGTATCATTGGTATAATATTTTATTATGCTATCTGAAATATTTGTGGAAAATCTATTTACTGTGCTATCCCTGAATATTTAGGGAAAAAACAATTAATTTTTTTATTATCAAAATACACACCAGTGACAGGCATGATAATCGGCCTGTCACTAAAAACCTCGTAGGGCTACGGCCCCCGATCGCAACCAGTGACATGCATGATTTTTGTCTGTCACTAATTCACACATACTAGTGACAGGCACTCGGAAATGACTGTCACTGATACACATACTAGTGACAGGCACCTGCCCGTCACTAGTAACCTTATACCAGTGACTAGTCATTAGTCACTAATGTGCGTTTTGAGCCTGTCACTGATGGCCTATTCTGCAGTAGTGAGTATCCATTGTTAGTGCCTTTTGACATTATTGCAACTTGTTGTGCTTAATGCTTGTCACTAGTGACCGAGTGCCATGATCTCAGATCTAAACATGTTGTTGATTCATAATGATATTATTGTTTGTGATCTTACCTGTAAGTTGTGTACACATATAGTTGTCTAGAACCCGAGGCCCCAAAGTGACAGCAATTAGGACAACCGGAGGGGATGGCTGTGATGTGAAGATCACCTATGTTCACGGAGTGTTAATGCTTTGCTCCGGTGCTCTATTAAAAGGATCACCTTAATTGCCAGTAGATTTTCTTGAGGCCCGCTGCAAACGGGCTGGCAGGACAAAAGATGTTGTGCAAGTTTCTCATTGCGAGCATGCACAACTATATACGGAACACATGCCTATGGTTATTTAGTACTTGGATGCTTTATCTTTATTATCTGTAAATGGCTTTGTCTTGATTATTACATGAATTATCTTGTCCATGCAACGTCCGTCCATCCATCCCTATGTCTGCCGCATTTTAATCCTGTTGTACCGCTGTCCTTATTTTACTGCTGCTGTTATTTTGCTACTGCTACTACAAAATTGTTACCACTGATAAACTATTGCGAATAAGACTGTTTTCAGGTGCAGCTGAATTGACAACTCATCTGTTAAGGCTTATAAATATTCTTTGACTCCCCTTATGTTGAATCAATAAATTTGGGTTTTACTTCTCTCGAAGACTGTTGCGATCCCCTATACTTGTGGGTCATCACTTGTGCACAGTTTCCTTTTTAAAGGTGTCGCTATTGGAGTGGTTGTACCTCTGGTGTTGTTCTGGTGGTGTTAGTGTCGTTTCTTCGAGGAATTGGTCTCTCTAGCGGGACTTTTTTTTGTAATTCTTCTTCTTTATCTAGTATGTGTGTGTTTGTAAGGCTGCTAGGGCATTGCGTTGTTGCAGAGGCTGGGTGTAATTGGTATCTCCTAATATTAATTTGTACTCTTTTCAAAAAAATGGATCACATGCTATCACTTGACTTAGAGCATCTCTAATAGGACAAAAAAGCGGCCAGATCAGATCCCGTAAAACTTGCCGAACCGTAATTTTTTAAGAGCGATCGGAAAAGCACACCCCAAACCCGCAGATTACTGGATTCGGAAGCCAAACCGATGGGCCCTCGTATCACATATAAACCCTTGGTGCGATGGAACATTCAGCTTGGCATGTTCATTCATCCCCCACCCGTTACGAGCCGCCGCCGCCGCCCTTGATTCACGGCATGCCTCGCTGATTCCTCCCACTGAGAAGCCGCCCGCCGCCACCATCCCCCACAGGTGGGACTGCTGGAGGGGCCCTCGCGATGGAGATCCTCCCCGCTACAGTACACATCTCCTCCTCTCTCCCGTGATTTCGTAGTCAGATTTGCACATGGATGATCAACCTTTTGTTCTCAATTTCTAGATGGATTTGAGCCCAGAATAACAAGTCTTGTTCGACGACTCGTCCTCGCCAGACGACTCTAACATAGAGACGCTGCTCCCCAACCACCGGCAGTGCATGTTGGTGACCGTTTTGGCCATCAAGGAGCAGGAAGACGACCAGAGAAAGAGGAAGCGAGGCTCGAAGGTCGGCCGACTTTGCATCCCACGCAATCGCAAACTGGGCTGCGACTTCTCATGCGAGATTACTTTGCCAAGGTACCAACATACCCACCTCACCTTTTTCGTAGACGATATCGAACTAGAAATGAAGATCGCATCCAAGATTTCCTTGAAACTTACCGAGAGATCGAGAACTCACCACGCAGGACCAGCTGCTGACCTCATTGAGCAGGCAGCTACATGGCCGGTAGTAGAATTTAATTCATTAGAATTTACATTCATCCTTGTGTGATTTGAAACATTATTTTCATTGGATATATTCTTGTATTGGATTTTATTTGTTTCATTATTTGATTTCAAGATATGGGTGCTGATTTTGAAGAAAAAAATGATATTTTGCGGGCTTGGATCGAGCCCGAACGCAACAAGCGCCGTTTTTGCGAATTGCAAAATAGAATATTTTCAAATATTCTTTTTTGCGGTTTGCGGATACGGTGTTTGTTTCGCCCGACCTTTTTAAAACCTAAAATCGCATTTATCTAGGCCTGTAAAATGTGTTTATGGTTTCCTTTTTATAATGTCTACTAGAGATGCTCTTACCGTCGTGGGCAGTGAAGTCTACCAGGGCCCGTTTGATAGGTTGCATGGAATTTTCAGCTCCCTACGGCAGTGTCAAGATAAGCAGGGCTACAGACGTACATGAAAAAAGTCATGGGTTATATAGTTAGTTTGGTAAGGTGTATGGAGCTTTTTTTGCACGAGGACAGAAACAGAAGCTCAATGTGTTTGGTTGTGTGCACTTGTTTGCCTGCCACATTAACATGCACCGCGCAGCTAAACTATGATTAGTAGTGATAGTGTTCTTCCTGTGAGGGCCGGCTGCTGCACCTGCTAGTGTTGGAGAAGGGATTTCCCCAGCGTAAGTTGGGCCCCCGGCACCATCTCTGTCGTTCGTGTGTTGGAGATTCGTGTGAAAGTCAACTGGTCATCATCTGAGGAATATTTGCATTTTGGTCCTTGTATTATTTGGATTTTATGCTGCTGTGAGAGAGGAACCGCCCAGCGCAATCGACGCGTCCCCTCCCAGCCGCCACACCCTGCCCCTCCTAGTGCCGGCCTCCACGCGTGATACCACCGACGGGCTACGCTCGGTGCAACGACGACCTCCCCGTCCAGGCCAGTCAACCGGCGGCCGCGGCATCACGACCACGCGTGGCGGCTGCCCCGTCGACGACGACCACGCTCGGGACCTCCCTCCTCAACCGCATCCTGTGGCTGCGCAGAGGAGTCCTTCCTCGACCCCGGCCGCCATACATGTGCTCGCCTCCAAGATCCAACAAGAGCAGCACACGATCTGGGCCTGATTCGTCGCCACCGTTATCTATCGCGTGTGGTTTGCCAGATCTTGATTGAATGCAAGTGTGAGTGGATCTTGAATCAGTTCTTGTTGCCTCTTTTTTTGGTTGAATATTTTAATGGATCTTCTAGATTTTGATGTTGAAACATGCATGTAAAAAATTCCAGATCCAGTTCATATGTTTCTGATCTAAATCATGAGTGAGTCTTCTATGGATCTTAATCAATCTTCTGTCTGGGGCCGACCCGCCTCCTCCTCTGGCTAGGCATGGCGGCCACAGATCTTGGCTGCATGCCCCAGTGTTTAGTCTTTTCAATCGATTTGTTTTGTCAGTTGATTTCATTTTTTGGTTTCGTTTTCAGTCGATTTGGTTTTATGATTCTCTACTGGTCTTGAGATTCTCATGTTCATAGAACTTGATTCGATCTGGGTACAAAAACAGATCGGTAAAAAAACAGATTCTCATATTCATAGAACTTTGATTAGAAACATGTATGAATCTTGTATGCTACAAATTCGGTATTGATTGAATCTGTGATGGTAATGATCTGAGGCCCCTCTTTTCTTTTCCATTTTTCTAGATTTTGTCTTTTTAAGGTTAGTTTATTTAGATTGATCTTTGTATAACATCCTTCAAAAAAAATATTATGGATTATGGTATGAATCTTCTATGGATCTATGTATAAAACGTCAAAAAAAGAGGGAAAACGAAAATGATTTCGGTCAAGAATTCGAGGGAAATGTTGTTTTCTATGAAAAAAATATATGAATGAGATTAGAAATTGTGAGTAATCTCGTGAATCTTGTGTGTATTTTGTATGAAACGTTCTTGTTATTAATCTTATTCGTGAAATGTACATAACAAAATTGTTGATTATTCCTGAAATTTTGCGAGAAAAAATGAGGTAAAAAAGAAACATACATTATGCAAGTATTCGGTTTGAGAGGAACGGATCTAAGTTCATGTTGAACGTTTTTGTTCTAGATCTTGTAGATTTGTTTGACCTATGAAACATGTAATTTCCTCTTCCCAGATCTCGAGCTCCCGCCCCCACCTCTGCCCCACCCGATTTGTCTCCCCTCTCTGTTCTTTGTTTGACCAATTCATATGATTTTGTTCTGAATCATGAGTGATTATTGTATGAATCTTCTATGAATTTGTATCAATGTCTGTGATGTATAAATCCTATAAAACCTACCAGATTTGATAATCTTTGAAAAAACTATATGAATCATGTATGATTCTTGGCAGAAACATATGTAGACATTCTAACAATATTCTGTGAAATAAAATATATGAATATCTCTTGAAAAATTATATGAATATCTCATGAATCTTGTGTGAAACTGTTCAAGGGTCTCCTCCCATTTCACATCTTGTGTGAAAAATTATTACATGAAAATTCTGTGAAAAATAATATGTAAGAAAAATTCCATGACTTTTTTGTTGAAAATATTTTATCATGTATGAAATAAATGTTTGTTTGTTACCAAAAATATTGGTTGAATATTGCTACCGAAAATATTGGTACCTAAATTATCTTGTATGAATTAGTCAAGATGAAACATAGTTTTATCCAAATCTCGTGAATCTTGTGTGAATCTTGTATGAAACGTTCTTGGTATTAATCTTGGTTGATGCAGATTGTTGTTATTAGTGATAACAAACGTTCTTACAAAAAATAATAATCAAGTTTGATTGTTGTTAGTAGTTTCAAAAAAGTTCTATTGAAGAGTCATTTGAGTTTCGGTGTTGCCCATGTATCTTAAAAAAATTATCTTGGAAAAAGTATGAAACTCGTACAATATTTCTAGAAAAGTTCTTAAAAAAATATTCTATGAAATATTGTTGAGTATTATTAAAAAAAATAGTTATGTAAGAAATTGTTGATTACATTATATGAATATCTCTTGCCAGAAACAAGTTTGTAAAACATGTGAATCTTGTATGAAAATTCTGAATCTAAGATGAAACAAAGTAAGAGTGTCTAAATATTGTTAAATAAAAAGTAGAAAAATAAAAATTATCAAAAGAGATCATTGAAAAAACAAATTATATTAATTGTTGAAAAAAATATAAAACTTGTACGACAAGTTTATAAAATGTGTGAATCTTGTGTGAAACTTCTGAATCTAAGATGAAACAAAGTAAGAGGGTCTAAATATTGTTAAATAAAAAATAGAAAAATAAAAATTATCAAATGAGCTCGTTGAAAAAACAAATTATATTAATTGTTGAAAAAAATATAAAACTTGTACGGATATTTCTAGAAAAATTCTTAAAAAAAATTATATGAAATATTGTTAAATATTATTGAAAAAATAATTATGTAAGAAATTGTTAATTAAATTATATTAATTAGATTAGCTAATTAAACTGGTTAATTAAATAAAATAAAGATGTATCTGTGAATCACGTTCTTTTCTTGAAGACAGTGACGAAAATGTATAAAACATGAAAAGCTAGGGGCTAATAAGCAAAACAGCAATGGATTTGAGAAGTGAGGTGGGAGGGTTGTTCTGTAAAAATGGTAGCACAAATCTCCAAGAAATAAAGGGCAAAGATGATGCCGGGGGTCCAACTTACAGGGGGATTGCATTGCCCCTAGTGTTGCACCTGCTGTGGCTACCTCGGTGACAGAGGGAGACACCGGATAACGCAACAACGGTGCCCTACCAGCTACGCATCGATGCACCTCTACATGCGCCCTCGTGTCGTCTCGCCCTTGGATGCCCCCTCGTGTCGATCGTCTGCATCCACGCGTCGGTTTTCTCGCTAAGTGTTGGGTAGCTTGTGCCTATATATTGGTTTCCCTGTCAGCCTAGCTCCTTCTTCAGTTGATTTTTTCTTCTCTCTCGTGCTGCAAGGGTTTAGTCGGTTCTGGTCCCCCGTGTGGTCCTCTCCGCCCCTCGTCGTCGTCGTAGCATCGTCGTCCTCCGGGGACCTAGCCCGTCTTCCGGAGGGCGACGATGTTTCGACCGTGGCATGGAGGTGGGCCCTCAGATGCACCACTTCTTCCTCCACGGTGTGGATGCACTGCTTCTTTCTCCACCGGCCGGCGATTCCCGTGCCACCTTCGTTTTGCTTCTTCCTTCGCAAGTGTTGTTTGATGTTTTTGTCGTGCCACAGGCGCAGTCCCGGGGCTGATGTTCTTCCTTCTCTTTATCTTTCTTCCCGTATTTGTCATGGCATGTGGCGGGGTAGTCCCGGGACCATTGTTTCTTGGTTAATTATTGGTTTACCATTAGAGACCGTCATTTGCTCAGTTTTGCCACTAGCGCAGATGGTACTCAGTTTTGTCGCTACTTTGGACGCAGCTACTATGGCAAGGCCAACCGTCCATTTTAAAATGAGTATAACAAATTAAAAAATTAAAAAATAAAAAACCCGCGCACATAGCCTTGTTATGTCTTATACTTAATAATTAAAGTTGATAAACAAGGTCTATAAACATTCAAACAAAAAAATTCATGAATACGTGATAAACAAGGTCTACGTACATGAAAATATGAATTTTTTGTTTGAGTGTATGTATACCTTGTTTATCAACTTGAATGGTTAATATAACACAAAATAAGACTATATGCGTAGGTTTTTTATTTTTTTGATTTTTTTAAAATTTGTTATGCTCATTTAAATTGGTTGGTTGACCTTGCTATAACAGCTGTGTTCGAAGTAGTGATAAAATCGAGCACCATTCCGCGCTAGTGGCAAAACTAAGGATAAAACCAATAATTAACCCTTGTTTCTTCTTCCCTCGTTGGTGCGGTGTTCTTGACGGGTCATTCTTTGACCACCCGACGCTCACCTTGAATGTCTGTTTTCTGGCTCTTCGCTTTTGTTGTGGCTCGGGGTGGTCAGTCCCGGCGTCGCTGGCGTTTCTTCTATCGCTGGTGCGATGTTCTTGACGGGCCGTTCTTCGGATCACCCGTCAATCACCAGCCACCTCTAATGTCTGGTCAAATGTAGACGCGTCTGGCGGGTTGCTTTCCGGCTCTTTTCTGAGCTTTAGTACGGCTTATGACCGTTTTCATCTTCTGCCTTGTCGGCCAGAATCAGAAGAGTTTGTCTTTCGAAGCCGTATGGCAAGGTGAGTTTGTAGCTGTTGTGCGAGGGGTTTCCTCATCTTACATTTAGGCTCTTTGGTCATTTTTAGGCGTTCAGTTTAGGATTGTCTCGTTTGGCGCGCCTGTTTCTTGTTTGGACACGGCTAGAGAGCCTTCGGCTTGTTAGTCTAACCCAGCCCTCACTCCAAACAGGAAGTCTGATGTACGGTGACTATACGAGCGTTTAATTTTGTACAAGAAAAATTCAAAAAGTCATAGCTCTTAAATCGTGTGTTGAAATTGTGATCCGTTTTCACCACTATGCTTCTCGTGATGAGATCTTCAAAACTAGATTTCATTTGTATATGTTCCAACCAACTTTTTTTTTTCAAAAAACAACTTAGTGTTGCGTAAAAATCAACTTACTATCTTGGAGAAAGCAACTTCATACAAATAGTTTCTTACACTACTTTTTCGTATTTTGGATCTAATTTAATTTTTTAAATACTCGCTTAGCAACACATAGTCAGCAATGGATGCAGTACTTGATTCGGTCGATCTAACGGCCATAAAACGGAGTCTGAATTGAGCAAACCAACATCCAATCACTTTAACAATTGGGTAATATCGTTGATAAATTTTTTATGGTAGACAACTTAATAGCAATGAAAAATACAACTTTATACAAAACAATATTCAACCTTGTAGCAGTGTTAGGAAGCTTCATGACAATATTACATAACTTCACAATAGTGATGCTAGACGACTTAGGACCATTGGTAGGTAACTTAGGCACAACGATAAACAAGTTCATGATGTTACTGCAACTTCTTGAAATAAGTTATAGCTACTCTAGTGTAGATATACCTAACTTCACAGATGAGATAAGGTATGCAACTTAACCGTATGGGTATACAACTTAGCAGTAATGGATATGCAATTTAGCACATATGTGAAGCTACAATGCAATGTCTACAATACTTAGCGAATGTGTGAGATAAAAAGTTATTGAAAATACAACTTAGCTCATATGTGGAATCAACAATACCACCTACAAAAATATAACTTGTCATATGTTTGAAGAAATAATTTGATGTCTTCTTGCCAGCCGTCGCCACAAGTACAACTCCATTTTGATCAACACGGATGTTGCCGGTGCCACGAGCACGATACGAGGCGCAACGCGAGATGCAAGAATCCGAAGAAGATGTTTCTTTAAGACCGGCGATGCTAAGATGGAGTAGGGCCGAAGAAATAATTTACTTAACCCAAGTGGATATGCAACGGTGTTTGTTCTGTATACAACTATGTTGGATAATGGTGCAACTTAACCCTAATCAGTATACAACTTAGCAATAGTGGGTATCCAACTTAGCACTAGTCAAAATACATCTTAGTATTATTGAAACTACAACTTAGCTCGTATGTGGAACCAACAATACCGACAAAAATACAACTTTTCACATGTGTGAAGAAACAATTTGATGTCTTCTTGGTAGTCGTTGCCACAAGTACAACTCCATTGTGATCAATACGGATGTTGTCGGTGCCACGAGCATGAGGCGCAACGCGAGATGCAAGAAGCCGAAGAAGATGTATCTTTAAGACCGGTGATGCTAAGATGGAGGAGGTCGAAGAAACAATGTACTTAATCCTAGTGGGTATACAACAATGTTTTTTCTTTATACAACTATGTTGGATAATGGTGCAACTTAACCCTAGTCACTATACAACTTAGCAATATTGGGTATCCCAACGTAGCACTAGTTGAAATACATCTTAGCATTATTAAAAATACAACTTAGGTCGTATGTGGAACCAACAATACCACAGACAAAAATTACAACTAGTCACATGTGTGAACAAACAATGTGATGTCTTCTTGGCAGCTGCCGCCACAAGTACAACTCCACCGCGATCAACATGAATGTTGATGCCACGAGCACGACACAAGGCGCAACAGGAGATGCAAGAAACCGAAGAAGATGTCGCTTTAAGACTGACGATACTAAGATGGAGGAGGGTCGAAGAAACAATTTACTTAATGCTGGTGGAATGCTAAGATGTCGCTTTAATACCGACGATGCTAAGATGTGAAATTTACACTCCACGGACAAATGAATTAATATTCAGAAATACCAAGAAAATAATACTTTCAGTAGAGAAGATTAGTACTAGCTTGGCTATCATTCTTACCGTTGAGGAGTACAATATTCTTGCACATCATAAATCCATAGAGTACTACATATGCTAGCATGCAAGAGAACAAACTAAATACTGCCAACACCGAACTGAATGTGTTTATAGCCTAGAACAAAGACTTGGCTCATGTCTATGGCCCGTGAGCTGCAGACTTTCAGAGGAGCGGAGATGCCATGGATTTGCCGGGCGTCACCACCATTATCTTCATACCAGCTTCCTCTCCACCACGTCGATGTTCTGGGACACCCTGCTGACCTCGCACCGGCCTCGCGTGAGCCACGCCTTACACTTCCTCTTCTTCCCCCTGACAAGTGCCGCCTCGCCTAGCTCGTCCCGCGGCTCCCTGTCACCTCCGGCTCCGGCCTCCAACACCAACATTGGCGGTCACAGCGGGAGGGAGAGGAGTTCACTGGGATGGTAGGCCGGGGCACCGCTGGATCTCGCCCGCGGTGGCCGGAGCCCTGGGGCGGCATGCCATGTTGTGCGGGGATGATCACGCCGACGATGCGGAAAAGCAGGGCGGCAACGACAGTTGAGCGGGGAGGCAGTTCACGGGGCTAGCAAAGGTAGCGCGCCGCCGGTGGGAATCCACTCGGATGGAGGCAGAGAACACGACGGGGATCAAGATCGCGGACGCGTGGGAGTTTTTGTCGGGAGGTGGGCGTGATGCAATGATTTAGTCGATCAGACGGTTAAGAAGCGGGGGCTCAGATGTGTTAACTGGCCTCCAAGCACTATTTAGCAATTGGGTTCTTGTTTTGTCTAGTCGCATGTTCGATTGTTTTGCACTTTTGCTCGAGTCTTGCCTTTGACGAGTTTCTGTCATTTTTTTTAGAAAATTAGGAGGGATCAGTTAAAAGGGTTTAGGGTTTTTCTGGGGCAATTACCTCACTACGGGATCAATATATATAATAATCAGCAGAGGTTACATACGTACACGTGTGTACAAATACATGACAAAATAATACAACTAGACCTATTTAACACTCCCCTTAATCTAAACTTCTACTATGAACAAGATTCAGATTGGTCCTGAATCGGTCTAGCATCTGTTGAGTGGCTGGTTTGGTGAACACATCAGCCATCTGATCATCAGAAGAAATGAACCTGACTTGCAAAGCTCCAGCGGCAAAACGCTCCCGCACAAAATAAAAATCGATCTCAATGTGCTTGGTACGAGCATGGAAAACTGGATTGGCGATCAAATATGTTGCCCCTAAATTATCACACCACAACACAGGGGTGCGCTGCTGAGAAACACCCAGCTCTTTGAGTAGATACTCTACCCACATAACTTCAGCTTCTCCATTTGCCAAAGCTTTATACTCAGCCTCGGTACTTGACCTCGAAACTGTAGGTTGTTTCTTCGAACTCCATGAAATGAGGTTCGGTCCAACAAATACTGCGAAGCCTCCAGTGGATCGGCGATCATCAACACATCCTTTCCAATCCGCATCAGTGAAGATACTGATGCTGGTAGAGGTAGTCTTGCAAAAACTCAGCCATGTACTCAGTGTTCCCTTCACATATCGCAAGATGCGCTTCACGGCTTCCCAATGAACATCCGTGGGATGTGAGAGAAACTGGCAAACCTTATTCACCGCAAACGAGATGTCTGGGTGAGTAAGAGTGAGATACTGTAGACCTCCAACAATGCTGCGGTACCGGAATGCATCATCAGTACCAAGTGGAGAACCAGACTCACGAGACAGACGATCTCCTGTGGCCAAAGGTGTGGAAGTGGACTTGCAATTCTTCATACTCACACGGTGCAAAAGATCCAATGCATACTTCCATTGAGTAACCATCATCCCCCCTGAATTGAAGGACGCTTCCAATCCCAGAAAATAGTCCAATGGTCCAAGATCCTTGATAGGAAAAGTAGCGGACAGAGAGCGAACGACGACATCTTGAGTAGAGCCAGCAATCACGATGTCATCAACATAGACCAGCATATATATCTGTATACCTTTTGGGAGTAGATGAACAGGGAGGTATCCGCCTTGGAGGAGACAAACCCGAGATGATGAAGGAGAGCACTTAGCCGAGCATACCAGGCACGAGGAGACCGCTTAAGACCATACAACGCCCGCTGCAACTTGCATACATGAGAGGGATAACGAGCATCCTCAAAACCGGGGGGGGGGGGCTGCTGCATGTACACTTCTTCCGACAGAAAACCATGGAGGAAAGCATTACTCACATTAATCTGACGAAGACTCCATCCCTTTGACACAGCGAGAGAGAGAACCAAACGCACGGTGGTAGGCTTCACAACCGGACTGAACGTGTCTCCATAGTCAATACCATGCTGTTGAGTGAACCCACAAGCAACAAGGCGCGCCTTGCGCTTATCAACCAAACCATATGTACGCTGCTTGGTCTTAAAGATCCACGTGCAGCCAACCACATTCACACCACGCGGACGAGGAACAAGGACCCATGTCTTGGTGTGCTGGAGCGCGTCGAACTCATCAGTCATGGCTGAACGCCATGCAGTGTCACGGAGAGCATCACGATGAGTCGAGGGCGTGGCGAAGAAGGCTCGACGCTGTGGGTTATAATGCACCGTGCCATCGATGAACTGCTTCTCACGATGTGTATGATCACGTGCGCGAGTAACCATGGTATGAACGGGCTCAGCCGGGGGTGTCGCTGTCGGAAAGGGACTTGCGATAGGAGGCGACGCGGGATGAGCGGGAGACAAGGAAACGCCGAGGGAGACGGCCCAGCCGGGGGCCGAGGGCCCGTCGATATCTGCCGTATGAGGAGGCGAAGCGGGACGGGCCAGGGAAGGAGCCTGGCTCCCGGTAGCCCGATCGACCTCGTGACACGTGCCACCATGCACGTCGATCACGGGTGCGCCATGCACATCGGTCGCAGCAGATGACTACGACGGGACTGGCACCTGCACAGGATCAGCATTAGTGTCCAAATAAGATAAGTCATATTTACGCATACAACCACTCGTCACCAGTTCATCGGAAGGAAAAGTGATGGCTTTTTCGAGAGTGGACACATCAATAGTTACACCAGGAGTAGCATAAGGAAACACCGTCTCATCAAAAACGACATCACGAGAAATATAGATACGTCCCGTGGAGCGATCCAAGCACTTATACCCCTTATTCATCGGACTATACCCTAAGAACGCACACATAGTCGAGCTGAAAGATAACTTATGAGTGTTATACTTGCGCAAACTCGGCCAACACGCACAGCTGAAAACATGAAGTGAGGAGTATGTGGGTGGAACTTTTAGGATATGATGGACGGGCGTGTCGTTTTGTAACACCGGAGTAGGCATACGATTAATAAGGTAGCATGCGGTGAGGAAGGCTTCATCCCAAAAACGCAATGAGAGAGATGAATGGGCAAGTAAAACAACCCGGTTTCTACCAAATGGCGGTGCTTGTGCTCGGCCACCCCGTTCTGCTGCGAGGTATGAGCGCACGAAACGCAATGAGATATGCCGGTGCGCTGAAAATATTGGTGTAAACAGTGATACTCACCACCCCAATCCGACTAGACTGCTTTGATTTTAGAGTCTAAGAGATGCTCAACATGAGCTTGAAAGTTGTAGAAAACTTGCTCAACATCAGACTTGTGCTTAAGAAGATAAATCCAGTTAAAACGAGAGTAATCATCAACAAAACTAACGTAATACTTATACCCTCCTGAGGATGCAATAGCAGGACCCCAAACATCGGAATGGATTAACTCAAGAGGCATAGTAGAAACATGACTGGAATTATTATAAGACAATTGTCGACTTTTAGCATGCTGACAAGCATCACACATAGAGGTTTGAGTATTTGAAGAACACTCTAAATCATTATTCCTAACAATGGATTGAACGATATTATTGGTGGGGTGCCCAAGACGATGATGCCACCGAGATGCGGTGGTCTTGACGCCAGAGGATGCCTGGCGTTGAGTAGTGGAAGCTCTCCTAAACGGGATGGGGTACAGCCCGTTGCGACTCCTATCGTAAAGCAGAGTTTTCCTCGTGGTTTTGTCCTTGACAAGAAATAAACGATGAAACTCAATAAAGACGTCATTGTCAGAGCAAAGACGAAACACGGAGAGGAGGTGTTTGTCGATATGAGGAACATGGAGAATATTTCTCAAACTGAGGGATGAACCGGGTAAATTCGAGTGATCAATATGCTAAATAGACAAACCTGCACCGTTGGAAACTTGCACTTGATCCTTGCCTCCGTAGCGCTCATGCATGTGGAGGCGCTCTAGGTCGCTGGTGAAGTGGTCAGAAGCGCCGGAGTCCATGATCCACTGCGGTGGCTCGGCGGTGGACGGCGTGGAGGCGGAGTTACCCACACGGTTGTCATAGTCGTAGCGCTTTCTGCATTTTTCCGTCTCATGCCCCCAGTATTTGCAAATCTGGCACTGAGGGCGCCAGCGCCGGTTGCGGCCATTGCCGCATCCTCCGTTGCGGTTGCAGTCCGCGCCGCCACCGCTGTTTCCTCCGTTGTTGCGGCGGTCACCACCGCCGCCCTGGCCATGGCCAGGCTGACCTTGGTCGCCTTGGCCCTGCGGGGCACCGCCCACAGGACGTCCTCCTCCTCCTTGGCGCCCGAGATTGGTGTGGTAGACCGGGCACGACATGGCGTTGGCAGACGAGGACCAGTCATTGACCTCCGTTTGTTGCTGCTTCTGGAGAGCCTCGAAGCTGAGCACGTTGGCGTAGAACGTGCCGAGGGTGATAGAGACCGCTGCAAAATCCAACGAGGCGGCGATGGGGTTGAAGTCAGGACCTAGCCCGGTCAGCATATAGTCAATGATCTCGTCATCGCCAAGAGAAGATCCGGCAGCGGCCATGGTGTCGGCCATAGCCTTCACCTGGTTCATGTACTCGCTGGCGGACTTGTCCCCTCTGCGCAGTGCTTGAATCTCGCGCCGTAGGTGACGGACATTGGCGCGATTTGCGGCGCCGAACATCGCGGCGACGGCTGCCCAAGCTGACGCGGCCGTCTTGCAGCCAATAAGTTGGGCTGCGATATCCTCGGTCATGGATCCGAGAAGAAGACCGAGGACCTTCTGATCCAGGGTCCACCACTGCTCGTAGTCAGGGTTGTTGACGGTACGAGTGGCATCGCCGGTGCCGGTGGTCACGGTCGGCGGGGGTGCGGTGGCCGTGTCGTCGAGGAAACTGTGGAGGCGGGCGCCGGATAAGTTGGGGAGGCTCAGCGCCCTCCATAGTATGTAGTTGGTGCGGTCCAGACAAACCGCGATCGGAGTCACGACGGGAACGGGGGCCGTGGACGACGGCGGGGCGATGATGGGGCGAACGAGGGTCGTGGACGAGGAGCCCACGGTGGCCAGCGTGAGCGCTGCCTCGGTCATCGCGGCGGCGACGGCGGCGGATCACCCTAGCTAGGGTTTTGCGGCGGCGACGCGGTGGGAGGGCTCACGCGGCTCTGATACCAAGTTAAAAGGGTTTAGGGTTTTCCGTGGGGCAATTGCCTCACCACGGGGTAAATAGTGTGTACAAATACATGACAAAATAATACAACTAGACTTATTTAACACATCCTCCCGGCTCTAATTAAGAAGCCAACAGCGGCCAAAACGAGTTTCTGTCATCATCCGCGTCCTGGTTTTTTAGAAGAAGAGGGCTTTGTCCCGGTTTCTATTACTGAAACCAAATGAGTCATCACCCGCGCCCTGTGTTTGACTGCTTCATGTCCTCGATGTTGGCTGTACAGAGCATGTGTGGGTGCATTGCCATGACCGTGTCTGTAGCCCGTCTATCTGCCATGGTCCATGGAGGGCATGCATGAGAAAACGAGTTAAGGAGACTTGCCGTCTGGAAGCATGGTGTGGGGACGGTTCATATGGCCTCGTAGTGTTGGCCGTGTTGGTACATCTAATAGCTTGCCGCGTGGGCTGGTACTGTCGGTGTTCCTGAGAGAGCTACCAGGGGAAATGGGCTACAGATAGAGGTGTGGTGGTGATCCAGAAACTGGAGGGTTAATCAGAAAAGAATGCTACTCCCTCGGTTCATAAGACCTAGTTTTTTTCTTGAAAAATACGTATACCCATTTTAGACCGAATCTAGTTTATTTTAAAATATCTAAAAGATCTTAGATTAATAAACGGAGAGAGTATGTTTTACGAGACAAGTGGCATCATGGCTCTCTAAGGACGTCTCCAATATGGGAATAGCAGTCGGCCTTAGAAGAAAAAGCAAGCTACGACCCGTTCTTATACATTGCACGCATCGATCATAAGCAAATTTTGCCATAGGCGCATGGAAAATGAATTTCTCTCTACTGTCTTGGGCTTGGAGATTTGTGGCAGAGCGCTTTGCATGTCTGACCGAATTTGCTGAACTGTTGCATGGAAAATGAATAGAAAAGGAAGGTGGGTCCCAGCTTAGAACGCAGGGTAGGTCTTAAACATTGAGATGGTTTTTATTCACTGTAACTCATGCTGTGAGACCTGGCTTATGGCCTCCTTTAGACAGAAACATTGGAGACGCTCTAAGGCCCTGTTTGATTTAAAAGATTTTCAAAAAAAATTTATAGGATTCTAATCCATAAGTGTTATATATTGATCCAAATTTTATAAAGTATAGGACCTAGGTTTTCACCGATATATAAAACCCTTATAAGCCGTCAGTTGGGATAAGTTGCATCTGTGAAATCCCCGATGTTTGTAAACACTTCCCGGTATAGTAAGGTTTCGTTGGCTGGCACCCGTGGCTTTTTCATCTCTTTGTTGGAGAGGTTTTTTTATATTAAATTTGTGTCCCCATGCTGTGATTTTGTTTTCGTTCTTTGTTATCTTCTTATCGCAATTATACCAATAAGAAATTTTCCCAGAGTGTGTTTGTTTTAAAGGAATGAATCTTACAAAATTTCTACACATTGCTTTTCTACACTATAATCCTATATGATTTCTAACAAGAGGTGAGATCTCTTGAAAAAAATTTATGTGTCTATGACAACTATGCCATGTATTGAAACCCTACAAAATTTCCTGTGTTTTTCATGTGGTGCAATCAAACATCTAATTTTACTGATTTTTACCTGTTTATTTCTATAGGATTTGAAGTGTAATATCACTCTATTCCTACATTTTTCCTATTCTTATATTTTATAAATCCTTTAAATCAAATAAGACATAAGATTATGGTAATTTGTTGGGTTGGGTGGACCGTGTCCGTTTAGGGATAAGGACGGCAGAGCAGGCGGCGGTGCCTGAGATTATATTTCAAGGGGTTTACAGAAGCACACCTCGATATGATTTGCTCTGTTCAGGATTCAGCTGTCTAACCTGTTTTGATTTATATCATGTTTCCTCTGGTGAAGGTTCAGATCAGCTGTAGACCTTGTTGTCCCCCTGTTGGGTTAAGATCTATCATGGTGACTTTGCTACCGCCTTAGGTTAAGCCAACCGTGCAGCCTATGATTTACTCCCTCCGTTTTGAAATATAAGATGTTTTAGATTTATAAAGAAAATGTATCTAAACTTTTTTTAGTGTATAAATTCACTTCAAAACTGACTGAAACTATAAACTACTCCCTCTCTTTGGGATTATAGGTCTTACGCGTATACCTAGATCATTAATTTGAGTAATAAAATATAACTTATATAGCACAAAAATTATACCATTAGAAAATATAGCATCTAAAATTTCTAATGGTATAATTTTTATGTTATTCTATTTATATTTTATTGGTTAGATTAGCAATCTAGTTAACCGTGCGTGACATATAATTCCAAACGAAGTAAGTAAAAATAGTCTAGCAAAGCTAAAACATCTTATATTTTACTAACTTAATTTCTTAACCATGTTCCTCCGATTCGTACAGAACCTGTAGGAAAATCCCAAAAGGACCGCAGCGAAGGAACCAAACGTGCAGGCCGGCGGCTGGCCGTGGCATTTCCTGCCACGATGCCGACAAGCCTACTACCTTAACGCAGGAGCAGGAGTAGAGGCCAACAGAAAGCGCTACGCAGCAACCCGAGATGATTGGATGGAGACCTCCTGCTGTCTGCTGAATCCTCCCAGAGCAGACCAGAATTGTTGGAGGAACGGCCGCGTGGGTCCCATCCCAGAGATGCGTATAGTAGACTACGGAGACGAGCTCGCGCGGTAGGCTGCTCGCCCAAGTCGGTGCTACTGGCCAACGGTTCGGCGGTTGCGCCTACCGTCGACTGGTGCTCAGGTTGTGCCGACTGACTGCCGAGCATGTGGTATAATACGTCCAGACCAGACGTGCTTCGGTCTAAGTCTAGGAGCATCTTTTCACTCTTCGCTGGGTGAACTAGGCCGAAATATGGATCAAATTTTGGCCAGATGAAAGTTGATTTTGTTCTAAAAACGCTGAGTTTTCCACTCGCGTTTCCAGGCGAGTTCCCACGTTTGACTAAATTTCAGCCGAGTTTGACAAATTCAGGCGGATTTTATTAAAGATATTCGATTACATCGAATTTAAACTGAAATAATAGATAATAAATTAAAACACATTTAAAAAGGCATCGTCGTCGCCTTCGCCGCTTCTACATGCCGAAGTTGCTGTAGAACGCCGTGTAGCCGGGATCGGCCCTGCCATCATCCTCGCCGCCGTCGTCGTCGCTCGGCGGCTATGGCGGGCGGGAGCTCCCCTGGCCGGCGTCACCGCACCTCCATGACTGGTAGGAGGCGGTTGTCGTCATCGCCGAAAGCACGACGGCGCGCTTGGTAAGCGAGACGCGAACAGACCTGGCGTTCGTCCTCCTGCTGCAGGCGGTGGACGCGTCGCCGCTCCGTCTCCTCCTAGTCCATCCTGGACCATTCCAGGATGTCCGGCGAGGACGGCTACCGCCATCTTGACGGTGAACGCGTCCTCGTCGACCGGCACCGCCCAGTCCAGCGGCTCCGGCTTCGGCCTGCGAAGGCGGAGACGGCCGATGGGCGGCGTCGGGGCGCCACCCTCGTTGATGACGATACGCGAGACTGGTCTGGCGGCGAACGGTGTCACCGCTCGCTTAACGGGAGGGCGGCGAACCCACCGGGCCGAGGCCGAGTGGAGGGCGGCGAGAGTCGCCATTCTCCTGCATCCGATTGGTCGGGCGCCGCCCGGCCGCCGGCGTGGGTTGCGGGAGGCGGGGCTCGTTGCCGGCGTGGATGTGCTCCAAAGACGGCGGCGAGCGCGGCTATGAAGCGCCAAAGCGGCCGCCACCGCATTGTTCCTCTTCGGCGGCAAGCCCGGTGGCCCCTCGTGGCGGGCGAGCGCATGCTGCCGCCGGTCGGCGAGGTACTGTTCGCAGAACACGTGGTTGCCCGGATCCTCGGCGAGGTCGGGGTCATCCATGGCGGCGATATCCGCCGCTATCTCGTCGTCTGGCTCCTCGGGCTTCGGTTCTGGCGGGATAGGGAAAGTGGAGGAGCGTCGGAGGTGAGTGAAATGAGCCGGCGATGACGCCTGATTATATAGGCCGAGAGGGGCGGCTAGGGCAGGAAAAGGGGAAACGACGGGAAGTTAGTGTCCGTCGGTCCGTCGCGTGAGCCGAGGCGGCGGCGGTGGCGCAGCAGTTCGGCGACGCGTGGCCGAAGCGACGACCAGTTATTGCCCGGCGGTCGCCGCGTGGTTTTGAGGATGACGATGACTCGACTGGTCCACACGCCGCTTTGTTTTTTTCGCCGAGTTCGCTGCGTCCGGCCTCCCAGGGCGTTTCCGGGATCCTGTGTAGGGCCTGGGGAGTCCGGACCAAAGTTGATCCAAATCCGAATGAAAACAGATACGACTGGACCGATTTTCGACGTCCGAATCGGCGAGTGGAGATGCTCTGGCTCTAAAACCTACCATAGCGCGGCGACTTCCTCTCCCTTTGCTTGGAATTGTAATACAGTAGTATTACGTTGACTTCATCATCAGACAACTAGTAGTCGTACAAGTTTCGCGCAGAAAGTCGATCATCGTACGGTCGCCCAAGATTTTCACCGTTTATGAGACGGTGAAAGATGCAGGACATGTGCCAACGTTTTTTCACCGCACGGAAATTTGGCACCAGCACGACGTTCCCCGAGACTGGGACTTGTGAACGGACGGCGCCGTCGTCATGCCAAAGCAAACAGCTCCGTCCCGCCACCACTACAACAACATTCAGCAACAAAAACAGCAGCGAATCAAGGCTGCATAGTCCATAACTATCCCGATCCGCCCCTCACCCAACCCACGATAGATTCCGACACGATCCCCCACCCCATTCAGAGCCAGCCGATCCCTGTCCTGTCTCCCTGACGGACCAATCCATCCGAGGTTCTCTTTCCCGATCGGAAAGGGGGAGAGATTCCGTCCGTTCCGCGCGCGGGGAATGGCGCGGTGATCAAACCGTTCCGATGGCGGCGAGGCCCGGAGCAGGCGGGCGCGTGCGGTTCAACGTGGGCGGGCAGGCGTTCGAGACGACCACCACCACGCTCGCCAACGCCGGCCGCGACTCCATGCTCGGCGCGCTGCTCGACTCCTCCTGGAACGCGCCCCCCGAAGCCCCCGGCGAAGCATTAACAGCGGCTGCGCCCACGGAGTACTTCATCGACCGCAACCCGGCGTGCTTCGCGGTGCTGCTGGACCTGCTCCGCACGGGCAGCCTCCACGTCCCGCCGCACCTCCCCGAGAAGCTCCTCTACCGTGAGGCGCTCTACTACGGCCTCCTCGACCACGTCCGCGGCGCGCGCTGGGGCGCCTTCGACGGCGACCGCCTCCGCCTCGCCTCCTCGGTGCCCGGCCGCGCGCCCGGGGACGGCACGGCCATCCGCGCGTCCCCCGACGGCGGCTGCTGCGTCGCGCACGGGGGCGCCGTGCACGTCTACAACTGGATGCTCGACGAGCGCCGCCCCGTCTCGCTCGACCACTCGCAGGTCAACGACGTCGCCTACCTCGACGCCGCCACGCTCCTCATCGCCGCGCGCGAGCGGCTCGGCAAGTGCGACGGCGGGATGGCCGCCTTCTCCGCGGTGTCCGGGGACCTGCGCCACCGCTTCCGCGTCAGCCACGGCGGCGAGCCCAAGTCCTTCACCGCGGGCGCGCTGGCGTTCAACGCCCACGACTCCGGGATCTTCGCCAGCTGCAAGGGCAGGCTCAACGAGTACGGCGTCGGCGTCTGGGACGCGGCCACGGGCGACCAGGCCGACTTCTTCTACGAGCCGCCCGGCGTGGCCCTGGGCGACGCCGACAGGCTCCAGTGGCTGGACGCCACCAACGCGCTCATGGTGGCCACGCTGTTCCCCAAGACGGACAACTGCTCCATCGGCCTGCTGGACTTCCGGGACAAGACCGTGGCCTGGTCCTGGTCCGACGCCGGCACGGCCGCGTCGCTCGAGGACAAGCGCGTGCTCCACGCCATCGCCATGGACGACGAGCGCTCCGTCTGCGTCATCAACCAGTACGACGACCTGGGCTTCCTGGACCTGCGGAGCGCCGCGGGCGTGGGAGGCGTGCGGTGGAGCTCCCGGAGCAAGCTCATGAACCGGAAGGCCACGGGCGAGGAGAGCTGCTACCCGAAGCTGGCCACGCACGGCGGGCAGCTCTTCTCGTCCATGAACGACAGCATCTCCGTGTTCAGCGGGCCCGAGCACGTGCTCACGTCCACGCTCAGGCGCAGCTACGGCGGCGCCATCTGCGATTTCTCCATCGGGGGCGACCGCCTCTTCGCCCTCCACAACGAGGAGAACGTGTTCGACGTCTGGGAGACGCCGCCGCCGCCCATCATCTGATTTGACCACTGCGCCGTGGCTTCAACTGTAGTGTACTACACTTGTTTTAACTGCCGTTCTTGCGTGTCGCCACTGCTCACTCAACAGTAATCGTATTCAGGAGGGAATGGTTTCACCAACTGACCGGTGGTTACTCATCTGTAGCTCTCCATCCTAACCACTAGAGTGTACAGTGTACCTGAGATCTGGTTTCTATCTAACCCAGAAAGGATACACAATCGTGTGCATTTCTAGTCTGTACTTCTCTGCACGGCCGGGGCATCATCTTCTTTTGCACCGAGTAGTACTAAATTACTGAACTTTTTGCCTTTTGGCCCTTGTAATCCTTTCTGACTGAACTTCCCTTGCAATTCTACTCCTCGACACCTCACTCACGGAAGATCAAGAATGACACGTATTGTAATACTAGTATGTGAGTAGTGGTACATCAGATTACAAGTGTGATGTCCAGCCGGTGCCTCAATCTGTTGTCGGTATCAGGCGTTGTCCTGTCAAAATCATAGCACATTGATTCTCCGCTAAGCATGTCTGCGATGAATGCTAATGAGCACCCAAAAGTTCTCACCTCTGCACTTAATAGGGAGGCCCCGTACTATCATATCCATCCGAGCCCCGCTAGGTAGGAGCCTGCGTTTTTAAATTAGTGAATCAAGGACAGATTGTTTAGCTGTCCTGTTTTATCAGGTCGGCTTGATTTGCAACTGGAACCAGGCCCACCGGGCACCACTCTGTTCCATAGGTGCATTTTCTTTCCTTCTTCCAAAGATCATGTCATTTTTACAAATAAAGAACAAATCCATTTGAATACAATGTACAAAATCTACAGCACTTCTTATAGTATACCTGGTTTTTCTCTGTTCTCTAGAGAGAGACAGCCATAGGTTCTGAACCTCCTGATTTTACCGGTAGCAGCAACACTGCCACTCCCAGCGTGATGCTTCAAGATCTATCAGGAAAATGCTCATGGTGAGAACCGACACGACGGGTAAGCAAGTGGGTGAGCTTTTTTTTGCCTTTTGGAGTTGGTCAGTAGGAGCAGCACTAGCGTTTTGGGTGCGTATCCGGTCCAACTTCTTGTCCTGTACTTGGCCTTGGAATGGAAAGCACGTGACAGGGTTGGGTTGGGTTGGAGCAGTTTGCCGTGCTACTTGCTGATGTAGATTTTTTTGGTCGGAGCATTATATATATGCCTTATTGAATTAATTTCGTGGCAGAGTGGCCGTTCTGCGTCGATATGTAATGAAGAAGGCTATCCGGACACACGAGTAAAAGCTGCTAAATGCAGATCGAGATCAAGCAGTGTGTGTGGTAATCTAGCAGGCAAATGTACGTCACCGTGCTCAGAGCATCAACATTTGTCTACCCAGAAGGTCGATTCGGACATCGAAATTATCGTTCGGACGCCGAAAATTGGCCCAGTCGCATATCCAGGCATCTCTTTTCGTTCGGATTTGGACCAACTTTGTTTCGGACTATCCAGGTTAAACCCAGGATCCCGGGTACGTCCTGGGAATGCCGGACACAGCGAATTAGCCGAGTAGACCAGCCTGTCAGCGACAGAAGCCGAGTCGTCGCCATCCTTCCCGCCGTTTTTATTTTCCCTCCCTCGCCGCTACACTCCTCCCGCCCTCGCCGCCGAACTAGGCCTATAAAAGGCGTACATCTTGCCGTCTCTCTTCACAGTCTCTCACAGCACTCCCAACTCCGGCGAACTCCGGACGCTCACACCTTTCTTCCTCCTCAACTCCGCCGAAAAGCCATGGTCGAGGGATTTCCCGGCCGACGCACGATGCAGCCGTGGGAAACCCGGCTGCTCCACGAGGCGCTTATACTGGCGCGCCGGACACTGTTTCCTTCGCCGGGCAACTCGGCACGGCGGGATCCTGTTTCGCCGGCAGCCGACGAGGACCTTGCCGGAGAGATCCAGGCGGCTATCGCCGCCATGCAAGACCCGGATCTCACCGAGGATCCTGGCAACCTGGTCTTCTGGAGGCAGTTCTTCGCCGACATGTGCCTCGAGGAACTCGCCCGGCAAGACGGACCGCCGGGCTCGCCGCCGCCGCCGCTGGTGGAGCGTTCCAGGGCGAACTCTCGCCGGCGTCATGGAGGCAACCACCCCCGCCTCGGCCTGTAGAAGCGGCGTCCGGCGTCGACCACGGCGTCCGGCGTCGACCACGGCGGCGGCGGTCTTTTCCTAGTTATTAAATTCGATGTAATATGTACGTCCTTGCCCTAGTTAATGAAATCCGTCTATATTCGTCCATAGTTCGCCGAGTTAAATGAATTTCGTCGATCTTGGAAACTCGGCCTGGGTACGCGAGTGGAAAGCTCGGTAGACCCAGGACGAAAACACGTTTTGTCTGGCCAAAAAATATCCGTATTTCGGCCTGTGTTCGTCCAACGAGTGGAGATGATCTTACCCTGGTACGTACTTACGATTGTGTAAAGGACATGGCGATCGACTCTTGATCGTTGGAAATTGGGAGTCCTGGCATTGGTATAGCGTCAGCGTCACAGTCGAACTACCCCTAGTACAGATACAGATGCTTGCTGAACTGAAACGTGCTCCGTTGGAAACAGTACTCTTCTTTCTTCAGTCGGGTGCAAGACCAAACATGCGTGTACGCAACTCTGAAGTCTCTGGATCGATCAGCGGGGGCACGTACGTACGTCGGAAATGGACAGTACGAGCAACACGATCTACTGCGTCGTCTCGACGTGCACGCGGATGGATGCCACCGGAGATGATCCACTC
The DNA here is from genome assembly GCA_030063025.1 of Avena longiglumis. NCBI lineage: Eukaryota > Viridiplantae > Streptophyta > Magnoliopsida > Poales > Poaceae > Avena > Avena longiglumis. The sequence goes on along the minus strand of CP125976.1, from coordinate 578,250,109 downwards.
GATCTGTTAGTGGTGGAATGCTGTGGAGTGGAGGAGCCTACTGCTGATCCATGCCTCCGTTACTGCTTCCTATTCAAATTAATTCAGAACGTGTTTGGTTCAGAAACGGTAACGTAAACGTCAACGTAATCAGATTACTCTGGTATCATTAACCGAATCGGTAAAAACGAAAAACTGTTTGGTTCAACAGATGTATCTATATCTGTTCAGAGATCCCAAGCTTTCCCAATTTGCAGAGATGATGCAGCAAAAAACGGCCCAAATCATCTATCCAAAAATCTGGGAACTAGTCACAAATCGATCTGATCTGGACAAATTTCATAGCCAATCCATGGATCAGCGAAAAATTCCTGCGCTGGTGTTGCTCGTTGTCGGACTAGTGTGGACGAAAAAGATTAGAGGTAGGGGATCAGGGAGGGGATTGGGGTGTAAGACGATGCCGGATTCGGCCTCTGAGGGGCGACTGATGCCGGACTTGGCGGAGCTGCTGAGGGGCGATGGCTGCTGGACCTGGCGGAGCCGCCGACCGGCTGCGAGTGGAAGGTCTCGACTCGTGAGCAGAGATACCGCTGGTAACAATTTGTTTCCGCTGGGAGGACGGTAACAAGATTACACTGCGGTGGGAATCGATTACGTGGTACCTGTTTACGTGGAAAGCCAAACAAACATGTGACCCCGCTTGTTTTGCCGTTTTGGTTACAAAGAGATCCGAATATTACGAAGGTACGAAGGATTTAGCCAGACCAATTGAGGTCTGTAAAACTTACGCCCTAAAATCCAGTGAACCAAGCGACCCCTTAAGGGTATCAGATTCCACTCTAATCGGATACCGGTGCAAAACAGTCAACCAAACACGTTCTCAATCCCATCCCCTCTTTCACGTGGGCCACCGGCCACATACCCACACATGGGAGGAGTCCTGGAAGGTGTATTTGTTCGATCATGGCACCCGTCCTACTCCTTGGCTTGAATTCTACCACTGGCCGACTGGCCTGAGTGTGGTAATGGACCAAAGACACGTCATGAGAGGAAATATGGGCAATCAGGACAATGCAACACCCTTCCCCCGACTTCCCCCGACCCCGCGTCGCTCCCGCTTGGGGCGACTCAGGGGAAACCATAGCTGCCACCAGCGGGTGCCCCTCCGCTTGAGCCCTCCTCGCCGCTGGCTGTCGACAATGGCGGACCCAGAAATTTCTAGAAGCCTGGGCAGACATGTATATGATCCTAATATTTTCAACAAAATTAAGTAAAATACATTGGATACAAGGCGTCACGCGGCCGGCAAGCCTGGGCGGCCGCCCGGGCTATAGGGATGGTGGATCCGCCTATGGCTGTCGACACCCCCGCAGCCAAAGGTCGTTGGTGAGAGCTGGCATGGAGGCACAAGGAGGACGGGGCGGTGACTCCGGTCAAGTGGTGGCACGCTGAGTTCGACTGGTCGTGGGGGCGTGACGCGGAGCCGCAGAGGCGGAGAGGGTGGTGCAGGCGCGGGGCACCGAGCAGCGTCGACGACCTGTTGCGGGACAATCAATCTGTTGATTTCTTAGTCTACGTCACCAAAGAAATTAAGAAGTTTCAAAAGTTGAGATTCAAAGGTAACTTTCACGAGTTTTAGAAGTTGTTAGTCGCCTGTTTGTATCTCAGAAAAAACAAACAGTGGATCGATGCAAGATTTACAAGAATTGCTAGCATCTCAAAAGAGAAAACACAAGCCTAATTCAAAGTACATAGCTCCTGACCCTGAGAGTGAACAATAGCCTGATCTTGAGGAAAACTATGTTCCTGATCCTGAGAGGGCGACATAGTTTATCTACTAATGCTAGCCTGAAAAATAACATACCAGAATAAGAAAAACAACAAGAGTGCATCAAAAGAAAAACAATATGATAATATGACAGTTATGGAAATTGTTACACAACTCTATGGAAGATGTAGAAATGTCCATATTAATATAACACCTGAAAGGGCATGTATGCCCCATGTGTGGTTTTGATAATTAATGACAATCTCTATGGACTGATGTGTAAATTGAGTTTCACTTGTAGGTTTGTCCATTGGCATCGCTTGGGCCATGTGTTGGTCTCAAGGTTGGAAGATGAAGAAATGTCCAAGGGCTTTGTGCCCAATGGATTCATGAAGAAAGAAGGAGCTTGAAGGTCGATCAAGGCATGTGCAAAGAGTTGCATCAAGATGGATCAGTCTCAAGTAGGGATGAAGAAGGGCGAGCTCAAGATGCGCCATCTCTAGAAGATCTCATGCTTTAAGATGGATATCCTTGCAAACTACCTCGGAAAATTATCCCTATTACTTCTTGTCCTTGGACAATTAGAATTTAATATATGGTAGAATTCATGGATCATATTCGTTTTGGCCTTTTCTAATTTATCTTATCTTTCGCCAATAAAATGTTTGTCTAGTTGCTCCCAAGCTTTCCTTGCCTCTTGTGGATCTTCTTATTTTATTTATTTCCCCTTGTGTTTTACTTAGTGTAGGTAGTAGTGATGATCTCATTTGTGGGAATTTTGCATTCAAAGGCAAAATTATATATAATGCTCTACTTATGGGGGAGCTCTCCTATATTATCTAGAACATTGTTTTATGCTTCTTGATTTGATCCGTTTTTTGCTTGGAAGCTCGATCCTTTTTGTGTTGGTACTTTGTGTGCCATCATGAAAAGTGTGAAGAGTTTGTTTTGGTTATTATTTCCTTGATCTCGTTGGGAGTTGGCTTTATCTCATTCTGTTTCACTTGTTTTCTTCTTTTAGGATGAGATAAATCCTTGAGCCTTGGTATCTTTCTTATCCTTTTTCTTTGGCTCTTTCGAGTTCATTTGTTGAACTTGTGTTATTTCATGTGTTGATTTGGCTCTTCGATACAATTTGGACGCCTTTTGTCGAGTCACAAATTTGTGTGTGTCTTATTGGTTTACATGGTGTTTTTGTTCAAATTGTATCTACTTTTGGTTCTTGAAAGCCTATGCATGCATATTTACTTCTTGTATATATTATGGCATTCTTGCTTTCTTTGATCCAATATATAGGGGAAACTCCACCAAATCCTAATGGGCTAAGATGTGCATGAAATTCAATTTCATATCAATATGCACATATTTGTGTGGGGGCTCTCCTATGTATTTGTAGTTTCACTAACTACTTTGGACCCAATTTGTTTGGGGACCATAGTGTACTTAATTGCGTTTTAGGTACATTGGGATATATATTGGTGCTTGTTTCTTGAACAAGGAAGGAGTGGCGTCTACATGTCAATTGGATGCAAGCTAGGATGATCAACGAATACACATATGTTTCATCCTACCAATTATATCTCGGTAACAAGTATCTCCCTATCATGCTACTTATCTTGTTCCCAACCTTTTGTAGGTTGCTTGTTGGCATGAATTTTTGTACTTGCATTTGTTGGATTTCTTGCTTTGGTTTTGAAGAAGTTCTCTCTATTGCAAATGTGTGTATGTTGAGATGAGTGCATATAATGGGAACTATACTAAATCATGCTCATGATTCACCTATCCCAAATATGCCAATCTAGCAATTTTGTTGCATATCGTTTCCTCGATATCTCTCATGTGCAATCGTGAGTATTTTTGCAAGTTGTTTCCAATCTTGTGATACTTGTTGCCTTTCTCCATATATTCCTTCTTCCCTTGGTAATAGTAGTAATGTATGGAGTTTGTTGGTGTTTGAAGCTCATCGATGTACAATAAGATATATTTGATCCCTTGGGCATGCTTTCAAGCAAAACATCTTACTGGTATATTCTATGACTTCCTCTTTGCCATTCAATGTGCTTTCTTGAGCATCTATCTTGTTTGTGCATATTTCTTTGTGGTCATACTTTGTGATATTTTCCACCTAGAAATTTATACACACAAGAGAAGATCAATATTTGGTTGTTTTTGCTTTTCTTGAAAATCACCTCTCACTTCATTTTGATTCTTCGGTGGCTTCCAAATTATTGTATTTTGTGTGCATTGTTAAATGATTTTGGAGGAGTGAGGATATCATGGTTGTGCACGTTGTTTCCAAATACAATTACTATAATTGGTGCACAATCTTTGGGGAGCTTCTCTAATTCATTTAATAATGCACATTTTCCTTCTTTCTCATTTCTTGTGGTTTAAATGCTTATGGAGGAGCAAGGATTCCATATTTGTGCATATTGTATTCAATACAAGTATTCTAATCTTTGCAGAAAGTTTGGGGAGCTTCTCTACTTTCATTTAAACATTCTTTTTGTTGTTGTTTCCACTTGATATCATTTGTTGGTTTCTCTTTTGGTCCTTTTGGATCTTTTGGTTGCTCGCTTCATTTGTTGAAGTTTATTTCTTTTTATTGTCTTTTTGCAATCTTTGGGTCCTCGATATAGTTTTACTTCCTCCCAAGTACTCATCATTTGATTTGTGCTTATGCACACCTTTGGGGGAATTCTCACTATATTGGCCATCTAGAACTTTTCACCCATTTTGGCAATCAATGCCAATGGGGAAGAAGTTTTGGAGGGTTTAAGGGAAGTTGGCCTTTGATTTGGGTGTGTTCTTAAGCATTTGCCTCTCATGCTCTTGCATCTTTGTGGTTGCTTTGCATGTTGAATATATATAGGAAACTCAACCAACGGTAACGGCTGGCAATCTATGCAATGAAATTCAAGTTCATCACACATGCATAGATTGTGGGGGGGGGGAGTTTGCTCTATATATTGTGGTTGTACCAACATCACATACTTGTGTAGTATTTGATGTTGGGGCAACCTCTTTGGTCGGTAATTGTCATATTTAAACCCTCGCTAAGGGATTATCATCAATTACCAAAATGGGGGAGATTGAAAGGGCACGTATGCCCCCATGTGTGGTTTTGGTAATTAATGACAATATCTATGGACTGATGTGTAAATTGAGTTTCACTTGTAGGTTTGTCCATTGGCATCGCTTGGGCCATGTGTTGGTCTCAAGGTTGGAAGATGAAGAAATGTCCAAGGGCTTTGTGCCCATTGGATTCATGAAGAAAGAAGGAGCTTGAAGGTCGATCAAGGCATGTGCAAAGAGTTGCATCAAGATGGATCAACCTCAAGTAGGGATGAAGAAGAGGGAGCTCAAGATGCGCCATATCTAGAAGATCTCATGCTTGAAGCTTGCCATCATCGTGCTCATGGATTGATGAAGACAAGTTCAAATAAGAGGTTTCCCCATGGAGTATGGAGGAGAAATTTGCAAGTCTTCATCTTCATCAAGCAAGAGCATCCAAGAAAGGTGTTCCCACTATAGAAGAACAAAACGGTCTACATCAAGTTCAAGTGGGATGCTCAAGGCAAAGGTCTGTTCTTGATACGGATTTTCTTTTGCTGGTCTCGTATTGTGTTGGGGAGATAACCTCGGGTAGGGTAAAGACGGGAAAGGACGAAAGGAAGTTGCCTGTCTAGTTTCCGAGTTATTGTCAAAGTCGGCCGAATCCTGTTAAGGTTGGCCAAGACAGGGAAGGGCAGGACCCTTATGATAAAGGCAGGGAATTACCCGGCCGGGATACGGCGTAACTCGGCCGGGTTAGCCAGAGTAATCCCGATGCAGGTGAAGGACAAGCCGAGTTACGCGAGGTAAGGCCGAATGATACGAAGCTTGCAGGAGAAGGAGAAACCCAAAGTCAAACTCTAGCTGCAGGCTAGAAGGAATCTGAGCAGAGCCAAGCACAAGAGACAAAGGCGCTGAGCGTCAGAGGGGCAGAAGGAGGTCACGGAGATGACAGTCCTAAAGCCCGAGGCACGCGGGAGGGGCCCTCTGGAGCCTTGCCGTCGTTAGAAGGGCGACAGGGAAAGGAGGCCGCCGAACTACTATTTTGGGACAAGCATATTCCTCGAATATGCTTGCCCCGTTAGCCCTAAAGGCACCCAATGCTATCCTTTATAAGGGGAGGCTTGGACCCTGAGGAAGGGATCGGCTCATTTTAGTACCGTTAGGCTGGTAAAGTTCTTCCTTACATACAGCTCGAGGAGCACTTGTAGCCCAAGGAAGAAGAAATAAAGATCTTTGTCTTAGTCTTCTGTGTGGAGAATTAACTGCATCTTCCCTCCACAGATCCCACTAGCATCCATAGGCCCCTCACTTTAGCCTACCCATGGCATCTGCCGTGTCACCACCACGACAATTGGCGCCCACCGTGGGACCAGCAGCGGTGCTAGCTGGAGTCATGATCTGGACGGGAAACTTCATCAACACTGGCGAGCGCGTTGTTTCTGGCTTGGTCCGGAGATTTGATCTCTGTGACTACGTCAGCGACAATGCAGGCAGCTTCAGGGGAAAAGCTCCTCCGTGCAACGACGTCTTCATCATCTTGGGCACGCACCAGGTCTACGTCGGCGTCGACGTCTCCGGCATTTTTCCTCATCAGGTTGTTGTTGCAGGAGAGCCACCACTTAGCGCCGCGAGCCGTCCGCGTGGAGTGTGCCCAGTCAGCAGCGTCGAGGTGATGGTCGCAGCCGGGGTGCAGGCGGGAGCAGTGGGTGCCGGATCAACCAGAGACCCTGCCACAGGCGTGCAGGTCGCGCCCAGGCAGACGGCACCACCACCCACCGAGGTAATCCCTCCAGTGACCAATCAGGCCGAAGTGCAGGACACTACCCCAAAGGCACCAAGAATAAGAGGGCCACCTCTGGAAAGACCAGAAAACATTCTTCAGGCAACCATAGATAATCTAACTACACCTGTAGCGCCGATACTTGATCCGGCAAATGCTCATGCAGAATTAGAAGAAACCAGGCAAAAGGTGCTGGTAGAGGCAAAAAAGGTGTCGGCCTTGCGGGAGTCCTTAAACAGGACCCTGCGAGAATATGCCAAAGCTAACAAGCTCGACGTCGCTCCCGAACGGGTTGACGAGTTGAAATTAAGAGGGAAGAACCTCATAGATGATATCAACAAGGAGCATGATGCTCATAAGGCAGAATCAGTTGATTTGGGCTTGCGAGGCAGACTCCGACAAAGAACACGAGCGGCAAATGCCACAACATTAGAGTTGGAGGGATTGACCGGCGAAGCCCGGCAGAAACAGCAAGAAAGAGTGAATGAACTGGTGCGCATTGCAAACCAGCGGAATGAAGAGATGCTCAGGGCAGATCCGGCGAGGCGTGGGCCTCGGATGGTTCACTTTGGGCAGCACCTGCCTTGTTTGTGGCAGCGGCATCTTCACCCGGAAACAATGCACGAAGGGACAGAGCGGTAACTTCGGGAAAGAGAAACAAGCAAATTGTTCCATATGATCCGGCAATTGCCGGGAAAGCAAATGAGATCAGAGGCAATGGAAGCCGAGGTAATAGTGGCGAAAGGAACCCCGACCGTGCTGAGAAAGGCGGCGGAAGCCGAGGCAATGGGGACCTCGGAAGAGGAAATCACGAGAACAATACCCCGGTCGAAGGAAGGATAGAACCGATGCACAACCCGCAGTCGAGACATGAACCTCGGCAGGAAAGAGAAGCAAGACCAGCTCGCCACAATCAGGTTAATGAAAGGTACAATGATGGTTATTTCGAGATGGAATATGCGATCCATGGTGGAAATAACCACTATGGAATGCAGGACAGAGTTCTGTACCGAGATTTGCAGTCAAATGATGCCAGAGTAAAGCTAGACCGGCTATGCCGATCCGAGTTGCTGGAAGAACAGGGTCCACCGGGTCCGGCATGTTTCGGACCACGGATCATGGGAAAACCACCTGTGCCGAACTTCCAGCTGGCAAGAGGCACAAAAACGTATAATGGGAGCACCAAACCACAAGACTGGTTGATTGATTATGCCACAACTGTGAAAATAGCATGTGGGAACTTGCGATGGGCAGTGCGGTATGTCCCGCAAATGTTGGAAGGACCAACTAGAGTATGGCTAAATAATCTACCAGCAGGCAGCATCAACTGTTGGTTGGATTTTGAAGAAATGTTCGTTAGCAACTTTACCAGTACTTACAAGAGGCCAAACAGGCCGCAGCAGTTAGCCATGTGCAAGCAAAGACCGAATGAGACGGACAGAGAGTTTTTAACTCGGTGGTGTAACCTAAGAAACTCGTGTGAAGGAGTTATAGAATCACAAGCAATAGCTTGGTTCGCACAGGGATGCCGCTACGCCAGTGTGTTATGGCAGCGATTGCAAAGAGATATGCCGACCACATGGCAGAAACCATCAGAATAGCGGATTCTTATGCGTTGGGAGATCCGACGCAACCCGAGTTAATGTCGGCAGATCATCGGGAGCATCAAGATCAATATGCGAGGGATATGGCCGGGTCATCCAGGCGCAATGACTTCAGAGGAAGAAGAAGAGAAGAGAGACCGGATTATAGATATAATTCAGCCCAGGTGGCAGCGGTAGCGCAAGATCAGCCGAGTAACGGAACGACTCAACGGCAAAAGAATGGTCCTCAGCAGTGTACACCAAGGAATGAAGGAAAAAGATAGTGGACACCAGAACAAAAGAAGCAATGGCAGGAGAGGCCGAAGTACACGTTCGAATCTATGTTAGATCAGCCGTGTAAATTTCACACGTCAAACCCAGCCAGGCCGGCCAACCATACGACCCGCCAATGTGCATGGATGAAAAGTGCGATGGGAAACCCAGCAGGCATGCAGGCAACACCTCTCCAAGCACATCCGCAAGATCGATCCGCACGGATGGGAGCAAATGCGCAGCAACTAATGTTACCACCTCCTCCCCCGAGGTACGACAACTCGGACTGGAGGGATGCGGTGAATCAAGTGATGAATCAGGGTCCGGATGGAAGGACAAATCCAGGAAATAATGGACGCAATGATTACAGAGAACATCATCGTCAGACATTGCGTGTTCACGATGTAACGCAAAGACAAGCAGAGTGTACAGCGCCGGCATATGGAAGTAAATGCAGTAATGCCGGCAGTAACAAGATATGTGCCTTGGTCGGATCAAGAAGTAACCTGGAGCATAAAGGATCACCCCAAGATAATGCCTAGTCCGGGGTCATATGCACTCGTGTTAGATCCGACATTTGTCGGACCGAGCATTAATGTGAAATTTTCAAAGGTACTCATTGACAATGGGAGCAGCATCAATATCATGTACAAAGATACAATGCACAAACTCGGAATAACACAGAACATGCTGCAGTCCACAAGGACCACATTCCATGGGATAGTACCAGGGCTTTCATGCGAACCCATTGGTAAGGTCCGAGTGGACGTATTATTCGGCACCAGAGATAACTGCAGAGCAGAAAACTTAGAGTTCGAGGTGGTGGATCTAGAAAGTTGCTATCATGCTCTACTCGGGCGGCCAGCATTGGCCAAATTCATGGCCAGCTGTCATGTAAGTTATCTAAAAATGAAGTTACCCGGACCACAAGGGGTGATAACGGTAGCAGGGGATTACAGGAAGTCAATGGAATGTGCTTCAGTCGGGTCAAATTTGGCCGAATCATTGGTAATAGCAAGGGAAAAAAGAAGGATTCAGGAGGTAGCAGCCCTCGCTCAGTCGGCACAGCTGAATATGCCGGCACTAGCTAGTCCACATGGAAGTGTCTCCTTTCAGCCGACTAAAGAAACAAAAAATTTCCAGATAGATGAACAATTCCCGGAGCGCACCGTCACTATTGGTGCTGGCCTAGATGCTAAATAGGAAAGCGAGCTCACCAACTTCCTCCGTGAGAATCGGGATATCTTTGCATGGTCAATCCAGGATCTGCAAGGTGTGCCGAGGGAGTTGGCTGAGCACTCTCTAAATGTAAGGACAGGAGCAAGGCCGGTGAAGCAAACTCTCCTCCGCTTCGCCGAAGACAGGATAAAAATAATAGGGGATGAAATAGCTCGGCTCCTTGCGGCCGGGTTCATCATGGAGGTGCTGTATCCGGATTGGCTGTCAAACCCGGTGTTAATGGAAAAGAAGAAGGATGATCCAAATGTAGCCATTGTATGGCGAATGTGTATCGATTACACGAACCTGAACAAGGTGTCTCCAAAAGATCCTTTTCCTTTACCTAGAATAGACCAAGTCATTGATTCGACCGCTGGTTGTGAACTATTGTCATTTGTAGACGCGTATTCTGGTTTTCACCAGATACCTTTAAATCCGGCCGATCAAATAAAGACTGCGTTTATTACCCCGTACGGGGCTTATTGCTATCGCACAATGCCATTCGGCCTGCGCAACGCAGGAGCGACGTATCAGAGATGCATGCAAAAATGTCTACATGACCAGATAGGAAAAAATGTACAAGTATATGTGGATGATGTGGTTATCAAAACCAAAGAAAGCAAAACACTACTGGATGATATACGGCAGACTTTCGCAAACCTAAGAAGGTTCCGAATGAAGCTTAACCCGAAAAAATGCACATTTGGCGTGCCAGCGGGAAATTACTCAGTTTTCTTGTATCTAGCCGAGGTATAGAGGCCAACCCAACCAAGATAAAGGCAATAGAAAGAATGGAGTTGCCGAGGTGTCTAAATGACGTACAAAAGTTCACAGGTTGTTTAGCCTCTCTCAGCCGATTTGTATGTCGGCTCGGAGAGAAGGCATTACCACTCTATCAACTGAAGAAGAAATCAGATAAGTTCATTTGGACTCCGCAAGCAGACAGTGCATTTCATGAATTGAAAAAAATGTTGGTCACAGCGCCTGTCTTAGCTTCTCCATTGTCAAAAGAGCCTATGTTACTCTACATAGCAGCCACTAACAGAGTAGTGAGCGCAGTGATCGTCGTAGAACGAGTTGAAAATGATAAGTCAGTACAAAGGTCGGTGTATTACTTGAGCGAGGTACTATCAGCCTAGAAACAAAATTACCCGCATTATCAGAAGATGGCTTATGGAGTGTACATGTCGGCAAAGAAACTTAAACACTACTTTGAAGAGCACCCCATCAAAGTGATTTGTGAGGAACCCATGGCCGACATATTGAGTAACAAAGATGCAAGTGGCCGAATAGCAAAATGGGCAATTGAATTGTCACCTTATGCTCTGCAATTCGATAGGAGAGATGCAATCAAATCTCAGGCTGTGGCCGACTTCTTCGTAGATTGGGCCTAAGTGCAATATGAGCCACCATTGCAAGACCCGAATTATTGGACGATGCACTTTGACGGTTCCAAACTAAGAAATGGTTTGGGGGCAGGAATAGTGTTAACCTCGCCAAAAAGAGATCAGCTGAAATATGTGCTGCAGATACATTTTGCCGCGTCAAACAACGTAGCCGAGTATGAAGCACTTGCCCATGGATTAAAGGTGGCAAAAGAGATTGGCATACGCCGAATCTTATGCTATGGAGATTCAGATCTACTAGTACAGCAAGTCTCAGGCAATTGGGATGCATTGGATGATAATATGGCTCTGTATAGATTCCATGTGCAAAAAATTAGTGGATACTTTGAAGGATGTGAATTTCACCATATACCTCGGGCAGAAAACGACGCCGCAGACACGCTGTCAAAACTAGGATCAACTAGGCAGTCAATTCCCCCAGGTATTGCCCTAGAGGACCTAAGGAAACCATCAATATTACCGTCACCAGAGTCCGAATCTATCTTTATTCCAGCAAAGTCAGGAGAAGATAATGTGCCGATGGAAATTGACAAGCAATATAACCCGGAATTCCCAAAGAGAAAGACAGCTGATGCAAGCATGACTATGGAGAAATCCGAGGTCGTTATGTCGGCAGAAAACATGGAAATAGATAGTAAGACCACACCAGAGAAAATCACACCTGTATGGGCGCAACCCATATTCTCTTTCCTTAGAGACGCGACCTTGCCGAATAATGAGGTGTTAGCAAGAAAGATAGTGAGAAGAGCTAAAGCTTATACGATCATAAATAATGAGCTGTACAAAAGAAGTGTCACAAGTGTATTGCAAAGATGTGTGAGTTCGGCAGAAGGCCAGGAGATCCTCCTGGATATACATCAAGGACAATGTGGACATCATGCCTCATCTCGAGCCTTAGTGGCCAAAGCATTCAGGCATGGGTTTTATTGGCCAACAGCGTTGAAAGAAGCCAAAGAGCTGGTTGAAAAATGTAATGGTTGTTAGAGATATGCAACCAAGATACACATGCCGTCATCCGAGTTAAAAACGATACCCATTACTTGGCCATTTTCTGTGTGGTGCTTAGATATGGTGGGACCATTTAAGCCGGCCCGAGGTGGGATGACCCACATATTGGTCATGGTGGACAAATTCACAAAATGGATTGAAGTGAAACCAATAAAAAAATGTGATGGGCCCACAGCAGTGAAATTCCTCAAAGATATTATCTTAAGATATGGATACCCACACAGTGTTATTACAGACAACGGCACAAATTTTGCAGAAGGAGCTTTCGCTAGATTTTGCCAAGAAAAGCACATAAGATTAGATGTTGCCTCTGTGGCTCACCCAGCATCCAATGGGCAAGTGGAAAGGTCTAATGGGCTATTATTGTCCGGAATAAAACCACGACTCGTCGAACCACTTCAAAGGTCAGCAGGATGTTGGATTGAGGAACTACCAGCAGTATTATGGAGCCTCGGGACTACTCCAAACAGATCAACAGGTATATGGGGCAGCAGCCGTGCTTCCAGCCGACATAATACATGACTCACCAAGAGTTACCCAATATACAACCTCAGAAGTAAATGAAGTAGCTCGGCAAGATACTGTTGATCTGCTAGAAGAAGCCAGAGAGCTGGCGCTATCAAGATCAACTATTTATCAGCGGAACTTGCGACGATATCACAACAAGAAGGTGAATCCAAGAGTATTCAAAGAAGGAGATTTGGTTCTCCGACTGGTGCAACGCACGGCCGGCATACACAAGTTATCGCCTCCATGGGAAGGACCATTCATCGTGAGCAAAGCATTGCACAATGATGCCTATTACTTAATCGATGCTCAATCACCGGGAAAGAACAGGGCAGACAAAGCCGGCGAAGAAACGAAAATACCATGGAACGTAGCTTTACTTCGTCCATTTTACTCGTAGCAGTCATCAATGACACATTGTAAAGTAATGTCTCAGGAGGGAGCACCAATTATGTTTTGAACCTTGGCGTCCAGAGCAGTGACTCGGGGACTGCCATATGTTATTGCAATTTCATGTTATGTATTAAACCTCGGCACCTTGAGCAATGGCTCGGGGATTGCACTAGATTGTATTTGAGATTGGATTATGTATTAAAACTCGGCACCTTGAGCGGTGACTCGGGGACTGCCCCAGATCTATTTCTCCGCTTAATTCATGTATTAAACCTCGGCATTTGAGCAATGGCTCGAAGACTGACATATATCGTTTTTGTGTTTGTATTAGATGTTAAAATCAAGCACCTTGAGCACTGACTCGGGGACTGTCTTATATTCTTTCTAGATTTGAGTGGTATATTAAACCTCGGCACCTTGAGCAGTGACTCGGCGACCGTCTTACATTATTTCTGAAATTTGGTTTATATACTAAACTTCGGCGCCATAGGCAGTGACTCGGGGACTGTCCTATATTGTTTCGAACTAGGGGTTACCCTTTGTTGCAAAGGGGGTATCAAACTTCGACACCCAGAGTAAGAACAACTCAATCTCGTACGGTATTCGAAGTCCAAACCCAGATTAACAGTCTAAACCACAGTGGTGTAAAGGCAAAAATATACACCAAACTTCAGAGGTTGAAGGCCGTCAAAGCAAGAATTCGGGCAATCAACACCAGTTAAACAAAGTAATAAAGATTACAACCATATATATGTCTCAGCGGCACTCGGCAAGAGAAATTCATACCATCCAAAAGACGGATAAATATTCCACGTACATCATACGCCCAGCATACCAGGGGTCGGAAATGACTTAGAGGTTTTTTGTTGGAGAGGCAATAACTTGGTCCGGGGCTGGGCACTCCGAGGTAGGTGGAACTTCGGCCGAGGTTGCCTCGCCCTCCACAGACCCAGGAGCGACTTCGGAGGAAGCCCGAGGCTGCTGAGGAGCATCAGCTTGCGTAGTAGAATGCCCAGTACCTTTGGAGGAGGATCGCGCGTCGCCATTACCGTCTGAGCTCGAACTGGAGTCACCAGAAGTAGCCAAGTCACCCTCGTCTTCTCCTTGTTCAGCCGAGCTGTTTTCCGAGGCATCCTCAACTACGACCTCGTCCTCGGGGTTAGGAAGGAAACTCGGACCTTCGTTCCAAGTATGCACGTCGGCGTACTCAACAAGCTGGAAGGCTCTAGCTTGCCAACGGGAACAAGTGCGTAAATTTCTCAAAATGTCAAGAGAAATGTCTTCATACCATGACATGATGACAGTAAGAGCCATATTGACACCGGCTCGTCTGGCCGATTCCCTCCAAAGACTTAGCTGCCTTTCAGATGCCATTAACCTGTCCACCAACAATTGGACCTCGTCAATATTAGGAGTCCCAGAAGTATTCATCCAGAGAACATGGTAGGCTCGGATAGCCGCCTGCACCAAATCTCTGCCCATAATCTTGATCGGACCAACTGCAGCACCAACAGCAACCAGGAAATCTTCCAGCGAGTACTCCGAGTCCGCGTCAACAGGAACACCTCGGTTCACTCGGGCACTAAGGACCGCTTTCGAGCTCACGGGTTTAGCTTCTGGAAAATGGTCTGTGCAAAACATAACCGCATTAGTTAGCAATAAGAAAAGGGGAGAGATAACCCGGCCGCGGTCAGAAGCTTACGATGAATATAGCTCAGCATTATCTGAAGGTCTTTAGCCTAGGAAATCTTGCTCTTCTCAAAACGAGTGATCTCCTTGCTCATCCCACGCGTCTTCAGTTCGGCTGCCTCGAGGAGTTCTTTATTTTTCCGCAGCTGCAGAGCTAGCCGATTTTTCTCCTCGGAGAACTCCTGGTCGACCTTTTCCAACTCCGACTTCTGAGAGAGCTTAAGAGCCTCCACCTCGGCACGCAAGCGAGCTATCTCGTCATCTTTATCCTTCAGCTGCGTCGAGTGAGTAGCACTTTGTTCTATAAAATGCAGCATCACGTCAGGCATGGACGTGCAATCTTGGTGAGATGCTGCAAAGGTTTGTAACTCGGCTTTACCAAAGCCAAAAGAAATAAAAGAAACTTAGCGCACATTTTAAAGGGGAATATATAAAGTAAAAAAGCAACCAACCTTCTAGAACTTTGACTCTCTTCTCAAGACGAATGTTAAGATTGTTGATGTTACCTGTTTACCAGCAAAGTGAGCCAACGTCTAGTGTACAAAACAATAAGAATGTCGGAGATGATGAAAAGGTTTGTCGACTTACCAGCTTTTCTCACCACAGGAATAACTTTCTCATACTTTTCTTCCAATTTTATATGCGAAAAAAGCAACCTTTGAAATTCGGCGGTCATGCGAAAAAAGCAACCTTTGAAATTCGGCGGTCCGCCGAAAAAAGCAAACTTAACACGGATCTAGGGGGCTGGATATTCGAAGCTAAAACAGATCCGAGTCAAGCAAAACTTAACTCGGACCTAGGTGGCTGGATAATCGAAGTTCAGATAGACACAAATCAAGCAAAATCTAAGGCAGATCTAGCTGGATAGAGGTTCGAATTCTAAGATAAAATTCAACTGAGTAGAGAATCATAAAACTTCCAAACGAATAACAAGTTATTCGCTTGCAAGCTTCGGGGACTAGAATATATATAATAGCATCTGGAGAACTAATCAAAACTCCATAAAAAGCAATTACCTCATTCATCTTGTTACTCTCAAGAACGATCTTGGCGGCTTGATGCAGACGGCTGCTGATGTCGGAAAGCTGAAACAGCTGACTGCCTGGATTACCCTCGAACTGATCGGCAGCATTCCAGTTATTGGCATATTCAACCAGCGAGCCGAGGTTGTTCCCACTCGCCGTATGAGTTAGGACTTTACCTCGGACGTGATGTGTAACCACCGCTGCCGCAGGGATTTTATGAAGAGCGAGCTGGGTACTGGCTGTTGGAATTATGCCCTAGAGGCAATAATAAAGATGTTATTATTATAATTCTTGTTCATGATAAAGTTTATATTCCATGCTAGAATTGTATTAAGCGGAAACTTTAATACTTGTGTGGTTTGTGAACAACACCGTGTCCCTAGTACGCCTCTATGGACTAGCTCATTAATCAATGATGGTTAAGGTTTCCTAACCATAGACATGAGTTGTCAATTGATAATGAGATCATATCATTGGGAGAATGATATGGTGGATAGACCCAAACAAAGCAGAGCAATTAGATCGTGTCATCGTGTTCGTCTTTGCGAAGCTTTTCCTATGTCAAATATTGTATTCCTTAGACCATGAGATAATGCAACTCCCTGGTATCGGAAGAAAGCTTTGAGGTCATCAAACGTCATCCTATGAGAGGGTGATAATAAAGGTGTCTCTCAGGTGATCGGAAAGTATCTGTTGGGTTGTATGTATCGAGATGGAATTTGTCCCTCTCAAGTCGGAGAGATATACTTCGGGCCCACTCGGTAATCGATATCAACACCGCTTGCAAGCATGTGGTTAAGGAGTTAATCACAAAGTGATATCGGATTACGGAACGAGTAAAGTACTTGCTGTGAACGAGATTGAACTAGTTATGACGGTACCGACGATCGAATCTCGGGCAAGTAAAATATCGCGAGACGAAGGGAATATATATATGGGATTGATTGAATCCTGGCATCGTGGTTCATCCGATATGATCATCGATGAATGTGTGAGTCAATATGGGTGCCTGCACCTGCTGTTGATTATTGATAGAAGATCATGTCGCATATTCTCGAATCCAGGGTCACACACTTAACGTGTCTTGACGCTAGGATAGATTGGATAATTGGTTTATGAATTTTGTTCGAGTCTCGGATGGGATCCGGGATATCACGAGAGTTCGGAATGGTCCGGAGAATAAGATTCATATAAGGCGGCAGTTTTTGGAGTTCGGAATTGTTCCGGGTTAATCGGTATTGTACCGGAAGCTTCTAGAACCTTCCGGAAGGGGACCAACGTGGCCCCACCTTCCGGGAGGGGGCATGGGCCTATGAGGGAGTGTCCTGGCCGCATTGGGCCAGGGGCACAAGGCCCCATAGGGCCCAGCCGATTCTAGAGAGATTTGACTCGTTTAAATCTCGGGATAGAATTTCTAGATAAGGGAGAGTTTAAATCGTTTAAACTAGAGATAGGATTTCTAGATAAGGGAGAGTTTAAATTGTTTAAACTAGAGATAGGCTTGGATGAGGGGCAAGGGGGTGCGCCCCCTCCCCCGACACACACCTTCCTCCAAGCCCTAGCAGCCTTGCTACCTTCCTCTCTCCCTCCCGACTGTTTGTAGGCGAAGCCCTGCAGCAGAAATTCTCCACCATATACACCACGTCGTCGTGTTGTAGATCCAATATATCTCTCCACCATACTCGCTGGTCCGAGGAAGGAGGAGACGTCGAGGTGCTGCACGTGTGCATCTCACGGAGGCACCGCCACTTGTGGTGCTAGATCGGATCGGATCGCGAGAAGGAGAAGCGAGTACGACTACATCACCCACGTTCCGATTTAACGCTCATTGTGCGAATCTTCAAGGGTATGAAGATCTAATCCAATCTCTCTCGTTGTTTGCATCTCCTAGATTAGATCTTGGCTTTCCCTCTGTTCGCTCCGTAGAAAATTTTGATTTACTATGCCGCGAAACCCTTCACTGGCGGCCGGGGTAACTGAGGCTTTGGCGGAGGCAGTTCCTTTGCGCAGCAGATCGGTGATACTTGGGTGAGAAGAGCCGACAAGACCTTTCTGGAAGGAGGAAGCTTTAGTGACGACGACTTTTCTTGTTTTAGAAGAGGCATCAGTAGGAGCTGATACCTCTGCAATGGGAACGACGTCTTTAGGAGCCGGAGGAGTCACGGTTGCAGAGGGCGCCGAGATATGGACGCCCTCGAACGGGGAAGGAGTCACTATGGAAACCGCGGCAGCAGAAAGAGGCTCAGTAGAGACATCTGGGTTCATAGAGAAGGCAGCAGGCTCGGAAGAAATATATGTGGGCCGAGTGGAATCAACATCAACGGGAGGAATCTCAGGTGCGTCGTGGCGAGGTGGCGTCCGATTCGGAGCTGGAGGAGATGCAGCGCGTGCAGGACTGGGAATCCTGGTATCTTCAGTAGGCGGAGGAGACGGCTGCCAAGTCATACGACTCGTCATGCTGGGACCGCCGGGCTTAACAGAAAGTGGAGCACTGCGAAAATAAAAAAGGGTCAAGTTAAAAAGCAGAAAGAGAGAAACAAGAAATACGAGCAGAAGCAACTCACCCAGTGACTCCAGGCATGGTCTTGCGCCTGGGAGGATTCGGAGCGGACTTCTTCATTCGCTTCTTGGGATCCGTCTCCGAGGCACCAGCGGGAGCCCCACGTTTTCCCGAGGTAACAGGGGGCCGGGAAGCAAGAGGTTCGGCGTCGTGAACCTGACCGGCCGGATTAGCTGAGAAAGTAGAAGCCGGAAATGCATAAGAAATTAGCATTGCGGCAACTATCTCTAGAACTTGGACCTCATCTGAATCACCTTCCTCTTCGTGGGCCGGGGTCTTGCCGCGAGCACGAGCCGGAGCGAGATCTGACTTGGGGACGAACTCTTCTGAGTCCGGCTCCCCACTGTCCGGAGTGTTCCGATCCGCAGGCCACGGGAGTGATAAAACCTCGGCGTCCTCATCCTTCTGCTCCGCAAACCTCTATAAGACAAGAAAGAGGAAGATTAGCAAAGACAGTTGCGAAAGCAATTGGTAAGCAAAGCACTAATGATTAAGCTTACTTCGGGTGGGGGACGCTCGCGGGTGAACGGCTTCAATCCCCAAGCCCAATCCTCAGGCATCTCCGTCTTAAAAAAAGCTCGGACCCGCTTGAAGATGAGGTAGTTGTCCAGCTCCACGGTCGAGACTCGATTGGGGTCGAGAGGACCGCTCGTGTAGCAGAGTTTGTGTGTGCGTTTTTGGAATGGGCAGATTCGGCTACTGACGAAAGTAGTCATCAGATCCTCGCCGCGTAGCCCGGCGCGGATCAACTCCTTAAGCCGAATCTCAAAAGCCTCGGCCAAAGCGTGACTCTTCCGCGGATTATAGGTCCAGTTCTTCTTGGAAAGAGGACCAATGGAGAAGGCAGGAAGCCGAATCTTATCTTCATTCCCCCTGTTCTTGACATAAAAGAAGGACTTGTGCCACTTCTTGCACGATTCTAGCCCCGCAACACGAGGAAATTCGAACTTCCTCCGAGGAGTGATGGAAGCTGCCCCACATTGGGTAAGTAACTTCTCGGAGGGCTGCAGAGACTTATCTGGGACGACGTTGGAACGAATCTGGAAGAACTTTGACCAGACATGCACAGACGGCCACAGGCCGAAGTATCCCTCCGAGGCAGAGATAAAGGCCGAGAGAGGCAATGGCGTTGGCAGGGAGATGATGCGGCTGAAGGCCGAAGTAATCAAGAAACTCCCTAGCAAAGTCGCTAAGAGGAAGACCAAATCCGCGTGCGAAATGCGACATGAAAACTACGTACTCTCCCTCCCGAAGGTCTGGAGAGGACTCGCTGCCGGGTAAGCGACAAGCTACCTCAGCGGGAATCTGACGAGTCCGAATAAGCCACTCGATCTCGCGGCGAGTGATAGAGGAACCCTGCCATGAGCCCCGCTCGGGCCCAGATCCAGCATCGTCGTCCTCGACGAGCGCGCCACTGACAGAACTAGACATGGGATCGCCGGAGAAACTTGCGGAGGAAGAGATAGCGGCGAAGGAAAATCTAGAGCTACAGGGCCCCGTCGTGGTTCTACCCAAAAACGGCGGCGGAGCAGAGAAAGAACTGCCGCACGAGTAAAGAAGAAGAACAGAGATATCTAGAAGGAAGGCTAGGCAACGGGACCGGAAGAACTCACCGGCGACGGTGCCGGAACGAGCGAGCAGGGGTGAAGGCGACGGAGCAGTACGGCGGGACCTCCGCCGTTGAGAACTCATACGAGCGCACGGCGGCGGAAGCGTGAGCAGAGGCAGAGGCGCGAGGAAGAAGAAGGGCACAGATGAGCAAATAGGGAAAGTGAATCCCTCAGCGCCGCGCCCCTCTTTATAACCGCGCTACCTGCGAGGTAGTGGGATCGTGGGTGTGGCGATTGACCGTGTAGATCGTGTAGACAGCACGAACACACGACGATAAGTGGAACCGCACCAACGACCACACGGTGGAAGAAAGAGCCACGATCCCCGATGGAAACGACACGCGAGGCGTCAGAAGGCCGACGCCGACGATAGCAAAGAATCAGTCGTCAAGAACAAGAGAGGAACAAAAAACTAGGGAAACAATGATGAGTTCGACACGTAGGACGAAGCGTACGCGAGAAGATATGATGATACCTTGAACGAGAAAAAGGTAACTCGGAAACCATGCAGAGCTAATGCCATGAAACTGATACGACCCGACCGAAGTTGTCGGCAGGGCCATACCAGCTTCAGGGACTAATGTTGGGGAGATAACCTCGGGTAGGGTAAAGACGGGAAAGGACGAAAGGAAGTTGCCCGTCTAGTTTCCGAGTTATTGTCAGAGTCGGCCGAATCCTGTTAAGGTCGGCCAAGACAGGGAAGGGAAGGACCCTTATGATAAAGGCAAGGCATTACCCGGCCGGGATACGGCGTAACTCGGCCGGGTTAGCCCGACTAATCTCGATGCAGGTGAAGGACAAGCCGAGTTACGCGAGGTAAGGCCGAATGATATGAAGCTTGCGGGAGAAGGAGAAACCCAAAGTCAAACTCTAGCTGCAGGCTAGAAGGAATCTGAGCAGAGCCAAGAACAAGAGACAAAGGCGCAGAGCGTCAGAGGGGCAGAAGGAGGTCACGGAGATGACAGTCCTAAAGCCCGAGGCACGCAGGAGGGGCCCTCTGGAGCCTTGCCGTCGTTAGAAGGGCGACAGGGAAAGGAGGCCGCCGAACTACTATTTTGGGACAAGCATATTCCTCGAATATGCTTGCCCCGTCAGCCCTAAAGGCACCCAAGGCTCTCCTTTATAAGGGGAGGCTTGGACCCTGAGGAAGGGATCGGATCATTTTAGTACCGTTAGGCTGGTAAAGTTCTTCCTTACATACAGCTCGAGGAGCACTTGTAGCCCAAGGAAGAAGAAATAAATATTTTTGTCTTAGTCTTCTGTGTGTAGAATTAACCGCATCTTCCCTCCCCAGATCCCACTAGCATCTATAGGCCCCTCACTTTAGCCTACCCATGGCATCTGCCGTGTCACCACCACGACATATTGTTAGTTGGGATACCGGGTTTAAGATAGATAGCCGTTCTATCAAGAGGGGCTCTCAAGCGGGTGTCTCGTTTGCATCGTTCGGAGAGAGCTCAAACCTTTGCATTCATAGCATCATCTTTCTTGGTTGTTATTTTGTTCTTGTCCATGAGAGGATCTAGAGCTTGTGGTCATCATCATAACAAGCTCTAGTTCATCATCTAAGGATTTCACTTGCATATCTTATGGCAGTTTTTTGATCTTGCAAGTTTTCCGGCTCCACACCTTGGGGGATACTTCACATATATATTCATAGTATTTTCTCCCAAGGTGATACCCAATATTTCGTCGTTATCCTATTGTTGGACTCTATTCGTCGTTATCTTTCCAACAAAATTGGTTTCATCCCGTTTGGAGTTTGGATGCAAAAGTTATTGCGTTTCTGGTTTTCTGGTTTCTGAAATTTCCCTGACCAGAAGTTCCGGCTTGCCATCGGAAGTTCCGCTAGGGCATTTTTGCCGCCTAAAGTTCTGGTGGAAGTTCCGGGTCTTCTTTCGCTCACGCTCAGTAACCTTCTGTTTTGGATGTGCTATTTGACGGAACTTTAGTCGGAATTTCCACCGGAAGTTCTGCTCCCACCGGAAGTTCCGGCCAGGGACCGGAAGTTTCGCTCAAGCCAAAAGTTCTGGTTGAAGTTCCGGCTCTTGTCCGCTCACGTTCAGTAACCTTCTGTTTTCATTGTGTCTATTTGACGGAACTTCTGTCGAAACTTACACCTGAAGTTTCGCTCCCACCGGAAGTTCCGGTGAACCGGCGGAAGTTCCGACCAGGATTTGCCTTTTCAGTTTCTCGCTTCGCAGTTTTTGACCATTGGTTGTGTGCCACCGGAACTTCCGGCCTCCCACCGGAAGTTCCGGCCAGGAGTCACGAATGCCCATAACGGGCAGATCTAGGAGCCCTTTAAAAGGGGCTCCTCTTCCCCTTCGTGGGCACTAGCTTTTCTTATTGGTTCTTGGCTTTCTCTCTCTCATCCATTGTCAACCTTGAAGAAGCTTTCCCTCCCCCTTTCCCTTCCTATGATTCTTGCATATTTTTGAGGGATTTGAGAGAGGAGATCTAGATCTACACTCCCCCCAAGCCAAATCCCTTCTTTGTGAAGGAATCATTGGGATCTAGATCTTGGAGAGTTGTGTATTCTCCTCTTGTGTTCTTCCTCCCTTATTCCCCCAATAGCTTTTGTAGCTTTGTTGGAATTTGGGAGAGAAGGACTTGCCCTTGCATTTGGTGCATAGGTTTGAGTTCTCCTCGGAGATTCGGCGAGTTCAAGCTTGTGAGCTTGTTTCTCTTGGGTTCCTTGGAACCCTAGACGGTTGTGTGGTTGGATTGTTGACCTTTTGTGGTCTTGTTGGCCTTTTGTGGCGTTGTTGGCCTTTTGTGGCTTTGTTGTTGGGAGCCTCCAATTGAGTTGTGGAGTTAGACCCAATCTTGTACGGGTTCGGTGAGCGCCCTCAAGCGTCCCATAGTGGAGCAAGTGCCCGCCTTTTGTGGTGCGCACTTGGGAGAATAGGGTGAGCCTTTTGTGGCATCGGTGAGTTGCGTGCTTCCGCATCCGGGGTGAGGCCTTGTGTGGCGTTGGGTGAGCATCAAGCCACCACACCTCGAGGTGAGCCATTTTTGGCGTTCGGAGAGCATTGCGCCATCGCACCTCTCCAACGGAGACGAAGCTTCTTTGGAAGTAAACTTCGGGAAACAAATCTTCGTCTCCGCGTCCATCGGTTATCTCTCAACCGAACCCTTTATTTATGCACTTTACATTGTGATAGCCATCGTGCTTGAAGTATTTATACCTTGCTATCACCTTGTTGCTTGTATTGCTTAGCATAGGTTGTTGGTGCACCTAGGTGAACTTAGTGGCTAGGTTTTGTGCTCAATAAATTAAACTTAGTTTTATTCCGCATATTCTTGAGCCTTAACCGTAATAATTTTAAAAGACTATTCACCCCCCTCTAGGCGACTTCCTTTGTACTTTCAACACCGAGTAATGGAAGATTCATACTAAGAGTTCAGAGTAATCTACGAGCAAACCGAGCCATCTTAACAGTTATTGATGCATACAAGAAAATTAGCACATCCATGCAAGACAAAAAATTAGCAAACAGTCTGTTTAAGAATAGATCAACCAAATTTCATTCAATTTTTGTTTCAAGATTTTGATCATTCATGCCAACTAATAAGGCAACAACCCTTATTCAAAATTCCATGAGAATCAGAAGCATCGGAACACTCTTGTATGATCCTTGCTAGCCAGAAATAGAAATGAGTGCTTGCTTGCATATATATAATAAACAATATACAAGTGTTGCTTGTATATATATAAAAAACAATATCTAACAATGAGAATGCTGATGTACCTTGTAAAAAAGCTCCACTTGAGTCTCGTTTCTCTCCACTCTGAAATGTTGTGACAGTATTTTATCAACAAGTATGATATAAAAACTGAGAATTGATAGTGGCCATATAATTAAATTCTAATTGGTAGCATCTCCAAAGAGAAAACACAAGCCTAACTTATACCTGAAATATGGAGTTGCGCAGAGCATCTCATCATCATTATTCAAATCTTCTACAATTGATGTGGCATCAATTACACCTGATGGGCGCATCCAATCCTGCAAGCATGTCAATGCATCGACGGTTTTGCTATTCGAACGACTCCGATAGTCACTTATCACTGTACTTCTAGTGGAGAAAGCTGATTCGGAAGCTACAATGGATGCGGGAACAGCAAGTACATCTCTTGCCATACGTGAGATTGTAGGGTACTTCTGGCTATTGGTCATCCACCATTCTAGAGTGTCAATATTAGCATCTGGATATACTAGCTCATCCTTTAGATACATGTCAAGCTCGCTTTATTTAGCTTGTTGCCTTTGTTGCTCACCTACATGTTGGCTCCAGCTCATCCATATGGATCATCCATTGAAGCTTCTTGACTTTGTTGTTCATTTGAAATGTTTGAGTCACTATTTTGTGGTGCAGAATATGCATTGAACATGTAGTTGAATTTTCTCTTCATAGTTAATAGTAAACATTTAGGTCCATCAACTATTGTACCATTCTTCAAGTTGTACTCCAAAAACTTTAGCTTTGATCGAGGGTCGAGTATAATAGGTATGCACATTGTCACGTACGAAAGCTTCCAGTACTTCAAGAAATTTCTCTTCATTTCAACTACCATTGATCTGATTGTGGCATTCTCACTCGATGCTTCCTTTGCCAACACCCATTTGATTTTCCAAAGCACTTTGAAATATGCATTGCTTGTAGGATATAA
This sequence comes from Avena longiglumis, assembly GCA_030063025.1. Lineage (NCBI taxonomy): Eukaryota > Viridiplantae > Streptophyta > Magnoliopsida > Poales > Poaceae > Avena > Avena longiglumis. The sequence goes on along the minus strand of CP125976.1, from coordinate 578,225,575 downwards.
TGAACCAGATACCACCGGTGTAGCATCATAGGAAACCACTAACAACTTATAGATTTTCTCTGCAATTTAAAGTACAGGAGGTACATGAGAATGACAAATAGGGTGACCATCTTCAGAAACACCATGCCCCTCACCCTGATAGGTTGACATGTTTATCCTCTAATCGTGGCCTGCAACATAACATACAGAATAAGAAAAATAACAAGCTAGGAATTGATTAATATGTCATGGTTCAATACCAATATTCTGATTTCATATGTAAGAAACTAAATCGCACGGCCTATGCACGCCCTTATCCAATATTCTATGTACAACATTTTGATTTCATATGTAAGAAGCTAAATCTACTCTATGTACAATATTTAGAAACGAGTCTTTGCTTGGATTTTATTTCAGCAAACAGTTCCCAACTGACGAAACAACACTTACTGACAGAAATCCTAAATGAAATTCAGGAACAGGAAGAAGGCCGGCCTACTCTCGGTATGGGTGTGCCCAACTTGACAAGCTCTGAATTTAAAATTCAGGAACAGGAAGAAGGCCGGCCTACTCTCGGCTGACTTCATCGACACTAGATTGAATGGTGATTTCAACTACTTGCAAGCATTAACGATGATGAAGCTGGCTATTTCATGCTTGCGGGAAGATAGACACAGCCTTAATTCAGAAAATAGAAGTCAGGCCTTAATTCGTGAACCTAGGGTTCGAGTAGAGTAGGGTAGGAAGGAGGAGACGGCTGCGCCTTAGGAGGAGCGGAGGTAGGCAGGCCTTCTTCCTGTTCCTACCCCTCCTCGGGCGACGCGAAAGCCCCCTCCGGCGGGCAGTAGTTAGGGAGTATGTAGAAGGCGGCGGCTGAAAGAGGGGCCGGGGCGTCAGACCTGGAACGTAGAAGGCGGCGACGGCGGCCTCCCAGTACAGACGAGGAGAAGCACGACTGGTAGTCTGGTATAGAGAGGAAGAGGACACCTCTTAACGGACTAATGGGCTGTCGACGGATTTACATGGGCTAGTCCGCTTCGGACCGTCAGGACAAGCGGGACAATTTAATCGGGACTAGTAGAGAATTTTCGGTGGGATGGGAGTCAGAATAGATGGCAATCCCATCCCACTTGAAATCCTAACTCTTCGAGTGTCTTTTTGTTACATTTTTATGTTAGAATTTTATTACTTTCTTCGATTCAAATTATTTGATTCAGATTTTGTCTAAATTTAAATATATCTAGACATGTTTTAGGGCTAGATACATCTAAATTTAAACAAAACCAAATCAATTAATTTGGATAAATTCATATGTCCAATTTTACAAATACAGGCAAAGGGTGCGGGATGCCGGGATGCAAGCAGTAGAGGACACAAAGTTACTTGAGGCAAATATTCAATAGATACATGGGTTGGACTTGGGAATAAGCCGTCCTGGACCTCGCCTCATGGCCCCGGGCCAATTTCAGGGCCATGGTTCGACCCATTTTAAAAAAATGTTGCGGCCTCGCTGACCCATTGGATACCCCAGGACCGACCTAAAAAACAGTAAATATATATATTTTTAGCTACAATAACGCAAAGAAAATTGTCTATACATAGTATTATCAGAAGAAAAAATTGTTGCCTAACCAGAGACGATAATTTAACAAGGCTACAAACGAACCACAAATCAGCGATTTATATGTTTTAGGAACCACAAAACAGCTACGAACTTTGCAAATCGGCGATTTCATTCTCATTTTATCAGTGATTGCTTCATCATCTATTGGAGGTTACTTGTACATCCCTCATCATCTGTATTGGAGAAATGAGTCAGGAAAGGAACTGAAAAGAGACATCAAATGTGTAACCGAATGCCAACAAGACAACAAGTAATGCAATTTTCAGTAGCAAGAAGCAAACAAGTACTACACCCAGAACAGCTAAATTTGTAGAAGCATGTAGGCCTATAATTCTCATAGCGAGTATACCAACAAGACACCGTAGAACAACATTGCTTGTCTCTGTTCATAGCTACTTTGTCTAGTAAACTGATCGCAGTCTTCATTTGCATGCCAAGCTATCTTGGTCACCGACTGCTGCCCCCTTACTCAGCTACCCTACGGTACCAATATTTAGTAAGCACTCTGTCCTTCAAACTAGACTATCAAAGAAACGAAGGGAGTATAGAATAGAGGCAATGGAGCGGGATGCACTAATGTCAAATACCTTTTAACTCTATTATTATGTTGTGAATTGAAGCCATGCTATGTTCAGTATTAGCCGCAGAAAACAAGAGCAGTGACCTGGACTTGCTCTAAGAGGCAAAAAAAAAAGCAGCTACCTGGTCAGTGGAATCATACAGGACACGCACACACACAAAACAGACTCCTTAATTCCATGCAAGTTTTATTATTTTACTAGCACACTCGAATATTAAAAAGAAAAAAAAGTTCTGCGTTGAATCTTCATGGAATTTGCTTTGCCTTTTTAACATCATCATCCCGGTAAGTAGCCTGAGATTTATCTGTAGTAACCTGAATTTGAGCACTAATGTGAGGTCAGCCCCCAAATGTCCGAAATTCATCTGTACCCACAAATGAAATTTGTAGACAGACAGCCCACGTGTACGTTACATCATCTGCTCCAGGAAACACCAGAAATCCTACACGTACGGAATTTTTCTTAGGGCACGTACAATGCGGTGATGTCAGCCTTCCCTTATGTTCGCCACGTTGGATTTTTGCTTAGTTGGAGGAGAGAGAAACAAGAGAGATAGGGTTGTCTTCCCTTAGCTAAGGGATGATCTCTTAGCAATAAGAGAAGACTATTTTTCTCCATTGTACCATATGCCTTCTCTTAGTCAACCATTTTTTTACTAAAAATAGTTAATTCTATTAATTGCTAGAGATAGCAATAAGAGATAATGCATTGTACAAGTTATATATTGTGTCTTCTCTAAATGATGTGGAGAGCTAAGAGAAGGCATGCCTTCTCTAGCATTGTACATGCCCTTAGGGCACGTATAATACGGTGACGTCAGCCTTCCCTTATGCTCGTCACGTTGGATTTTTGCTTAGTTGGAGGAGAGAGAAACAAGAGAGAGAGGGCTGTCTTCCCTTAGCTAAGGGATGATCTCTTAGCAATAAGAGAAGACTATTTTTCTCTATTGTACCATATGTCTTCTCTTAGTCAACCAATTTTTTACTAAAAATAGTTAATTCTATTAATTGCTAGAGATAGCAATAAAAGATAATGCATTGTATATATATTGTGTCTTCTCTAAATGTTGTGAAAAGCTAAAAGAAGGCATGCATTCTCTAGCATTGTACTAGTAAGAGAGTACATGCCCTTACGGGCAGACGTGAAAGTAGTTGGTTGGTGCGAATTTTTCCTCCTCCCATGATTCAAGAGCTATAATTAATCCACACCACGCTACGTAATCCCGTAACTCTTACTCGTATTCCGTAACGTCCAGTGTAGCGTTACTGAGGAAACACACGTGCACAAAACCGTGCGGTCTACTGCTTACGCTTTTCACTTCTTTTTTTAACTCTCTCTTCTTTATACTCCTCTTCAGAAAACTTTGTCTGGTTCCACTGACGGAGCTAGCACATAATTCCGCTGAAAAGATGGATGTCTGAGGCCCTAATAAAAAAATACTTCACTAATTTTTCAAAGTCTTGGGAGGGCGGTGGCCCCCCTACATATACACATACCAGGAAGTAAGATCTGAAACACGCATATTTAGCCCGTGCAGACATACGTGGCCAGACTGAATTATGGACGAGGGGATTCGAAAAAAAAAATTATGGATGACAGAGATTTAGTCCATATAAAATAGTAGTACACCACCGTTCCCCGGATATGATAATTGAGGCCCAGCCAGTACGGTTCCTTTCGGATCCTAGAATCCTTATTACTACTACTTCTTCCGATTCAAGTCAATTAATTTGAATTAACTCCTTAATTAATTTGAATCCAAGGGAGTACAACCTTTATCATTAATTAATAAACTAGATAGATAGATTCCCTTCAATTGGGACGGCGGCAGTTCAGCCTGACCTTGCCTTCGGCGGCATAAGCCTGCACCAGGCCGTCTGTGACGCCGTTGCTGGAGCTGGTACCGAAGAGCTCTTGAATGGAGAGGAGGAGGACGCGCCTGCTGACGACGTCAGTGAAGTAGCCGCTGTCGAAGTTGTTCGGCCGCTGCAGCTCGAGCGGCGCGAGGTTGCCGTCGCCGCCAGCCAATGGGCAGACGCTTGCGCGCACCTGTGCAGCGAAGCCAGCGTCGATGTTGTTGTCGTTGTAGATGTGGCTGTGGAAGCTGGAGTAGCGAGCCATGCCGATGGTATGCGTGCCGAGCAGCGCCACAAGGTCCTGGGTGTCCATGCCCTTGGAGCTGAACGACATGAGGAGTGTGGAAAATATTGATTCATAGAATATTGTGTTATATTGCAATGATCCTTATAGGGGTTTATATAAAGTTATATGGGGGTGGTCGAGACTTAGACAGGGGCGGAGACAGGAATACAGCTTAAGGGAGGCCAACCATGGTAATCAGCCATTAGGAGGGGCAACCATGGTAATCAGCCATTAGAGGGGCCAACCATGGTAATTATCCCTTAAAAATATTTTTTGACCAAGCTTAGGTATAAAAATTAGCTTGCTGCAGCATGCATAGGGGCCCAAGGCCCCTGCTCGTCCCCTAGCTCCGCCACTGGACTTGGAATATAAGATGTAGAGTACTAGTTTATCTCGAACCCATACACATATATGTATTCTAACATTCTCTTAGTCGTAGCGGAGTGAAGTGGACGCTTGCGACTGGATTTGATGTTGACATGGATATGCCCTACGGATACCCGATGTTAGCCTACCTGGTCCAGCCCGACGGAAGGCCCACTCGACGACCTACCAGGGTCCGTGACACCTATGACGTTTCGGCTGCTATGAAGCTCATATGGACACGGACTCCGAAGCGCATAAGACAAGAAAAGCTCAAGACTAGAGTTTAAATACAACTTGTAATCAAATCATATTGGCACCTGAGGCATAGCCTCTCTACATATAAAGGCTAGGAGGATCCAACAAGGAGGACAGATTACGATACAATAGACTAGACCACAACAGATCTACAGATCTATCTCAACTCACATCATATGCACCTCACGCCAGATTGCATTTGTGCCCTGTAACCTTCGGTTCTGCCGTAATCAAGTGCAGACAAGCAGGAGTAGGGTTTTTCCTCAGGGGGCCTAACCTGGGTAAACCTCGTGTCCCCGTGTTGCTTTTCTGTTAACCGTTCTGCGATCTCCAGCATCCCCATCTTCTCCAAAACCCAAGTCCATAACAATGGGCATTGACAATTCGAAATCTCGTCAATGACGCCATCTGTGAAAACTGGGAACGCTGATTGTGCGATCTTGACGGTTCCATTCAAAGCGATCTACAACTGATCTATGGGGTAAGCGACGACCGGAGCCGTCATCCGAGCGAGACACCTAAATTTCTTCATCAACAATGGCGACGATTTTAGATACAAAGGATTCTTCGTCGATAATCAGCAACCACGAGATCTGTCAAATCTGTTAAATAAAGCAGTTGCACACATCCAACGTAACTGCAATATAGATTTGAAGAGGCCAGATCGATTTTTCTACGGCGCACGCGTGAAGCACAAAAGAAAAACACGCGCATACAGCCGTGACTCTTTGGCTTTCCTATTTAATTTGCTCTCGTGCTTTGATTTCACGCAAATAATTTATTTTATACTGATCCTTCACACGTTTGTTGGGAATACATGTATCATTCAACGTGAGCTGGCTCATGGAGACAAGATGGAGCATGAACTTCATGGATCGGCGAGTGTTTTCTCATCAGCGTTGGCCGGCCATGTTCCCGCGGCTCCTTCATCGCTCGCACCTGTGCCCAGCCACGACTCGCCACTGCGTCGACCCGGTCCTACGCATCTGCTTCATTCACTACATCGATCACATCAACTACACGCCCGGGGGCTACGACGACTCTGTCGCGCGACCCACTGAGTCTTCGACACCCGCGACCCACTATGGTCTTCGGCTGCGGTGGCTCGAGGGCTCCTTTGACTTCGTCGCACAACCTGTTGTGGTCTTCGGCTGCGGCGGCTCGAGGCTCCTTCGACTCTGTCGAGCCACTACTTCGACTACCGCGACCCGCAGGTTGCATCGCCTCCCGCGACCCGTCGGTCACAACGGCTCTCGGGACCACGACCTGCCGGGTGTGTTGGCTCTCGCGGCCGTTCACCTCGTCAACTGGCGCCCACTTGGCCACACGACTCGCGACCAACCTGTTGTGGTTTTTGACTGCGATGGTCCTCTGCGGTCTTCAACTGACCCGCTGCATCCTGCGGATGCGGCGACCCGATGCGATATTTGATTGCGGTGACGGTCGCATCGGCTTCAGCGACCACGAATCGGGGGATCCTTTGACTTCGATCATCCTCTACGATCTTCGGCTCCAATGACTCGGGGGCTCGGGGGCTCCCTCCGCTTCGTCGACCAGCCGCGGCCTTCGGCTCTAGCAACCCGCTGCATTGTTCGGATGAGACGACCAAGTGTGGTCTTCGATTGCGACAATCTTCAGATGCGGAGCTCGCTGCCGCCATCGACCCCAGGAACCCGTCGCTGCTATGAATTGTTGTCCGCCGTGTCGACTACGTTTGCCACGTGACCCGCTATCGTGTCAACTTCGCCACGACAACCAACAAATCTAAGTTTCCCTCTATTTAGAGCATATTTCCTTTTTAACTTGCACTCAAAACACTCGGGGGTTGCGCCCTCTTCGAGTAACCTAATGTGCCATCGGCTCCATCCACTCGAGCACCTCGAACGCGATAGCCCGAGTAGCTGAGTCTGCCTGATCGTCGAATCCTTGAACTCCGAGTGCCTCGGCAAGGTACTGAGACTAAGGATAATCAGGCTAACGAAAAGGCCTAGCAAACAGTGCAACAATGTCGACTTGATCGGCAACAGAATCTTACTATACAAGCCGAAAGGCAAATATTCTTTACAAGATACAAGTACTTCATAATTCTTTATGTTTTATGCATCTTGCAAGGACATCGACTGCGCCTAGCTATTCTATCGAGTCCTCCAACAAGAGTCGACAAAACAACTGGCTACGCCATACACCCGCAACCCGAATCGAGTCACTCCTTGGATGGTTGTATCTCTTGATGCTAAAAAGACGCGACGACGGCCACGCACTCGACAGGAGCAACGACACTGACTTCATCCGAAAAACCGTGTCCTTCCGGATAAACGTTGCACGACTCCGCTGCATCGAATCCTGGCTCCTTATGCGTGAGACACTGACTCGGTGAACTTATGGGTCAGTGGCTTCTCCTCACATGAGTCTCCAATCGAGTCTGTGACTCAACTAGACACTCGGGGGCTACTCATATCAGGAGCATTGGTCGCGCACCCGATGTACTTCTGGGTCAGCGGTACGCCCACGAGATTGCCGACTACAACTGCACGATACAAGACTCGAGTCTCTACCCGAGTCTATGACTCTGCCAGACACTCGGAGGATACTCCAAACTGGAGCGCTGGTCGCGCACACAGAAGATATTCAAGTGGCACGCTTCGATTCCTCACTCAAATCAAGGATTCGACTGAGGACTCGGGGGCTACTCCCATAGGGAGCGCTGATCGCACATTCGAAAAAATGAAGGCATCAGAGCATCTGCAAGGTCATCCGAAGAATTTTTGGATCGCCGTAACGCGCAACTGACGACTATAAGTTTCTGCTCGAGTCTATGACTCGAATAGACACTCGGGGGGCCACTCCCATAGGAAGCGCTGGTCGCGCACCCTATAGTCCATTGTGTTGACTACGTCCATAATGATGACTCCTCTACAACAACTGAACAAATTTAGCTGACCCGATGAACTTTCGGGTGAAGTGCTTCGCACTCGACACAACTTTCGTCTCCAACATGTGAATGCAAGGTTCAAGACAACTAAGTCTCGACCCGAATCTATGTTTCGAATGGACACTTGGGGGCTACTGACATGGATATGCCCTACGGGTACCCGATGTTAGCCTACCTGGTCTAGCCGGACGGAAGGCCCACTCGAAGACCTACCAGGGTCCGTGACGCCTATGACGTTTCGGTTGCTATGAAGTCCATATGGACACGGACTCCCAAGCGCACAAGACAAGGAAATCTCAAGACTAGAGTTTAAATACAACTTGTAACCAAATCATATTGGCACCCGAGACCTAGCCTCCCCATATATAAAGGTTAGGAGGGTCCAACGAGGAGGACAGATTACGATACAACAGACTAGACCACAATAGATCTACAGATCTATCTCCTCACATCATACGCACATCACGCCAGATTGCATCTGCGCACCCCTGTAACCTACGGTTCCGCCGTAATCAAGAGCAGACAAGCAGGAGTAGGATTTTCCCTCCGGGGGCCTGAACCTGGATAAACCTCGTGTCCCCGCGTTGCTTGTCTGTTAACCGTTCCGCGATCTCCAGCATCCCCATCTTCTCCAAAACCCAAGTCCATAACAATGGGCATTGACGAGTCGAAACCTCGTCAGATGTCATGCGCTTGCATCGTCTTCTCCTCCTTGCCATCATCACTTGCTGATAACCCACAAGTATAGGGGGGTATTGCAGTACTTTCGATAAATAGGAGTGTCGATCCCAACGAGGAGCACAAGGTGTTGACTAGTGGTATGGAGCAGGTACTCTCTGTAAATACTTAGCAAACAGATTTTTAGGGGTTTTCTAATAAGGCAACAAAACAAAGTGCAAGTAATAAAGACAAAGAACAAACGCATCAAGTGGCCCAATCCTTTCTTAGCAAAGGACAAGCCAGTGGAAATACTTATAACGACCAAACGTTCTCGAGGACACATGGGGATTCTGTCAAGTGTTTTCGCTTCAAATAGCTAAGTATTTTTCTTTGGTGTTGTAAGTGTTGTGTGGGTGAACCTGTTGAAAGAACATGTTGGGCCCCCATGTGTGGTTTTGGTAATTAATGACAATCCTTAAGGACTAATGTGTGTATTAAGTTATACTTGTAGGATTTGTCCATTGGCATCGCTTGGAGCATTTGTTGGCTTCAAGGTCGATGAAATGCAAAGAAAATTTGTTGGGCAAGCTCAATATGCGAGGTCGATGATGAGGAATTAAGGAGGGCGTTCGATCTTGAGAAGGGCAAGATCGTCTACATCAAGCTCAAGTGGAATGCTCAAGGCAAAGGTATAATATTGATAGGTTTTTCCTTTTGCCGGTCTCACGTTGTGTGTGTGAGACCGGGTTTAGGATAGATAACCGTACTATCAAGAGGGGCTCTCGTATGAGTAATTCGGTCACATCATTCTGAGAGAGCTCAAACCTTTGCATACTTGCATCATCATATTTGGTTGTTATTTGGTCTTATCCATGTGATGATATAGAGCTTGTGGTAATCTCCATAACAAGCTCTTGTTCATCTAAATCGGATCTCCCATTTGTATCTTGTTGCGATTTTCATTTATGCGGATTTTCGGTTTCTCACCAAGTGAGGTATATCACATTATTGGGAAGCCATTGTCGCCCAATATCCAACGCAATTTGAATCGGGTCAATCGGAGCTTCCAGTCAAAAGTTATTGCAGTTTGAATATTTGCCTGTTTGTCTGTTTTCTGGCCCGAACGGTAGTACCGCCCGGACGGGCCGGTACTACCGCCCGGACCTGAAAATGGCCCGTTTTTGTTCTGTCTCGCTAGGTACCCAGATCCAGTACTACCGGCCGTCCCGGTAGTACCGCCCGGTGGGCCGGTAGTACCGTTCGGCCCAGATATTTTTCCCAGTTTCTGTTCCCAGTTTCGCTTAGATCCAGATCTGCTCGCATCGCGCGTCGCTGCGTTGACCATCTGCTGCTGCCGCTCACCTGCGCGCGCCTCTCGCTATCTCGCTCACTCGCGTGCACGCCACCTTGCCCGCTGCCGCTGGGAGCCGCTGCCTGTCTTGCTGCGTTGACCCGCTGGCTACCGCAATGCATGCTGCTTGCCGCCGCCAGCCACAGATTGCTGTGCCAAGATGTCTCTGGCTCGCTGCTTGGCTGCTTGCGGCGGGCCCCGTGCCGCATGCGCTGCTGCGTCTGCAGCCACTGCTGCCACTGCTGCTTGCGGGCCCCTGCGCTGCCGCCGCTCGCTGCGCTGCAGCTACTGCTGGCCACCGCTCGCGTGCACGCACACGCGCAGGCCCCACCTCGCATGTGCGCTGCTCGCTCGCTCGCATAGCTCCTTGACTTTTTCCTGGTGATTTGTTGTTTGGGTTCGGCGTCCAGAAAAATTGCCCCAACGAGCAGAATTAGCCCGTTCCTTTAAATAGCTTTGCCCCTTTTTCATTTAGGGTTACTTCTTTCTCTTTTTCTTGCCCAAGCTTTGCCCCCATTTGCTCTACTCTTTAAGCTTGATTTCTATACACCCCTCCATTGATTCTTGCAAATATTTGAGGGGTTGTTGGAGGAGATCTAGACCCACGTTTTGACCTAACCGATTCATCTCTTTGTGAGTGCATCTTTGGGGATCTAGATTTTGGGGGATTTTGTGTCTCTCTTTGATTTCTCCTCTCTTGTTCCCCCAATAGCTTTGGTAGCTTTGTTGGAACTTAAGAGTTAGGTATTTGAGCATCTTTGTGGTGTTCTTGCCATTTGCATTTGTTGCATCGGTTTGGGTTCTCCTTAGAGGATTTGGTTTGAATTGCTCATTGGAGCTTGTCTCTCTTGGATTCTTGGAACCCTAGACGGTTTTGTGGCCTTGGTGGCATTGTAGCCTTGGTGGCATTTGTTGAGGCCTTTTGTGGCGTTTGTTGGGAGCCTCCAATTAAGTTGTGGAGTTGTGCCCCAACCTTGTGAGAGGTTCCGGTTGCCACCGACAAGTACACCGATAGTGGAAGCGTGGATCGATCCCATTGGGGTGAGATTCACGGAGAATAAGGGAGGCCTTTTGTGGCGTTGGTGGTTTGATACCACCCCCTCTCCAAATGAGACGTACTCCATGTTGGGAGGAACTCGATAAAATATCGGTGTCCCCGCGTGCCTCGGTTATCTCTATACCCGAGCTCTTTACTTATGTACTTTACATTGTGATAGCCTTCGTGCTTGAAGTAATATATATCTTGCTATCACTTTGTTGATTGTATTGCTTAGCATAAGTTGTTGGTGCACATAGGTAAACCTTAGTTGTTTCTAGGTTGTGCTTTACAAAGTAAACACTAGTTTTATTCCGCCTTTGTTGAGCCACTCTAGGAAAAGTTTTAATCGCCTATTCACCCCCCCTCTAGGCGACATCCGTATCCTTTCACCTGTGCTAATGTACCGACCTTACTTGGACTAATACAAACTTGTGATTAAACCCCCTGCAAGCATCCGCAACTACAGGAAAGTAATTAAGATATAAACCTAACCACAGCCTTAAACTCTGAGATCCTACGCTCTCTTGTGCAAAGGTGTCCTAACGGGGGTTCAGGTTTCTATCACTCCGGCAACCCCATAATTAGTAGCCAAATACACAATGCATTCCCCTAGGTTCATAAATGGTGAAGTGTCATGTAGTCGACGTTCACATGACACCACTAAAAGAATAGCACCACAACTTAAATACTAAACCATTGAATAATAACTCAACACAAATCCACTACTAACAACATGACTTCTTCCATGTCCTCAAGAACTAAACGAACTACTCACAAGACATCATATGGATCAAGATCAAAGATGATATGATAATGGATAACAATCTGAACATAAACAATAATCCAATGGTTCCACTCACAAGCATCAACTACAATAGTACTTAACACCGGGAAAGTTTCCCCTAAGAACTAATGCAAGATCCAACACGATTGTTAAAGCAGGACGGAGTGGTGATGATGGTGCTGGTAGAGATGATGGTGTGGATGATGATGATGATCCCGATGAAGCCTAGCTTAACGATGGTGTTGATGGTGATGATCTCCCCTCTCCGTGAAGGAGTTTCCCCGGCAGAAATCTGTCTACCGGAGAGATCTTTCTCTCTCGATGTTTTCCGCCCCGCAGAGGCAGCGGAAATCTATCTGTCGTCGCTTACCTGGTGTTAGAGTTCCGTGAGGAAGATATAGACTAGGGGTGGAGTCGGAGGCCAGGCAGGTGGGCCACACCTGCCCTACGCGCGGGGCAAGGTGGGCCCGCGCCTAGGGGGTGTGGGCCCACTGTGGCCCTTCTTCGTCTCCCCTTCTGGCTTCCTCTGTCTTCTGGGAAAATATATTTTTCTCATATTTTTCTGGTATTTTTCTGATCTTCACGAAATTGCATCAAAACATCTCTTTTTTCATCAGAATCCAGACTCCGGCAGTCCATCCTCCAAGAATCATCCAACATGCAAAAACAGTGAAAAATATATAAGTAGTACCTCATAATAAGACATATATCAATGAATAGAGACAAATTATGATAAAGAATGGTGATGCAAATTGGACGTATCACTTTCGTGTGGACATAATTATGGCTAACACCTAGGGGCTCGGCGAGCGTGGAATGGGGTTCGGTGGGTTTTGATTGACTGTGTCCCGGATCGCCGTGCGAGTGTTCGATCCCGCCGCCCTAGCAGAACCGTCCAGGATGGCCCTCCGAGCTGCACGCGAAGACGACATACATTCGCCCAGCTTAGTAGTCGATCGACCGATCAATCGTGGGAGCATGCATTGCGTTGTGTAGAAAGGAAACAGAGTTCGTGGATGCTTACGAGAGACACGGCGTCACGGGCTGCGAGGGCGAGGATGTCGGCGCAGGAGAAAACCCCCTGGCAAGAGGCCTCAACTTGCGCCTTGATGTCGTCGATGACATCGTAGCCACAGAGCGAGTTCGCGTTCGGCGCAACGCTCTTCTCTCTAACGAAGGTCGTCGTGTCGTCGAGCAACACCAAAGCGTCGCAGGCTCGCAGCCCTGAGAGGGGGGCACACAACAGTTCGTCACAATGCAACCAGAAAGGGTACAGTGACCGATATAGGCTCACGTTGACAAAGCAATCGTGGAAGAGCAGTCGAAGAAGCGAGGCGACCATGCAGGGTTCAGTCTGCACCACTTGCTGGATGACGCGACGAACGGTGGACTGAAGCGTGGGGCACGTCGTGTCGTAGAAGGACGGGGATAGGTTCATGCCCTCTGCGGTGACGAACGCGGCCGCCACAAGTGCCACAGCCACCATGGCGACGCGAACCAAGAACAGCCCCAACTCCATCACAGCCCCAACTCCATCGAGAATCTTCTTTTTACTACTCGTTGGCGTCTGCTGGGAAACCTGACATTGTACTAGAAGCAGTGGCGGAACTAGGGGGACGAGCAGGGGCATTGGCCCCCCTATGCATGCTGCAGCAAATTAATTTTTATACCTAAGCTTGGTCAAAACATTTTTAAGGGATAATTACTATGGTTGGCCCCCTAATGGGTGATTACCATGGTTGGCTCCCTTAAGCTGTATTTCTGCCTCCGCCCCTGACTGGAAGAGCCTCACGCCTAGGTCGGTTTAGCCCCAATTCTTTTGACGGCTTTTTCAAGAAATTGTCCTGCCCTCAGCTTTCTGGGGTAGCCTGTTCAAAAAAAAATGCGAGACTTCTAAATTTGTTTAGACTTAACTATTTTAAAAGTCTCTCAATTATTTAAAATCGGCTTCTCTGGTAAGTCCAGCTAGCGCATAAGAAGAAGGGTTCACGACTCTGGAAGCAGAGCAAGGAAGAAGGAGTAGTGATCAATCATGGCTTGCTCTCACACACACCACCTCTTTTCACACATTGGCTCTTCACAGCGGAAATAACTCGGTGGCGCCCGAGCGTTCCTGAGCAACCGCTTCGCTTAAGCAATCATATAGTGGGCTCGGCCCAACTAGCCCCTCGCGCTGTACCCGTTTCCTCGTGTTTGATTTCGTTCCCTCGCCGCTGTATGCTAGTCCTCTCTCCACTGATCAGTTCAGTGGCAAAGTAGGCCATGCACAGTTGCGTTTTTTTACTCCCTCAAACCCATATTAATAGACTTGGATTTACCAAATTTTGAATAAACCTATATAATAAATGGTGTCTAGATTTAACTAAATTTGACAAATCTGAGTCAATTAATATGGACAGGAGGGAGTAGTATCTTTCTTTTCCATTTTTCCTTTCTATTTTTTTCAGTTCTTTAGTGTCTCATTCCAACGTTTTTCTTTCTATTTCCCTTTTCGTTTATTTTTCCTTTTTTTGAGTCAGATCTGTATATTTTATATGGTTTACATTTCTTTGTTCCATTGTATCTTAAAGTGTGTTTTTCTTACAACGGACGATGTACGACTTAATTTCTTGTTCCTTGTACACTCGTGTCTTGTTCGACGTGACACAGTTTTGTTCCGTTTTGTCCATATTGTTGTCCGTTTAGTCACGATTTGTTCCATGGGTGACAATATTTTATACCACTTTGCCTAGTTCCTGGTGTACATGTGATTTGTTCCATTGTAGCTAAATTTTGGTTCCAAGTGTTACATGTTTTATTCAATATGTATAAGAAATTTTCTTTTCTTTTGGGGATATATTTATTTGTCCCAAGAGCATTCTTAATTTTTTTCTATTTAGCCTAAATTTTAGTTCCTCGCGTAGATGCCATGTGGTCCTTGGACACTAATATATTATGTTCTAGTAGGACCAAGATTGTGTTTTCGGTAGCAGCCGTGATTTGTTCCTCAAGGGTCAAGAAAAATCAAAATTAGTCTAATTCTTTGTTTGGCGTGTATATATAATTTGGTTCCTTTGGACTTATGTGCGTTTATGAATTTGTTCCATTTTCCTCATGTAAATGGAATGTGTTCCTTGGTTGCTAAAAGTTTGTTCCATTTATTCCTCATTTGTGTTTTCGCTAGTGGTCATGATTTGTTCGTAATGGTTTTTTTTTGTTCCGATTGGTCTAAATCTTGTTCCGCGTGTTAGAAATAATGGGCTAAATCATTAGACCCATGTGTGATTTTAGATTTTCCCTAAATCTCAAAGCCCATGTATATGGAAGCTCATATGTGATTTGGCCCAAGTTGGTGGCGGCTCACATGTGTGTGGTAAGAGCCGTGGGAGCTAAAGTTTAGTCTCACGTGGGATGTTGAAGGAGAGTTGTACCAGCTTATAAGGTGAAGTGTTGCACCATTTTGTAAGTGAGTGACAATAAGAGAGCTACACGCCCGCTCATGACCGAGCTTTATTTTGCTGCTCAGGAAAATGAGTGCGGTTAGACAGACGTGTCAACAGTTAGCGGATTCAGGTCGCTTTCGGATTTCGAGCCGCTCTATATAAACGTTTGTGCGGCTTCCACAACGTACAACACTAAACCAATCTTGGATTTTGCCATCCTCTCTGCTTGCGTCGCCACCGTAGTCTACTCCATCCCGCTTGTCGGCGTGCACCGGCGATCGGGAGAGCAAGTCTCCAGAACCACTCGCCTTTGTGATCATGTACGGGAGAGGGCGAATAAGGTTTTTGGGAAGCGCTCCGCGCGACTGCTCAAGTTCGTCATCACGACGCGTCTTCCCGGTCGTCAAGCCGGACCTCGTATGCGTCGTCTTCAACGCCAACTTCTTCGTCAGTCTACTGCACCAATAGCGACTACATCAATAAGCGATCAGTACGTACACCGTCATCAGATCTGTTGTTTTACTATGGCTGTTAGTATGTATAGTCTGTTACTGTTCATGTTGATCAATATATCTAGTATGTTAGAGGTTCACGTGGTTGTCATGATTTATATTCTGGATTAATCGTGAAAATTATGCCTAATATTTCAATAATCCAAAAACCTTATTATAGGCAATTTCCTGAATTAAACATGGGACACTTGGCCGATGCTATGAAGCCGGAAAAGTTTACCGGTGTTCATTTTAAGAGGTGGCGGTATAAGACCACTATGTGGCTGCAAACTCTGAAAGTATTCGAGGCTAGTGAGAGTTTACCTGAAGGAACTATATCTGACGAGGTTCAGAACAAGTTCAAGGAAACCAATCTTGCCCTTGTGGGATGCGTTCTGAGTGTTCTTGACAACAAGCTGTTTGATGTGTATATGCACATCAAAAGATGGAAAAGAGCTCTGGGAGGCACTGAACGCTAAGTTCGGTGTAGCAGATGCTGGCAGTGAGCTGTACATCATGGAGAGCTTTCATGATTATAAGATGGTTAACAACCGTTCTGTAGTTGAGCAAGGTCATGAGATACAGTGCTTTGCCAAGGAGCTTGAAATCCTCAAGTGTATCTTACCCGACAAGTTTGTGGCTGGGTGTATTATTGCAAAGTTGCCTTCTTCATGGAGGAACTTCGCCACAACTCTCAAACACAAGAGACAGGAGATATCAGTTGAAAACCTGATAGCGTCTCTCGATGTTGAGGATAAGGCTCGGGCTAAGGACACTACTGAGAGAGGAGGCGAGGGTCAGTCTAGCGCCTACATGGCGCAGAAGAAGACCTTCGGCAAGAACAAAGGGAACTATAAGCCCTCGTTCAGCAAGCCTGAAAAGACTACAACCTTCAAGAAGAAGAAGAAGCTGAACAGGCCGAGCTACATTGTTATTCATGTGGAGAGCTCGGCCACTTTTCCAAGGACTGCCCAGATCATGCAGATCGCAGAGGGAAATGTGGGAAGCCTGTCAACATCGTGACCGCTAGCAACACTGATGGGTACGGTAATTTATTTACTGTTCTTTCAGTATTTCAATCACCATGTTGGTGGATTGATATGTGTGCTAATGTTCATGTGTGTGTTGACATATCTATGTTCACTTCTTATCAGGTCGCTCGGGATTCAGCCGTCCTAATGGGGAATGGATCACATGCTTCTGTTCGTGGTGTTGGCATGGTGGATCTGAAGTTTACTTCCGGAAAGATCGTGCAGCTGAGGAATGTGCAGCATGTCCCCACTATGAACAAGAATCTCATTAGTGGCTCCCTTCTGTGCAGAGATGGGTTTAAGGTTGTGTTAGAGTCCAATAAAGTCGTTGTTTCGAAACATGGACAATTTATTGGTAAAGGTTATGAGTTTGGAGGCTTGTTCCGATTTTCACTTTCAGAGTTTTGTAATAAATCCGTGAATCATATTTGTGGTGATGTTAATGATGATACCAGTGTTTGGCATTCTCGTTTATGTCATATTAATTTTGGTTTGATGTCTCAGATGTCCAGTATGAGTTTAATTCCGAATTTCACTATTGCCAAAGGTTCTAAGTGCCATAGTTGTGTGCAATCAAAGCAACCTCGAAAGCCTCACAAGGCTGCCGAGGAGAGAAACTTGGCACCTCTAGAACTCATACATTCTGATCTATGCGAGATGAATGGTGTGTTGACAAAAGGTGAAAAGAGATATTTCATGACATTAATAGACGATGCTACTAAATTCTGCTATGTTTACTTGTTGCAAACTAAAGATTAGGCTTTAGACTACTTTAAAATCTATAAGGCCAAAGTTGAAAATCAACTAGAGAGAAAGATCAAGCGTCTTAGGTTGGATCGTGGTGGTGAGTATTTTCCCAAAGTATTTGACGAATTCTGTCAGGAACACGGAATTATTCATGAGAGGACGCCTCCCTACTCGCCCCAATCAAACGGGGTTGCCGAGAGGAAAAACCGCACGCTAACTGACTTGGTGAATTCCATGTTAGCCACTACTCGTTTATCAAAGGCATGGTGGTGGGGCTTTGTTGACTTCATGTCATGTCCTGAATAGAGTTCCTAACAAGAATAAAGAAAAGACCCCTTATGAGGAGTGGGCTGGGATAAAACCATCACTTTCGTATCTGCGCACCTGGGGGTGTTTGGCGAAGGTCAACATACCGAGTCCCAAGAAACGCAAGCTCGGACCCAAGGCAGTGGATTGTATCTTTCTAGGATATGCTCCACGGAGTGTAGGCTATAGATTTCTAGTGGTTAAATCTGAGATATCTGATATGCATGTTGATACTATAATGGAATCTCGTGATGCAACATTCTTTGAGAATATTTTTCCTATGAAAGACATGCATAGCATTGGTAGAATTTCTTCTGAAATACTTACTGAATCTAGTGTATCTTTTGAGAATTCTGAACAACCACATGAGGAAGTCCTTGAGAAGGATGACGATGAACCTCTCACGAGGAGTAAGAGACAGAGGATTGCAAAATCCTTTGGTAATGATTTCATCGTGTACCTTGTGGACGATACTCCCAGATCCATTGTAGAGGCATATGCATCTCCTGATGCAGATGATTGGAAAGAAGCTGTCCAAAATTAGATGGACTCGTTTCTTTCTAATGGAACTTGGGAATTATCAAAACGACCCTATGGTTGCAAACCTGTGGGCTGTAAGTGGGTGTTTAAGAAGAAGCTAAGGCCTGATGGTACTATTGAGAAGTACAAGGCACAACTTGTAGCTAAGGGCTACACACAGAAAGAAGGCGAGGATTACTTTGACACATATTCACCTGTCGCTAGATTGACCACCCTTCGAGTACTACTGTCCCTGGCTGCCTCTTATGGTCTTCTCGTTCATCAAATGGACGTGAAGACAGCTTTCCTTAATGGAGAGTTGGAAGAGGAGATCTATATGGATCACCCGGATGGGTTTGTGGTAAAAGGTGAAGAGACAAAGGTGTGTAAGTTATTAAAATATTTATATGACCTGAAACAAGCACCTAAGCAATGGCATGAGAAGTTTGACAGGCCTCTACTTTCTGCTGGCTTTGTCATTAATGAGGCTGTAAGGATCGTATGGGCACCTAGAGGGGGGGGGGTGAATAGGTGCTACTTCAAATTTTACTCTTTTTCAAATTAGGGTTTGACAAGAAAGGTAAATTCTCTAGAATATGCAACTATGGTGAATTTACCTATATGTCAATCAAGCACAAGCTTAACACAACACTAAGCAAGAACAAGTAAGTAAAGTGCGGTAAAGGATAGAAGTAACCAAGGGAGTGGACGCGGAGACACAGGGATTTGTTTCCCATAGTTCCTTCCTTTTGAGGGGAAGTACGTCTACGTTTGGAGAGGGGGTGGTTTCAAACCACCAACGCCACGAGAGGCCTCCCTTGTTCTCCGATGAACCTCACCCCAACGGGCTCGATTCACCTTCCACTATATCGGGAACCTTCGAGGTGGAAGCCGGCACCTTTACAACAAGTTCGGGGCACACATCCACAACCGAATTGGAGGCTCCCAAATACAAGCAAGCTGTCAAGACAAATCAAAGACAAGCTTGTAAGAACCAAATCAAAGTTAGGGTTTCCAAAGAAACACTAGAGCTTGGGGGCCCTCAAGTGAATGAGGGGGAAATG
Source organism: Avena longiglumis (assembly GCA_030063025.1). NCBI lineage: Eukaryota > Viridiplantae > Streptophyta > Magnoliopsida > Poales > Poaceae > Avena > Avena longiglumis. The sequence goes on along the minus strand of CP125976.1, from coordinate 578,206,282 downwards.
AAGATCTCTCTTGGTGAAGATGTAAATCAAGGCCTCCTCCTTCGATTCTCCAAAGATCAATGACTTTGGATGGTTGGATGAAGAGATCTTGTAGATTTGGTGGCTCTAATGGGGTTGGTGTTCTTGAGCAGCTCGAGCAGCTGGAGGAAGAAGATAAGGTTCCCTTTTTATAGGCATCCCCCTCCACGAACCATTTTCTGTTCGTTGTAGAAAAGTCAGACCGGAGACTCCGGTCTACACCGGAGACTCTGCCCAATCTCCGGACCAGCCTCCAGACTGCCCTTCTGACTGACCCATGCCAAACTTGCCCCAGCAACACCGGAGACTTCGGTCTTCCAACACCGGAGACTCCGGACTGAACAAAGTCCGGAGACTCCGGAGCAACCTCTGGTGCAGCCTCCGGACCTCTAGTCAGAATGTCCCAGCCAGATCCTAGGAGGCACCACCGAAGCCAGAACCGGAAACTCCGGACCACACCGGAGACTCCGGTCTTGACAGACCAGAGACTCCGGTCTGGAGTTTCCAGAACAGTGGCATATGAATGTGGTCTTTTCCCAAGAGTGAGGGTGCAGTTTATCTATGATAATACCAACATGTGGACAACAACAAACTGTAAAATGATCTACTTGTTGTTAACGAATACCAAAAGTGATTATGACAATAAATGCCCTTTCAATCTCCCCCTTTTTGGTGTTCGATGACAACAAGTGATTTGCATGGAATAGCATATAAATGTGGCTCCCCCTGACTATGTGCAGCAAGATAATGAAGTAAATCATGTAAGGAAGATAATCTCAATGATAGCACACACATATCTCACATGATTTACAATAGGTGGTGCACATAAGCACATAGTCATAGACACCCATAGGAACAGCAGATAAAGTTCAAGTTTGAATTTCCAAATAAAAGGCAAATAAAGGCAGATAGTCGCAAATCCCAAATCCCAAATCCCATGCAAACCGATGAGAATGTCTTCTCCCCCTTTGGCATCGAAATGCCGAAAAGGGGAAAAGACCTACACTAGCGCCCCATCAACTCAATAGTCATCGTCATCCTCGTCATCCTCGGCATCCTCATCCTCCTCCTGGTCATCATCATCCTGATCATAGTCATCATCATCGTCTTTAGGGACAGCAGGCCCTTTGCCGTGAGGGCGAGAAGAAGAAGTACCCTGGTACCCAAACCCTGAGGTGACATCAGCAAACGTCTTCCAATCCACCAGACTATCCTGTTGGGCGTTCCATGCCCCAAATGAGAGAGTGTGATCAGACTCTGTGGACGGCTGAGCCCCATGCTCATCATTGTATTCATCTTCACCTTCCTCATTATCATCAAGACCCTGTGCCTTGATCTCTTTGAGGATCTTCTCAATGCGACGGTTGCTTTGGTAAGATGCATGCTGCTTCTTGCGAATGTCTACATTCATGCAACAAAGGGTCCTCTCCCAAAAGCTGGCCTTCTTGACCCTCTCATGCACATAGTCTCGAGTCATGGTAGGCATAGGGGCATTGGAGGCATTCTTCCTCCTAACTCTAGGTGGGGAGGGAGCCCTCTCCGTCTCAATCTCCTCATCATCATCCCCATAGCGACGCCTTGGAGCAGGCCCCATGCGCCCCTTCTGCCGCAGAGAGACTAGAGTGTGCTCAGTGAGGTGTGGAGGTATGCCATGTGGAGAATCATGCTCCTGGGAGTTGATGAGCCTCATCACCAAGGGTGCATATGGAGGAGATTTCTTGTAAATAATGGCATGGAACATCTCCTCGAAAATGAAGTCCATCACATCAATGGGTGCATCATCAGCCGCAGGTCCAGCATTGAAGATCCGGTGAGTATGGTACAGGAGGTTGAAAAGCCCACCCCTAATAGCATCATCATTTCCAGCACTTGGAGCAATAGTGTGACGAAAAATCCTCAGCATAAGGTTGTAGAGGGTCTTGAGTCCCTTGGAACCCCCCACAACACCATCATCATACAGAGGTGCCAGCTTCAACTTGTTCTCACCCAAAGCTGCCGAGTGCATGCGCAGCCCCATAGGAGTGGATACTCCATGGAAGGTCTCAAAGATGACATTGGTAAAGTCATGAAATGTAGCCGTGCAGCGGGTGGTGCCAGTCATCCACACCATGGTCCTGTCAAGGTCAGTCCCAAACACAACTGTGGCATAGAACTGCTGGACAAGATGGACACTGTAGTCTTCACGCAGCTCCATCAAGTTGTAGAGACCCAGCTTCTCACAGATCCATAGGGCATCATTGAAGTAAGGGCTCTGGCGCATTTGCTCAACACTCATGAACTTCTGGGGGCAGACAGGTGATCTGGTGAGTACACCATACACATCCTTCATGAACACAGCCTGTTCTTTCCTCCAGTAACGAGGGTGCTCACTGGTACGAGGAAGCGCATAGAAATCTGTCTTTCTCAGCTCACGGTACTCCTCTTTAGACATCTTGGCTAGGGACTGGAGGTTGTCATACTTGGCCCTCTTGGCACGTTCCTCCCGTTTAGCCCTCTCCTGATCCCTCTTCATGTAAGCTGCATCATGTGCCCACTGTTTCCGGTTGGACGGAGGCACGATAAACTGACCCTGAGCTTCATCATAGCGAGGATTGCCCCTTTGGGACTTGGCCTTGGTACGACGAGGACGACTAGAACCATCACCTGTGAACAGCAGTGAGGGAGATAGCATGGAGATGAGTATATATGTCCCAAAGATGCAGTACAAGAGCTTTGATGCATTTCTGGACTAATTTTATTCACCCAACACTAGAGTTTCCTTTTGATCACCGGAGTCTCCGCACTGATACACGATCGGAGTCTTACTTGATACTGAGTCTCGGTCACGGGATCGAGTCTCCGGACCTAAGTCCGGAATCTCCGATCAGGAGGCTCGGGTATGAGATGGGAAGACGCTAGTGAGGGTGAATCTAGTAGATCGGGCAATGCAACAAGGCTAAAGTACTAGAGTGCACGCAAATAAGTGATTCCAATGGGCAAATTAGCAACAATCCTTAAAAACACATCTAGAGATGAACCCTAGGATAAATATAGAGGAGAGGTACCAGATCTGTCCATGGGATCAATTCCTTCGGTGGGAATGACCCAATGGAGGAGAGGGGAAGGTTGGCCGGCGGAACGGCGGATCCCGAGGGCTTCTTGCCCTCCGGGGAGGATTTTTGGAAGAGGGGGCGACAGGGTTGGAGGTAGGGGACAGGGTGAAGAATGGTGAACTGTTTTCCCAATTCACCCCGACGCCCCACTTTAAGTCACAGAAACCGTCTGGATCGGAGACTCCGGCCTACACCGGAGACTCCGGTGTAGTGTTTGTACACCGGAGACTCCGGTCCTCCTCTACCAAAAGATCCAGGAAAGGTGTTTGGGGACATATATGAGAGATAGATGGTTTTTAAGATAGGGAAAGGGCTTGGGTTGATACATCAATCTGTGAAGAACCAATAAGAGCCATAGGGATTCAAAAAATGTTCAGAAAAGCTCCAAGAGACAAGAATCAAGCAAATGACAAACATGAGTAAGTGCCAACCTCTCAAATGAGAGAGGGCTGTGGCCTAGGCCACCATATTTGAGTATACTTGGCTTGGCACCACGAAGATATATCTTGGGTCCATTACCAAAACTCATCATTAAGCTCACATATCACTAAATGATATTAAGAGGAATGATTTTGATTGCTTTGGGCATAATGGGGGGGAGGGATGGTCCAATCAATTAGGACCGCACTCCCCCTATATCCATGCCTACACCTAAACCAAATATGAGATGAAACATAGGTGAGAGTGCAAGAATATCAAGTCAAGCTCCTTGAATCTACAATATTTAGTTCATTCTTCAAGTAGCAAAACCTTGCTTCATCAAAGTGGCTTCGTGAAGATATCAGCAAGTTGATCTTTGGTTGATACATATGATAGATCAATATCACCTCGAGCAACATGATCTCTAATGAAGTGATGTCGAATCTCAGTATGCTTTGTCCTTGTGTGATCCATCGGGTTGTAGGCAATCTTGATGGCACTTTCTGAAGGGAATATGCCCTGAGAGGCAATAATAAAGTGTTTATTATGTGTATTCCAAGTATATGATAGATGTTTATTTTGCATGCTATAATTGTATTGATACGGAAACGTTAATACATGTGTGTTTAATAAACAAACAGAAAGTTCCTAGTTATGCCTCTCTCATAAACTAGCTCGTTGATTAACAAGATGATCAAGGTTTCCTGGTCATGGACATTGGATGTTGTTAATAACGAGGTCACAACATTAGTGTAATGGTGTGATGAACATTCATCCGAAGTATAGCATTACGATCAAAGTCATTGAGTTTATATTGCTATAACAACTTACGAAGTGATCCTAATCCTTAGACCATGAGATCATGTCAATCACTAACGGAAGAGTTTCTTGATAACATCAAACGTCACCGTAACAGGGTGATTATAAAGATGGATTCGTAACTAATAAAGTGTTATGTTGAGGCTCATGGATCGAGAGTGGAATTTTTCATCCGATAACGGATAGATATACTGGGCCCTCTCGGTGATATCACATTGATTAGCTTGCAAGCAAGTGATTTGATCACTAGAATGTTATATCACAGAGCGAAAAGAGTGCATGTCGATGCGAGATCAAACTAGGTATGGAGATACCGATGATCGAATCTCGGACATGTAATATATCGTGAAACAAAGGGATTAAGATACTAGCATAAAAGGTTAAACGATCACAAGAAAGTCATCGTTGAATATGTGGGAGTCGATATGGGTCTCGGATCCGCTTCGATTATTGATCCGAGAGGGTCTCGATCATGTCCGCATTATTCACGAACCATAGGGTGACACACTTAAGAGACACCGACATCCAATTGGAGCAAATGTTTCATGCCGAAAGAATGAACAAGCGCAGGAATTTATTTCACTAGATACCGAAACAGGTTTTCGGGTGAAATTGCATAAAGTGGTTATGCATGTGAAATAGAATTCTAGCAAGGGGTTATTTGTGAATGTTTGTCATTAAAGTAATTGACAAAATTCTGATTAAAATAAAAGAGTTTTATTTAATGAGAGTTTGCATTAAATTTGGTGGAAATTTAATGGGAATTTGAGTGGACTTTTGAGTGGAGGGAATTTAAAGGAGATTTTTAAGTGGAGTGTCCACCCACATGAAGAGGGGAGGGCAAAGGGGTAGCCCCCATGCGCCGGCCACCCCCTTGGGTGCCCCCTCCTCCTATAAAAGGAGCCCCCCTCCTCACTTGTCTCTCACACCTCCTCGTGAAGGATCTCTCTCCTCCTCTAGAATTTATCCCCCATGGTCTCGGACTAGTGAGATACATGTTCCCGGTGGCTATTCGGCAAGAAAGAGTTGTACTTCCGCTACATCGCTGGAGCGAGGAGGCGGAGGTTGCTCGGTGCCTCGAACGTGTGTGCGAGCACGGATGCGCTGCTGATTTGCGGCGCTAGGACTTCCTCTCGATCTTGTGATCGGCAAGAGATCGTCTACATCAACCACGAGTTGAACTCGTTAAGCTTTGTCGGTCTTCAAGGGTATGTTCTCTACGGATATACATCCGCCCGTTGTTTGTATCTAGTAGATAGATCTTGGTATATAGTTCACATCGTAGGAAATTTTTTGTTTTCTATGCTGCGAACCCTACAAATTGGTATCGAGCGGATCTATGCGTAGATACTTTACACGGTAGTACACATATGAGTATGTGGGATGATGATCATGTTGTTGCTCCTTTGTTGTAATTTTGGATATTGGTGGCATAGTGGGATGAAGCGGCGGACAAACTTTACATGTCCTCACATGAGACCTGTTCCACGCTTGACATGCAACTAGTTTGCATAAGTGGCTAGCGGGTGTCTCTCCTACTATAGTCAATATCTATTTTGCAAGCGAGTTGTCAACAATTTGATTATCCTCGTTGTGGTTCATGTTCGTAGGTAAGAACGGTTCTATCTCGAAAGCCCTAAGCCACGTAGAACTTGCAATGGATAAATTAGAGGCGTCTAGTTTAGATTGTTGCTGGGCTAGTGTTATGATATGGTAGTGTTGTAAGTAGAAGTATGAGATGATACTCTTACAACACACATAGCGTGTAAAATCCATAGACCTTGGATTTACACATATAGGTATGATAGTGATCATACCACGATGCACATGATAGAGATCATATGCGGGAACCATATCGTTTCACTAATAAACATATGATGTTTTGATAGCATCTTATATTGCTTGTTTAGCGCTTTGTTAGCATAATAAGATGATCCCTCATTTAAATATCAAGATAAGAATGTGTTCTTCCTTTAGTATGCACCGATTATGTTTTCGTCGCTCCAAGACATCACGTGATGATCGGGTGTTCTTGGATCCACGACCATATTTCGGGTGTAAAATAGTTACACACGCGAATACTAAGGTTCTAACTTGGCGAGCCTAGCATGTACAGACATGGCCTCGGAACACGGACCAAAAGGTTAAGCATGAGTCATATAGTTGATATAATGCCCATTTGATGCTCGCCTTTGAAGCTATACCGACTCACGTGATGATCGGACTTGGTGTAGTGGATTTGGTTCATGTAATCACCAAAAAGGCACGAGGGATGTCGTTTTTGAGTGGGAGTTCATTCATAATATGGATTATTTGAACTCAATCTATCATACACTTAGTCTAAACTTTACAAATTCATTGTAGATGGCACCACCTTTTAATTTCAATGTGTTCATGGAGAAAGAGAAACTAGCAACGAGCGGTAGCAACTTTACGAATGGGCCATGAATTTAAGGATTCTCCTCTCTTGCACAAAAGCAATATGTGCTAGAAGCGCTATTAGGCCCCCCCTTTAGATGATGCCCCACGAGGAGAAGAATGTCTATCGGACTGTCGGAGGACCACAACTTAGTTCATTGCGGCATATTGTATGGGCTAGAGCCGAAACTTCAAAAGCGTTGAAACGGCAATGCATTTGATACAATGGGTGAGTTGAAAATGATTTTCGACACATCTTGTTGTAGAGAGCTACAACGCTCGTAAAAGTTCTTTAGCTGCATGATGGAAGAGCACAACTCCGTTAGTGAGCATGTACTCAAGATGTCGATTCGCCGATAAGCTTGTGTCCTTGGGAATATCGATTCCCATTGACTTAGGCATCCATCGTGTTCTGGGTCTCGCCACCTAGATATAAGAGCTTCGTGATGAACTATAATATGCAAGGCATGAAGAAGTCTCTCCCGAGCTTCATCAATGCTTAAAACTGCAGTGGAGATCAAAAGGAACATCAAGTGTTGATGATCAATAGGAACACTGGTTTCAAGAAAGACAAGAAGGAAAAGCGGAAGGAAGTAAGGCGGCAAGCCTGTTGCAGCGCTGAAAAGAAACCCGAGTTGGACCTAAGTCGATTCCGAGTGCTACTATTGTAAGGGGACTTTGGAAGCGCAAATGTCCCAAGTATCTGCGCACAAGAAGGCGGCAAGGCAAACAAAGGTATATATGATATACATGTTATTGATGTACTTGACTAGTGCTCGCAGAGCACTTGGGTATTTGATACCGGTTCGGTTGCTAATATTTGTAACTCGAATCGAGAACAAGCGACCGCTAGCAAGGGTGAGGTCAAGATGTGTGTCGGCAATGGATCAAGCGTTGATGTGATCGCCGCTTAACGCCTCTCCACTTGCCGTCGTGATTAGTTATAAACTTGAATAAATGTTATCTGGTGCCTTTCACTGAGCATGAACATTGTATCTGGATCGTGTTTGATGCGAAGTGGTTATTCATTTAAATCCGAGAACAATGGTTGTTCCATTTATATGAATGAAATCTTTTATGGTCATGCACCGATTATGAATGGTTTATTTCTATTAGATCTTGATGATAATGTTACACATATTCATAATGTTGATGCTAAAAGGATTAAACTTAATGATGATATATCCGCATATATGTGGCACTGCCGTCTAGGTCATATTGGCGTTAAACGCATGAAGAAGCTCCATTCGGATGGAATTTTGGAATCACTTGATTATGAATCATTTGATACATGTGAGCCATGCCTTATGGGCAAGATGAATAGAACGCGTTTTCGGTTCAATGGAGCAGGCGACATTTATTGGAAATCATACATTCTGATGTATGTGGTCCAATGAGTGTGTCGGCGCGAGGTGGATATCGTTATTTTGTTACTTTCACGAATGATTTGAGTAGATACGGTTATATCTACTTGATGAAACACAAGTCTGAAACCTTTGAAAAGTTCAAGGAATTTCAGAATGAAGTGGAAAATCATCGTAATAGAAAGATCAAATTTCTACGGTCCGACCGTGTAGGTGAGTATCTAAGTTACGAGTTTAGCACTCACATGAAAGAGTGTGGAATTGTTTCACAAATCACACCTGCCGGAACACCACAGCGAAATGGTGTGTCGGAACGTCGTAATCGTACTTTATTAGATATGGTTCGATCTATGATGTCTCTGACGGACTTGCCGTTGTCATTTTGGGGTTATGCACTAGAAACTGCTGCATTCACTTTAAATCGGGCACCATCTAAATCCGTTGAAAAGACACCGTATGAATTGTGGTTTGGAAATAAACCTAAGCTGTCATTTCTTAAAGTTTGGGGATGCGATGTTTATGTGAAGAAACTTCAACCGGATAAACTCGAACCCAAAGCGGAAAAATGCGTCTTCATAGGATACCCTAAAGAAACTATTGGGTATTCCTTCTATCATAGATCCGAGGGCAAGGTTTTTGTTGCCAAGAATGGATCCTTTCTAGAGAAAGAGTTTCTCGCGAAAGGTGTGAGTAGTCGGAAGGTAGAACTCGAAAAGGTTGTGGAACCTTCTCTTCAAAGTATGGCGGGTAGCGCCGGAAGTTGTTCGGAGTTGGCTCCACTGTTGAAGACGGAACTAATGATAATGATCATGAAACTCGAAAGAGAGTACTAGAACCTCGCAGTCAAACAGACGTCAGCTCCGAGTCACGGAAATCTGTCATGAATTTCATGGTTGATGAAAATGATGAACTGCGACGTATGAAGAAGCGATGATGAGCCCGGATTCCAACAAATGGTTAGAAGCCATGAAATCCGAGATGGAATCCATGTATGAAAATCAAGTTTGGAACTTGGTGGAATTACCTCACGACCGAAAGGCCGTGGAGAACAAATGGATTTTCAAAAGGAAAACGATCGATGGTAATGTGACCGTCTATAAAGCTCGACTTGTCGCAAAGCGGGTTTCGACAAATTCAAGGAGTTGACTACGATGAGACTTTCTCTCCGTAGCGATGCTAAAGTCGATTAGGATTATGTTAGCAATTGCTGCATATTTCGATTATGAGATATGGCAGATGGATGTCAAAACCGCGTTTCTCAATGGTAATATTGAAGAAGAGTTGTATATGATACAACCAAAGTGTTTTGTTGATCCTAAGGATGCTAACAAGGTGTGCAAGCTTCATGATCCATCTATGGATTGAAGCAAGCATCAAGTTGGAATCTCGCTTTGATGAGGTGATCAAAGAGTTTGGATTTGTCCAAACTTATGGAGAAGCTTGTATTTACAAGAAAGTGAGTGGGAGCAATGTGGCATTTACGATATTATATGTGGATGACATATTATTGATCGGAAATGATATAGATCTTTAAACAGTGTTAAAAGTTATCTAAACAACAAATTTTCAATGAAGGACCTAGGTGAGCGTCATACATATTAGGCATAAAGATCTATAGAGATAGATCTAGGCGCCTAATAGGGCTATCATAAAGTACATACCTTGATAAGATTTTAAAGAAGTTTAAAATGGACGGAAGTAAGAAGGGTTCTTACCTATGTTGCAAGGCAAGACATTGAGTAAGACTCAAAGTCCGGCTTCATGAAGAAAGAGAGATAATGGACAAAGTCCCCTATGCTTGATCATGGGCTCTATAATGTACGCCATGCTATGTACAAGACGGATGGCACATGCTATTAGTTTGACTAGTAGGTACCAATCGGATCCAGGTTGAAACATGGATAGCGGTCAAGAATATCCTTAAGTACTTACGAAGAACTAAGGATATGTTTCTTGTATCTGAGGTGAAGAAGAGCTCGTCGCTAAGTGTTATGTCGACGCTATCTTTGACACCGATCCGGATGACTCTAAGTCTCAATCCGGATCGTATTTCTCATGAATGGCGAGCGGTTAGTTGGAGGAGCTCCAAACAACCTGTGGTAGCGGGATCAAAAGCAGGCGAATATGTTGCGCTTGAAGCGGCTCGAAGCGATTTGGATGAAGGAGTTCATATCCGAACTAGGAGTGGTGGCAAACGCGTTGGACCCAATGGTGATCTATTGTGACAACAATGGTGCCATTGCCAATGCCAAAGAGCCAAGGTCTCACAAGCATTCCAATCATATTAAGCGCCGGTTTCACTCCATCCGCGAGCATGTCAAGGATGGAGATATAAAGATTTGTAAAGTACATACGGATCTCAATGTAGCGATCCGTTGACTAAAACTCTCCTAGAGCAAAACATGATCAACACCGAACTCAATGGGTGTTAGATTTATCACTATGTAACTAGATTATTGTCTCTAGTGCAAGTGGGAGATAAGGAATATGCCGAGAGGCAATAATAAAGTGTTTATTATGTGTATTCCAAGTATATGATAGATGTTTATTTTGCATGCTATAATTGTATTGATACGAAACTTTAATACATGTGTGTTTAATAAACAACAGAAAGTTCCTAGTTATTCCTCTCTCATAAACTAGCTCGTTGATTAACAAGATGATCAAGGTTTCACGATCATGGACATTGGATGTTGTTAATAACGGGATCACAACATTAGTGTAATGGTGTGATGAACATTCATCAAGTATAGCATTACGATCAAAGTCATTGAGTTTATATTGCTATAACAACTTACGAAGTGATCCTAATCCTTAGACCATGATATCATGTCAATCACTAACACCGAAGAGTTTCTTGATAACATCAAACGCGTCACCTTATGTGGGTGATTATAAAGATGGATTCGAACTAATAAAGTGTTATGTTGAGGCTCATGGATCGAGAGTGGAATTTGTTCATCCCGATGACGGATAGATATACTGGGCCCTCTCGGTGATATCACATTGATTAGCTTGCAAGCAAGTGATTTGATCACTAGAATGTTATATCACAGAACGAGAAAGAGTGCATGTCGATGAGATCAAACTAGGTATGGAGATACCGATGATCGAATCTCGGACATGTAATATATCGTGAAACAAAGGGATTAAGATACTAGCGTAAAGGTTCCGACGATCACAAGAAAGTCATCGTTGAATATGTGGGAGTCGATATGGGTCTCGGATCCCGCTTCGATTATTGATCCGAGAGGGGTCTCGATCATGTCCGCATTATTCACGAACCGTAGGGTGACACACTTAAGAGACACCGACATCCAATTGGAGCAAATGTTTCATGCCGAAAGAATGAACAAGCGCAGAATTTATTTCACTAGATACCTAAAACAGTTTTGGTGAAATTGCATAAAGTGGTTATGCATGTGAAATAGAATTCTAGCAAGGGGTTATTTGTGAATGTTTGTCATTAAAGTAATTGACAAAATTCTGAATAAAATAAAAGAGTTTTATTTAATGAGAGTTTGCATTAAATTTGGTGGAAATTTAATGGGAATTTGAGTGGACTTTTGAGTGGAGGGAATTTAAAGGAGATTTGTGAGTGGAGTGTCCACCCACATGAAGAGGGGAGGGCAAAGGGGCAGCCCCCATGCGCCGGACACCCCCTTGGGTGCGCCCTCTCCTCCTATAAAAGGAGCCCCCCTCCTCACTTGTCTCTCACACCTCCTCGTGAAGGATCTCTCTCCCCCTCTAGAATTTATCCCCCATGGTCTCAGACTAGCGAGATACATGTTCCCGGTGGCTATTAGGCAAGAAAGAGTTGTGCTTCCGCTGCATCGCTGGAGTGAGGAGGCGGAGGTTGCTCGGTGCCTCGAACGTGTGTGCGAGCACGGATGCGCTGCTGATTTGCGGTGCTAGGACTTCCTCTCGATCTTGAGATCGGCAAGAGATCGTCTACATCAACTACGAGTTGAACTCGTTAAGCTTTGTCGGTCTTCAAGGGTATGTTCTCTACGGATATACATCCGCCCGTTGTTTGTATCTAGTAGATAGATCTTGGTATATAGTTCACATCGTAGGAAAATTTTTGTTTTCTATGCTGCGAACCCTACACTTTCATTGTCACATAGAAGAGGCACTTTGTCACAATGGACACCGTATTCCTTTAAAGTTTGCCTCATCCATAGCAATTCAGTGCAAGAACTAGCAGCTGCCACATACTCGGCTTCAGCGGTGGAGAGAGATATACAATTTTGCTTCTTGGAAGACCAACATACCATTGGCAAGCCCCGGATGTTGATTTTCTATCATCCTTGTCACCCGCCCAATCCGAATCTGTGTATCCACAAAGAGCAAATGTTGATCCTTGAGGATACCAAAGACCATAAAATGGAGTATGAACCAAATATTGAAAGATTCTCTTGACCGCAATTAAATGGCTTTCTTTAGGAGCCGCTTGATATCTTGCACACACACCTACACTCAACACAATATCGGGTCTAGATGCACAAAGGTAAAGTAAAGAACCAATCATAGACCAGTATACCTTTTGATCCACATCTTTACCATTTGGATTTTGTTCTAGACGAGTCTTTGTAGCCATGGGAGTAGGAGCTCCATTTAAATCTTGCATTTTGAATCTCTTGAGCATATCTTGAGTATACTTGGCTTGATTGAAGAATGTCCCTCCTCTAACTTTGCTTGATCTCAAAGCCAAGAAATACTCTCAACTCCCCCATCAAGGACATCCGGAACCTACTAGTCATAAGCTTTGAGAATTCATCATTAAAAGCTTTGTTAGATGAGCCAAAGATAATATCATCAACATATATTTGGCATACAAAAAGCTCCCCATTGACCCTCTTAGTAAATAGAGTGGGATCGATTTTCCCAACCTCAAAGCCACGGTCAAACAATAACTCTCTAAGGTGCTCATACCATGTGCGTGGGGCTTGCTTGAGCCCATAGAGCGCCTTATCAAGTTTGTAGACATGGTTTGGGAAGTTGGGGTCCTCAAATCTCGGGGGTTGCTTAACATATACCAATTCATTTACTAGACCATAAAGAAATGCACTTTATACATCCATTTGTTGCAACTTAAAGTTGTGATGTGCCGCATAAGCAAGAAGGATACGGATGGACTCAAGGCGAGCCAAGGGCGCATAAGTCTCTCCATAATCAATGCCTTCAATTTTATAATACCCTTGTGCAACCAATCTAGCCTATTTCCTTACTATAATTCCATGCTCATCTTGCTTGTTCTTGAATATCCACTTTGTTCCAATAACATTGCGGCAATCCTTTGGCTTCTCAACTAACTTCCATACTTTGTTTCTCTCAAAGTTGTTGAGTTCTTTGTGCATAGCTTCTAACCAATCCGAATCTTCAAGGGCTTCCCACACTTTCTTTGGTTCAATCATGGAGATGTGTGCTTGGTGTTCACTGAACCTCTTCAATTGTGCTCTTGTGGAAATACCTTTCCTTGGATCACCAACTACATTTTGTAGAGTGTGATCTCTTATTTCCAACATTCTTTCCTTTCTAGCTTCGCGACGAGTGTGGATCTCCGTGTTGTTTCTTGGGGGACCCTCTTCATCATTTTGATCCTCGTCTTGACCATCACCTTGACCTTGATCATCATTGGAATCATCCTCTACATTGGGAGGCAAAGATTGACCTTGTTCTTGATCAAGTGCTCTTCTAGCGTCAATTTGAGCTTGTCTCAAAGCAGCTTGTACGGATCTTCCTTGACAAATTGACTTGGCACCACTTGACCATCTGTCGAATGGACCAAGCTCCCCTTGACTAGAGTTGACACTTTGATCACCATGTTGAGGGTCCACATCTTGTCTTTGTCTTGAGTCAATGTCCTCTTCGGTGGATGGAGCATGTTGAGGTTATGAAGATGAGGGCTCCACTAGAGTGGAGCATAGTTCTTCTCGATCCGCCATAAGGGGTTCCTCAACGGAGCGGATATATCCCACACCCATTCTTACTATGGCATCCTAAGGCATTTTATCATCTGCATCACAAGCATCAACACGCCCCCTTGGGGACCATCATATTCTTCGAAGGTCACACTACAAGATTCTATGACGGCTCCGGAGAGCTTATCATAAATTCTATAAGTGTGAGATTCGAGACCATAGCCAACAAAAATACCCTCTAATGCTTTAGACTCGAATTTAGACAAACGAACACCTTTTATGAGATAGAAACACTTACAACCGATCACCTGGAAGTAAGATATGTTGGGCTTGTTACCGGTAAGAATTTCATATGGAGTCTTGTTGATTTCTTTGCGGAGGTAGAGCCAGTTTGAAGCATGGCAAGCAGTGGAAATGGCTTCGGCCCAAAAGTTGTATGGAGATTTAAACTCCGCCAACATGGTCCTAGCCATCTCAATAAGAGTCCGGTTCTTCCTTTCGGCCACGCCATTTTGTTGAGGGGTGTATGCAGCGGAATATTGATGTTTAATCCCCTCATCACTAAGGAAATCATTCAAGGTGTAGTTCTTGAACTCGGTGTCGTTGTCACTTCTAATGATCAATACGGGAACATTGTATTGCCTTTGGACCAAATTGATGAAGTCGATGAAGGTCTTTTAAGTTTCACTCTTCAATTTGAAGAAATAAACCCAAGAGTATCTTGAAAAGTCATCAACAATCACCAAGAAATATTTCTTCCCACCAAGACTTGCATGAGATGGAGGACCAAAGAGGTCCACGTGAAGGAGCTCCAAGATCTTGGTGGACTTGATGCGGTTCTTAGGCTTATGAGGAGCATCATGCATCTTCCCTAGAACACATGACCTGCAAACACGATCTTTGGCAAAGGAAACATTTTCTTTTAGTCCAACAATATGGCCCTCCTTGTGGAGACTTTGCAAAGTTCTCATATTGACATGGGCCAGTCGGCGATGCCATAACCAACCCACATCGGCCTTTCCGAATAAGCACATCTCACTTGTAGTGGCTTTCCCCGAAAAGTCCACCACATACAAGTCATGTTCGACATACCCAACGAAAGCGACCTTGAGAGACTTGCTCCACATGAGGACCACAAGATCATTATGTATAAATACGGAAAAAACCCATCTTTCCAAGAGCACAGACTGAAAGTAAATTGTACCCAAGGGTCTCAACAAGCATGATGTTCACGAGTGTAATGTCGTGAGCAACCACAACTTTGCCAAAACCCAATACCTTAGATTTTGACTTGTCGGCATATGTCACGGTGATTTGATCATAATTTGGCTTTAACTCCTTGACAATAGACGAGCTTCCGGTCATATGACTTGTGCAACCACTATCAAGCACCCACTTTGACCCTCCGAAAGCATAAGTCTACAAAAGATCAAGCTAATTTTTAGGTACCCATTTTTAAATGGGTCCTCTTTTGTGAGCAACAAGGGTCTTGGGAACCCAAATAGACCAAGCAATATAACCATCATATGGGCCAACATATTGTGCATACACATCACCATAATAATCACGCATTAGAACATAGTGAGGGTTAGCACTACCCGCAAAGTCATCATGAGACATAGTTTTACCACTTGTGGTCTTACTACCCACAATGGCCTTGTTAGTTTCTTGTGTGGGCTTGGCCTTCTTCTTGTTGTTGTTCTTCTTCTTAGAACTGGAGACAAATCCAATGCCCCCTTTATCACCACTAGGCCTTTTCTTACTCAAAATATCATCAATAGACTTGTTGCCTTGTGGAAATGTGGCCTTAGCAAGCTCCCCCTTCAACCTAGCATTCTCTTCAAGAATAGTTGTACTACTAGATGGAATGAAGTTACTAGGTGAATGAATATTGGCCAATTTAGTTTGAAGCATTTCATGGGACTTTGTGAGTGACAAGAGTTCACTCTCCAAAGCCTTGTGGGCCTTGTCAAGCAACCTAAAGTCCTCGGCAAGTTTTTCATGAACCACACCAAACTCAATCTTGTCCCTTTTAGCACTTTTGTATTTAGCAATAGCATGATCACGCTCTTTGATGAGTTTGTTAACAATATTGTCATTGGCCTCATCAAGCCCTTCAAGTTTTAACTCAAGTGATAACCTAGTTTCTTGTTCTTCTTCTAGAGCATTGTTTAAAGCCTCTAGCTCAATCATGTGTTCATGCCCAAGTTTACATCTTACATCTAGAAGCTCTTGAGTATGTGAAAGTTGATATAGGATGTTTTCAAAGTGTAACTTAGCATCTCCTTCTAGGTTGGTCATAAACTCATCAAAGGCAATTAATTACTTTTTAACATCAAGAGACATCTCATCATCAAGTTCATCATTATCTAAGGGAGTAGAGTGGGATGATGAGGATACCTCCGTTCCTCTTGCCATAAGGCAAGTGACGTTCTTGGTGGGAGAGTTCTCATTTGGAGAATCAAAGAGTGAGAATGTCGGAGTAGAGGTGGTGGCTAGAGCAGCCACACCATGTGAAGTTTCCTCTTCCTCATCTTCATCATCTTCATTGTCAGAGGAGTATTCTTCATGAGTGATCAAGACAATTTCTCCCGACTTCTTGTTTATGGGATTCTTCTTGATGAAAGGTTTCTTGTAAGGTGCCTTGAGAGTCTTCTTCAACACAAGCTTACCCCCATGATCTTCTCTCTTTTCATAGGGACAACTTGCTACAAAGTGATAGCGGTCACCACAATTAAAGCAAGTTCTCAATCTCGTTGTATTTTCTCTTTTCCCATTTGGGTTGCTTTTTCTTTGCATTTCCAACTTGGCCTTGGCGGGGTTCTTCCAAAAGTTCTTTGCATAGAAGGCCATATATTGACTATGAGAAATCTTGACTTCATCGGGGTGGTCCATGGAAGGCCCTTCATCACTATCATCTTCATCCCCATGGTCCACAACTTTGGCCTTTAATGCAACATTGACAACATTGCTCATACCAAGGGCACAAGCACGGGCATCTTTGGCATTCTTGGCGGCAACCTTGAAAGCGTCCATCTCTTGCATAACTTCATTTGAGGTCATGAGATGGTAGTTGTGTCTTCCTTGTAGACTCTTCAAGTCGGTGGGCTCAAAAGGCATGAGTGCACTCACATATTTCCTTTTTATCCATGCATCATCCACATGTGAGGCACCCACATTTCTAAAAGCGGTGGCGGTGGTCTTGAGCCTTCGGTACATGTCTTCATGATCTTCACCTTCTTTCATGTAGAAGACTTCGGCTTCATTGCTTAGAGAATCATATCGGTTCATCCTCATACTCTCATTTCCAACAAACAACATAGTGAGAGCATCCCAAGCTTCCTTGGCAATGCTAAAGTGCTCGATGTGTGGGTAATCCTTTGTTCCCAATACTTGTTGAATCATATGCAAAGAAGTGGCATTGAGTTGACTATTGACAATCTCTCTTCTTGTCAAGTTGTTTGGATCCCCAATAAAGAGTCCATGCTCGATGATGTTCCATAGTTCAATGCAAGAGCTGCGCACATGAGTTCTCATTAGTGATTGCCATTGAGAAAAAGTAGCAGACTATTCTAGCTTAGGTGGGTCACCTCTATTGTACACATGAGGGTGAGGGACGGGAGGATCGGGAGAGTACCAAGAATCACGGTTCTCACCCTTCCCCCCATCAAGTTGTGTGGAGGAATTAGCGTTGTCTAGTTTTCCCCCTACCACCATACCCTCGAGGGATACCGAAGTATTCCCTTTAGGTACAACTGATGGTAGATCCTCTTGAGGAGATGGGGGTGATGAGCCATCTTTGTCTTTAAGAAGTTGCTCAAGAATATTCTTGACTTCGTTGACCAAGGAAGATCTCAATCTTGTTTCCAAGTTTCTGAGATCTTCCATGGTCACCGGGGTCGGCTCACTACCACCATCCCCTTCTTGGCTACCCATATTCTCTTAGGCAGTAAAGCCCAAATAAAGAGCCGATGCTCTGATACCAATTGTAAGGATCGTATGGGCACCTAGAGGGGGTGTGTGAATAGGTGCTACTTCAAATTTTACTCTTTTTCAAATTAGGGTTTGACAAGAAAGGTAAATTCTCTAGAATATGCAACTATGGTGAATTTACCTATATGTCAATCAAGCACAAGCTTAACACAACACTAAGCAAGAACAAGTAAGTAAAGTGTGGTAAATGATAGAAGTAACCAAGGGAGTGGACGCGGAGACACAAGGATTTGTTTCCCGTAGTTTTTCCTTTTGAGGGGAAGTACGTCTACATTTGGAGAGGGGGTGGTTTCAAACCACCAACGCCACGAGAGGCCTCCCTTGTTCTACGATGAACCTCACCCCAACGGGCTCGATTCACCTTCCACTATATCGACAACCTTCAAGGTGGAAGCCGACACCTTTACAACAAGTTCGGGGCACACATCCACAACTGAATTGGAGGCTCCCAAATACAAGCAAGCTGTTAAGACAAATCAAAGACAAGCTTGTAAGAACCAAATCAAAGTTAGGGTTTCCAAAGAAACACAAGAGCTTGGGGACCCTCAAGTGAATGAGGGGGAAATGAAGATCTCTCTTGGTGAAGATGTAAATCAAGGCCTCCTCCTTCGATTCTCCAAAGATCAATGACTTTGGATGGTTGGATGAAGAGATCTTGTATATTTGGTGGCTCTAATGGGGTTGGTGTTCTTGAGCAGCTCGAGCAGCTGGAGGAAGAATATAAGGGTCCCTTTTTATAGGCAGCCCCCTCCACGAACCGTTTTCTGACCGTTGTAGAAAAGTCAGACCGGAGACTCCGGTCTACACCGGAGACTCCGCCCAATCTCCGGACCAGCCTCCGGACTGCCCTTCTTACTGACCCATGCCAAACTTGCCCCAGCAACACCGGAGACTCCGGTCTTCCAACACCGGAGACTCCGGACTGAACAAAGTCCGGAGAATCCGGAGCAACCTCCGGTGCAGCCTCCGGACCCCTAGTCAGAATGTCCCAGCCAGATCCTGGGAGGCACCACCGGAGCCAGAACCGGAAACTCCGGACCACACCGGAGGCTCCGGTCTTGACAGACCGGAGACTCCAGTCTGGAGTTTCCAGAACAGTGGCATATGAATGTGGTCTTTTCCCAAGAGTGAGGGTGCAGTTTATCTATGATAATACCAACATGTGGACAACAAAAAACTGTAAAATGATCTACTTGTTGTTAACAAACACCAAAAGTGATTATGACAATAAATGCCCTTTCAGAGGCTGATAGGTGTGTTTACTATCGTCATGGTGGGAGCGATAGCGTTATATTATGTTTGTACGTGGATGACATTCTGATCTTTGGTACAAACATGATAGTGATAAATGAAGTCAAGTCTTTCCTGTCAAAGAGTTTTGATATGAAATATCTGGGAGAGGCTGATGTGATTCTGAACATCAAGCTTATTAAGAACGAGAATGGGATTACTTTAACGCAATCTCATTATGTTGAGAAGGTATTGAGCCGATTTGGCTTTGCTGATGGCAAGACTTCTCCAACACCTTATGATCCCAGTTTGACATTACGAAAGAATAAGAAGGAACCAACAGATCAACTGAAATATTCACAAGTTGTTGGTTCTCTCATGTCCTTAGCAAACGCTACAAGACCTGATATCTCTTTTGCTGTGAGCAAGTTGAGTAGCTTCATGTCTAACCCGTGTATTGATCATTGGCATGCACTTGAAAGGGTCATGCGCTATCTATGTGGTACGATGAGCTATAGGATTCACTATTCAGGGCACCCTGCTGTGCTTGAAGGATATAGTGATTTGAACTAGATCTCTGACGTTGATGAACTCTACGCCACGAGCGGGTATGTGTTTACCCTTGGAGGTGGTGCGGTTTCATGGAGATCCCGTAGACTGACCATATTGACGAGGTAAACTATGAAAGCAGAGCTTACTGCTTTAGACATAACCACTGTTGAGTCAGAATGGTTGCGTGAGCTTTTGATGGACTTGCCTGTGGTTGAGAAACCTGTGCCGGCAATCCTTTTGAATTGTGACAACCAAACTGTTATTGTCAAAGTGAACAATTCTAAGGATAACGCGAAGTCATCAAGACACCTGAAGAGACGTTTGAAGTCTGTCAGGAAATTGAGAAACTCCGGAGTAATAACTGTTACGTATATTCAAACAGACAAAAACCTGGCAGATCCCTTTACAAAGGGACTATCACGAAATGTGATAGAAAGTGCATCAAGGGAGATGGGGTTAAGACCCATGGATGCCACACGTAGTGGTAACCCAACCTATGTGATCGGAGATCCCGTGAATTAGAACCTGGAAAGAACAAGCTAGTGGGTGGACTAAGAAGAGTATTCTGTACCCCTCTCTATGTGAAGATGCATAACTCTCATAATCTGTAAGGCAGGTTGGCAACACGCCTTAATGTGTTCCTGTTGGCTTTAACTAGCAAAGATGTCGTCCTACAGGGCATTCTTGAAAGAACACACCTATATGAGCTCGACTATAAACGTCGCGGTCTATGAGACTTGGATGATCTCTAGTAAACTCATGAAGAGACCAGGGAGTATGACGCATATGCTCCAACCCGCGGGATAGGCTACTGGCAGCCAGGTACTAGTTATGATTTTGATTAAAATCTATTAGCACCAAACTTGCAATTCAAGGTTCGTCCATTGTTCAAGTTATTGATAGACGTAGTTCAAGATTCTAGGTGGAAGTTCAACTAGACAGTATCTACTAAAACACTGGTATATAAACAAGTAGCGAGGATTGGCAAATCTTCAAATGGGCATTTGAGATATTGTGGGGGATTGTTAGAAATAATGGGCTAAATCATTAGACCCATGTGTGATTTCAGATTTTCCCTAAATCTCAAAGCCCATGTATGTAGAAGCCCATATGTGATTTGGCCCAAGTTGATGGCAGCTCACATGTGTGTGACAAGAGCCTTGGGAGCTAAAGTTTAGTCCCACATGGGAAGTTGAAGGAGAGTTGCACCACCTTATAAGGTGGAGTGTTGCACCACTTTGTAAGTGAGTGACAATAAGAGAGCTACACGCGCGCTCCTCCGACGACGACGCTGCTCGCACGCACGCACGCCTTGTCTCGTCTCGTAATCTCGCCGAGCCGAACTTTATTTTGCTGCTCAGGAAAATGTGTGTGATTAGACAGACGTGTCAACTGTTAGCGGATTCGGGTCGCTCCCGGATAGTGGGCTATCTGTAACCGACCCGAACATGCGCGACGTGGGCTTGTCCACTTCGTGTCATGTACGGGATTTCCGAGCTGCTCTATATAAACGCTTGTGCGGCTACCACAGCTGCAACACTAAACCAATCTAGGGTTTTGCCATCCTCTCTGCTTCCGACGCCACCGTAGTCTACTCCATCCCGCTTGCCGGCGTGCACCGGCGGTCAGGAGAGCAGGTCTCCGGAACCACTCGCCTTTGTGGTCCTGCACGGGAGAGGGCGAATAAGGTTTTTGGGAAGCGCTCCGCGCGACTGCTTAAGTTCGTCATCACGGCGCGTCTTCTCGGTCGTCAAGCCGGACCTCGTGCGCGTCGTCTTCAACGCCGACTTCTTCGTCAGTCTACTGCACCAACGACGACTACGTCAACAACCGATCAGTACGTACATCGTCATCGGATCTGTTGTTTTACTATGACTATTAGTACGTATAGTCTGCTACTGTTCATGTTGATCAATACATCTAGTATGTTAGAGGTTCATGTGATTGTAGCTACTGTTGTCATGATTTATATTCTGGAATTAATCGTGGAAATTATGCCTAATATTTCAACACCGCGTGTATATGTTATTTTGTATTTTGGCACAATATTTTTTGTACCAAATGTATTCATGATTTTGTTCCATTTAGTATGAATTTTAGTTCATGGTGTAAATGTCTTGTGTTCCTTAGATGCTAAATTGTGGTTCCTCTAGATGAGTTTTGTTCCTCGTATGATAAAATTTTGTTTCTAGCATTAAATTCCCGTTCTATCCATGGTTGTAAATTGTTCCACACGCATTATTATTTTGTTCCTAACTGTAGTCATGTTTATGTAAATAAAATTCTTTTCCTAATTGTAGTCGTGTTTATGTAAATAAATTATTTTCCTAACTATATTCGTGTTCCTGTTCCATTTGGTCGACACATTGTGTTGCTTGTGTAGATAAGTTTTGTTTGTCGAACACTAAAAAATTATTTCACATGTAGGATTAAATTCTTGTTTACATGGTCGTGAGTTAATGTACTAAGATTTTTTTGTTCCATGTACCTGAAAGTTTTGTTATGTGTTGATGTGATATGTTTGTTATTCAGATAAAAAAATTCATGTTCGTCGTAATTTCGTTTTTTCTTGGTCAAGTATATTGTTCCTTGTGCATTTAAGATTTATTATTAAAGCTAAATCTGTTTAATTTTAAATTCTTGCGGTAGCCACCAGTGACACAACTACTCCCTCCATTTCAAAATATAAGATATTTTATCTTTATGAAACAAATATATACCTAGATTATTTTCAATATGTAGGTTCACTCTGGTTTGGAGTGAATCTAGATACTAAAAAAAGTCTAGATATATTTTTTTCACAAACCTAAAATATTTTATGTTTTTAAACAGAGGGAATAGTTAAGACACTTGTTAGAAGCCGCACGCACGCAACAACCTAGTAGCAAGCGCGACACACATAGCTGGCTAGCAAGCAATTAGCGGGAAAAATCACGCGGCGCACAAGTAGGCGCTGGTCATAGTGCATAGTAACTTACACTAATAATATGTATATGTTACTAGTCTAAGTTAGTACCTTTATAGTGAAAAATAACTTAAGTGTGGTAACATGCAATGTCATATTAATTAGTTTGTAGACTCACTTTCTTTTGATATGTGTGATGTTATAGTAACATAGCTAGTTATTTTATGAGAATTACAGTGTGGCTTCCGGGTGCTACACACCCCCATACCTGGAAAAAATAAAAAATAATTAAAAAAATGTTTTAAAAAATTAAACATATTTAAAAATCAAAGATGACCAGGTATGCTACTTGTATAAAAATATTTCCCTAGGAAATTACTTTCATTGTATCTTGGGTAAAAAAACAAATTCAAAACGTCCCATGACCAAATACTATTCACCTTTGATTCGTCATATTTTTGTTTTTTTTGCCCTGAAGACCATGCGAATCATTTTCTTTCCAAATATTTTTATACGAGTAGCATACCTGGTCATCTTTGATTTCCAAAAAAAATTAATTTTTTTAACCTTTTTTTTTATTTTTCCAAGTATAGGGGTATGTAGCATCCGAGAGCCAAAAGTCTGCGTTTAGTTACTTTATCTATCTTTTTCATCATTAACTCATTGCTATATAAACAAAAATGTTGAATTAGACACTTAATTACTAGTGAAGTTACTTACACTATGACCAGCCTTAGCTAGTTCGTGCAACCGAGGCATTCCATGCATGCAATTTAGTCACACCTTAGATATCTAAGAAAAGTAATACCTGTTTAAATACGGCTTGGCTACGTAATGATTATACAAGTACGTGCACAATTGTTGATTCGGGCCAGATGCGACAATGGTGGTCGTTGCAACGGCGACGAGTAGCCATAGCGACGTCCTCATCCAGTGCTAGCATAGCAGTTCCCTCTTTCTTTATTTTGTTTAAATGGTCTTTTCAAATACTAATGTTTTACTTATATGTGGACTACCCGTGCTATTCGCGTGAGTCCAGACTGATGAAATTATTGCCTAAATTTGACATGGATAAGTCGAGCCGAACGTGTTCGTCCGAATGAATCATTATTTGGACGAGTTCGGACACGCTCGAACAAGTTGGGTCAACCGGTGACCTTAGACGCAGTGAGATGGACCGTTCCAAACGGATATCCGAAACTCAACCCATGGCCCCGCAAAATGGAGATCCAAAGCTCAGCCCACGGTCCCGACAAAAATAAGGATAGCCCATCGATTCCAGGCCTGTAAGTCTGGAATTCAGAATAACTTGGCTGAATATGAAACCTCATCCGAAATCAAACAAGGACATGTCTCAATTCAATCCATATAATCAGCATATATGAGTGTATTGTTGGACATGAGCTGATAAAACGGTATTGTCAAAACATCTTATATTATATGCTCATATTGTGCTGCAACATGTCAAAAACTCTGTCAAAAAAATTGTCGGTGTTGTTGTTAGTCAAAATCGTCAAAAAGTGCAGCAAGGGACATAATAGTTTTTCTACAAAGTTAACAGCTAATTAGTGGTTAACTAGCAGAAGTGGCATTCTCAGAACGAAGATAACCGTTTAATGGTATTTTAAGAATTTCCTCCATCAAGTGGCATCTACTCTCTTGCTGAGGAAAATTGACCTTTCTCGTTCTTGGTATGGAGAAAGCGAAGATATCAAATATTATGAAAGCGTCACCCTAGATTGGGCCGCTGCGGTGTGTATTTATATTGGACAAGGATATTACAAGGAGTTCGCCTTGTATACGAGGGGTGTACAATACAGGAGAAACACAACTAGTCCTAGACAACGGTATATATAGTTCAACAGAAGAAACCCCCAAGGCCTAAAGCTCACTGGTCTCCTGCTGCCCGAGGCCTGAAGATTAACACGGATGCATGTTTTATTGAGAATGACAAGACTGAAGCACATGCATGATGGAGCGAAACCATGAGGGGATTTTGCTGCGTGGCAAAGGTATTTGGTATGAACATGCTGCCAAGGATTCCATGATGAAGCCGTGTGCATGGCTAGCGGTTGAAAGGGATGATTGCCTACGAGCGTGTCATCATAGAGAGTGATTCTAAAGAAGTGGTCAAGATGATCAATGAAGATTGTCAGAACAGATTGGAACCGAGATCTATATTTCATGAAATTAGAGAGTTTATGAGAGCCTTACCTGAAATAGAAGGCTACAAGCATCAATCAATCTATAATCTTGTCTAGGGATGTAAATGGCATCTGAACGGCGGATGCAAGTCCCGTTTAATCAACTCGTTAGTTTATTTTTTTGAAAAACGCA
The DNA here is from genome assembly GCA_030063025.1 of Avena longiglumis. Lineage (NCBI taxonomy): Eukaryota > Viridiplantae > Streptophyta > Magnoliopsida > Poales > Poaceae > Avena > Avena longiglumis. The sequence continues at coordinate 578,181,210 of CP125976.1, read as the reverse complement.
AATTTTATTAAACTAGAGTATTGATAAATGGTATTATGTAGAATTAAATGGCGCGCCGCTTACATCCCTAATCCTGTTATGATAAACCTCTGCATCCCTTTTCAAAGAAAAGAAGATAGGTGAAACTGCAATGGACTTCGTCTAGAGAGGGGGTGTGAATTGGCTTTTAAAAATATTACGGTTTAGGCTCAAACAAGTGCGGAATAAAAGCTAACGTTTAATTTATTGAGCATAAAACCTAATCACTAGGTTCATCTAGGTGCACCAACAACCTATGCTAAGCAATACAAGAAACAAGGTGATAGAAATGTAAAATACTTCAAACACAAGCTATCACAATGTAAAATGATAAGTAAAGGGCTCAGTTGAGAGATAACCGATGGACGCGGAGACGAATTTTTTTATCCCGAAGTTCACTTCCAAAGAAGCTACGTCTTCGTTGGAGAAGTGCGATGGCGCAATGCTCTCTGAGCGCCACAAATGGCTCACCTCGGGGTGTGGTGGCCCGATGCTCACCCAACGCCACACAAGGCCTCACCCTGGATGCAGAAGCACGCAACTCACCGACGCCACAAAGGCTCACCCTATTCTCCCAAGTGCGCACCACAAAAGGCGGGCACTTGCTCCACTATGGACATTTGAGGGCGGTCACCGAACCCGTACAAGATTGAGGCAATCTCCACAACTTAATTGGAGGCTCCCAACAACAAGGCCACAAAGGCTACAAAGCCACAACAGGCTACAAGACCACAAAAGGTCACAAGGCCACAAGAAATCAACACACCAACCGTCTAGGGTGAAGGAAATATGCCCGAGAGGCAATAATAAAGTGGTTATTATCGTATTCCTTGTTTATGATAAATGTTTATTTTACATGCTATAATTGTATTAATACGGAAACGTTAATACATGTGTGTTTAATAAACAAAAGGTAGTTCCTAGTTATGCCTCTCTTATAAACTAGCTCGTTGATTAACAAGATGATCATAGGTTTTCTGATCATGGACATTGGATGTTGTTAATAACGAGGTCACAACATTAGTGTAATGGTGTGATGAACATTCATCCGAAGTATAGCATTACGATCAAAGTCATTGAGTTTATATTGCTATAACAATGGCCAGTGATCCTAATCCTTAGACCATGAGATCATGTCAATCACTAACACGGAAGAGTTTCTCGATGACATCAAAGCGTGACACCGTGGCGGGTGATTATAAAGATGGCTTTAACTACTAAAGTGTTATGTTGAGACCCATGGATCGAGTGGAATTTGTTCATCCCGATGACGAATAGATATGCTGGGCCCTCTCGGTGATATCACATTGATTAGCTTGCAAGCAAGTGATTTGATCACTAGAATGTTATATCACGGAACGAGAAAAGAGTGCATGTCGATGCGAGATCAAACTAGGTATGGAGATACCGATGATCGAATCTCGGAAATGTAATATATCGTGAAACAAAGGGATTAAGATACTAGCGTAAAAGGTTCACACGATCACAGAAGTCATCGTTGAATGTGTGGGAGTCAGTATGGATCTCTAGGTCCCGCTACTGATTATTGATCGGAGAAGGGTCTCGATCATGTCCGCATTATTCGCGAACCATAGGGTGACACACTTAAGGGATACCGACACCATTCGGAGCAAATGATATGCCAGAAAAAAAGGAAAGCGTAGGAATTTATTTCACTAGACACCGGAACTGTTTCGGTTGAAATTGCTGAAACTGGTTCTGCATGTGAAATTGACATGTTGTAAGGGGTTTTATGTGAATGTTTGTTAATTAAAGTAATTAACAAAATTCTGAATAAATAAATAAAAGAGTTTTATTTAAATAAGAGCTTGCATTAAATTTGGTGGAAATTTAATGCATGTGAGTGGATTTTTGAATGGAGGCTTTTTAATGGGAGTGGACGCTTTTCATTTTGAGTGGGAGCTCCACCCACATGAATGTGGAAGAGGTGGGGGCAGCCCCATGGCTGGGCGCCATGCCCCTTGGGTGCCTCCCCTCTCCCCTATAAAAGGCCCCCCTCTCCTCCTCTCAAAGCACACCTCCTCACGAAGGATCTCTCTCCCCCCTTTAGAATTTCCCCATAGTCTCGGATCAGCGAGATACATGTTCCCGATGGCTTTTTCTGGAAGGATTTGTTGCTTCCGCTGCTTCGCTGGAGCGAGGGCGCGGAGGTTGTCGGGGTACCCGTACGTGTGTGCGATCACGGATGCACCACTGCTTTGAGGTGCTGGACTTGATCGTGCTGGACCAGATGGACTTCATCACGATCTTGAGATCGGCAAGCGTTCGTCTACATCATCCACGGTCTTCGAGGGTATGTATTCTATGGATGTATATCCACCCGTTGCTTGTATCTAGTAGATAGATCTTGGTACATAGATGTTCCCATCGTAGGAAATTTTTTGTTTTCTATGCTGCGAACCCTACATAGGGTTCCAAGAACCCAAGAGTAACCAGCTCACAAGCTTGCACTCGCCAAATCTCCGTGGAGAAATCAAACCTATGCAACAAATGCAAGGGCAAGTATTTCACTCCCAAATTCCAACAAAGCTACAAAAGCTATTGGGGAAATAAGGGAGGAAGAACACAAGAGGAGAACACAAAACTCTCCAAGATCTAGATCCCAATGATTCCTTTACAAAAAAGGGATTTGATTTGGTGGGATTATAGATCTAGATCTCCTCTCTTAAATCCCCCAAAGAGATGCAAGAATCATGGGAGGGAGAAGGGAAGAGGGCAAGATTTTGAATGTCAACAATGTAGTAGAGAGAGTGAAAGAGCTAGCAAAAATGGCCTCAAAAGTTGGGGAAACAATAGGGAAGAGGGGGCCCTTAAAAAGGGCAAGAGAAATCTCCCCGTTTGGGCCAGATTCGCGCACCACCGGAAATTCCGGTGCTCCACCGGAACTTCCGGTAAATCAAAACACAAGTTACTAAACCTGACTGGAACTTGGGTCGGAACTTCCGCTCAAGCAAAAACGCAGGACATCATTGCACGGAAACTTCAATAACTTTTGATTTCGGAAACCGTTTTTGATGACCTTGGGCTAAGAACGACAAGATTTATAAGATTATGCAAACAAACATCATAATCAAACCTGGAAGTATAAAAAATGGAGAAAAGTATGACCTCTCTAGAAGCGATGAACCGGTAAAACCTCCAAAACCCAAAATACAAGAAGTTGAGCTTGGAAACTCCGATTGGGATGAAACCAATTTTGTTGGAAAGATAAAACCAAGTAGAACCCAACAAAATGTGAAATATTTGATACCACCAAGGGAGAAAATATCAAGTATATATATGTGAGATATCTCCGAAGGTGTGGAACCAGAAAAACCCGCATGATCAACATCACGATCTCGAATGAAACTATCCATGGAATCGTGCGCCGTGTGAAACATAGATCATCATCGTTATTAACCGAGACTCAGGTTAAGCTCCATCTCTGAACAAACGTGGGGTTAGGAGTAAAGCATCCCGAGGTTGGCGCATCTCGTTGGGCGTGGAGAAGCATTGGGAACCCCAATAACCGCAATAAGGTATGCAAGGGAAAACCTTATTTGATGAACTAGATCTTGTTATGATGATGACCACAAGCTCTAGATCCTATCATATACAATATCCAAATAAAAACCAAGAAATATTATGCTATGTATGCAAAGGTTTGAGCTCTCTCTGAAAGATGCGATCAAGTCACTTACTCGAGAGCCCCTTTTGATAGTACGGCTATCTATCCTAAACCCGGTCTCCCAACACTACAAGAGATCGGTATAATAGAAAACCTATCAAGATCATACCTTTGCCTTGAGCATTCCACTTGAGCTTGATGTAGACCGTCTTGTCCTTCTCAAGATGGAACACCCTTCTTGATTGATCTTGCTCGCTCTTGCTTGATAAAGACTTGCAAATTGCTCCCCCATACTCCATGGGGAAACCTCTTTTTTGAACTTGTCTTCATCACTCCATGAACGACTGATGATGCTTGAAGGGAATATGCCCGAGAGGCAATAATAAAGTGGTTATTATCATACTCATTGTTTATGATAAATGTTTATTTTGCATGCTATAATTGTATTAATACAGAAACGTTAATACATGTGTGTTTAATAAACAAACAGAAAGTTCCTAGTTATGCCTCTCTCATAAACTAGCTCGTTGATTAACAAGATGATCAAGGTTTCCTGATCATGTACATTGGATGTTGTTAATAACGGGATCACAACATTAGTGTAATGGTGTGATGAACATTCATCCGAAGTATAGAATTACGATCAAAGTCATTGAGTTTATATTGCTATAACAACTTACGAAGTGATCCTAATCCTTAGACCATGAGATCATGTCAATCACTAACACCGGAAGAGTTTCTTGATAACATCAAATGTCACACCATAACAGGGTGATTATAAAGATGGATTCAGAACTAATAAAGTGTTATGTTGATGGCCATGGATGAGAGTGGAATTTGTTCATCCCGATGACAGATAGATATACTCTGGGCCCTCTCGGTGATATCACATTGGTTAGCTTGCAAGCAAGTGATTTGATCACTAGAATGTTATATCACGGGAACGAGAAAAGAGTGCATGTCAGTAACGAGATCAAACTAGGTATGGAGATACCGATGATCGAATCTCGGACATGTAATATATCGTGAAACAAAGGATTAAGATACTAGCGTAAAAGGTTCCGACGATCACAAGAAAGTCATCGTTGAATGTGTGGGAGTCAGTATGGGTCTCCAGATCCCGCTTCTGATTATTGATCCGAGAGGGGTCTCGATCATGTCCGCATTATTCGCGAACCGTAGGGTGACACACTTAAGAGACACCGACATCCATTTGGAGCAAAAGTTTCATGCCGAAAAGAATAACAAGCGCAGGAATTTATTTCACTAGATACCGAAACGGGTTTTTGGGTGAAATTGCAGAAAGTGTTTCTGCATGTGAAATGAAATACTAGCAAGGGGTTATATGTGAATGTTTGTCATTAAAGTAATTGACAAAATTCTGAATAAATAAAAGGAGTTTTATTTAATGAGAGCTTGCATTAAATTTGGTGGAAATTTAATGGTAATTTGAGTGGGTTTTTGAGTGGAGGGAATTGAAAGGCATTTGAGTGAGTGGAGTGTCCACCCACATGAATGTGGAAGAGGTGGGGGCAGCCCCATGTCTGGGCGCATGGCCCCTTGGGTGCCCCCCTCTCCCTATAAAAGGAGCCCCCTCCCTCTCTCTCACACACACCTCCTCGTGAAGGATCTCTCTCCCCCTCTAGAATTTATTCCCCATGGTCTCGGACTAGCGAGATATATGTTCCCGGTGGCTATTCGGCAAGAAAGAGTTGTGCTTCCGCTGCATCGCTGGAGCGAGGAGGCGGAGGTTGCTCGGTGCCTCAAACGTGTGTGCGAGCACGGATGCGCTGCTGTTTTGCGGCGCTAGGACTTCCTCTCGATCTTGAGATCGGCAAGAGATCATATACATCAACCACGAGTTTGGACTCATTAAGCTTTGTCGGTCTTCAAGGGTATGTTCTCTACGGATATACATCCGCCCGTTGTTTGTATCTAGTAGATATATCCTGGTACATAGTTGGTCCCATCGTAGGAAAATTTTTGTTTTCTATGTTGCAAACCCTAAAGTGGTATCAGAGCAGGATCTATGCGTAGATACTTTGGACGGGTAGTACACATATGAGTATGTGGGCAATGATGATCATTTTATTGCTTCTTTGTTGTACTTTGGATATTGGTGGCATAGTGGTATGAAGCGGCCCGAACAAACTTTACATGCCCTCGCACATGAGACCTGTTGCACGTTTGACATGCAACTAGTTTTGCATAAGTGGCTACCGGGTGTCTGTCTCTCCTACTATAGTCAATATCTAATTTGTAACGAGTTGTCAACAATTTGGTTATCCTCGTTGTGGTTCATGTTCATAGGTAAGAACGGTTCTATCTTCGAAAGCCCCAAACCACGTAAAACTTGCAATGGATAAATTAGAGGCGTCTAGTTTAGATTATTGCTGGGCTAGTGTTATGATATGATGATGTTGTAAGTAGAAGTATGAGATGATACTCTTACAACACACATAGCGTGTAAGTTCCATAGACCTTGGCCTTACACATAAAGGTATGATAGAGATCATACCACGGTGCACATGATGGAGATCATATGCGGGAACCATATCGTTTCACTTATTAACATGTGATGTTTGATTTCATCTTATATTGCTTGTTTGGCGTTTTATTAGCATAATAAGATGATCCCTCATTTAGATATCACGATAAGAATGTGTTCTTCCTTAAGTATGCACCGACAATGTTTCGTCGCTTCAAGACATCACGTGATGATCGGGTGTACTTGAATCCACGAGCATATCTCGGGTGTAAGACAGTTACACACACGAATACTAAGGTTCTTACTTGGCGAGCCTAGCATGTATAGACATGGCCTCGGAACACGGACCGAAAGGTTAAGCATGAGTCATATGTTTTGATATGATGACCATATGGATGCTCGCCTTTGAAGCTACACTGACTCACGTGATGATCGGACTTGGTGTAGTGGATTTGGTTCATGTAATCACCAAAAAGACACGAGGGATGTCGTTTTGAGTGGGAGTTCATTTCTAATTTGGATTAGTAGAACTCAATTTATCATAAATTAAATCAAAGTGAATTTGCATAATTTGTTGTAGTCATTGGCATTCGTTCACCACCTTATGCATAGTTGTAATTGAGATAATAGAACTATAGAATTCTAGATATATACTTTACGAATTGGTATCGTATTATGTTGAGTATCAATCTAAAGTTTAAAGTCCTATTGCAAACTTTCAGCAAACTCTGTTTACTCCGTGAAATTTAATAATTGGTATTAAATCGAGAGTAACAATTCCAGTGTTAGTATCTTAAGTATCATGTTTTGCCTTGTAGGGGTCCCAATCTTAGATAATATAGAGCCTCCTGTGTTTTACAATGCTAGTCCCTGGATCAATAGCTAGCATCCACAGTTTAGATGTAATATCAAGAAACAAAGGTCATATCATAACTTTATAACCAGGAATAACATAATTTTATTACATCAATACATAGCTCATTTGGCTAATACATTACATTGCAGCGGAATAATTATAATCATGGGGTCCTTCATCTTCAAAGTGCCACAGGTAGATGTTGGTTGTAGACTTTGTAATCCTATTCAAACAATCTTCACTAAAATCAATCAAACCTGCAACATTACAAGTTACAGCCACAACGGTCAATACATTTGAATTGTATTGGCAAGTGATACTATGGTAGTATAGTGGAGTCTATCATCTATATGCATTTGGCTAAGTGGAGTTGAGGCTTGCATTGCTCAAAATAGATTTTTCCCTAACATTTGGAAATACCAAGTTTTTGCTTGTCAAAAACATTTTTCTCAATCAAAGACTGAAGATCCTTTCCAAGGCATCTACCAATCAAAGATTTAAGATTTCAAACAACCCTTGTTCAATCCACAAGTTTTAACTTAGAAATTTGAATGATGAGATTCTTGATTGCTTCCATGTCTTGATGCTCAAATTGTCCTTTACAGGACATGGCTAAGTACTTAGATTTTACACTGCAGAGGTGGTGCACTTTCCCACAAGACTTGGTTTCCCAAGACAAAATCTTTCGAAGCCTTCCTTAGACCAAAATGGACGCTCCAACCTATCAAACACTACCACCCACTGTCCATATGGCTAAGTTCTTGCAACCTATATGATCATGGCAGAGCCCATATTGCCAAGTGGTTGCACTTGAAGCTTCTCAACATTTGACATCTCAAATCCCTTTGTTTCCTGGGTGGCCATCCACAAGTGAGATACACAATCCAAGTCCATGGCCTTGTGAACCACTCAACATATCCCAATCCTTCCATTCCACCCAGGAGGTTCATTGACTTAGTTGTTTTATTAAACAAAACCTAAGTCCTCAGACTTAGAATATTTTTCCATAGTGTGAATATATATTCCACCCATGTTTTCTATTAGCTAGGATAAGCTTGATAGTAGTAGGAATATCTAACTTAGGAAAATCCTACTAAGGATTCATCTACTAGGTTTTCTTATAGCAAGGTCTATACTTAGCAAAATCCATGCAAGTTTTACTTAGCAAAATCACTAATGCATAGTGAAAGTATTTGGGATAGAAAGTATGAAGCATCACTTGCCTTTTTGGTAGGGAATGGTGGTTCACTCCTTGATCTTGCTAGTCTCACACTTCACTACAAGTCAATCAAGCAAACACCAATTCAATTTACATTCCAAACCAATAATCACTCAAACAAATTCACACACACAAGATAATGGAAACCAATTCATGCATGGGAGCATGCACAAGATAGTTTTATTTTGCAAAGGGTCTCTATGGGGTTTCTAAACTTTGTAAGATCCAAATTGGTCATTTACCAAAGTGGCAAAGTCATTAGCAAGAGGGTTTTTGTCCAAAAACTATTTTTAAATCCATTCCTCATTTTATGTGGTGAAAAATGTTTTTATCAAGGTAAAACTCTTAAGTTGTTCACCAAATGAGTTGCTACTTTGCAAAACTTGGTGTTTTAGGTCAGTAAGTTTGGTCCAAAATATTTCCTTAAAGTTTTCTTTCCATGAACATTTTTATAACAAAAACCATTATTTTTATTTGACTAGAAAATGACTAAGTCAAGTAATCCAACCTAAATCTTACAAAAATCATTTTTAATACCAAGGGTTGGTTCCTAGGGTCAGTAAGGTCACAACAATCCAATTTGCAAAGGTTTTATCCTTAAATTCAATTTTAAACAATTTTTATACTCTAAACAAGTACAAAAATGTTTCTGCAAATTCAAACAAGCTAACATATACTATTTGCTAAACTAAGGGCATGGTTGACTAGGGTTTGTTCTCCTGAATCCAACGACATAAAATTTGTAATTTTTGGACGTGTGGTTTGAAAGTTACACCAATTACAAATTTGTATTCTAATCAGATCCAAAATTCTGTTTTAAAACGAATCCACGTGGCGTTTTGATTGGGTGATACCGTTTAGGTGGATCGCGTGATACATGCCACAGGATTAAAAGGAGCGTGCGGCTCGGATGGTCGCGTACCCTTTCGAGGATCTAATCCTAGCTCAAAACACATCCTACTCTGACAGTGTTTGCGAGCGAAGCGGCGAGATATTGCCGGCGAGCGGCGGAGCGGCCAGTTGACGGCGGAGCTGGCGAGGCAGGAAGCGAAACAGGGAGGGAGCAAGCTCACCGATATGTTAGAGTTTGGTCGCTAGAAAAATACTCGGGGACAATCGCTGGTGGGAACTTGACGGAGGCGACGATCACTGTCTTAGAACTTCTGGATAGGATGAATTGGTAAAGTTCGTCTTGGCGAAGAGTATAGTGGTACTCGATGCGGAGATCTGCGGCTGTGAAAATCGTCAACTTGACGGGCCAGGAAGGTGCGCGTAAGCGGTGAAGAGAAAGACAAATTACACGTTTCCCTCCGTACCAGATGAGATTGACGACGCCGTCGCGATGACGGTGAAGTAAATTAAATTGAGGACGCACTGATTCTGATCATGGTGAAGACCACGAGAGCCTCGGCAATCTTTGGCAGCGCTTCGAGTCGCCGAGTGATCGAACTGACGGCGTCGTCGGGATTCCGATTCAGTGCGTTTTTTGGCTACGAAATCGAGAAAAATCAGGAAGTTACGACGTGTGCATGAATGAAATATAACAAAAAAAGAGAAAAAAATAATCGGGGGCATGGTTCCCATGACTACCTTATTACGATCGTTAGACCTCACGATGGCCGGCAACGTTGGCGAGAAATTTCACCCTCCAAAGAGGCATCCTGAGCATGAATAGGTGAGGAGGTTTGGTGTGTCAAGGGGAAGACCCGTTGGTAGGTCCATTTCTTTATTTAGGGAAGGGAGAGGTCGGGTGCTAAGAGAGTCGCCGTCCCTGTTCGGTTTCAGAAATGATGGCCATTACTTGCGATTAAGGGGCACTAACGTGTGTCTTTAATTCCCTGAATAGGATGCTAGTGAAGTGGGGTATAATTTTTGTGTTTAAGTCTCCGTTTCAAGTTTCAAAATGTCCTGCATGAGGAGGGGATGATCTGGGTTCTTGATCGATTGAGCTTATACGTGAAGGACAAAGAAGATGATCGCTCTGCTAGGTGGGTTTCTTTGTACGGTCGGCTGGTACATGGGCCAGAGAAAATATAGCCTAATAATAAAAAAAAGATAGGAAAGAATGAGAGAAAAGAGGAAAAAAAAAGAATGGAGTGGCCACGTTTGGCTATTTGGTTGGGCCAAGTAGGTTAGCAACGTTGTCTTGTTTTCTTCTTATTTGTTTTTTTCCTCTATTTCTATTTAGATGTAGGTTCTGATTTTTATAAAGAACCAAAACCTTAACCACGAACTTTCAATAAAATAAAACACTAAATATGGAAATAAGGAGTATAATTTCCACCTAGGTTTATTTTTATAAAAAAAAGTTATTTGTGAAACTAACGTACAAGTAATATATATCTAAATCATTTCCAACTCAATATTTTAGAATGTCATTTTATCCTCTCCTATTTTATTCTTTTATCTTTTTACATGTGGTTTTGTCAATTATTAAAATGCATCAAGATCAAATACTCATGTTGGATTTGTTTAAAAATTTCCAAACCAAGATTTATAATTTGGATAGTCATGTTAATCCAGTCATATGGGAATGTTTTGAATCAAGGTTGAGAAAATTCAAATCCAACCATAAAAAAAAACAAAGACAAACAATTCATTCAATTTTTTTTTTTAACATTCCAAAGTTTGAATTTTTTTTGGGATGTTACAGACTACCACCCTTAAAATAAATCTCGTCCCGAGATTTGGGGAGGATAGGGTTACAAGCAAGTTAAAAAATAACTAGGGTACTACCACCCTTAAAAATTCTCAAACAAAAATTACATATTGGCCTTCTTGGGATCCTGGGGATAATTTCTCTAAGCAAACATTTGCATTTGAGTCCTTTGTTTCCATACTTGACTCATGGGCCAAGGTTGAGCTTCTCCATAGGCTTGTTTAACTTGTTCTCCATCTTTTCTGGACAATTGTTTGCATAGTGGCCTAGTTCCTTGCATTTGAAACATGTGACAAGGATGATATCCCTCATAGGCTGGTTTATCTTATGCTTCATCTTTTCTGGACAGTTGTTTGCATAATGTCCTAACTCTTTGCAGTGTTTGCACATCACTTGGCTAATATCTTTCTTTTTCTTTGGTATTACTGTCTCTTGTTTGTTTCCTTGGTTCTTCTTCTTTTCTGGGCACTCATTGGCATAGTGTCCCATCTCTTTGCATTTGAAACATTGCACTTGTGTAATATCCTTCTTGTTAGGGTTGGGGCATTTCTTCTTCTTGGGTCTCTCCAAAGCTAGGAGTTCTTCTAGTTCATGTTCTTCATAGGTGGGAGATCTTTCTCTCTTCTTGGGGCATTGATCTTCATGCTCCTTGGATGCATGATTCTTGTCTCCACAAATATTGCTAGCTTTGGTTCCTTCTAGATTAACATCTTTGTCACCCTTGTTGTCATTAGCTCTTTGGGAAAAGTTTTCTCCCATGTTGACCATTTGAGTAACTAATCCTTGCAACAATTGGGATTGAAGCTTCAAAATCTTTTGTATGGCTGGGTCTAACCTATTGTTGTTGGCTAAAAGCTGAGTTGTCTCTTGGCTCAACTGGTTTTGGGTTGCTATAAGCTCCTTCATGTTGTCCTCTTGGTTGTTGTTGTCATCAACCTTGATGTTGGAGTTTCTTGGAGTAGTCATCTGTTTGGGTTGAAGGAAGGTTAGAATAGGCAAGATATTCCTAAGGACTTAATTCTAATCACATACATCACAATTCACACAAACAATGTGCATGCAATCACAAACCAAACACTCACAAACAACTTTGCACTCAAACAATAAAGTTCAAGCACATACTTAGGCAACAAAATATTTTTGTTACACCACATAAGTTGGTGTGTTTGACTTAACTAAATTATGGTGGTCCATCTATATGGTTCACTTGTGATCCTTCCATCCTTCTTGATTCTTCTTGTATGAGATCATGGTTTCCTTGAGAAAAACTCTTGGTTGCAATACTTCAATGATGTAGGCTCCTTCTAACTTTTGCATTCCCTCAGTCTCTAAATCTTGAGCAAGTTTTCCTTGTCTCACTTGTAGTCCTTAGTGATATCCAAGTTGGAAGTCCTTGGGGGATTTGCTGAAGATGTTGAAATCATTAGAGTTGAAGAAGTTGAAGTAGTCCTTTGTACATGGTGTAGTCTTTGGTCATGAGGTAGGCTTCTATCCATCAAGTTGAGTAGAAGAGAAGTAGAGTTGAAACCAAAATGGTTGAGGAAAGAGTTTACAAGTTTGTTTTGTAAATAAGTTTTTGAAAAAAACAACTCCTATTTTTCTAAGGGTTTTTGTCCAATCCTAGGGTTACAAATCCTACAGGCAACACAATGCTCTTATACCATCTGTAGGGGTCCCAATCTTAGATAAGATAGAGCCTCCTGTGTTTTACAATGCTAGTCCCTGGATCAATAGCTAGCATCCACAGTTTAGATGTAATATCAAGAAACAAAGGTCATATCATAACTTTATAACCAGGAATAACATAATTTTATTACATCAATACATAGATCATTTGGCTAATACATTACATTGCAGCGGAATAATTATAATCATGGGGTCCTTCATCTTCAAAGTGCCACATGCAGATGTTGGTTGTAGACTTTGTAATCCTATTCAAACAATCTTCACTAAAATCAATCAAACCTGCAACATTACAAGTTACAGCCACAACGGTCAATACATTTGAATTGTATTGGCAAGTGATACTATGGTAGTATAGTGGAGTCTATCATCTATATGCATTTGGCTAAGTGGAGCTGAGGCTTGCATTGCTCAAAATAGATTTTTCCCTAACATTTGGAAATACCAAGTTTTTGCTTGTCAAAAACATTTTTCTCAATCAAAGACTGAAGATCCTTTCCAAGGCATCTACCAATCAAAGATTTAAGATTTCAAACAACCCTTGTTCAATCCACAAGTTTTAACTTAGAAATTTGAATGATGAGATTCTTGATTGCTTCCATGTCTTGATGCTCAAATTGTCCTTTACCAGGGACATGGCTAAGTACTTAGATTTTACACTCTGCAGAGGTGGTGAACTTTCCCCACAAGACTTGGTTTCCCAAGACAAAATCTTTCAAGCCTTCCTTAGACCAAAATGGACGCTCCAACCTATCAAACACTACCACCCACTGTCCATATGGCTAAGTTCTTGCAACCTATATGATCATGGCAGAGCCCATATTGCCAAGTGGTTGCACTTGAAGCTTCTCAACATTTGACATCTCAAATCCCTTTGTTTCCTGGGTGGCCATCCACAAGTGAGATACACAATCCAAGTCCATGGCCTTGTGAACCACTCAACATATCCCAATCCTTCCATTCCACCCAGGAAGTTCATTGACTTAGTTGTTTTATTAAACAAAATCTAAGTCCTCAGACTTAGAATATTTTTCCATAGTGTGAATATATATTCCACCCATGTTTTCTATTAGCTAGGCTAAGCTTGATAGTAGTAGGAATATCTAACTTAGGAAAATCCTACTAAGGATTCATCTACTAGGTTTTCTTATAGCAAGGTCTATACTTAGCAAAATCCATGCAAGTTTTACTTATCAAAATCACTAATGCATAGTGAAAGTATTTGGGATAGAAAGTATGAAGCATCACTTGCCTTTTTGGTAGGGAATGGTGGTTCACTCCTTGATCTTGCTAGTCTCACACTTCACTACAAGTCAATCAAGCAAACACCAATTCAATTTACATTCCAAACCAATAATCACTCAAACAAATTCACACACACAAGATAATGGAAACCAATTCATGCATGGGAGCATGCACAAGATAGTTTTATTTTGCAAAGGGTCTCTATGGGGTTTCTAAACTTTGTAAGATCCAAATTGGTCATTTACCAAAGTGGCAAAGTCATTAGCAAGAGGGTTTTTGTCCAAAAACTATTTTTAAATCCATTCCTCATTTTATGTGGTGAAAAATGTTTTTATCAAGGTAAAACTCTTAAGTTGTTCACAAAATGAGTTGCTACTTTGCAAAACTTGGTGTTTTAGGTCAGTAAGTTTGGTCCAAAATATTTCCTTAAAGTTTTCTTTCCATAAACATTTTTATAACAAAAACCATTATTTTTATTTGACTAGAAAATGACTAAGTCAAGTAATCCAACCTAAATCTTAAAAAAATCATTTTTAATACCAAGGGTTGGTTCGTAGGGTCAGTAAGGTCACAACAATCCAATTTGCAAAGGTTTTATCCTTAAATTCAATTTTAAAATTTTTTTATACTCTAAACAAGTACACAAATGTTTCTGCAAATTCAAACAAGCTAACGGATACTATTTGCTAAACTAAGGGCATGGTTGGCTAGGGTTTGTTCTCCTGTATCCAACGACATAAAATTTTTAATTTTTGGACGTGTGGTTTGAAAGTTACACCAATTACAAATTTGTATTCTAATCAGATCCAAAATTCTGTTTTAAAACGAATCCAGTCCACGTGGCAGTTTTTGATTGGGTGATACCGTTTCGTGTGGATCGCGTGATACAGGCCACAGGATTAAAAGGAGCGTGTGCGGCTCAGATGGTCGCGTACCCTTTCGAGGGGATCTAATCCTAGCCAGTCAAAACACATCCTACGGCTACAGCGTGTTTGCCAGAAACTGGCGGCGAGATATTGCCGGCGAGCGGAGCGGCTGATGTGGCGGCGGCGAAGCGAAACAGTGAGGGAGCAAGCTCACCGATATGTTAGAGTTTGGTCGCTAGAAAAATACTCGGGACAAGCTGCGGTGGGGAACTTGACGGAGACGATCGATCGTCTTAGAACTTCGGATAGGATGAATTGGTAAAGTTCGTCTTGGCGAAGAGTATAGTGGTACTCGATGCGGCGATCTGTGGCTGTGAAAATCGTCAACTTGACGGGCCAGGAAGGTGCGCGTAAGCGGTGAAGAGAAAGACAAATAAAACGTTTCCCTCCGCATGCGGATGAGATTGACGCCGTCGCGATGACGGTGAAGTAAATTAAATTGAGGACGACTGATTCGATCATGGTGAAGACCACGAGCCTCGGCAATCTTTGGCGCTTCCGAGTCGATCTTAAGTGGAACTGCGACATCATCGGGATTCCGATTCAGTGCGTTTTTGGCTACGAAATCGAGAAAAATCAGGAAGTTACGACGTGTGCATGAATGAAATATAACAAAAAAGAGAAAAAAAATAATCGGGGGCATGGTTCCCATGACTACCTTATTACGATCGTTAGACCTCATGATGGCCGGCAACGTTGGCGAGAAATTTCACCCTCCAAAGAGGCATCCTGAGCATGAATAGGTGAGGAGGTTTGGTGTGTCAAGGGGAGGACCCGTTGGTAGGTCCATTTCTTTATTTAGGGAAGGGAGAGGTCGGGTGCTAAGAGAGTCGCCGTCCCTGTTCGGTTTCAGAAATGATGGCCATTACTTGCGATTAAGGGGCACTAACGTGTGTCTTTAATTCCCTGAATAGGATGCTAGTGAAGTGGGGTATAATTTTTGTGTTTAAGTCTCCGTTTCAAGTTTCAAAATGTCCTGCATGAGGAGGGGATGATCTGGGTTCTTGATCGATTGAGCTTATGTACGTGAAGGACAAAGAAGATGATCGCTCTGCTAGGTGGGTTTCTTTGTACGGTCGGCTGGTACATGGGCCAGAGAAAATATAGCCTAATAATAAAAAAAGATAGGAAAGAATGAGAGAAAAGAGGAAAAAAAGAGAATGGAGTGGCCACGTTTGGCTATTTGGTTGGGCCAAGTAGGTTAGCAACGTTGTCTTGTTTTCTTCTTATTTGTTTTTTTTCCTCTATTTCTATTTAGATGTAGGTTCTGATTTTTATAAAGAACCAAAACCTTAACCACGAACTTTCAATAAAATAAAACACTAAATATGGAAATAAGGAGTATAATTTCCACCTAGGTTTATTTTTATAAAAAAAAGTTATTTGTGAAACTAACGTACAAGTAATATATATCTAAATCATTTCCAACTCAATATTTTAGAATGTCATTTTATCCTCTCCTATTTTATTCTTTTATCTTTTTACATGTGGTTTTGTCAATTATTAAAATGCATCAAGATCAAATACTCATGTTGGATTTGTTTAAAAATTTCCAAACCAAGATTTATAATTTGGATAGTCATGTTAATCCAGTCATATGGGAATGTTTTGAATCAAGGTTGAGAAAATTCAAATCCAACCATAAAAAAAACAAAGACAAACAATTCATTCAATTTTTTTTTTAACATTCCAAAGTTTGAATTTTTTTTTGGGATGTTACATGCCTCCATGATTCTTGATTGTTTTAATATCAAGTTTATCTAGGAGCTGAAAGAATTGTTTCAGAAATCATCATGTGTGGCAGATATAACGATATCTGAAACAATGTTTTGGTTGCAATATGATAGAGTATAATATATGTTCTCATATTGGATAAGAATTTACGAAGGTTGGAGATGCTAGACATCCTAATCATCCAAAAGGGTTTTGGAAATTAATGTTATACTCACGATTCACCTTTATAAGCTATAGTAGCTTGATCATGAAAGTCGTCATGATAAGGATGAATAGAAGATGTATGTAAAGTGTTTACTACACTAAAAGATTACTAAAGAATGGATTTTTAAAGAATACCGATCATTTTTATGATGGTGATCTACTTCAAAGTGCAAGTCCAAAGGTATTATTATTTGAATATACACGCTTTGGACTATGTGTCATGTATATGGCGCCACTTTTGATGTTGATAGATTATTTTAAAAAGGAAAAGGAAATGCTGAAAGAGAATCTATAAAATATATTTGGCAGAAAAGAAAAGATTGGAAATATCCAATTTAGGTATATGGATGATATACATGTTATGGTTGTATTCTTTGCTTGTTAAACAATGTGGTTCTTGGGTATTGGATATCGAATTGGTTGGTATGAAATTTCATATGGAACAACGCAATTCATGAACCACAATGGCCTAAGTAACTAGCAAGAGAATATGTGATGATGTTCATCGAAAACAAACAAACCGTTGTTTGTATTTCTTGTTGACATCAAAGCTTGACTTCAAGATTTGTTATAATAATTGTTATTTGAATCAGGTATTATGAGAACAAAGGTTGTTCAAATAATTACCATATTCCATATAAGATGGATGATTTACAAATCTAGTTGGAGAAATCACATCCATAAAACCTAATGCTAAAATGTCGCAAGACAAATGATTGAAAGATCACTTACAAAGTGACATCGCTGTTTAAATTATATTAGAAAGAAAACATGAAGAATCTCCATATTCATGGATTTTTGGAGTCTTTGATTTGATCAAGTGACGCTTGTGAGACTTTCCACGTGATAATTAAAACTTCGTTCAAAGGCCAAAGAAGAACGGACGACTATATTATTGGAATTTATACATACCGATGTATGTAGTCCATTATGTGTAGTCGTAAGCGATGGGTTTCAACTTCATATGTTTTCTCCGGAAATTTGAGTGAATATTCACTTAATGAGAAATAAGTATGAAATATTTGAAAAATGTTTCAAAGACTTTCAAGATGAAGTGGAAAATCATTGTAACAAGAAAATAAACGGTTTATGATTTTATCATAAGGGATTTGTTTGAGTTACAAGTGTAACAAGAAAATAAATGAATTATGATTTTATCATAAAGGGATTTATTTGAGTTGCAAGTTTAGCAAAACACATAGATTTACATATCCCAAAACACCATAGGAATATGGAGTGTTTGAGATTTGTCATGAAACCTTGTTTGACATGGTTGGACCAAAGGTGTTATTGATAAAACTGCCATTATGTTTTAAAAGATTAAAGCTTTAGAGACTTCCGCTTTTACACTGAAAAAAGCTCTATCTTGATCCGTTGAAATGAGACCATATGAGTTATGGTTTGGGGTAAAACCCAAGTTGTCATTTCTTAAATTTTGGTATGCTAAACATAAGTAAGATGTTTACAACCGAAGTCGGATGAGCATGTCTTTGTAGGTTATTTAGAATAACAATTGGTTATTCCTCCATAACACCGAGGACAAAAGGGTTTGTCGCTTGAAATGTGAAGTTTATTGAAAAAGGAATTTTTCGCAAAAGTTAAGTGGGAGGACAATAGAACTTTGATAAGGTTAACGAACCTTAGCTAAATGTGCTGAGTTGCGCAGCGCCGTAAATGTTCCGGAGGCTGCCATAATGCTCATAGCTTATGTGACTCAAAGGTTGTGGTCACGGAGATCTAAGTTCTTATTAAACCAAGTCGGTCGAATAAACAATCAAATACTAAGATTTGAGAGTAAATCATTATTGTTTGACAATGATGAACCGACTGTATGCAAAGAAGCGATGATGGGCCCTGACTCCGTCAAATGGCTTGAAGCCATAAAATCCGTGATAGCTCCATACACGAGAAATCAAGTTTTGAACTTGGAAGACCCTCCGGAAAGGTGTAAAAACCTATCGGTCGTATTTGGATCTATAAAGAACAGACATGGATGGTTCACATCTATGAAATAGTCGACATGTCGTAAAGTATTTTACGACAATGTTCAAGGAGTTGACTATGACAAGATTTGATCTTTCATAGCGATATTTAGTCTGGACGGATTAAAGTAGCAGCCACTATATATAATTTGTTATATGGTAGATGAATAAACAAAACAAAGTTCTTCTAATAGAATGGTTACCTAGGACGTGTACATGACACGATCCAAAGGGTTTTGTTAATTCAAAGGATGCTAAAAAGGGCATGCAAACTTCAATGGTTGAAGTAAGCATCATGAGTTGGAATCTTCACCGTGATGAAAAGAGTTTTCATCAGAGATGATGAAGATGCTTGCATTTGCAAGAAATTAAGTAGAACGAGACATATTTCTAATACATTATGTGGAGGACATCTTGTTGATTAGAAATGATGTAATTTTTATTGACAAAGGTTAAGAATTTCATTTCGATGAAAAACTTAGGCAAAACCCGAATATTTAGCATGAATGTCTATAGTGGATAGACTGTGACGCTAATATGGTTGTGCCAAACGTACATATATGAGATATTGAAGGATTTCAATATAGAAACAACAAGAAACGGTTCTTGTCGCATGGAAAGGAATTGAATCAAGATTCAAGTGTATTGACACTTGATAAGTGAAATAAGATTCAAGTGCTTTGACACTTGATGAGTGAAATCACAAGGATGTTTTTATCAATCATACCATGATATGTACACATCCAGATATGTCATATGCTCTAAGTGTTATGAGCATATACCAGAATGAATCATAAAATGATCATTGGACGATAGTGAGGATATTCTTATGATCTTTTGGAAGAACTAAGAATATATTTGTGTAGAGGTGACAAACAATTACAAATAGTTCATTGTAAAGTGTTACATTGATACTAGTTTTGTCACAAGATAGAAATTAAGTTTATCTCAATTTAAACTCTGGGTGGCACAATGTAATGGAAAGAAGATTCCATGATGGATTTGGATGAAATCCATAGTTAAGACATTGTGAAGAATACTACAACAAAAAGGCTAAGTATATGACTGCTATAGTAGCAGCAGAGGAGGGAATTTGTGTCAAGAAGTTTGTTATCAAACTAAGGTGTGGTTCGCAACGGGATAACACTAAAGATATATTGTATGACAATACTATCAACATGATTTAACCCCAAGGAACTAAAGGTCTCACCGAAAGACCAAATTTATACAATGCCATATCATTGGAGAATGAGTGATGAGTGGAGACGCAAAGACATGCAAATACACACGGACCTGAAGCGTTAGATCCGTAGATTATGTTAACCACTTGAAATTGCGTATATGGAACACCAGAAAGCCATAGGTATTCAATACGCAAAGTTTTCAAACTAGATTATTGTCTCTAGTGCAAGTGGGAGACTGAAGGGAATATGCCCGAGAGGCAATAATAAAGTGGTTATTATCGTATTCCTTGTTTATGATAAATGTTTATTTTGCATGCTATAATTGTATTAATACGAAAACGTTAATACATGTGTGTTTAATAAACAAACAGAAAGTTCCTAGTTATGCCTCTCTCATAAACTAGCTCGTTGATTAACAAGATTATCACGGTTTCCTGATCATGGACATTGGATGTTGTTAATAACAGCATCACAACATTAGTGTAATGGTGTGATGAACATTCATCCGAAGTATAGCATTACGATCAAAGTCATTGATTTTATATTGCTATAACAACTTACGAAGTGATCCTAATCCTTAGACCATGAGATCATGTCAATCACTAACACCGGAAGATTTTCTTGATAACATCAAACGTCACACCGTAACAGGGTGATTATAAAGATGGATTCAGAACTAATAAAGTGTTATGTTGAGGCCCATGGATCGAGAGTGGAATTTGTTCATCCCGATGACGGATAGATATACTCTGGGCCCTCTCGGTGATATCACATTGTTTAGCTTGCAAGCAAGTGATTTGATCACTAGAATGTTATATACGGGAACGAGAAAAGAGTGCATGTCAGTAACGGGATCAAACTATGTATGGAGATACCGATGATCGAATCTCGGACATGTAATATATTGCGAAACAAAAGGATTAAGATACTAGCGTAAAAGGTTCCGACGATCACAAGAAAGTCATCATTGAATGTGTGGGAGTCAGTATGGGTCTCCAGATCCCGCTTCTGATTATTGATCCGAGAGGGGTCTCGATCATGTCCGCATTATTCGCGAACCGTAGGGTGACACACTTAAGAGACACCGACATCCATTTGGAGCAAAAGTTTCATGCCGAAAAGAATAACAAGCGCAGGAATTTATTTCACTAGATACCGAAACGGGTTTTCAGGTGAAATTGTAGAAAGTGTTTCTGCATGTGAAATGAAATACTAGCAAGGGGTTATATGTGAATGTTTGTCATTAAAGTAATTGACAAAATTCTGAATAAATAAAAGGAGTTTTATTTAATGAGAGTTTGCATTAAATTTGGTGGAAATTTAATGGGAATTTGAGTGGGTTTTTGAGTGGAGGGAATTGAAAGGCATTTGAGTGAGTGGAGTGTCCACCCACATGAATGTGGAAGAGGTGGGGGCAGCCGGGCGCATGGCCCATTGGGTGCACCCCTCTCCCTATAAAAGGAGCCCCCTCCATCTCTCTCACACACACCTCCTCGTGAAGGATCTCTCTCCCCCTCTAGAATTTATTCCCCATGGTCTCGGACTAGCGAGATACATGTTCCTGGTGGCTATTCGGCAAGAAAGAGTTGTGCTTCCGCTGCATCGCTAGAGCGAGGAGGCGGAGGTTTCTCGGTGCCTCGAACGTGTGTGTGAGCACGGATGCGCTGCTGTTTTGCGGCGCTAGGACTTCCTCTCGATCTTGAGATCGGCAAGAGATCGTCTACATCAACCACGAGTTTGGACTCGTTAAGCTTTGTCGGTCTTCAAGGATATGTTCTCTATGGATATACATCCACCCGTTGTTTGTATCTAGTAGATAGATCTTGGTACATAGTTGTTCCCATCGTAGGAAAAATTTTGTTTTCTATGCTACGAACCCTACAATGCTCGACGTGGCACTTCGTTGGTAACCCCAACCGCAGGGTGTGAAGAGCAAGTAACAAGTTTTCCCTCAGTTGAGACTGAGGTTATCGAACCAGAAGGAGGAAGGAAACGTCACACGTGTGTTATGAGCAACGCGGAGACCTACACAACACAAACTCAAGACTTTGTCCCAATGAATCAGTGAGGTTGTCAAGCTCACCGGTTTGTTGTAACAAAGGATTAAACGTATGGTGTGGAAGGTAATGGTTTTCAGCAAGTAAACAAGTAACAGTGGAAGATGTATCAATGGTAAATATTGGACCTGGGTCCATAGTTCACTATAGGTGCTCTCCTTAGATAAACAACACGGCATGAAGGGTAAAAAAATGACAGCAGGGCAATAGACAGGAACTGAGCAAGGCATAACAATGCAATTACTAGTTAGAAAGATCCTATGAGGTTGATTGGGAAATACAACAAGATACATAGACCGCCATCCAACTGCATCTATGACTAGAAGTCCACCTCCAGGTTTTCATCTGAACCCCCTCCAGTATTAAGTTGCAAGCAACAGACAACTGCTTTAAGCAAAGTGTGTAAGGTAAACAGTCCACATGTTCCATGAATAAGAGACCGTTGTTTTCTTCCTAGTAGCAACAACACATCTACAATCGAAGAGATTTTTGTCACTTACCTTGGAAACTAGAGGCATGAGCCCACTATCGAGCATAAATACCCCTTCTTGGAGTCACTAGCAACTACTTGGCCAAGATAGCTAGTAACAACGGAGAGCATGCAAGATCACAAACAACACAGACATGATAGAATCATAAAGACAAAACCATTAATCAAACCAACATAATAATCTCAATATCCATCGGATCCCCGCAAACACAACATGCATGATTACAAATAGATTAGATCTTGATCATTAACGGAGCTCACAAGATCTATACATTAAAGCACAAAGGAGGAGATACAACCATCTAGCTACTACATGGACCCATAGTCCAAGGTAGAACTACTCACGAATCATACTAGAGAGAAGGCCTCCGGGATGATCTCCCCTCCGGCAGGGTGCCGGGAAGAACTTCAGATCCCCCGATCTAGGGTCGACGGCGATGGCTGCAGAAGGTTTCGTTGATATATGATCGGGTACTCAGGGTTTCTGCATCCGGGGCTTCTTATAGGCGAAGGGGGAGACCGAGGCGGCAGCCAGGGCGACCAAACCCTATCCAGGCACGGGATGGGTCCCACCCGTGCCTGGGGTGGGTCTGGCCCCTCTGGCCGGCCCCTCCGGCTCTCCTCTGGGATTCTTGTTCCCCACGTAAAGTAATTGACTTTTTTCCTTTGTCCCGTCCAATTCCGAGAATATTTCTTTACTAACTTTTCTGAAACAAAAAACAACAGAAAACATGCATCTGGCACTGTTGCAACTTGTTAATAGGTTAGTACCAGAAAACATGTAAAAAGCTGTTGGGAAGGTGACCCTGGATAGGGTCAAGACAGGGGAAAGACGAAAGGAATGTCCCTTGTCGTGAGCCGAGTTACTGTTTGTGTCGGCCGGTTCATATAAGAGTCGGCCTAGATAAGCAGGGCCATGGCAAGTGTAGAATGAGTAACACCTTATTCGGCTGACATATGAGTTAAGTCGGCCGAATGAGTCTGACTAACTTGAATGCAGGTGTAGGTCGAGCCAAGTTACGCGAGACAAGGCCGAATAACATGAAGCTTGCAGGAGAAGGAGGTGCCTATAGTCAAACCCTATTCACTAGCTAGGAGGAATATAGACAGAGCCAAGCACAAAGGACAAGGAGCAGAGGAGCAGAAGGGTAGAAGAACGCCACGGAGGTGACAGTAAGGAAGCCCGAGGCGCGCATGTGAAGCTCTCTGGAACATTGCCGCTGATAGAAGGGCGACACGGAAAGGAGGCCGCCGAGTACCATATTGGGACAATCATATTCCAAGGATATGCTTGCCACGTCATCCCTAGAAGGAACCAAGGAACCCCTTTATAAGGGGGGACGCTGGCTCCTTCGAGGGGGATCGATTCATTCAACGCCATAAGGCTCGTGTAGTAGTGTTGTTCCTCTCTACGAGACAGCTCTTGGAGCACTTGTATTTGTTGAGAAGAGAAATAGAGATTTATTTGTTGAGCATTTGAGTGTAGAAATCACTATATCTTCCCTCCCCGGGTCCCTCTAGCATCCATTGGCCCCATACTTTAGCCTACCCATGGCATCTGCCGTGCCACCACCACGACAGTTGGCGCCCACCGTGGGGCCAGCAGCGGTGCTAGCTGGAGTCAAGATCCGGACGGGAAACTTCGTCCACACCAGCGAGCGGGTTGTCTCTGGCTTAGTCCAGAGATTTGATCTCTAGGACTATGTCAGCGATAACGCATGTAGCTTCAGGAGGAAAGCGCCCCCGCGCAACGGCGTCTTCATCAACTTGGGCACGCACAAGGTCTACGTCGGCATCGACACCTCCTACGTCTATCCTCACCGGGTTATTGATGCAGGAGAGCCTCCCCTCGGTGCCTCTAACGGTCCGCGTGGAGAACGCCCCGTCGGCAGCGTCGAGGTGATGGTGACAGCCGCAGCGCAGGCGGCAGGATCAGGCGTCGGACCAAGCAAGGACTCGGCGGCAGGACAGGTGACCACAAAACAAGCGGCTCCACAACCCACCGAGGTAGATCCGCCAGCAGCCAAGTCAGCCGAGGTGCAGGAGACAACCCCAAAGGCAGCAAGGGCAAGATGGCCGCCTCTAGAAAGACCAGAGAATATTCTTCAGGCAACTATAGATAATCTAACCACGCGTGTGGCGTCTATACTTGATCCGGCTAACGTTGCGGAGTTAGAAGAGACTAGACAAAAATTACTAGTAGAGGCAAAAAAGGTGTCGGCCTTGCGGGAGTCCTTGAACAGGACCCTGCAAGAATATGCTAAGGCAAACAAACTGGATGTTGCCCCCGAGCGGGTAGATGAATTAAGATTGAGAGGAAAAAACTCATGAATGATATCAACAAAGAGCATGAGGCTCGTAAAGGTGATTCAGTTGATCTAGGCTTGCCAAGGTATAGTACCCCGGCAAAGAACCTGAGGGCGGAAAATGCCGCAGCCCTGGAGTTGGAAGGATTAAGTGGGGAAGCCCGGCAAAAACAGCAAGTAAGAGTGAATGAGCTGGTGCGCATTGCGAACCAACAGAATGAGGAAATGCTTAGGGCCGACCCAGCAAGACCGGGAGCTTTGCGTATGGTTCATTCGGCCGGAGCATCACCCGCACTATCTGCGACAGCAGCATCCTCGCCCAGAAACAACGCGCGAAAAGATAGAGCAGTGACCTCAGGAAAAAGAAATAAGCAGATTGTTCCGTATGATCCGGCAGTGGCCGGAAAGGTCAATGATAACAGAGGCATGAATTCGAGGTAACAGTGGGGATAGAAACCCCGGCCGTGCAAACAAAGGCAATGGAAGTCGAGGTAACAGTGGGGATAGAAACCCCGGCCGTGCAAACAAAGGCAATGGAAGCCGAGGTAATGAGGACCTCGGAAGAAGAAATCATGAGAACAATAACCCGGCGGAGGACAGGAGAAATCCTCCGCCGGACCCTCGACCGAGGTATGATCCTCGGCAAGAGTAAGAAGTGAGACCAACACACTATGATCGGGCAAATGAGAGGTACAATGATGGGTACTCGGATATGGAGAATGCAGAACATGGTGGGAATAATAATTGTGGAATACATGAGAGGATCATATACAGAAACTTGCCATCAAATGATGCAAGACTAAAACTGGACAGGTTGTATCGGTCCGAGTTGTTGGAGGAACAAGGTCCTCCTGGTCCAGCGTGCTTCAGCCCTCGGATCATGGGCGAACCACCGGTGCCAAATTTTCAATTGGCGAGGGGCACGAAAACATACAATGGGGGCACAAAACCACAAGATTGGTTAATTGATTATGCCACGGTGGTGAAGATAGCCGGCAAAAACCTATGATGGGCGGTGAGATACGTCCCACAGATGCTAGAAGGACCAGCTAGAGTGTGGCCGAACAATCTGTCAGCAGGCAGTATCAACTGTTGGCTAGATTTTGAAGAAATGTTTGTCAGCAATTTCACCAGTACCTATAAAAGGCCAAACAGGCCACAACATCTCGCTATGTGCAAGCAGAGGCCGAATGAAATGGATAGAGAATTCTTGACTCGGTGGTGTAACCTCAGAAACTCATGCGAATGAGTCAAAGAGTCTCAAGCGATAGCTTGGTTTGCTCAAGGCTGCTGATATGGAAGTGTGTTATGGCAACGGCTGCAAAGAGATATGCCGACTACATTGGCAGAGACCATCAGGATAGCGGATTCGTATGCTTTAGGGGATCCGACGCAACCAGAATTAATGTCGGCAGAGCATCGGGAGCACCAGGATCAATATGCAAGAGATGCAGCCGGGTCATGGAGGCGCAATGAATTCCGAGGTAGAAGAAGGGAGGAGAGGCCAGACTACAGATATGCTTCCAACCAGGTGGCAGCGGTGGTACAAGATCAGCCGAGTCACGGAAATAGTTAGAGACAGAAAAATGGGCCTTAGTAGTGGACACCGAGGAATGAAGGAAAGAGACAGTGGACACCAGAATAAGCAGTGGCAGGAAAGGCCGAAGTACACGTTCGAATCCATGTTGGATCAACCTTGTAAGTTCCACACTCCAAACCCAGCCAAGCCGGCTAATCATACAACTCTTCAATGTGCTTGGATGAAAAATGCAATGGGGAACCCGGCGGGCATGCAAGCGCCCCCGCATCAAGCGCATCAGCAGCATCCACAACTAACTGTGGCAAATGTGCAGCAGTTAATGTTACCACCACCTCCACCGAGGTATGATAACTCGGACCGGAGAGATGCAGTGCATCAAGTGATAAATCAAGGTCAGGATGGAAGGACAAACCCCGGAAACAGCAGACGTAATGATTACAGGGAGCATCATCAATCATATTGTGTGTTCATAACAGAACAGCAAGTCATGCAAAGTGTACAACACCGACATATGGAAGTAAATGTTGTTATGCCGGCGGTACCAAGATACGTGCCTTGGTCCGATCAAGAAATAACCTGGAGCATAAAAGATCACCCGAAGATAATGCCGAATCCAAGGTCATATGCACTTGTACTAGATCCGACATTTATCGGGCCCAGCATTAATGTGAAATTCTCAAAAGTACTCATTGACAATGGGAGTAGTATCAACATCATGTACAAAGATACAATGCACAAACTCGGAATAGCACAGAATATGCTACAATCCACAAGAACCACGTTCCATGGAATAGTCCTGGGACTTTCGTGTGAACCCATTAGGAAAATCCGAGTAGATGTATTATTCGGCACAAGGGAAAATTGCAGAGCGGAAAATTTGGAATTTGAAGTGGTGGACCTAGAAAGTTGCTATCATGCTTTACTCGGACGACCAACATTGGCCAAATTCATGAGTAGCTGCCACATTACTTATTTGAAAATGAAGTTACCCAGGCCACAAGGGGTGATAACAGTAGCCGGAGATTACAGAAAGTCAATGGAGTGTGCTTCGGCCGGATCAAACCTGGCCAAGTCATTGGTGATTGCGAGAGAAAAAAGAAGGATTCAGGAGGTAGCGACTCTGGCTCAGTCGGTACAGCTTAATATGCCGGCACTAGCCAACCCCCATGGAAGTGTTTCTTTCCAGCCGACTAAAGAGACAAAAAAGATCCAGATAGATGAGCAGTTCCCAGAGCGCACCATCACGGTTGGTGCCGGCCTAGATGCCAAATAGGAAGGCGAGCTCACCAACTTCCTCTGTGAGAATCGGGATATTTTTGCATGGTCAACTCAAGACCTGCAAGGTGTGCCGAGGGAGTTGGCTGAGCACTCCTTGCATGTAAGGCCAGGAGCAAGGCCGGTGAAGAAACCTCTCCGCCGCTTCGCCGAAGACAGGAGAAAAATAATAGGGGATGAGATAGCTCGGCTCCTTGCGGCCGGGTTCATCATGGAAGTGTTTCACCCGGATTGGCTATCAAATCCGGTGTTAGTGGAAAAGAAAAAGGATGACCCGAATGTAGCCGTCGTATGGCGAATGTGTATCGATTACACGAACCTAAACAAGGCGTGTCCCAAAGATCCTTTTCCTTTACCTAGGATAGACCAAGTCATTGATTCGACCGCTGGTTGTGAGTTGTTGTCATTTGTAGACGCGTATTCTGGTTTCCACCAGATACCGTTAAATCCGGCCGATCAAATAAAGACTGCGTTTATTACCCCGTACGGGGATTATTGCTATCGCACCATGCCATTCGGCCTGCGTAATGCAGGAGCAGCATATCAAAGATGCATGCAAAAGTGTCTACATGACCAGATAGGAAAAAATGTACAAGTATATGTAGATGATGTGGTTATAAAAACCTCCTCGAAACAGGCATACGCCCAGCTATATAAATATAGCAACCAATTGAGACCGCTGCTGGGCCAGACAGCACATCGCCCAAGAAATAACAAAGATAAACACAGAAGAAAAAGAAAATAAAGCAAAGCCGATAACAGCGGTTTGACGAAAACGATGACGACCCGCAACCGTTGCGCCCTCCAACTAAGTTCCACCGCATGCCTAGCACTACGAAGCGCCACGCACCAAGCAACATCTCCAAGAAGGAAAGCGACAATGACGACGCTGCTGCCCAGACAGGTCCTAGGGTTTCCCCCGGTGCGCTCCGGGAGGTGGGGAAGAGGTACACCCGACGCCCTTCAGGAAGGACGGTGGCACCCGCAGGCGTCACCGCGTCGGTGCCAAGAAGACAAGGATTTCTCCCGACCCCTTAGAAAAACACACTCCCGGACGCTAACGCGGTGCTCCACCAAGATCGTCGCCTGCCAATGCACGCCCACGGTCTTGCAGCCGCCACCGCCGTCGCACCGTGACCCACGAAGTAAGGCCGGTAGGACAGAAAAGAGCAAGCTTCTGCGGGGTTGCCGGGACAACAATGCGTGGGAGGGAACTACATCCACCACCAGAAGGTGGTAGCCGACCGGGTATAGCTGCAGGGCAAACCATGCCCACCTAGCCCAGCCGAGCCCTCGAGGGCTCGTGAAGCCCCACCGCCACACTGCAGCAAGGGAACCGTCGAACACGCCAACCCCACACTAGCCCCTACTGATCCGTCCACCAGGGGAACAACTGCCACCGTCGATCCCTGCCGCCAAGTGGCCGCACCATCACCACCGCGCTCACCCGGGACTTCCGGACCACCATTGGTCTGAGAAACACCACCTAGACCTGCAAGGGCGCCAAGAGACGGGCGTGACGAACACAGCAGCTCCGTGTTGCCCACGAGACCCCCGAGCACGGAGATAGAAGACCACCAGATCCAGGCCCGCTGGCCCAGATTTGGACTCCCAACCGTCTTGAAGCCCGGAGGAGTTGCCTACCCGCTGGTGACCAAGGAGCCCGCCTAGCCCAGACCTGGCAAGGGCCACCGATGGGAGCACCTGCAGCGCCTCCGCCCGCCTCCATGTCGAGGGCCCCGCCGCCACAGAACCATCGTCCGGGGGGGCTTGCCGTCGCTCACCGCTTGCCGACGACCAAGGGCTCCGGCCAAAGCCCGCACGACCCAGATCGGGCCCAACCTGGCCCAGATCGGGCCTCGCCAGCCTTGCAGCCAAGCTGCCCACCACCCCCGCGCCATGGAGACACCTAGAACGTCGTCGCCCCGTCCTGCAGATCCCCCACCAAGCCCTTCATGGCGCGCCGCCAGGAGAGGTCTGTGCCCCCTAAGCTCCCGGAACAGAGCCCGCGGCCCTTCGGCTTTGCCGGCCGACGCCGGCGGGGAAGGAGGGAAGAGGGTGGACGGGAGAGGGTAGAGCTGCGGCGCTCGCCCCGTCGCCCACGGGGGGACGAGACGAGCGGTCTTTTCGGTCTGTATGTAGCCTCCAACGAAGGCATCAAGCTGCAAGCTGCAAGCTCTGGTTATAAAAACCAAAGAGAGCAAAACTCTCCTTGATGATATTCGACAGACATTCGCAAATTTGAGAAGATTTCGAATGAAGCTTAACCCGGAAAAATGTACCTTCGGTGTGCCGGCTGGAAAATTACTCGGTTTCCTCGTGTCCAGCCGAGGTATAGAGTCAAATCCAACTAAAATCCGAGCAGTTGAAAAAATGGAACTGCCTAGGTGTCTAAATGATGTACAAAAATTCACGGGCTGCCTAGCTTCGCTGAGTCGATTCGTATGTCGGCTGGGGGAAAAGGCATTACCTCTATATCAACTGATGAAAAAATCTGATAAATTCATCTCGACACCGCAAGCAAATAATGCATTTCATGAGTTAAAAAAGATGTTGGTCACAGCACCGATCTTGGCTTCTCCATTATCAAAAGAACCTATGCTACTTTATGTGGCCGCCACTAACAGAGTGGTAAGTGTGGTGGTTGTTGTGGAACGGAATGAGGGAGATAGGTCGATACAAAGGCCAGTATATTACCTGAGCGAGGTACTATCAGCCTCAAAACAGAACTACCCGCACTACCAGAAGATGGCTTATGGAATATACATGTCGGCGAAAAAACTCAAACATTACTTCAAAGAGCATCCGATAAAAGTGATTTGTGAAGCGCCCATAGCCGAGATATTGAGCAACAAAGATGCAAGTGGCTGAATATCAAAATGTGCAATCGAGTTATCACCTTATGCTCAGCAATTCGATAGGCGAGATGCAATCAAATCTCAGGCAGTGGCCGACTTCTTTGTGGATTGGGCCGAGGTACAATATGAACCACCATTACCAGATCTGAATTATTGGACAATGCATTTTGATGGATCCAAGATGAGAAATGGTTTGGGGGCAGGGATAGTATTAACTTCGCCGAAAAAAGATCAGCTGAAGTATGTGCTACAGATACATTTCGCCGAGAATGAAGCACTTGTCCATGGGTTGAAAGTGGCAAAAGAGATTGGTATACGTCGGATCCTATGCTACGGGGATTCAGATTTAGTAGTACAGCAAGTATCAGGCAATTGCCACACATTAGATGCGAATATGGCCCTATATAGATTTCAAGTGCAAAAAATCAGTGGTTACTTCGATGGATGCGAGTTTCATCATATACCTCGGGCGGAAATTGACGCTGCAGACACACTGTCAAAACTCGGATCAACTAGGCAGTCAATTCCCCTAGGTATCGCCCTAGAACACCTGAGAAAACCATCAATTACACCATCACCAGAGTCCGAGTCAATTCGTATCTCGGCAGAATTGAAAGAGGGAAGTGTGCCACTGTAAATCAACAAAGAATGCGACCCGGACTTTCTGAAGGTGAACCCGGCCATCGCACGAGTGAACACAGAAAAATCTGAAGCTGTTATGTTAGTTGAAAATATGGAAATCGACAGTGAAACTATCCCAGAGAAAATCACGCCAATATGGGCGCAACCCATATTCTCATTCCTTAAGGAGGCAATCTTGCCGAGTAATGAGCTACTGGCTAGACAAATAGTAAGAAGAGCAAAAGCTTACACAATCATAAACAATGAGCTGTATAAGAGAGGCGTCACGAACGTACTACAAAGATGTGTTGACTCGGCAGAAGGACAGGAAATACTCCTGGATATACATCAGGGAGAATGCGGGCATCACGCCTCATCCAGAGCTTTAGTGGCCAAAGCATCCAGGCATGGGTTTTATTGGCCGACGGCATTAAAGGAGGCAAAAGAGTTAGTGGACAAATGTAATGGTTGCCAGAGATACACCAGCAAGATACATCTGCCCTCGTCCGAATTAAAGACAATACCAATCACTTGGCCTTTTTCTGTATGGTGTTTGGATATGGTAGGACCGTTCAAACCAGCCCGAGGCGGAATGACTCACATTCTAGTCATGGTGGACAAGTTCACAAAGTGGATCGAGGTGAAATCAATAAGAAAATGTGATGGACTAACAACAGTAAAATTCCTAAAAGATATTATCTTGAGATATGGATATCCACACAGTGTTATCACAGATAACGACACAAATTTTGCTGAAGGAGCCTTTGCTAGATTTTTCCAAGAAAAGCACATAAGACTATATGTTGCCTCGGTGGCTCACCCAGCTTCAAACGGGCAAGTAGAAAGATCAAATGGACTGGTATTGTCAGGAATAAAACCCCGGCTTATCGAGCCACTACAAAATTCGGCAGGATGCTGGATTGAGGAACTTCCAGCAGTACTGTGGAGCCTTAGGACCACCCCAAACAGGCCGACAGGGTATACCCCTTTCTTTCTGGTATACGGGGCAGAAGTTGTGCTTCCAGCCGACATAATGCACGACTCACCAAGAGTAATCCAATACACAACGGCCGAAGTAAACGAAGTATCACGACAAGACGATGTGGATCTGCTAGAGGAAACAAGGGAATTGGCGTTATCAAGATCAGCTGTTTATCAGCAAAACCTCAGACGATACCATAGCAAAAAAGTAAATCCAAGAGTTTTCAAAGAAGGAGACTTGGTTCTTCGACTAGTGCAATGCACAGCCGGCATGCACAAACTCTCACCTCCATGGGAAGGACCATTCATAGTGAGTAAAGCATTGCACAATGATGCATATTACCTGATCGACGCTCAGCCACCAGAGAAGAATAAGGCAAATAAGGCCAGAGACGAATCAAAAAGACCATGGAACATAGCTTTACTTTGCCTGTTCTACACTTAGAAGCCATATGTTGTACGTCGTGATGTGACGCATCAAGTTAGTATCAAGTATGTATTAAACTTCGGCACCTCGAGCAGTGACTCGGGGACTGCACCGTGTTATTTCCTATTTTGAACTATGTAGTCAACTTCGGCACCTCGAGCAGTGACTCGGGGACTGCATCATGTTATTTCCTATTTTGAATTATGTATTAAAATGCGGCACCTCGAGCAGTGACTCGGGGACTGCACCATGTTATCCCTTATTTCAGATTATGCATTAAACCTCGGTACCTCGAGCATCGACTCGGGGACTGCCCCATGATTGTTTCTTGTTCTGAAATATGTATTAAACCTCGGCACCTCGAGCAATAACTCGGGGACTGCCCCGTGGTATTCTCTGCTTTGGGCTATGAATTATATTTCGGCAACCCAGTTTGTAACTCGGGGACTGTTTCGTGTTATTCGATATTATCTGAACAGATATAAACCCTCAGCGACCAAAGGGATAACTCGGGGATGACTTACACCACTCATTGATTTCTTCCATTCATATAAGAGCTCAATAGCTTCAGCAGAAACTCGGGGACTACCCCAATTTGCTGCTCATAATTCATAAGATGCAACATAAGCGTGCCTCGATCGGCAAAGGAACAACAAGGAGAAAATAATTAACGATTTCTAGAGATAACAACCTCAGCAAGTTGAAGTATGATAAGCATACATATGAGGTTGGAGCATTATACTTCAAGTAGAAATGGCGAAAACAACAACTATACAACCAAATTTACAAAGGGCAAGGCAAAGATACAAAACAGATAGCTTAACTTAGACGAAATAACATCACCAACGCCTCAGCGGCGCAAGGCAAAAAAGTTCGCACAACACCAAAAGACTGACAATTGCTTCACAAACATCATACGCCCGACATGCCGGGGACTTAAAGCAAATTGAAGTTTTTTCAAGCCCGAACACCAGAAGAGGCCAAACAACCCTTAATGAGCAGTACCATGGTTAGGAGCATTGGACATGGGTATCTTGGACGATGGAGGAGGGACCTCGGTCTCCTTTAGGAGGGTATCTTCAGCAACTGGGCGCTCCGAAGTAGCTGGTGCATCAGCCGACGTTACCTCGGCTTCAACAGAAGCCATAGTAACCTCGGGCGCAAGCTCCGGCTGCTGAGGGACATCAGTTTGAGATCGAGAGTTTTCAGTCCCTTTAGAGGACGATCGCGCATCGCCATCCTCGCCCGAGTTGTCGTTTGAATCACGGGAGTTATCCGAATCATCCTCCGATTCATCCTAATCGGCCGAATCATCACCTCATGCATCTTCAGCTTCGACATCATCCGCCGGATTGGGAAGAAAACTCGGCCCTTCGATCCAATTATGCATGTCAGCATACTCAATAAGCTGGAAGGCACGAGCTTGGCGGCGAGGGACAAACTCTGGATCCTCAACCCAATGAGATCCAGTGCACAAATTCATCAGATTATCTAGTGAGATATCCTCGTACCAAGAAAAATGGCTGTAAGTGCCATATCAGCACCAGCCCTCCCAGCAGATTCCCTCCAAAGATTTAATTGGGTCTGAGATGCCATTAACCTCGCCACAAGCACTTGAACTTCATCAATATCAGGTGTTCCAGAGGTATTCAGACAAAGAACATGGTAGGCCCGAATGGCTGCTTGCACCAGATCTCTTCCCATAATCTTTATTGGTCCAATAGCAGCACCGACGGCAATCACAAAATCTTCCATCGAATATTCTGGACTCGAGTCAGCAGGGACACATTGGCGTTGACGAGCAGAAATCACTACCTTAGATCTCACTATTTTTGCTTTCGGAAAATGATCTACACGAAAGGAAAACATATCAGTTAAAAATAAGAAAGAGAAGAAAATAACTCGGCCACGGGCGGAAACTTACGATGAATGTAACTCAACATTTTCTGGAGATCCAGGGACCAATCGGCCCTGCTTTTCTCGAAACGAGTGATTTCCTCACTCATCGCCCGGTTTTTTAGCTTGGCAGCCTCAAGAAGTTCCTTATCTTTCTGCAACTGCAGGCTTAGTCGATTCTTTTCTTCAGAAAATTCCTGATCAACCTTTTCCAGTTCAGACTTCTGGGAAAGCTTGAGAGACTCAACCTCGGCGCGTAACCGAGTTATATCATTGTCCTTTTCCTCGAGTTGTGTTGAATGAGCAGCAGCTTGTTCTAAAAAATGCAGCATCATATCAGGCATATGTATGCATTCGTCATGCGATGCTGCAAATGTTTGTAGATCGGCTATACCAAAGCCGGAAGGTTGTAAGAGACCCAATATGTATCTCGGACAAAAAATTAATAGGTTAAAAACCAAAGAGGAACCAACCTTCAAGAGCGGTAACCTTCTTGGTAAGGCGGGTATTCAGATTGTTGATACTAGCTGCACGCCAACGAGGAGTGAATTAGCAAGACAAGCCAAAAGTATTTTGAACTTAAGGAACAGTACACAGATTAGTTAAATTACCAGTCTTTTTCACCACAGGAACAACCTTCTCATACTTTTCTTGCAGTTTCTTGTGGGTGAAGAGCAACCTTTGAAATTCGGCCGTCCGCCGATCATGGGCAACCTAGATATAATGGAAAGTTAAAAGACTGGATATTCAAAGCTAAAATAGATCCGAATCAAGCAAAACTTGACCTGGATCTAGGTGGCTGGATATTCAAAGCTAAAATAGACCCGAGTCAAGCAAAACTTGACCTGGATCTAGGTGGCTGGATATTCAAAGCTAAAATAGATCTGAATCAAGCAAAACTTGACTCGGATCTATGTGGCTGGATATTCAAAGTTAAAGCAGATCTGAATCAAGCAAAACTTGACCCGGATCTAGGTGGCTGGATATTCAAAGTTAAAAGCAGATCCAAATCAAGTAAAACTTGACCCGGATCTAGGTGGCGGGATATTTAAAGCTAAAACATATCCGAATCAAGTAAAACTTGACTCGGATCTAGGTGGTTGGATACTCAAAGTTCAGGCAGATCCAAATCAAATAAAACTTGACTCGGATAGGCATGGACAACGGCTAATCCGAATCGCAAAAGGGTTAAGTTAGCAAGAAATGCAATTGAAGCCTAATAAAGCTTCCAAACGAACAACAAGTTATCCGGTTGCAAGCTTCGGGGACTAGTGCATATATAGTACCACTTGAATAACAGACAAAGTATCAACGAAAGCACTTACCTTGTTCATCTTGTCACTATCGAGAACAATCTTAGCAGCCATATGCAAGCGACTGCTGATGTCGGAAAGCTGAAATGGTTGGCTACTCGGATTGCCTTCAAGTTGATCGCGGCATTATAGTTATTGGCATACTCCACCAAAGAGCCGAGGCTGTTTCTGCTTTCAGTGCGGGCCAACACTTTACCTCGGGCCTGTTGTGTAACTACCGCTGTCGCAAGACTCTTGTGAAGAGTAAGTTGAGTGTCGGCGGTCGGCGTGACACTAGGCTTAGCAGAGGAAGCCCCCTTGCGAAGTGCATCATCTATGTTGGGCTGAGAAGAGCTAGCCGGCCCTTTCTGAGATGATGAAGGTTTGGTAACAACAACCTTCCTACTTTTAGGAGAGGCTTCGGCAGGGGCAACAACCTCGGCATTAGGAATCACGTCCCGAGGAGCAGGAGGAACTATGGTTTCCAAGGGGGCCGAGATGGTGATATCTTCGGCTGGAGCGGGAGTAGCAGCTGGGATCGTGGTGATCAAAGGATCGTTGGGGGAAACCTCGGCGATCTGAAGAGGGGCAACAGGTTCAACAGGATGATCTAGTGGCGGCGTTATGTCAGCATTAATGGTGGGAGCAGTGGGAACATCTCACTGAGGCGATGTATGGGTCGGCGCAGGGGGAGAGTCAACACGAGAGGGACTAGGAGCTCGAGTATCTTCTGGAGGCGGAGGAGAAGGCTGCCGAGTAGAATGGCTTGTCATACTCGGACCGCTTGGCTTCGCAGAGAGAGGAGCTCTGCAAGATAAAAAGAGTCGAATCAAAAGACAGAAAGAGAGAAACAAGAAATACAAAGGAAAATAAACTCACCCGGTAACCACAGGCATGGTCTTACGCCTCAGAATATGTTGGGCAGACTTCTTCACTCGATTCTTGGGGGCAGCGTCGGAGGGATCTGCCTGAGCGGTGCGCTTATTCGAGGTAGCAGGAGCTTGAGAAGTAAGAGGCTCGGCGTCGTGCACCTGACCGGCTGGATTAGCTGGGAAAGTAGGGGCCGAGAATGCGTAAGAGATAGGCACCACGACAATTACCTCAAGAATTTGGACGTCGTCCGAGTCACCTTCATCCGCGTGGGCCGAGGTCTTGCCACGGGTGTGAGCCGGAGCAACATCCGACTTAGGGACAAACTCTTCCGAGTCACGTTTCCCACTGTCCGGGGTATTCCGATCTGCAGTCCACGGAAGAGCCAGAACCTCGGCATCCTCGGTTGTTTGCTCCGCAAACCTCTGCGAGAGAAGAAACAAAGTAGGATTAGCAAAAGAATAGTCACAAAGGCGACTCGAAAACAAACACCAGTGCGTAAATTTACCTGAGGAGGGGGATTCCCGCGAGTGAATGGCTTCAGTACCCATGCCCACTCCTCCGGCATATCGGTCTTGAAGATAGCTCGGACACACTTATAAATATGATAGTTGTCAAGCTCGACTGTGGATACACGGCTGGGATCCAGAGGTCCACTCATGTAGCAGAGTTTGTGAGAACGGAGCTGGAAGGGGCATATTCGGCTGCTGATGAAAGCAGTCATCATATCCTCACCACGAAGCCCGGCCCGAATCAGTTCCTTGAGTCGGATCTCGAATGCCTCGGCAAAGGCGTTGCTCTTCCTTGGATTATAGTTCCAATTCTTCTTAGAAGGGGGGCCAATAGAAAAAGCGGGGAGCCGAATTTTATCTTCTTTCCCGGTGTTTTTGACATAGAAAAATGATCTATGCCATTTCTTGCAAGACTCGAGGCCGGCGACACGAGGGAACTCGGAGTTTCTCCGAGGTGTAATAGACGCATCCCCACATTGGGTAAGGGATTTCTCGGAAGGGTGAATACATTTGTCCGGTACGACATTAGATCAGATTTGGAAGAATTTAGACCAGACAGGTACGGAGGTCCAGAGGCCGAAGTACCCCTCCGAGGCCGAGATGAAAGCTGAAAAAGAGGCGATAGCATTGGCCGGCAGATGATGCGGCTGGAGGCCGAAGTAATCGAGGAACTCCCTAGCAAAATCGCTAAGGGGGATGCCAAACCCACGAGAAAAATGGGACATGAATACTACGTACTCTCCCTCGTTGAGCACTGGAGAGGATTCATTGCCGGACAAGCGACAGCTTACCTCGGCAGGGATCCGGCGCGTCTTGATTAACCACTCTACCTCACGGCGAGTGATAGTGCAACCCTGCCAAGAACCCCGTTCTGGACCGGAGGCAAAATCATCCTCCTTGATGAGGGCTCCGCTAGAAGAACTAGACATGGGATCGTCAGAGGAACCAACGGAGGAGAAACTAGCAGCGGGGGAAGGCCTAGAAGTGCAGGGCCCCGTCGTGGTTTTAACGAGCGCGGTGGCGCAACGAAGAAAAACTGCCGCGAGGAATCTGGGAAACAAAGGGATTGCCTAGGGCGAAAATATAGCGGCGGTGTTGTAGGATAACTCACCAGCAAAGGCGGCGGAGAAGGGCACGGCGGTGAGGTTGACGGAGCAGGAGAACGGCAGCGTGACTGTTGAGGAGGTCGACGATGGCGCGACCGCTAGCGCACGAACGGAGGCGCCGGCGTGAGGAGGAAGAAGAAGGGCAAACGAAGGGGGAAAGTAAAATCGTTTAGCCCCGCTCCCCTCTTTATAACCGTGCAGTATTGGCGGTAGTGGGATCATGGGTGCGCCACGGTAACCGCATAATCGCACGTGTGGCGGAACCGCTCACAACTAGTGGAGCCACACCGAAGACCACATGGCGCAGGAGGGGATTAGGCCTCCTGACCGATGCGGTACTCGAGGCGTCACTGCGACGCCGACGGCATGTCAGTAGCTTGTCGATTGGACCGTAGAGGAACAAAAAACTAGAAGAACAATGATGAGTGATACACGTAGGACAAGACGTGCTTAGGAAGTTGCATGGATACCTCGAACCGAAAGAAGTAACTCGGAAAGAAAGAGAGAAGTATGTTGGGAAACTGATGTGGCCCGGCCGAGATTTTAGGCAGGACCACACCAGCTTCGGAGACTAATGTTGGGGAGGTGACCCCGTATAGGGTCAAGACAGGGGAAAGACGAAAGGAATCTCCCTTGTCGTGAGCCGAGTTACTGTTTGTGTCGGCCGAGTCATATAAGAGTCGGCCGAGATAAGCAGGGCCATGGCAAGTGTAGAATGAGTAACACCTTATCCGGCCGACATATGAGTTAAGTCGGCAGAATGAGTCTGACTAACTTGAATGCAGGTGTAGGTCGAGCCGAGTTACGCGAGACAAGGCCGAATAACATGAAGCTTGAAGGAGAAGGAGGTGCCTATAGTCAAACCCTAGTCACTAGCTAGGAGGAATCTAGACAGAGCCAAGCACAAAGGACAAGGAGCAGAGCAGCAGAAGGGCAAAAGAACGTCACGGAGGTGATAGTAAGGAAGCCCGAGGCGCGCATGTGAAGCTCTCTAGAACATTGCCGCCGATAGAAGGGCGACACGGAAAGGAGGCCGCCGAGTTACCATATTGGGACAAGCATATTACAAGGATATGCTTGCCACGTCAGCCCTAGAAGGAACCAAGGCACCCCTTTATAAGGGGGGACGCTGGCTCCTTCGAGGGGGATCGATTCATTCCACGCCATAAGGCTCGTGTAGTAGTGTTCTTCCTCTCTTTGAGACAGCTCTTGGAGCACTTGTATTCGTTGAGAAGAGAAATAGAGATTTATTTGTTGAGCATTTGAGTGTATAAATCACTACATCTTCCCTCCCCGGATCCCTCTAGCATCCATTGGCCCCATACTTTAGCCTACCAATGGCATCTGCCGTGCCACCACCACGACAAAAGCACCTCAAAGTGTGGACAAGTAAAGCAAAGTAGATACAAAACAAGCATGGAGCATCAAAAATTATAGATATGTTTCCAACGTATCAACATCCCCAAGCTTAACTCCTGCTCGTCCTCGAGTAGGTAAGTGATAAAAAGAATAATTTTTTAGGTGACATGCACCCTCACAATAAAGATTCAACCATTTGCAAGCATTGAAATCTAGGA
Organism: Avena longiglumis; assembly: GCA_030063025.1. NCBI lineage: Eukaryota > Viridiplantae > Streptophyta > Magnoliopsida > Poales > Poaceae > Avena > Avena longiglumis. The sequence goes on along the minus strand of CP125976.1, from coordinate 578,141,576 downwards.
TCAAAGAACTCTAAACATGTGCATGAAAGATGAAGTTCTAACAATAGGACATAGTAACTATGCATGTAACATGGCAAGTTACAAACAAAGATCATGAATAACATGCATTGAAAAACGTTTGTTTGTTTCACATGCAGAAAACATAGCATAGTGGCAATCAGCTTGTTCCTCATAGAGTAGCAATATAGATGCATAGGACACCTGCAAAGTTCACAAGGGTGACTAGAAATAAGTAGCACAAGAGCAAGTAATAACACAATATGCATCAATTAATAAGCTTTGGAACACTGCACACAGAATGACAACTATGCTCTCTTAATGGTGCCTAAAGGTAGAAGGTGGAGACTCAATAGTGGTGCAAGAAAGACCTTTTTGTAAAGGAAGCAGGGATTACAAGTTTCAAAAAGAGCTTCCAAAAATTATGGTACTTGTTAGCTTTCAGCCTATATTGCCCCTATAATAAGGATCTTGAAGTGGTTAAGGTTTAAAGTGGCAAATCTGGAGTACATGCTTGACGAAGTATAAGCTGACAATCTCATGTCCCTTGAATACGATGGCCACACCTCATGCATACTCAACTTTGGGTCCAGGTAAGTTCTTGTCACTTTAAGTATTTGCATATCATTGAGAACCGCCAACGGGGTACCCCTTGCACATGGTACATGAGCTTTCCTATAACCAAAATGACAAGGCAAGCACACAATGAGCATCTCAGCAATCTTTTTATTTACCATATGCATAGCTTTTTATTGAGGATGCTTCATAGATAGCTCATTATGGTGATGCTGCAAGTTTCCACCATGATTAGGCATGGCTTAGGCTAGCGGCCCACGTGTTTCTCGAACCCATGATACAAACTCCATGGACTTTCAAGTTCCCTCTTTATTTCACACCGGTGACATCCATAGACAAAAGAGCATGATATCAACTGAGTACAACAAGGTACAAGTGCAATGTTGAAAACATTCCCCATGACAGCACGGTTCTGCTAATTCCAACTTATAAGTGCAAGCATATACAACAAAGTTGTCACGGTGGTTCAAGTTTATTAGGGTCAAAGAATAAAGTGTGCCATCAAGTTCGTGAGGGCTTTAATCACTAAGTTTTCACATAACAAAATAGTTTTTAATTGGAAGATAGTTGAAAACAAGAATATACTTGGAATGTTGTAACACACCATGCATAGGATTTTATAGTGGACACTTTGGAATAACTTGGTTTCTTTGGGAGTTTTAAGCATGAGTAGAGCTTACTCATACAAGTGGAGGCTAGCAAAAGACTGGGAGCAACCAACTAAGTGAGCAATAATGGCCATAATCATGAAGTGCAACAAAGCATACTAATCAAAGCAAAGAGTGGTACTACAAGTCAAGGACTAAATGATCATAGAGGCTAATGGTGACTTGTCATAGTCATAACATGGTGTGAGCATGTGCCAAGTCAACCCAAGAAAGGCATTAAAGGAGAATACCACAATACTATACTTTTGCATGCTAAAACAATGCATAATTTCTTCAAAGCACACTAAGCAATCCCAATTGTTTGGAACAAGACATGCTACAACAATAATCACTAATAATAATGCTAAAACAACACTTAGCATGTCATGCTAAAGTCTAAGTCACAGTCAATGCAAGCTCTTCTTGCACTTCAAGCAAGAACTTACTACTCCTTTCCAAACACCAAGCAAACTTATTTGCAAAACAACACAGCGAGAACGGGGGTCCAAACTACTTAAGAAAACTAAACAAACTAAGCAAATCAAACGAAAACTAAGACGCTCCAAGAACAACACAACTGTGCATGAAACAATAAAAAACGAAGTGTCTAGACGGACCTGAGCTTTTTATTGATGAAGAAGGGGATGCCTTGGGCATACCCAAGATTTGACGCTTGTACCTCTTGGATATTTCTTGAGGTGACACCATGGTGGCATCTGCAAGCTTGAGATTTTATCCATTCTTCATCTCATTGCATCATTCTCTCTTTACACCTGAAATTTTTCCTTCACACAAAACTTTACACAATCTTCATTGGTAGCCGCTACATAGAGTAGCATAGGTTCTTTCGATAATGGAGAAGCTAAAATGGGTGCCGTAACTAGCATCTTTTTCAACTCACGAAATGCAAGGTCCGCCTGCGGAGTCCAGCTGAATTTGTCCGACTTTCTCATCAGCTGATAAAGCGGCAGTGCCTTTTCTCCTAGCCGACATACAAATCGACTAAGCGAGGCCAGGCAGCCCGTGAATTTTTGTACATCATTCAAACATTTTGGCAATTCCATTCTTTCTACTGCTCTTATCTTTGTTGGATTAGCCTCGATACCTCGGCTGGACACAAGGAAACCGAGTAGTTTTCCTGCCGGCACGCCAAATGTGCATTTCTCTGGATTAAGCTTCATTCGGAACCTTCTCAGGTTCACGAAAGTTTGCCGTATATCTTCTAGCAAGGTTTTGCTCTCTTTAGTTTTGATGACCACGTCATCCACATACACTTGTACATTTTTCCCTATCTGATCATGTAGGCATTTTTGCATGCATCTTTGATATGTTGCTCCTGCATTTCGCAGGCCGAATGGCATTGTGCGATAACAATAAGCCCCGTACGGGGTAATAAATGCAGTCTTTATTTGATCGGCCGGATTTAACGGTATCTGGTGGAAACCAGAATACGCGTCTACAAATGATAACAGCTCACAGCGGTCGAGTCAATGACTTGGTCTATTCTAGGCAATGGAAAAGGATCTTTCGGACACGCCTTGTTCAGGTTGGTGTAGTCGATACACATTCGCCACACAATGGCTACATTGGGGTCATCTTTTTTCTTTTCTACTAGCACCGGATTTGATAACCAATCCGGATATAGCACCTCCATGATGAACCCGGCTGCGAGGAGCCGAGCTATTTCATCCCCTATTACTTTTCTCCTGTCTTGGCGACGGCGGAGAGGTTGCTTCACCGGCCTTGCTCTGGATCGACGTTTAAGAGTGCTCACCAACTCCTCGGAACACCTTGCAGATCTTGAGTTGACCATGCAAATATGTCCCGATTCTCACGGAGGAAGTTGGTGAGCTCGCCTTCCTATTTAGCGTCAAGGCCTGCACCAATAGTAACAGTACGCTCTGGGAATTGCTCATCGATCTGAAATTTCTTCGTCTCTTTAGTTGGCTGAAAAGAGACACTGCCATGAGGGTTGGCCATGGTCTTGTTCATTTGTCTTGTTGAGCGAGGGCTGCTACCTCTTGAATCCTTTTCTTTTATCTTGCTATAACCAATGACTCGGCCAAATTTGACCCGGCTGAAGCACACTCCATTGACTTCTTGTAATCCCCTGCAACTGTTATCACCCCCTGTGGTCCGGGTAACTTCATCTTTAGATAACTTATATGACAGCTGCTCATGAATTTGGCGGTCTTGGCGTCCGAGTAGAGCATGATAACAACTTTCCGGATCCACCACTTCAAATTCTAAGTTTTACGCTCTGCGATTATCTCTTGTAGAATAACACGTCCACTCGGACTTTACCGATGGGCTCACATGAAAGCCCCACTATCCCATGGAAAGTTGTCCTCGTGGACTGCAGCATATTGCGATATTCCGAGTTTATGCATGGTATCTTTGTACATGATGTTGATATCGCTCCCATTGTCGATAAGTACTTTTGAAAATTTCACATTGATGCTTGGTCCAACAAATGTCGGATCCAACACAAGTGCATATGATCTGGACTCGGCATTATTCGGGTGGTCTTTCATGCTCCAGTCACCTCTTGATCGGACCATGGCTGGTATCTTGGTGCTAAGCATAGCGCATTCACTTCCATATGCGGTTGCACACACTTTGCTTGTCCTCATTGCATTGTGACACACAATAAGATGTGATGTTCCTGTAATCATTACGTCCGGTATTTTGGATTCATCCTTCATCCTGGACTGGTTCATTACTTGATGCACCGCATCCCTCCGATCGAGTTATCGTACCTAGGGGAGGCGGTAGCATCGCTTATGTATTTGCTCCGATTAATTGCGGCGATCTTCATTGCACTGATGGGGAGCTGAACTCTGCTGGGTTCCCATCGCATTTTTCATCCAGCACATTGGCGGGTGTATGATTGGCTGGCGGATGGGTTTGATGTGTGAAATTTGCACGGTGATCTAACATGGATTGAACGTGTATTTCGCCTCTATTGCCATTGCTTCTTTTGCTCTAGGGTCCATTGCCTTTTCCTCATTTCTTGATGTCCTTGTTGAGGTCCATTTTTACGTCGTTGAGTTGCCCGTGACTCGGTGATCTTGTGCTCTGCCGCCACGGGCGAATTATATCTATAATCCGCCTCTCCTCTCTTCTTCTTCCTCTGAAATCACGCTGGACGACCGGCCAATTCTCGCGTAATGGTCCTGTTGCTCACGATGATCTGCCGACATTAATTCCGGTTGGGTTGGGTCGCCCAATGCATAGGATTCGCTATTCGATAGTTTACGCGATGTGGTTGGCATATCTCTTTCGGCGTTGCCACAACAACCGCGGGGCATAACGGCAGCCTTGCGCGAACCAAGCGATTGCTTGCGATTCGATAACTCCCTCACATGAGTTTCTCGGGTTGCACCATCGAGTTAAAAACTCTCTATCTGTTTCATTCGCCTCTGCTTGCACATGGCTAGCTGTTGTGGTCTATTTGGCCTCTTGTATGTCTTTGGTAAAGTTCTTGTGAACATTTCTTGAAATCTAACCAGCGGTTGATCTTGCCGGTGGTTGATTATTCAGCCATACCCTGCTGGTCCTTCCAACATCTGTGGGACATACCGCCCATCTTAAGTTGCCACCCGCTATCTTCACAGCGGTGGCATAATCAATCAACCAGTCTTGTGGCTTGGTACTTCCATTGTATGTTTTTGTGCCTCTTGCTAACTGAAAATTCGGCACTGGTGGTTCGCCCATGATCCGTGGTCCAAAACATGTAGGACCCGGTGGACCTTGCTCTTCCAACAACTCGGACCGGTATAGCCGATCCAACTTTACTCTTGCATCACTTGCTGGCAGATCTCTGTACAGGATTCTGTCCTGTATCCCATAGTGATTGTTTCCACCCTGGTTTGCGTATTCCACCTCGGAATATCCATCATTGTACCTTTCATTCATCTGATTGTGGCGAGCTGGCCTCACTTCTCTTTCCTGCCGAGGCTCATGTCTTGGTTGCGGGTTGGGCGGCACTTCTCTCCTTACTTCGGCCGGGGTCTGGTTTTCATGATTATCTCTCGCGGGTTCTCTCCTGCCGAGATCCCTATTGCCTCGGCCCCCGCCGTCCTTTTCCATACGGCCGTGGTTTCTCCCCACTGTTACCTCGGCTTGCATTGCCTCTGTTCTCATTTGCCTTTCCGGCTATTGCTTGGTCATATGGAACAATTTGCTTGTTCCTCTTCCACGAGGTTCTTGCTTTCTCTTTTAGCGTTGTTTCGGTGAAGATCTTGCTGCCATGGATAAGGCGAGTGCTGCCCGAATGAACCATCCGTGAAGCCCCTGGTCTTGCCGGGTTAGTTGAGTATTTCCTCATTTTGCTGGTTCGCGATGCACCAGCTCATTCACTCTTTCTTGTTGTTTCGCCGAGCTTCCCGGTTAACCCTCTAATTCCAATGCTGCGGCATTTGCCGCTCTCGAGTTCTTCGCCGGGTACTATACCTCGGCAAACCCAAATCACGATTACGCTCGTGAGATTCATGCTCTTTGTTAATGTCATTCATGAGGTTCTTCCTCTTAATCTTAGTTCGTCCACCGCTCGGGTGCGATATCAACTTATTAGCTTTTGCATATTCTCTCGTGGTCTGTTCAAGGATTCCGCGAGCTGATACTTTTTGGCCTCTACCACCTTTTGTCCGGTTTCTTCTAACTCTGCTGAGCATTTGCGGATCGAGTATCGGCGCTACTGGTGTGGTTAAGTTTTCTATAGTCGCTGAAGAATGTTCTCGGCCTTCCCGAGTGGCCCTCTCACTCGTGGTGCCTTTGGGGTGGTGTCATGTAGCTCGGTCGGGTTTGTCGCTGGTGGAATTACCTCAGTGGTTTGCAGCGTGGTCTGCTTGGGTGCGCCTTGTGCGCTGCGAGTTCTCTTGACCCGGCTCTTTGTCCAGCTTGAACTCCTGCTGCGACCATCACCTCGACGCTGCCTGCAGGATGCTCTCTTGATGGACGGCTTGCTGCGCTTCGAGGTGGCTCTCCTGCAACAACAGCCTGGTGAGGATAAATGCATGTGATGTCGACGCCGACATAGACCCTGTGCTCGCCCGGTGATGAAGACCCCATTGCGCTGGGAGTTTTCCCCTTGAAGCTTCTGCATTGTCTCGACATAGTCGCGAGACCAAGTCTGGACCAAGCTTGAAACAACGCTCGCCGGTGTTGATGAAGTTTCCGTCCGGATCACAACTCCAGCTAGCACTGGCCCCACGATGGCGCCAAGCTGTGGTGGTGGCACGGCGGATGCCATGGGTAGGATAAAGTATGGGGCCAATGGATGCTAGTGGGATGCAGGGAGGAAGATGCAACGTGTCTACACTCAAGCCGCCAAAGTTATGATCTTTATTTCTCTCTTGATGGGTTACAAATGCTCCTCGAGGCTGTATGAGGGGACAAGATAAATCTCCCGCCTAACGGTGCTCAAAGAGTCGATCTCTTCCTCAGGGTCCAAGCCTCCCCTTATAAAGGAGTGCCTTGGATGCCCTTAGGGCTGACGAGGCAAGCATATTCGTGGAATATGCTTGTCCCAAATTAGTAGTTCGGCGGCCTCCTTTCCCTGTCGCCCTTCTAATGACGGCAAGGCTCCAGTGGCCCCCTCCTGCGTGCCTCGGGCTCCAGGACTGTCACCTCCGTGACCTCCTTCTGCCCCTCTGACGTTCTGCATCCTTGTCTCTTGTGCTTGGCTCCGCTCTGATTCCTTCTAGCCTGCAGCTATAGTTTGACCTTGGGCTTCTCCTTCTCCTGCAAGCTTCGTATCAGTCGGCCTTACCTTACCTTGTGTAACTCGGCTCGTTCTTCACCTGCATCAAGATCACTTGGGCTAACCCGGCCGATCCTCTTAGTAACTCGGCCGGGTAACTACTTGATACATATACACGGGCTTCTTGCCTCCGTTCATCGGCCGACATATCCATGATTCGGCCGACTTGGACCGTAACTCGGAAACTAGACGGGGATAGTACCTCTGTCTTTCCCCGTCTCTGACCTACCCGAGGTCAACCCCCCGACATTGTGGTTTAGTGGTGATAGTGAACACACTATTGTTTCTATCAATTTCAGCTTCCCTTTCCCACCTAGCATGAAGTTTAGCTAACAGCCTAACATTTTCATCAATAGTAACCTGTATGGCATGAGCAGTATCAAAGATGTTTTCCATAGTTTCTGGTTTAGCAGCCATTTTATTAACCAAGGAAGTTTGAGCTTCAGACAAAGAAGATATATTTTTCTCAACAGTTAAAAGCTTTTCCTCTATAGTCTTATTGAAAGTGGTTTGTTTACTAATAAAGTCCTTGAGCATGACTTCAAGTTCAGAGGGGGCACTTCTAGCATTATTGTAAGAGCTTCCATAGGAGTTGCCATTATTAGGAGGATAAGGCCTATAATTGTTGTTGCTACTAAAATTATTCTTGTAGGCATTGTTGTTGAAATTGTTGTTTCTAATGAAATTCACATCAACTTGCTCTTCTTGAGCAACCAAAGAGGCTAAGAGAACACTATTAGGATCTAGAGGAGCTTTCCCATTAACAAGCATAACCATAATAACATCAATCTTTTCACTCAAAGAGGAAGTTTCCTCAACAGAATTTACCTTATTACCATGTGGAGCTCTCTCAACGTGCCATTCAGAGTAGTTAACCATCATATTATCAAGGAGCCTTGTTGCAGCACCCAAAGTGATGCCCATGAAGGTACCTCCAGCAGCAGAATCCAACAGTTTTCTTGCGGAGAGGTTCAAACCTGCATAAAAAGTCTGGATAATCATCCAAGCAGTGAGTCCATGAGTAGGGCAATTTTTAACCAAAGATTTCATTCTTTCCCAAGAAGGAGCAACATGTTCACTATCAAGCTGTTTAAATTTCATAATGTCACTTCTCATAGATATAATCTTAGCATGAGGATAGTACTTTCCAATAAAAGCATCTTTGCACTTTGTCCAAGAATCAATACTATTTTTAGGCAAAGAAAGCAACCATTCTTTAGCTTTTCCCCTCAAGGAGAAATAAAAAAGCTTGAGCTTAATAATATCTCCATCTACATCCTTATACTTTTGCATCTCACAAAGTTCAACAAATCTATTAAGATGGGAAGCAGGATCATCAGAACCAGGACCAGAAAATTGCCCTCTCATCACAAGATTCAACAAAGCAGGCTTAATTTCATAAAAGGTAGCATCAGGAGCAGGTGGAGCAATAGGAGTGCTTAGGAAATCATTGTTGTTGGTGCTAGTGAAGTCACACAACTTGGTGTTCTCAACAGAGTTCATTTTGGCAAAGGTGGGCAAGCCAAAAACAACAACAACTAGAGGAGGAACTAATTTTTTTTGTGTTTTTGAATAAAGAAAGCAAACCAAACTAGACTATTTTTTTTTGGTTTTTTGGAAAGAGACAAACAAAACCAAGCAAAAGAAATAAAGCAAACTAAAAACAAAGTAAAGAGAAAGGAAGTGAAGGACTCCCCTAGTGAAGACGTCCTTAGCCTCCCCGGCAACGGCGCCAGAAAGACCTTGATGATGCTCGACGTGGCACTTCGTTGGTAACCCCAAGCGCAGGGTGTGAAGAGCACGCAGCAAGTTTTCCCTCAGTTGCGACCGAGGTTATCGAACCATAAGGAGGAAGGAAACGTCACACATGTGTTGCGAGCAACGCGGAGACCTGCACAACACAAACTCAAGACTTTGTCCCAACAAATCAGTGAGGTTGTCAAGCTTACCGGTTTGATGAAACAAAGGATTAAACGTATGGTGTGGAAGGTAATGGTTTGCAGCAAGTAAACAAGTAACAGTGGAAGATGTATCAATGGTAAAGATTGGACCAGGGTCCATAGTTACCTAGAGGTTCTCTCCTTAGATAAACAACATGGCATGAAGGGTAAACAAATTACAGTAGGGCAATTGACAGTAACTGAGCAAGGCATAACAATGCAATTCTAGTCAGAAAGATCCTATGAGGTTGATTGGGAAATAAAACAAGATACATAGACCGCCATCCAACTACATCTATGACTATAAGTCCACCTTCTAGTTATCATCCGAACCCCCTCCAGTATTAAGTTGTAAGCAACAGAAAACTGCTTTAAGTAAAGTGTGTAAGGTAAACAGTCCACATGTTCCATGAACAAGAGACCGTCGTTTTCTCCCTAGTAGCAATAGCACATCTACAACCGAAGAGATTTCTGTCACTTCCCTTGAAACTAGAGGCATGAACCCATTATCGAGCATAAATACCCCCTCTTGGAGTCACTAGCAGCTACTTGGCCAAGATAGCTACTAACAATGGAGAGCATGCAAGATCACAAACAACACAGACATGAGAGAATCATAAAGACAAAACCATTAATCAAACCAACATAATAATCTCAATATCCATCGGATCCCCGCAAACACAACATGCGTGATTACAAATAGATTAGATCTTGATCATGAACGGATCTCACAAGATCTTTATATGAAAGCACAAAGGAGGAGATACAACCATCTAGCTACTACATGGACCCATAGTCCAAGGTGGAACTACTCACGCATCATACCGGAGAGAAGGCCTCCGGGATGATCTCCCCTTCGGCAGGGTGCCGGGAAGAATTTCAGATCCCCCCCGATCTAGGGACAACGGTGGCGGCAGCTACAAAAGTTTCCGTGGATATATGATCGTTACTCAGGGTTTCTGCATCGGGGGCTTCTTATAGGCGAAGGGGGAGACCGAGGCGGCGGCCAGGGCGACCAAACCCTAGCTGAGCAGGTGGGCCCACCGCGCTGGGTGGGTCTGCCCCTCCGCCGACCTCGCTCTCCTCTAGGCTTCTTGTTCCCCATGAAAAGTAATTGACTGTGTCCTTTGTCCCGTCCAATTCCGAGAATATTTCTTTACTAAATTTTCTAAAACCAAAAACAACAGAAAACAGGCATCTAGCACTGTTGCAACTTGTTAATAGGTTAGTACCAGAAAACATGTAAAAAGCACCTCAAAGTATGGACAAGTAAAGCAAAGTAGATACAAAACAAGCATGGAGCATAAAAAATTATAGATACATTTCCAACATATCAACGACGAGGATGGCAAGCTTCGAGCATGGGATCTTCTAGAGATTGCGCATCTTGATCTTGCACTTTATTTCTTCTATCCCCATAATGATGGTGTCTTGAAGATGCACATGAGGAACTCCATATTCTTCTTCAAGACACACTTGATCTTCTTCTTCTTTCAACCTTGAGAATAACACATGGCCCAAGCGATGCTAATGGACAAACCTACAAGTAAAACTTAATTTACACATTAGTCCATAGGGATTGTCATTAATTACCAAAACCACACATGGGGCATACATCCCTTTAAATAGGTTTATCTAGATTTTTTCGAGACTATGCCAAAGGCATACCATAATTTTTTAGAAGGCAGAGGTTTGAGTAAAAAACGACTGCCAGTTGTTGCAAACAACAAGCATGGTCCGAACTCCACACACCCAACATACACACCAGGCAAATCCGAGGACTACCACCAAGACACTATAACTCCCAACAATAGACCGAACGCCGGAGGAGCACAACAAGAACCGCCACGCCATGTCTCCAACACGAAGCTCCCTACAGAGTAATGGCGTTGAATGACGCCATCGCGCCGGTTCACCAAACCTAGGCTTTCACCCGAAGACAACACCAGGTTGAGAGTGGAGAGTGTTGACGTCCCTCAGCGACACCTCCAAGGAGGGGAACTACGCCTGTGGGCGTCATTGCCGCCTGTACCAAAACGGCCATGACTTTCGTCCGGGAAATCATGCACCCCCTGATGACTCCTTGATGGCGCTAGAAAACTTGGTGCTTGATGTGGAGTCTTGTTGGGAACCCCAAGAGCAAGGTGTGAAGAGCACAACAGCAAGTCTTCCCTCAGTTGATACCGAGGTTATCGAACCAGTAGGAGAAAGGAAACGTCACACAGGTGTTGCAAGCAACGCGGAGACCTGCACAACACAAACTCAAGACTTTGCCCCAACGAATCAGTGAGGTTGTCAAGCTCACCGGTTTGCTGTAACAAAGGATTAAACTTATGGTGTGAAAGGTAATAGTTTGCAACAAGTAAACTGGTAACAGTGGAAGATGTATCAATGGTAAAGATTGGACTGAGGTCCATAGTTCACTAGAGGTTCTCTCCTTAGATAAACAACATGGCATGAAGGGTAAACAAATTACCGCGAGGCAATTGACAGGAACTGAGCAAGGCATAACAATGCAATTACTAGCTAGAAAGATCCTATGAAGTTGATTGGGCAATACAACAATATACATAGACTGTCATCCAACTGCATCTATGACTATAAGTCCACCTTCAGGTTATCATCCGAACCCCCTCCAGTATTAAGTTGCAAGACAAGCACTTTAAGCAAAGTGTGTAAGGTAAATAGTCCACATGTTTCATGAACAAGAGACCGTTATTTTCTCCCTAGTAGCAACAACACATCTACAACCGAAGAGATTTATGTCACTTCCCTTGGAAACTAGAGGCATGAACCCATTATCGAGCATAAATACCCCCTCTTGGAGTCCCTAGCAACTACTTGGCCAAGATAACCACTAGCAACGAAGAGCATGCAAGATCACAAACAACACAGACATGATAGAATCATAAAGACAAAACCATTAATCAAACTAACATAATAATCTCAATATCCATCGGATCCCCGCACATGATCGGAGCTCGCAAGTCTATACATGAAAGCACAAAGGAGGAGATACAACCATCTAGCTACTACATGGACCCATAGTCCAAGGTGGAACTACTCACGAATTATACTAGAGAGAAGGCCTCCGGGATTATCTCCCCTCTGGCAGGGTGCCGGGAAGAGCTTCAGATCCCCCATCTAGGGACGATGGTGGCGGCGGCTACAGACGGTTTAGTGGAGATTTGATCGGGTACTCAGGGTTTCTGCATCGGGGGCTTCTTATAGGCGAAGGGGCGAGACCGGGAGGCGGCCAGGGCCACCAAACGCTAGCCAGGCGCGGGCCCACCTGCCCCTACGTCTGGGGTGGGTATGGTCCCCCTGGCCGGCCCCTCCAACTCTCCTCTGGACTTCTTGTTCCCCATTGTAAGTAATTGACTGTGGCGTTTGTCCCGTCCAATTCCGAGAATATTCTTTACTAACTTTCCTGAAACCAAAAACAACAGAAAACAGGCATCTGGCACTGTTGCAACTTGTTAATAGGTTAGTACCAGAAAACATGTAAAAAGCAACACAAAGTGTAGACAAGTAAAGCAAAGTAGATACTAAACAAGCATGGAGCATCAAAAATTATAGATACGTTTCCAACGTATCACCCCCTCCCTGCGGGAATGCCCCAATGCCCTTGTCGTACACCCCTGCCGTCGCAACAGCTTGCCGAAGGAGTCACCGTGTCATGGTCCACCACCACCCCACACGACCGAGAAGACGCTGCCCCCAACCACTCGAACCACCATTCCTCACCCAGCTCCTTGTCGAACCGCCGCAAGCCCGCAGCTTGGAGGAGGCCGAGTGCGTGCCAGGAACCCTCCCGACAGACAGCGTCGCCGCCACCAGGCCTATGCACTGCTCCCTGCCTGTGCCGACGAGATCCGCACACCCTCCACGTAGGTGTTGTCAGGAGGGCACTGCCACAAACCCGACAAGGAGGGGCCGAACGCGCGCCAGGCCCTGCTGGCCGCCAGCGCCGCCACCTCCAAATCTTGGCCTGCCGAGCCCCCCTGCTAACACAGACAACCGCCAAACCAGCCTCAGGTCACCGCGCGTGCGTCGTCAGGAGGGAACCACCAGGCCCGCCAGGGAGGGAGCCAAGCGCGCGCCAGGCCTCTAGCCACCAGTGCCGCCGCCTCTAGATTGAAACCCGTGTGCCAGCAGCTTCCATCGCGGATGAGTATCTATGTAAGAATTCTCATGTAGAGCAAAACGGGTGACATTTTCCCCATGTTTATCTAGCTTTAGCGTTTGTTTCTTTGGGCGTGATGCTAATCAAGTTTTCTTGCCAGCAACCCGTAGAGTGACTATAATACTGTCAGCTAATTTTTTTTTTTAAGAATTTGTCAGCTAATCAATAGAACTCTTTAGAATTCATTAGAAAAAAAAAACTTTGCGTACGGGCCATGGGACATTCTTTATGGAATGGTGCAGTGAGATAGAGTGTTGCAAAACATGGAGAGCCGAAGCTGAGCCCATGGTCCCGAACAAAAAGGATAGCCCATCGAGACGGGCCTGTAAGTGTGGAATATCAAAACATCTGCTGGAATAACAATAAGGCCGTGTCTGTGTCCCCGAGTCCAGTTCAGAGAAATGGTATTGCGCGCGGGGACAGCGAGTTATGGCGCCCAGGCTGTGACAGCCGTACAGGGGCTACTCCTACTACTACAGAGCGCGGACGTACCGGGGCTGTGCACGACGCGCGTACGTACCAGGGCCGGCCGGGCGGTTGGCAGATCTGGGCATAGCGAGCACACAATTCTGGGTCTCATGTGACGCTGCCGTAAATAGAAACGCGCGCACGCACGTAAACGTCAGGGTACGGACCGAGAGAGGAGCGAGCATGTGCGTGTGCGCGGCGCCGATCGGGTGGAGGCTGGGAGCACATGTTCGCTCGCTCGCTCGCTAGCTGCCGGTCTGGTCTGGTCTGGTCCATGCAATGCAATATGCAAATGCAATTCATGGCCGGCCGGCGCGTACGACGGGTCGGTGGGCGGCGCCCACCCTAGCCACCAATAATTGTTGAATGATCTACTACTATAGGTGTTTTTTGCAGGCCGTCGCGTCGTCTGGTGATGAATCTGTAGTTGGTGGTAATTAGATACGAGGCGATGCGCGTGCCCGCTACCCCTGCGAGAAAAGTGTCTACTTATATACTATGGTCAAATCGTGAGTAGCCAAGGGACCACGGCCACGAAAAGCCCTTTAAACGTCGTTTCCGCGTGCACCGTCGTTCACGCTGCTGCTTTGAGCGTGCCCCGAACGAATTTCAGAGAAATCCATGCCATGCCATGCATGGACCACAGAGCAGGCGTGCCAAGTTGAACATGCCCGTCAGGCCGGCCGGCACGCTGGGTAGCTAGCTAGTGGCGCATCAGGCACAGAAATGGGACCAGATGCACACCGATTAATCTGCTAACCCGTCCATGCATGTCCTCCTTGTTATCTGCATGGATCAACATTGGTCTTCGTGGGCATCCCGCCGGGCGGTGAGGCGATGGTACCGGATGCTTTGTGACCTTCGAGTACGCCTGGGGACAGGAGCGGTGTCAAATCTCAGCACGGGGCAAAGAAGCCCACTTGGCACGGGGGACGCATGCACGCGGGATGCCGCTCACTCGCTAAGCTGCTGCGATTCGGAGCACGCATGGATCGCGTGGTACCGTCAAATCTCAGCAGGGATACCAACGGCAAACCATGCAGCACGCGTGCACTTTGATCGTCTGTGCACGGGGTAGTCGCCGCCGTGTCCTCCTATTCTAAGGGGCATCTTCATCCGGCCTATCCATCCGGTCGTGCCAAACTGTTCATTTTTTTCGTTTAGGTCGGACCGTGGTCAATATGAAGAGAGGGTTATGTCTGTCCGGCAAGCCGCGTCCAGCGACGCGACCCATTTACTAGGCAAGGGATACAATCAGTTGAAAATGTCAAATTGGCAATTCAAAGGCACACATATTAACTAGCAAATAACATGGCAGACGTGCGTTATCGCCTCCCTCCCAAAAAGTTGCATCCGCCGTCACTATTGCCCTTCAGCCATCGCGAGCCCTGATGGCATGCTGCCTTTTCGCAACCCAAGTCATGCGACCGGGGTCGGCGATGCTATCCAGGTCGGTGAGCATGATGGCGTTCTCGTCAGCCATGATCTTGGCTTCGGCCTCCAGCACCCTAGACCTGGCCTCGGCCTCCTTGGCATTGGCTTCAGCCTCCGTCAACTTTGCCTTGGCCTCGATCTCCGTTAGCCTGGCCTTGGTGTTGGCCTCCTCCACCTCGATGGACCTCGTCTGCAGCTCGACAAAGGTCTTGGCGACGGCCTCTTTCTCTTTGCGCCGTCTCTCCTCCCTCTCGGTGATGGACTTTTCCTTCTTCTCTAGGATCTTCTTCAAGGTCTCCTGGAACGCCAAGGAACCAGCCTGGCGGGCAAGGTCGGCCTTCGTGGCCTTTTGGCCACCAGGGCGGTGGGCACGGCCGGCAGTCCCATCGCTTGCAGAGGTGACAAAGCCTTCGTCATTATCGGCGTCTAGGTCGACGACACTGCCCGTCGAAGCATTGGCCTTGCCCCTCTTCTTGTTGTTCGTTTCTCTCCAAAGGGCATAGCTAGTCTCCCGTTTTTTGGTTTCCTTGAGCAATGTCCAACAATGGCCTAACGAGAAGGCCTTGTTATCGTTCACCGTCTTAAAGTTCTCCATCGCTTTTAAGACCTACACATATGGATGCCAACAATGGCTCAACGCAAATGCAAGACATCGACAAAGAGAGGAAGAGGTTTTACCATGTCAACTGGCTGCATGCCGCTTATTTTTCCTTTTCGTCACCATCTCGTAGAAGCCTTGGAACTTGCTACACTCGGCATGGATGGTGCCCCAACGTTTGGAGAGGGAGAGATCGTTTCGATTTCTAAAAAAAGGAGTCCTTCCCAAATTTCCTATGCTCATGGAAGAACCTGCCCACCTTCTTCCAATAGGCAAAGCCCTTTTGCTTGGCGCCGCATAGTGGATCTTGTGAAATCTCCATCCATGCCTTGCATAGGAGCTTGTCCTCAGCTGGGGTGTAGCCCCCGATTCATTGTCTCACCTTCTTTCCATCGACAATTGAGGACGCAAGTGAAGCGGCCGAAGACGCGGTCGTGACGCCCTCGCCCATGGAAGTGCTATCATTCTCAAACAATGCCTCGTCTGCAATGTTGCATGCATCTTGATGAGTCTCTTGTTGCGTCTCCGTCTTGGCCTCGCCATCGTGGGCACAGCCGTGGCCACCATCGTTGATCATGTCGTGCATGACGTCCTCGCCATCGTTTCCCATGAAATCCTACACCCAAATTGGCCATCATAAAGCGGTGGGAGCAGTACACTGGCAATGGTGAAGAAATGTGGCAAGCATACTGCATAGTCCTCTTCCAATAGGCAGCACTAGTTTGATTGGAACTGGTGATGGGATCAAGAGACACCACCGTTCAAGAGTTGCACAAGCATTTGTTCTCCAAATTTTACACAAAGGTCCTTGGAAACCAACCTTCGGCTTGTCATTGTGTTTCTTCCCCTCCTCATCATGTCCATCCTCCTCCTCTCCCGCTTCCACTTCTTCTTCCTCCTCTTCTTCAAAAGCATTTTGTGTGATGGCGATGGAATCATTGATCATGTCATTCATGGTGGTGGCCCCTGTAATATCTCGAAGATTTAGGACACGAAAGGGGTAGGTTGAGAGTTTGTGCATTTGCATAACATGCATTTGAAAATATGAGAAAACTTGAATTTTTGTTTTGAGATGACAAAGTGACTATAATTTGAATTTAATGATGAGTTAGAGTTAGGTGATAAAAAATTTGATCTAAATTTCAACATGAACTATGTGTATTTCAAAATTTTGGAATTCAAATTCTAAAAAATAAAATAAGTGAGTATTTGACTCATAAACACATATGCATATGAAACTATGGTTCTAAAACAAACAAGAATCATATAAAAGTATTTGAATTAAAAATTGAGCTTTGAATTATTCAAACTTGAGTTTAAATTTGAAACTTCATAATAAAAAATAATAAAAAATTGTGGCAATGCTCATAATCATATTCTTATTCACAATAAAATATTTACAAGATGTATTACAATGGAAAAATACAAGATAAAATTACAGTAAGATGAAATCATATACAAACTATAAAAGAAAATCCTATTTATTTCTATCTATCCATCTTCATCATCTTCTTCTCATCCTGATATTCTTGAACCTACAAAACAAACAAAGACAAAATAAAATTTCATTGGCATTAAAATGTTGGCTCTACCATTCGGTGAAGCCATTTAATTTAAAATCCAAGGGAAAAGCCGAGGAAGAACTCTTGGAACTAACAAATTATTTGAAGGTTTTGGAAACACAAGTATGTAGGTGCAATATATGGACCAAATATGTCTGATCCTCACTTAAGAGGGGCAACAAGAAACTAGGGACAAGTCATAGGGTTAGATCAATCATACAATAGTATGCAACAAAGATAACATCCCTAAATACCAACATAGATAAAAGTTTTTGGTCCAAGACTTTGATCCCAGAAACATTAGGAAACTATCCTCAAACTTAAATTGGATTAATATAAACAAAGCCTTGGAAATTAATCTTAACCAACATTAAGAAGTTAACCATATCATAAGAAAACATATAATTCAAAACTTAATCGGCATAAGTGGCCAATAAGAAAAATAAAATCATTAATCCCACTAAATTAAAGCTAAGAGTTACCGTTGTAGCTAAAAGACAAGAATGCAAATCAAAGTTTCCACTTCTTATGTCCAAATTGAACAACATGACAAGAAACCAAGATGCCAAAAATGGCATATTACAACTATGAACCATTTAAGTAACCATCGAATGCACTCAATCTGTGCATAACAACAAAGTATAAAGAATGTTTCACTAAAACCCAAGATGCTAACAAATCCATGCAAACCTTGAGGTGTCAATCACATAGTGTTAACAAAGCACTACAAATAGGGCCATGAATCCATGGTAGAACCTCATAATTTACCAAGCTAGACAAACTGGGAACATGCTCTTAGGCAGTGAGAGAGCGATCTGAGAGAGGCAAGAGAAGCATCCAGGAGGATAATGCAAAGAGAAGATCATCTACAAGCAAACGTTCATAATCAAACAAGGAATACAAGAGCATATACAATCTGCTCATCATCGACAAGGAAGAAGAACAAACCATTCAAGGTTATGGACTAAACCAGTAGACGGAGCTAGAAGTAGTAGTATAGTACAAAGATCAAGATGATCTACACTAGGACGATTTAGGGATTGATCAAGGGGATCAATATTTGTATGAGTGCAGAGTACCAGTAGATCATGCTCATGCATGCATATTATTGCTGGGAAATAAATCACATGACACTTGATCATGCTAAAAATGTAAAACCTGTCTATTGAAACTCATTTAAGAGGCACCAGAGACATGGGAACATTTTTAGAGCACTGTGAGCAAAAACCCAGTCCCTAAACAATTTACAAGGTCAAGATAAGCTCAAAGACGCAGTCAAGGTAGTTAAGAATAAATAATAATACACTAACTTAAAACAGGAAGATAAGGTAGATAATGCAAAATCAAAGTTCATCTACATGGAACTAGAACATCTTCAAGACAAACAATAGAACAATTAAAAATTAATATCACATATCAATATAAACCACAACACTAAGCTACACAATTGTGGTAAATCACCACAACATCAACCAGATGAAGTAACCGATAGGATTCACAACATGGAAAATAAAAATTCCTACAACACTACAATATGGGCCGCGTGCCCTAGCGCTTATAAACACTACATCCCTTGCAATTTTTTACCATTAGTGTTGTGAATATAATTTTAGCAAGAAGATTTATAATGGTTCATCCATCATCCAAGGAATTATAGTAATCATTTGAACAACAATTATTCTCACATTACTAGAATAAAATAACAATGATCAAAATAAATCTTGATGGCTAGGTCTTAGATGCAGATGACAAACACAAATAACACCTTATTTGTTTCTCAATGAGCACCATTACCAGATTCTATTGCTAGTTACTTGGGCCATTCTATTTCTTATATTGAGTTTCTTTGTATGACACTTCATACCAACCAATTTAGTATCTAATACCGAAGATTTACATTGTTTTAACAAGCAAAGAATACATTCATAACATATAAATCTTCTATATACCTGAGTTGGACAATTCTAGTTTTTATTTGATCCTAGTTACATTTGTCGATTCTGTTTCAACATTTTCCTCTCTTTGAGAAGAATCAACCAACATCAACAGTGGCACCAATCACATGGTACATAATCCAAGTGTGTTATTCAAATACTAATACCCTTGAATTCATACTTCGAAGTGGATCACATCATCACATGTTTCGCGTTCTTTCGGATTATACTTTTAGTAATCTCTTAGCATAGTAAACACTTTAACTATACCTCTTATCCATCTTCTCATGACAACTTTCATGATGAAACTACTATAGCTCATAAGGATGAATGTTTGTATAACTTTAGTTCCCAAACCTATTGAAGGGTTTCGCGGCATAGTAAATCAAAAATTTCTACGGATGCGAACAGAGGGAAGCCAAGATCTAATCTAGGAGATGCAAACAACGAGAGAGATTGGATTAGATCTTCATACCCTTGAAGATTCGCACAGCGGAACGTTCGTCAGAACGTGGGTGATGTAGTCGTACTCGCTTCTCCTCCTCGCGATCCGATCCGATCTAGCACCGCAAGTGGCGATGCCTCCGTGAAATGCATACGTGCAACACCTCGACGTCTCCTCCTTCCTCGGTCCAGCAAGTATGGTGGAGATATGGATTGGATCTACAACGCGACGGCGCGGTGCAAGTGGTGGAGAGTTTCTGCAGCAGGGCTTCGCCTACACGCAGTCGGGAGGGAGAGAGAGAGGAGGGCAGCAGGGCGGCTAGGCTTGAGGGGAAGGTGTGTGGGGGTGGTGCGCCCCCAGCCCTCTTTATATAGAGGGGTGGACGGCAGCCATAGCCCCTCCCCCAAGCCTAGGCCGGCGGCCAAGGAGGGAAGAGTGGGGGGCAAGTTTCCCCCCTCCTTCTAGAAGCTCCAATTACGGTTTCCCCTTGTTTGGCCGGCTGGGCCCTATGGGGCCTTGTGCTCGTGGCCCAATGCGGCCAGGGCACTCCCTCATAGGCCCATGCCCCCTCCCGACAGGTGGGACCACGTTGGCCCCCTTCCGGAAGGTTCTAGAAGCTTCTAGTACAATACCAATTAACCCGGAACAATTCCGAACTCCAAAAACTGCACTGACTTATATGAATCTTATTCTCCGGACCATTCTGGAACCTCTCGTAATGTCCCGGATCCCATCCGAGACTCCGAACAAAAAACTCATAAACCAATTATCCAATCTATCCTAGCGTCGAGACACGTTAAGTGTGTGACCCTTCGGGTTCGAGAATATGCAGACATGATCTTCTATCAATAATCAACAGCGGGGTCTGGAAACCCATATTGACTCCCACATATTCATCGATGATCATATCGGATGAACCACGATGCCAGGATTCAATCAATCCCATATATATATTCCCTTCGTCTCGCGATATTTTACTTGCCCGAGATTTGATCGTCGGTAACGTCATACCTAGTTCAATCTCGTTCACAGCAAGTACTTTACTCGTTCCGTAATCCGATATCACTTTGTGATTAACTCCTTAACCACATGCTTGCAAGCGGTGTTGATATCGATTACCGAGTGGGCCCGAAGTATATCTCTCCGACTTGGGAGGGACAAATCCCATCTTGAAACATACAACCCAACAGATACTTTCCGATCACCTGAGAGACACCTTTATGATCACCCTCTCATAGGATGACGTTTGATGACCTCAAAGCTTTCTTACGATACCAGGGAGTTGTATTATCTCATGGTCTAAGGAATACAATATTTGACATAAGAAAAGCTTCGCAAAGACGAACACGATGACACGATCTAATTGCTTCGCTTAGTTTGGGTCTGTCCACCATATCATTCTCCCAATGATATGATCTCATTATTAATTAACAACTCATCTCCATGGTCAGGAAACCTTAACCATCATTAATCAATGAGCTAGTCCATAAAGGCGTACTAGGGACACGGTGTTGTTCACAAACCACACAAGTATTAAAGTTTCCTCTTAATACAATTCTAGCATGGAATATAAACATTATCATGAACAAGAATTATAATAATAACATCTTTATTATTGCCTCTAGGGCATAATTCCAACACCTATTTGGTGAAAGTACGCTTAGCGTCACCATCATTCGTGAATCATCATACAATATGAGAATTAGTTTCTACTAAATTATACTTTATCATATTGCAAACAAAAAGCATTTTAGATATCAGAATATCTTTCACATAAGATGGTTTCTGAAATGATTCTTTCATCTCGTAGATAATCTTGATACCAAAAACTTCTTTTCAATATCAAGTATCATGGAGGCAAGCATGATCTTTAGATACTAACTTTGGAATCAGTTACTCTTGGATTAATACAACTAATTAAACCTTATGAAGTATGTGAGGTTTACTTGAAAGTTTGCATCATGAATTCATCTTTAAATTGATGCACACACATTACGGTACGAGTTTGTAAAGTAAAAATCTAGTATTTTATAATGTTATTTCAATTGTAAATAAGGGCAAGGTAGTTAACGGATGCCAAGTACTAAAGCGAACTATGAAAATTCACTTAGATTGTTTCATTGATAATTGTTCATATTACTAACAAGCTCCCACTAAACTCAACATCCCTCGATTTTTTTAGTGATAAATGATCCAAATTCACTACACCAAGTCCGATCATCACGTGCGATGATGTATCTTCGATGGTAAACATCACCATGTTGATCATATCATCTATATGACTCATGTTTAACCTTTCGGTTCCTTGTGTTCTGGGACCATGTCTATGCATGCTAGGATCGTTAAGTTAATGAAAGTATTCTTGCGTGTCTAAATATGGCTTACATCCGTTGTATGTGAACATAGAGTTTATCACTCCCGGTCATCACGTGGTGCTTCAAAACAACAAACTTTCACAAATGGTGCATACTAAGGGAGAACACATTACCGTCTTGATATTAAGTGTGAGGGATCATTTTATAATGCTACCGTCCAAAGCAAAATAAGATACATAAAAGGGTAAATATCATATGCAGGAATAATGTGATACTGTATAGACTTTTCTTCTTGTTATGCTTTTGATCTCCATCTCCAAAGCACCAGCATGATCTCCATCATCACCAGCATGATGACATGGTCCTTGATGCCGTCACATAGTTGCATTTGCCACTATTGCTAACTCATGGTGATAAAGCAAAACAATTACATGGCGATGAAAGACTGACTTGTAGGTTATACAATACATCAAAGAATACATTAAAGAGACAACCATATCGATCATACCAGTTTTCATACTCATCGGCATGCAAGTCATGAAAGGTTAAAAACACATGATCATTGCATATATCAAACACATCAAAGTTTTGGCCATACCACATCACACGCCTTGCAAAAAATAAGTTAGACGTTCTCTACTTTGTTCTTGCAAAATTTACGTGGATTCTATAGGAAATGTATAAGAACTGTTCTTACCTACTCAAAGCCACAACAGATATAATCATGTTGTATCTTCTACACCCTTTCGGGACCTCTGTTGTAAAAGCAATATTAACTATAGTAGGAGAGACAAATACTTGCAAGCCACTTATGCAATGCAAGTTGCATGCTGAGCGTGGAGCCGGTCTCGCATAAGCTTACATGTAAGGTTGGTCCGGGCCGCTTCATCCCACTGCCTCATAATGTTAACTAGTACACATGAGAGGGTAACAATATGATCATCAACACCCACTACATCATAGTGTTCTACTCATAGAAAGAATCTATGCATAGATCCTAGCTCTTATATCACTAATGAGTTTGTAGCATGGAAAAATATCCTACGGAACAAAGAATGTAATCCAGCAAGATCAGATCTTTGAGATGCTAGTAACAATATTAAGATCAGATCTACAAACCCTTGAAGATCCAAAGTGTTTGAGGATTGAGGGATCATGGATGATGTAGTCGTACACATGCGCCAGTTCAAACCAATGAGGTCATGCAATCCGACAGCACCTCCACGGTATCCACACATTACGTCTTGGTGTCGTCTCCTCCTCCTTGATCCTGCAAGTGAGGGAGAAGAGCTTAGCAAGATCCCAATAACATAATGGCGTTGCTTGGATGTATGATGTAGAACAACAATAGAGCTTCACTAAGCGTCTACGCGGGAGAGGTAGAGGGAGAGGGAGGCAGCGCAGGACTTGGGGTACTCCTGCGCCTCCACCTCCTCTCTTTATATAGGCCAGGGAGGGGCGGCGACCATGTGGAGGGAATCCTCCCCTCCTCCCCTATGGTTTGGGGGACGGCTATGGTTTCCCAGGGGGGGCATGGGCCTATGGGCCTATGGCTCCCTGGCCCATGTAGGCCATGGTTCCTCCACATTTGTCCCATGTTCCCTTATAGACATGCGAGATCCACTCTCTAACATTCTAGATCAATCCAGAACAATTCCAAAACTATCTCGAATTAATCCCGGAACCAAAACATAGCTCCCATATACTTTTTCTCTACCTTTGGAACATTTGATAACTCCTTGTGATATCTAGGATCTCAATTGAGACTCCGAATATCCATTCGATCAAACCATCTAATATCTCAATGAAACCTAGCAACACCGAAATGTTAAGTGTGTGACTCGAAGGGTTCGAGAACATGCAGACATGACCGAGACACCTCTCCGATCAATAACCACCACAGTGGGACAGGGATGTCCATATTGGTTCATACATATTCAATGAAGTTCTTTTATAGATTGAACCTATGTCAAGGATTCAATTCATCCAGTATCTGATTCCCTTTGTCTTGTGATATATCACTTGTATGAGATTTGATCGTTAGTATTGGTATACCGAGTTCAATATCATTGCCATCAAGTTCTTTTACTTGTTCCGTGATGTAGGATCCCCGTTACTAAAACTATTAGTCATATGTTTGCAAACTTTAGGATGCTACATTACCGAGAGGGCCCAGAGATATCTGATGAGTGCATATTTACATCATGTTTTATATTATTATTTTGCACTTCAGTGGCAGGATCTTGGTGTTTTACGGCATTCGCGCGCATATTTTATGTATATTTTCACCAGGATCAGAATAGATGATGGATATGATGGACATAATTCTTATACTAGTTGTATTGGAGAGAAAAGGAGTCAAAACAGCGTAAATTGCTAATTTTGGAAATATCAATAACACCAGAAGGAAACCCGAGGCGATCGCAGCAATCAGTGGGTTTAATCACCAACTATACGGCGGGAATACTTTTTCGGCCGTATAGTTCCCACCGTATAGTTGCCGAAGCCACCGCCTCTTCAAATAGTTTCGCACCATGTAATAAGATTGGAGAGACGACATACAGAACACCCAGAAATCGCCGAAAACCTCACCTCCAGAAGGGATCTGTAGGAGGAACTTTCCCAAGGGATCCATCTTCTCCCTATGCAGACCTGGGAGTCCAAGGCATCGATCTTCATCTTCATCAACCGCTGCATCACCAACATCTCCATCCATCCCATCTATATCTCATCCAGATCTTGTTGTAATTATCATACTAGTTGTGGATTTATACAAGAACTATTTATCTATGATTGTTTCTATTATCATTGCCATGATGTTGTTTGCCTCCATGTCTGAGTAGATTATTAGTTCTTGGCGAGATGGAGAAACCCTAGCATATGATTGAGATAACATAGAGATTATCATGTTATACATCATTATGTGTATGTGTTAATTGTCTTCATCTTAATGTTGAGAGTTGTGCACCTCTTAATATTTGCCTCTTATGGGGACTTGATGAAGGGAATTACTTGTTGATAGATGGAGGGATGATAGCACTTACTGTAACTATAAAGTTGTTGTCATTTTTACATACTAAATTGGAGAAGCAATGAGAACTCATTAAGCATGTCCATGCCACCGGAGAAATCCCTTAATAGCGAGATAATACGATTGATGTCGTTTACCTGTCAGCTGTGGTTATGACGGACGATGTGTGCAGTGATTGCTACCTATTTGTCCATATATGGAGCTCCTCCAACAGACATATATGTCATTAGAATATTTGTTATGATAATCTTGATTACTCTATCTAAATTGCTAGCGGTGTATCCACCACTCCCCGAGAACGCCTTTTCCCCTACTATAGTTCCATGCTCTCTTACATACGTGATTCCTACTTTGTGCATTAAGTTTTACTTTAGTTTATTTAATTGCTTTGCTCAATCAAAAACCCCAAAACAATCCTTAAAACAATTCTATTTTTCTTGCATGTTAAAATTATTTCTTAAGTACTTCGTTTAGTTTTAGTTAAAAGCATTTTAGTATTTTTCCTACTGCTCCCTATGAGATCGATATCTTTATTTCGAAACTAGCTACAAATGATTTGTGCACTTGCAGTTATCAAGCTATTTTCTAGCACCATTGTTGGGGAGCTTAGCGCTATAAGTCACTTTAATTTTAGATATTTACTTTCATCGTACTAATCTTTGATTTAAGTTGTAGGACCATAACAATGGACAACACTCAACATTTAATCCAGCTTGAGGAAGTTAGAAAAATGGGTTCGCCCATGGACGCTTTTATAGCTGTCAACTAAAGCATAAATCCTGATGGTATTGAGATCCATCCTTTATTACTTGAATTAATACACTCTAATAAATTTGTAGGAACAGATGAAGAGAGTCCATATGGGCACTTACAATTCTTTAAAGATGTTTTTGGTTCCTTTAAGTTCGATAACTATAATATTGATAGGGTTAAAGTCTAGTTAATTAGACAAACACTCTCAAATAATGTTTGTAACTCGTATAGATCATTTTGTGTAGAGGCGCCAAGGACTTGGACGGAATTGATAACCAATTTCCTATCAAAATATTACTTAGAAATCAAAGATCACGGGATGATAGGTACTATTATCAGTTTAAAAAATAGTCCTGATGAGAATTTATATGAAGGCTATCTGAGGTATAAGAGTTATATAGATAATTGCCCCCATCATCGTTTGCCTGATTGGTTAATCACTCACACTTTTTATGGAGGGATTAATGGTAAAAATATAATGATCTTAGATACCGCTTCTAATAGTAGTTTTCTATCTTATACCTATGATGAAGCCTGGAAATTAATAATGAAAATGAGGGAGACAATAGAAAATCTTAAAGATGAGGAGAACATTATGAATAGTTCTCTGAATATGATTGTGTTAACGATTTTCTTGTAGATGAAAATACTTGTGCAATTAAAACCCTCGGTATTGATTCTTACTCAGTAAAGAAAATTAATGAGAATTATGCAGGGCATCTATAGGTACCTATAGAATGGAAACCCTATAAGCCCCTCGAAGAAAAGGAGCGTGCAAGAAAAAGTGCACCAATAGTAGAGTTTTCCTCTGAACCTATTCAAGAGAATATCAAGAAAAAACATAGAGAGAAAGAATACATAAAGAGAAGATTAAAGAAACCAGAAAAGAACTCTGATGCTACCAATGCAAATATTTTTATATTGAAGGATCTTATGGAAGCACGGACCATGGATAATGAAGTGGTTATGCTAGACCTTGAAACTTCAGAATTCATCAAAGATAAGGTACGAGGTGACAAAACTTCTAAGCCTATGACTCCTATATATTGTGGGGAAACTTTCTTATACGAAATTTGTGAAACGATTTCCACTATAAATATTATGCCTTCATCACTTTATGAGGAACTTTGCTATTATTTAAATAATCCAGATGTGGAACCGGTAGATACTACTATTAAATTTCCAAATAGAACTAGTATAAAACTAGAAGGTGTTATTAGAAATATCTATGTGTTTATTCGAGCACTAATGTACCCCCTTGATTTTCATCTTGTTGATATGCCTCGAGATTCTTTTTGCCCTATCCTTTTAGGAAGACCTTTTGTCTCCATAACCAAAGCTCAAATTGATAATATGAAGGAGACTATTTCAATGATGTTTGGAGAACAGGAAATGACATTCCACTATGCCAAACTAAAGAAGAGGCCATATGAAGAGAAAGATATCAAGGAAGGAAAAAACAATTGTCGATCTAGCCGCAATTCATTTCAGCACTCTGCAAGATGAATTAAAGAGGAATCTAATTAATTGGGAGGAGGTACCGAATGATGAGAAAAGAGAATACATGGATGATTACCTTGATTCCATTCGGGATGCGGATAATCCACATGACTATGAAGAACTGCTAAGAAAATAAGATGAAGAACCTCTGCCATTAAATTGAAACGACTTCTAGACGATATGATGTACGAGTTCTTAGATAATGAAAATAAATGTCTTGTTATTATTAGTAAAAATTTATTAGAAAATGAAACAAATAAACTCATTTCAGTCTTGAGCAAGCATCGTGAAGCATTTGGATATACTCTAAGTGATATTAAAGGAATAGATCCCTCTATTTTAACACACGAGATTACCATGCTTGAAGATGTTGTACCTATAGTTGACACACATAGAAGGTTTAATTCAAAAATGAAGGAAGTAGTAAGAAAATAAGTTATACGCTTATTAGATGTCGACATAATATGTCCTATTTCTGACAGTAAATAGTTTAGCCCAGCTCATTGCATACCAAGACAAGGTGGTCTTGATGCTGCTATGAATAAGGATGGTGATCTAGTTCCTATAAGACCTATTGTTGGATATCGCATGTGCATTGATTTTAGGAAACTAAACCGTTAGACACCAAAAAATCATAAACCTATACTATTTATGGATACAATTTTAGAAAGACTTAGTAATAATTCTTATTTCTGCTTTCTTGATGGTTATTCCAGATATTTTCAAATTGCTATGCAACCAGAAGATCAAGAGAAAATGACTTTCACTTGTCCTTATGGCACATATGCTTATAGATTAATTGTGTTTGGCTTATGTAATGCAGCTGCAACTTTTCAAGAATGTGTTTTAAATTTTTTTGATGACCTTGTTGAGAATACTATGGAAGTTCTAACAAATGATTTGTTGTTTGTGGAACAACATTTGATAATTGTCTCTACAATTTAACCAAAGTTTTGCAGAGATGCAGGCAATCAAATTTGGTTTTGAATTAGGAGCAATGTCGTTTCATGGTAAGAGAAGGTTAAGTTTTTGGACATAAGGTTTTAGAGAAGGGTATAGAAATAGATAAGTCTAATAAAAATGCTATATAAAACCTTCCAGTACCTCAAGACATAAAAAACTTAAAAATGTTTCTAGGACATGTAGGGTTTTATAGGCATCTTATAAAATATTTTACTAAAATAGCTATGCCTCTCACTAACCTTCTTGACAAATATACCCCGTTATACTGAGATCATGATTGCATCTTTTGAAAACCTTAAAAACGAATTAGTTTCAACACCTATCATGCAATCTCCAAAATGGGATGAACCTTTCGAAATCATGTGTGATGCTAGTGACTATGCTTTAGGAGCTGTGTTAGGACAGGGAGAGGGAAAGAACTTAAATGTTCTTCATTACGTTATTAAAACTCTTAATGAGATTCAGAAAAATTATGCTACTACATAAAAAGAGTTCCTAGCTATAATTTTTTCTTGTGACAAATTTAGACCTTATATCATTAATTCTAAGGTAATAGTTCATATAGATCACCAAGCTTTGCGTCACCTCCTTGTGAAAAAGGATGCGTAGCCCAGGTTGCTTAGATGGGTCTTATTACTGTAAGAATATGATTTGCAAATAGTAGATAGGAGGGGTAAGGATAATCTGGTAGTAGATCGTATCTCTAGAATGGAGGGAATAATCATTAACCCCGTACCTATAAATGAGTCATTTCTGAGAGAATATTTAGCAAATGTTGAAATCGCTGATCCTTGGTTTGTGTATTATGCTAACTATCTTGCAGGAAAATTTCTACCTCCTGGTATGACAAGAAATCAAAGAATGAAATTCTTTAATGATCTTAAATATTACTTTTGGGATGATCCTTATCTATAACGCCATGGACCTGATGGAATAATTCAAAAGTGTGTTCCTCACCATGAAATGAATGCAGTTTTGCAAGCTTGTCATGACAGCTCGTATGGAGGACATCATGCAGGCAAACGAACTGCACCAAAGGTACTTCAATCTGGATTCTATTGGCCCACCTTGTTCAAGGACGCACACGGGTATGTAGAACATTGTGATGCTTGCCAGAAAAGGGGTAATATAGGTAGAAGGCAAGAGATGACAATGAATTATAGTCTTATAATTGAACCCTTTGATGTATGGGGAATGGATTACATGGGACCTTTTGTAGAATCAAATGGTTACACTCATATTCTTCTTGCTTTTGATTACGTCACTAAATGGGTTGAACCTATTCCAACAAGCCATGCAGATGTAGCTACTCCATTGAAGATGATCAAGGATGTCATATTCCCCAGGTTTGGAGTCCCTATAATTTGAATCACTGACGGTGGTTCTCATTTTATGAAAGGAACTTTCAGGAAAATCCTTTACAAATATGGAGTGACTCACCGCGTTGCTTCACCATATCATCCTCAAAAAAGTAGTCAAGTGGAACTATCCAATAGAGAATTAAAAACCATACTCAAGAAGACGATGGATAAATCAAGAAAATATTGGTCATACAAGTTGAATGCCACTATTTGGGCATACCGTACCGCTTTTAAAAATCCAATGAGTATGACATCGTATAAGATGGTTTACGGTAAGGCATGCAATTTACCTTTAGAATTGGAAGACAAAGCCTTTTGGGCAATCAAGAACTTAAATTATGATTTTAAAGCATTAGGAGAAAAACATTTATTAGACATTCATGCTTTAGATGAGTTTAGGAGTGAGGCTTATGAAAATACTAGATTGTTTGAAGAAAAAGTAAAAATATGGCATGACAGAAAAATAGAAAATAAGGTCTTTAAAAGTGGAGACAAGGTATTGCTCTATAATTCTCGTCTTAAGTTGTTTCCAGGAAAACTCGGATCGAAGTGGGAAGGCCCCTATATTGTTGAAGAATCCTATTCATCAAGAGTGGTGAAGCTCTAGGGAAAAACACCCTCTCTTTCATGGGTGGTGAATGGACAACGCTTGAAACATTATCGAGCAAAAGAATATATAAGTGCAATCACCATACGTGTGATCACCCCAGAAGAGGTGATTAAGAAAAAATATACAATGAATGGCAACTGCAAGAAGGATGAAATCGAACCTAAATGAGCAACATCATGATCAAACTATTGACCATAAAGAGTGCTTCATGGGAGGCAACCCATGTGAAATAAAGGTTTGGGTAAAGTCTTAAACTTTTAAATTAAGTTTCAGTTAAGTTTGTGTTGAATAAGGAACACTTTAAGCTCTAGTGAAGTAGAATAAGTTTGGTCATATAGTTCGTACCTCCGTAAAAAGAAAAGGCTAAGTTGGTTCACATCTATACCGCGGGACATATGCGGGTTGTCCCCGTATAGTTGCTCGTTATGGACCGTGGTTAGGGTTTTCGACCTCCCCTTTTAAAATTGATTGTATCTAGCCTTTTTCATTAAGTTTTCACAGAGCTACAGCCTCCAGCCTAGAAAAATCATCGCCATCCCTATACAAGCTCCTTCTAACAATATCCGTGCAGTGAAGCCATGCAGCCTTTTCATGTCAACAAGATGTGGAGGAAGAAAGAAGATGATCCCGTGAAGAGGATCGAAGAAGTAGAACCTAAAGAAGCATCATAGCCATCCAGACCATAGATCAAGCCTCTCATGAATTAGGAGGACATGTTCGCGCAGAGGATGGAGATGATGAGGTAAACAGAGAAGAGAAAGTGAAAGGATGAGTATCCCCCTAATCCTTATCATCACAACATAGGATCTTATTATAAACCTCCTCTCGGTTCGTCACCTCTCAAGCCTAAGAAGGTGCGGCCATATGAGATACATGATAAGATCTATCAATTGGAAATGGCCTCAAAAGCATGTGTTGAAACTATTGGAGAAGGGATTGACTCCTACTGGATGATGAGAAAAAACCTTGAGAAAAAGGTCAATGACATCGATGGTAGAGTAGGTTTCTTGATTAAAATTGTTTTTGAGTTGACAGATGAGAAGAAATTTCTCGAGAAGAATATTTTGAAGCTTCAATTTGACATGGCCAAGCTCAGTAGCCGCCTTGAAAGCATAGCTAAGGCTTGCAACACAGGGGAAGCAGGCAATGTTATTCTCACCCATGAGAAGGAATAGGTACCAACAAGGAGTTATTTGATACCGCCTGTCTTGATTCCAATCTTGGGGAAATCTTTAAGACCTTATAATCTATCTTATAAGTTTTATATTACTATTTTAGTTTTGCATTAGTTTGAGCTTAGAAATAAATTTTGCATCATTAGAATTTCCTTTAGGAATAGTCGATCCCTTTTATGAAATTATGAGTTTATTATCATATATGGAGCATTATTGAGTTTGTGATTATCTTATTATATATATGAATGACTTGAGTATAATTTTACTTGCACTTGATGATAGTAATAGGACTCTTCCACACCATTGTTACTAATGGAACATACAAAGAATTTAGTCAATATGTTTTTAAGTTCCTGGTTTTATTTATAAAAGGAAAAAATATCTAATCAGTCAAGTTGAGAAGGAAACCTTGAACAAAGGAAAATTAAAAGTGCTATAAAATTAGAGTGAGAACAACACGAGGTAGAGTATTCAAGCTATAAAGATGCTTCATATACATTTGGAATTTGATAACTAAGATCGTCGATCTTTGAATTCCCTCATGAAGTAGAATTTATGGCTAGCTCCTTTGCACAACACTTAAACAAAAGTGTGAGCAAATAAAAAAAGAGAAAATAAAATGTGCAAAGAGCAAATAGGCATACACCACTATCTTGTGGTGAGACAAAGGAACGTTTGAGATTTTAAATCCCAAGTAAATATGTTAATCCTAAAATGCTTGGGACTACCTCGCTAACTCATTTGGTCAAACTAAAACACTTTTACATCATATTGAGAATAATCTTTTGTGAACTGTTAAATGCTAAGGTGTGGAGGCCTGCTAATATTATTCGGATGGTTCGTGTAAGGTACTATTCATGAACTTATTTCTATGCATCATATATGATAAACACATACTGCAACTGCCTCATTTATTTTATCGACTCAGCTTCATGAATATGAGGATCATATCCATTAAGCTAACCTTGCTAGGGACAAGCAAGAGTCTAAGCTTGGGGAAGTTGATGAGTGAATATTTTCATCATATTTTATATTATTATTTTGCACTGTAGTGGTAGGATCTTGGTATTTTACAGTGTCCATGCACATCTTTATGTCTATTTTTACCAGGATCGGGACATATGATGGATATGATGGACACAATTCTTGGACCAGTTGTATTGGAGCGAAAAGGAGTCAAAAACAACATAAATCGCTAATTTGAAAAATATCAATAACACTAGAAGAAAACCTGAGGCGATTGCAACAACCAGTGGGTTTAACGAGCAACTATATGGTGGGAATACTTTTTTGGCCGTATAGTTCCCGCTGATGGGTTTCGCGGCATAGTAAATCAAAAATTTCTACGGATGCGAACAGAGGGAAAGCCAAGATCTAATCTAGGAGATGCAAACAACGAGAGAGATTGGATTAGATCTTCATACCCTTGAAGATTCGCAGCATGAACGCTCGAACGTGGGTGATGTAGTCGTACTCGCTTCTCCTCCTCGCGATCCGATCCGATCTAGCACCACAAGTGGCGGTGCCTCCGTGAGATGCACACGTGCAGCACCTCGACGTCTCCTCCTTCCTCGGACCAACAAGTATGGTGGAGAGACGGATTGGATCTACAACACGACGGCGTGGTGTATATGGTGGAGAATTTATGCAGCAGGGCTTCGCCTACAAACAGTCGGGAGGGAGAGAGGAAGGGCAGCAGGGCGGCTAGGGTTGGAGGGGAAGGTGTAGGGGGTGGTGCACCCCCAGCCCTCTATATATAGAGGGGTGGGCGCAGCCCTAGCCCCTCCCCCAAGCCAAAACCGGTGGCCCCAAGGAGGAGGAGTGGGGGGCAAGGAACCCCCCTTCTAGAAGCTCTATCTCGAGTTTAAAACCCTCTTGGCCGACTGGGCCATATGGGGCCTTATGCCCCTGGCCCAATGCGGCCAGGGCACTCCCTCATAGGCCCATGCCCCCTCCCAAAAGGTGGGGCCACGTTGGTCCCCTTCCATAAGGTTCTAGAAGCTTCCGGTACAATACCGAACAATTAACAATTCAACTCCAAAACTGCACTACCTTATATGAATCTTATTCTCCGGACCACTCGAACCTCTCGTGATGTCCGGATCCCATCCGAGACTCGAACAAAAACTCATAAACCAATTATCCAATCTATCCTAGCCAATACACGTTAAGTGTGTGACCTGAGTTCGAGAATATGCAGACATGATCTTCTATCAATAATCAACAGCGGGGTCTGGACACCCATATTGACTCCCACACATTCATCGATGATCATATCGGATGAACCACGATGCTAGGATTCAATCAATCCCATATATATTCCCTTCGTCTCGCGATATTTTACTTGCCCGAGATTTGATCGTCGGTACCGTCATACCTAGTTCAATCTCGTTCACAGCAAGTACTTTACTCGTTCCGTAATCCGATATCACTTTGTGATTAACTCCTTAACCACATGCTTGCAAGAGGTGTTATATCGATTACCGAGTGGGCCTGAAGTATATCTCTCCGACTTGGGAGGGACAAATCCCATCTTGAAACATACAACCCAACAGATACTTTCCGATCACCTGAGAGACACCTTTATGATCACCCTCTCATAGGATGACGTTTGATGACCTCAAAGCTTTCTTCCGATACCAGGGAGTTGTATTATCTCATGGTCTAAGGAATACAATATTTTACATAAGAAAAGCTTCGCAAAGACGAACACGATGACACGATCTAATTGCTTCGCTTAGTTTGGGTCTGTCCACCATATCATTCTCCCAATGATATGATCTCATTATTAATTGACAACTCATGTCCATGGTCAGGAAACCTTAACCATCATTAATCAATGAGCTAGTCCATAAAGGCATACTAGGGACACGGTGTTGTTCACAAACCACACAAGTATTAACGTTTCCTCTTAATACAATTCTTGCATGGAATATAAACATTATCATGAACAGGAATTATAATAATAACATCTTTATTATTGCCTCTAGGGCATAATTCCAACAGTCTCCCACTTGCACTAGAGTCAATAATCTAGTTTACATCTGGCAACAATCTCACACCCATGGCACTGAGGTGCTGATCATGTTTTACTCGCGGAAGAGGTTTAGTCAATGGATCTGCGACATTCAGATTTGTATGTACTTTGCTAATCTTCAGATCTCCATCTGCTATATAATCTCGGATTATTTAAACTTGCGGTTGATATGCTTGGTCTTTGGATGATATCTTGGTTCCTTAGCGAGTGCTATGGCGCCAGTGTTGTCACACAATATCTCCAGTGGGTCCAATGCACTTGGAACCACGCCAAGCTCAGTGATGAAATTCCTGATCCAAACTCCTTCACTTGACGCTTCAGCAGCAGCCATGTATTCCGCTTCTACTGTAGATCCAGCGATCACGCTTTGCTTGCAGCTTCTCCAGCTCATAGCTCCTCCATTCAAAATATACATGTATCCTGTCTGAGATTTAGAATCATCCTTGTCGGTGTCGAAACTAGCGTCGACGTAACCTTTTATGACGAGCTGTTCATCACCCCCATAGACTAAGAACATTTCTTTAGTCCTATTTAGGTACTTTAGGATGTTCTTCACGGCTGTCCAGTGTTCCACTCCTGGATCACTTTGATATCTTCTCGTCAAACTAAGAGCATTGGACACATCCGGTCTAGTACACAGCATGGCATACATGATGGAACCTATGGCCGAGGCATAAGGCACTTTGCTCATAGCTTCCCTATCATTTACCGTAGCTGGACACTGAGCCTTGCTCAATATCTTACCTGACAACATAGGCACTGAACCTTTCTTTGCCTTATCCATTCCGAACCTTTCGAACTTTGTCTAGGTATGTGCTGCCTTAAAGCTATCGACGTCTTTGTCTATCTCTATAGATTTTGATGCCCAATATATAAGCTTCACCTAGGTCTTTCATTGAAAAACACTTGTTCAAATAACTCTTCACATCGTTAAGCATGTTGATGTCATTTCCAATAATCAATATGTCATCCACATATAGTACCAGAAACGTCACCGAGCTCCCACTCACTTTCTTGTAGATGCAAGCTTCGTAGCAATTTGGAACAAATCCAAAGCTCTTGATCATTTGATCAAAACGAAGGTTCCAACTCCGAGATGCTTGCTTCAGTCCATAAATGGAACGCTGAAGTTTGCATACTTTATCAGCATCCTTAGGATCAACAAAACCTTCGGGTTGCATCATATACAACTCTTCATCAATGTTGCCATTGAGGAACGCAGTCTTGACATCCATCTGCCATATTTCATAATCATGAAACGCAGCAATTGCTAATAAAATCCGAATGGACTTAAACATCGCTACGGGAGAGAAAGTCTCATCGTAGTCAACACCTTGAACTTGTTGAAAACCTTTTGCGACAAGTCGTGCTTTATAGACGGTAACATTACCATCCGCGTCCGTTTTCTTCTTGAAGATCCATTTGCACTCAACGGCCTTTCGGTCGCTAGGAGGGTCCACCAAAGTCCATACTTGGTTTTCGCTCATGGATCCCAATTCGGATTTCATGGCTTCTAGCCATTTCTCAGAGTCTGGGCTCATCATCGCTTCCTCATAGTTCGTAGGTTCACTGTCTTCTACTAACAAGACAGTCAAGACAGGGTTGCCGTACCACTCAGGAGGGGCACGCGACCTTGTCGACCTGCGACGTTCAGTAGCAGCATCGTCCGAAGCTTCATGATCCTTGTCATTAGCTTCCTCTATTGCTGGTGCGGTGGCGTGGAACAATTTCAGGTACTGCGCTACTCTCCAACTCAAGAGAAGGTTCAATAACCTCGTCTAGCTCTACTTTCCTCCCACTCACTTCTTTCGAGAGAAACTCCTTCTCAAGAAAGGAACCGTTCTTTGCGACAAACACTTTGCCTTGATTACGTGATAGAAGGTATACCCAATAGTTTCCTTAGGGTATCCTATGAAGACGCATTTCTCCGCTTTGGGTTCGAGCTTGTCCGGCATCAACTTCTTGACGTAAGCTTCGCATCCCCAAACTTTAAGAAATGACAACTTAGTTTTAGCACCAAACCACAGTTCAGGTGTCATCTCAACGGATTTAGATGGTGCCCTGTTTAAAGTGAATGCAACGGTTTCTAATGCATAACCCCAAAAAGATAATGGCAAATCAGTAAGAGACATCATCGATCGGACCATATCTAATAAAGTTCGATTCCGGCGTTCATACACACCATTGCGCTGTGGTGTTCTGGGTGGCGTGAGTTGCGAAACAATTCCGCTTGCTTTAAGATGCCTGAGAAAATCATAACTTAAATACTCGCCCCCACGATCGGATCGTAGAAACTTGATCTTTCTGTTACGATGGTTCTCCACTTCATTCTGAAATTCCTTGAACTTTTCAAATGTTTCAGATTTATGTTTCATTAAATAGATATACCCATATCTACTTAAGTCATCGGTAAAAGTGAGAAAATAGCGATATCCACCGCGCATCGAAACACTCATCGGTCCGCATACATCGGTATGTATGATTTCCAACAAGTCCGTTGCTCGCTCCATCATACCGGAGAACGGTGTTTTGATCATCTTGCCCATGAGGCATGGTTCGCATGTGTCAAATGATTCAAAATCAAGAGACTCAAAAGTCCATCGAATGGAGTTTCTTCATGCGCTTTACACCAATATGACCTGACGCAATTGCCACAAATAAGTAGTATTATCACTATCTACTTTGCATCTCTTAGCCTCAATGTTATGGATGTGTGTTTCATCCCTTTCGAGATTTAGAAGAAATAAACCATTCACAAGAGGTGCATGACCATAAAAGATGTTACTCATATAAATAGAAGAACCATTATTCTCCGATTTAAATGAATAACCGTCTTGCAATAAACATGATCCAGAAATAATGTTCATGCTCAACGCAGGAACATAATAACATTTATTAAGGTTTAAAACTAATCCCGAAGGTAAAACTAAGGAGAGTGTGCCAACGGCCATCACATCAACTCTTGATCCATTGCCAACGCGCATCGTCACCTCATCCCTCGCAAGCCGCTGTCTATTCCGTAGCTCCTGTTTCGAGTTACAAATATTAGCAACTGAACCAGTATCAAATACCCAGGCACTACAACAAGGGCTAGTAAGGAAAACATCAATAACATGTATATCAAATATACCTTTGATGGTGCCAGCCTTCTTGTTCGCTAAGTACTTGAGACGATTCGCTTCGGTGACCCTTGTCCTTGCAATAGAAGCACTCGATGTCCGGCTTAGGACCGGACTTGAGCTTCTTCTCGGAGGGCAACGCGCTTCGCCGCCTTTCTTGAAGGGCTTCTTTGCACCCTTACCTTTCTTAAAGGAGGGCTTGTTGACCATCAACACATGATTATCCTTCTTGATGTCCACCTCCGCCTTGACTTTGCGAAGAGCTCGGTGATCGTATCGATGGAACCAATCGATTATGAGTCACTACAAAACTTTTGTAGCCGGGAGGAGTGATTGTAGAACCTGTCAATCTTGAGCTCCTCTGGAATCGTGCATTCCGGTTGCTCAAGGCGTTGAGTGTAGCCGTCATCTTAATGGCGTGCTCACTAACGGAACTCCTTCCTCCATCTTGCGGTTAAAGAACTTCTCGGAGATCTCATATCTCTCGAGCAGCTGATGCGAAACATGGTCTTTAGCTCTTCGAGAATCTCAAAGGGCCCGGGATAGTCTTCAAAACGATTTTGAAGTTCCGGTTCCATAGCAAACAACATGGTGCTCTTAATCACACCATAATCATCTTTGCACGACTGATAGACAACTTTCTTATCAGCCGGCGCAGTTGCAGCAGGGGGGTCACCTAACGCTTTCCCAAGGACATAGTCCTTTTGACCGCCAGAGAGAATGATTCTTAGATTGCGGAACCAATTGGTGAAGTTAGGCCCATTGTTCTTAAGCTTTTCTTTCTCAGCAAAAACGTTGAAGTTGAAGTTGGACTTAGCCATGTGATCTACAATATTTGCAAGTACAAATTAGACTATGTTCATGATAACTAGTTCAACTTTTAATCAAATTACTAGATGAACTCCCACTAAATTCAACATCCCTCAAGTTGTTTAGTGAACACGATCCAAATTCACCACACCTAATCCGATCTTCACGAGAAGATATGTGGTTTCAATGGTGGACAACGAAGTGTCGATCATATCATTCATATGACTCATGCTTAACCTTTCGGTTCATGTGTTCCGAGGCCATGTCTGTACATGCTAGGCTCGTCAAGTTAGACCCAAGTATTTCCGCGTGTGCAAAACTGGCTTGCACCCGTTGTATGTGAGCGTGAGTCTATAGCACCCGATCATCACGTGATGCTTGGACACGACAAACTTTCGCAACAGTGCATACTTGGGGAGAACACAGTTTTTTTTTATCTTGATCTTTAAGTGAGGAATCATCTTATAATGCTACCGTCGCGATCTAAGCATGATAAGATACATAAAAGGATAAACATCACATGCATATAACTTTAATGTGACATGGTATAGCCAATCTTTGCGCAATGATCTCCATCTTGTGCGTGCCGGCATGATCTCCATCACTCCACCATGATTGCCTCCACCACGAATAGCAACTACAACTATTGCTAACTACTTAGCGATAAAGTGAAACTATTACATGGCGTATAAGAAGTTGACACACAGGTCATACACAATTATAAAGACAACCATATGGCTCCTGCCGGTTGTGTACTCATCGACATGCAAGTCGTGAAATATTACAAAACATGATCATCGCATACATTATACACATCACATCTTGGGCCATACCATATCACAGCAAACACTCCCTGCAAAAACAAGTGTGTGACCCTGCGGGTTCGAGAATATGCAGACATGATCTTCTATCAATAATCAACAGCGGGGTCTGGACACCCATATTGACTCCCACACATTCATCGATGATCATATTGGATGAACCACGATGCCAGGATTCAATCAATCCCATATATATATTCCCTTCGTCTCGCGATATTTTACTTGCCCGAGATTTGATCGTCGATGCGTCATACCTAGTTCAATCTCGTTCACAAGAAGTACTTTACTGGATTCGTAATCCGATATCACTTTGTGATTAACTCCTTAACCACATGCTTGCAAGCGGTGTTGATATCGACAATGAGTGCCCAAGTATATCTCTCCGACTTGGGAGGGACAAATCCCATCTTGAAACATACAACCCAACAGATACTTTCCGATCACCTGAGAGACACCTTTATGATCACCCTCTCATAGGATGACGTTTGATGATCTCAAAGCTTTCTTCCGATACCAGGGAGTTGTATTATCTCATGGTCTAAGGAATACAATATTTGACATAAGAAAAGCTTCGCAAAGACGAACACGATGACACGATCTAATTGCTTCGCTTAGTTTGGGTCTGTCCACCATATCATTCTCCCAATGATATGATCTCATTATTAATTAACAACTCATGTCCATGGTCAGGAAACCTTAACCATCATTAATCAATGAGCTAGTCCATAAAGGCGTACTAGGGACACGGTGTTGTTCACAAACCACACAAGTATTAAAGTTTCCTCTTAATACAATTCTAGCATGGAATATAAACATTATCATGAACAAGAATTATAATAATAACATCTTTATTATTGCCTCTAGGGCATAATTCCAACACCCGCCGCCACCACTTCTTCAAATAGTTTCACCCTATATAATCAGATCGGAGAGACGACATACAGAATACCAGAAATCACAGAAAACCTCACCTCTGGAAGGGATCTGGAGGGGGAACTTGCCCAAGGGATCAATCTTCGCCGTACGCAGATCTGGGAGGCCAAGGCATCGATCTTCATCTTCATCAACCGCTGCATCACCAACATCTCCATCCATCCCATCTACATCTCATCTAGATCTTGTTGTAATTCTCATACTAATTGTGGATTTATACAAGAACTATTTATCTATAATTGTTTCCATTATCATTGCCATGATGCTGTTTGTCTCCATGTCTGAGTAGATCATTAGTTCTTGGGGACATGGAGAAACCCTAGCATATGATTGAGATAAGATAGAGATTATCATGTTATACATCATTATGTGTATGTGTTAATTGTCTTCATCTTAATGTCGAGAGTTGTGCACCTCTTATATTTGCCTCTTATGGGGACTTGATGAAGGGAATTACTTATTGGTAGACGAAGGAATGATAACACTTACTGTGACTATAAAGTTGTTGTCATTCTTTACGTACTAACTTGGGAAAGTAAGTAAAACTCATTAAGCCATGTCCATGCCATGGGATAAATCCCGTAATAGCGAGATAATACAATTGATGTCGTTTACCTGTCAGCTATGGTTCTGACGGATGATGTGTGCAATGGTTGCTGCCTATTCGTCCATATATGGAGCTCCTCCCACATACATATATGTCATGAGAATATTTGTTATGATAATCTTGATTACTCTATCTAAATTGCTAGCAGTGTATCCACCACTCCACGAGAACGCCTTTTTCCCTAATGTAGTTCCAAGCTCTCTTAGATAAGCAATTCCTACTTTCTGTATTAAGTTTTACTTTAGTTTATTTAATTGCTTTGCTCAATCAAAAACCCAAAAACAATCCTTAAAACAATTCAATTTTTCTTGCATCTTAAAATTGTTTCTTAAGTATTTTGTTTAGTAGTTAAAAGAATTTTAGTCTTTTGCCTACTGATCCCTGTGGGATCGATATCTTTATTCCGAAACTAGCTACAAACGATCTATGCACCTGTAGTCATCAATATCTCCATCACTTGGAGTGAAAAATTCCACTCTTTATTGATGTAACCCAACAAACAGCATCGGAGACTCCTAAAAGCCGTCTTTATAATCACCCAGTTACAAAGTGAAGTTTGATGCCCAAAAAGCAATCCTCCGGTGCCTGGGAGTAACACAATCTTATGGTCTAAGGAAACGATACTTGACACATACGAAAGCGATAGCAATCAAACTAAATGACACGTTCAACAACTATGCTTATTATTGGGTCTATCCATCACATCATTTTCCTAATGACATGATCCCGTTATCAAGTGACATTACATGTTCATGGTTTGGAAACCTTACTTACCTAACGAACTAGCCATAAGAGGCTTACTAGGGACATTGTGTTGTTTAT
The DNA here is from genome assembly GCA_030063025.1 of Avena longiglumis. Taxonomy (NCBI): domain Eukaryota; kingdom Viridiplantae; phylum Streptophyta; class Magnoliopsida; order Poales; family Poaceae; genus Avena; species Avena longiglumis. The sequence continues at coordinate 578,100,168 of CP125976.1, read as the reverse complement.
ATATCCACACATGTATTTAATATCTGGTTAATATAATTATAGCATGGAGAATAAACTATTATTGTGAACGAGGAAATATAATAATAACTACTTCATTACTGCCTCTAGGGCATATTTCTAACAAGCTTGTTTTTGATCATCATGTTCTTGGTTCTTAATGCCTTGTTTACCCATGTCATGAGGTGTTCTAAAGCACCAAGTGTAGGTGGATGGAAGAGATGCAGATACCTTAAAAAAATCATGCGTATAACTATGTAGGATTTGTGCTTCACTAATAGTGGCAACCAAAACAAATGATATAACAAATTTCTGAAACACTTGCTCCCTCGAGTTACCTTCTTTTACTTTACTTGCTTTTACTTTTCTGGACTAGTTTAATTTTTATTTACTTTCAGCACTTTACAATTTTCTAGTTAGAAGTAAAAAAGTACCTTACACACTCCAATTCATTGCTTTGCACGAAAGGCCATATAAATGGGTTATATTGTTTTAGATAATAGTTAGTTTACCTTAACCTCCTCATGGTTTCAACACGCAAATACTTATATAATTGTGCTACAATGATTCCCTAGTCTTGGGGATCATCGGTACGATATTCTTAACTATTCCATTTTTGGATCACTTTGGTACCTTCTTATCAAACAGACAGAATGACACATATCTGGTCTAGTACAACATGACATACATGATTGAGCCTATGGCTGATGCATATGGGATGTTACTCATATTTTCTCTTTCATCATCCATAGCTAGACATTGAGTCTTAGTGAATGTTTTACCTTGCAACATGCGTAAGAACTCTTTCTTTGACTGATCCATTATTAACTTCTTCAGAACTTTGTCAAGGTATGCACTTTGTGTTAGTACTATTAAGTGTCTCGATATATCTCTACAGATCTTGATGCCTAATATATAAGCGGCTTCACCAAGGTCTTTCATTAAAAAACTCTTATTCAATTACATTTTACACTTTCAAGAAGATCTATATCATTTCCAGTCCGCAATATATCATACAAATACAATATTAGAAATGGTTTAGAGATCTCACTCACTTTCTTCCTGATACAAGATTCTCCATAAGTTTGGAAAAATCCAAACCCTTTGATCACCTCATCGAGATTCTAGTTCCACGAAATTTGCTTAGGTCCATAGATAGATCGCTCAAGTTTGCATACTTTATTAGCATGCTCAGGATCGACAAAACTTTTGGGTTGCGACATGTACAACTCTTTCTCGATATGGCCATTCAGGAACACATTTTTGAAATCCAGCTGCCAAATTTTATAATAAAAAAATTATAACAATTGCTAACAGAAATCCTAACAAACTTTAGCATCTCTACGGATGAGAAAGTTTCATTATAGTCAACTCCTTGAATTTTTTTTAAAAAAATTGCAAGGAAAGACCATAGGTAACCGGATACCCGGTGAAAGGCGTGCAATTAGCAAGTTTGCTAAGAACACTCGTACCCAAACGTACCTTCTTAAACCCTTGCTTAGATTGTGAGGGGACCGAAGAAGCAAATTTTGAGGAACTCGAAGAGGGAGACCTACTATGTAGAACCAGATCTTTTGGGGGGGAATATAAGGTGTAAAATACAACAAATTCTACGGTGCACATAAAAACTTAGTTAAAGCTAGCATATGTTAGATGTGCTGAGAAGCGTAGAACTTTACTAAATAAGTTGTTGATCTCGAATGGTGATAAGATTAGTAGTACAGTTTATCTTAAAGCTAGTAGATTTGAATTTAATTTAACCGTGAATCCTCATTGGACTGAGGAGGATCTTGAAATTTTTGTACACTTTTGGCTTGTGATATTGAATATATGAGAAGTTGGACCTGTAATGTTTCTTGTGTACCACTACGAGGGATGCAACATTTATAAAATGGTGTGTTGTGATTTTTATACCAATGACTTGCACACTACAACATGTAATGGTGTGTTGCATCACCGTAGCCCATGATCCATCTATGCACATAAATACAAGGGCTATGTAATCCTACGATCATGGCTTGCACAAAAAACACAAATGCCGATGTTCTCATACCTCATAGGCACCCGAGCCACCGATTTACATCCCATCGAACGTGTGGTAGGCGTCCGGTCTAGGAGTGTCAAACAAGATGGGTAGGTGAACTCGTTAGGAGCATGGTATCTTCAAGTATGCTGGGACATCGGTGAGCAATGGATCGTTGATGTTGATGATGTTGTTGTCCGTAGCTTGGTGGCGATTCTTGATTATCAGAAAAAACACATCGTTTGGGTTAAAGCCACCATGCTCACTCTCTCTATACAGGGGGAGGGGAGATAACCTCGAAAGAGATGTCGTGTCCGTGACTTCTTGGAAGTAGCCTAGGGTTAATAACATCGACCCACTCCTCGAATGAAAAGCCGATGAGGTGCTCCCTTGGTTTCCGTCGACCCTCGGGACGATGGTTCCCGTGTTGTGCACTCTCCTTTTGTCCCCTCCTCATCTTGTTCGTACTCCTCCTCTTCTATCTTCCTCTTCATCCCCATCTTCCGCTTCTTCACCCTCCTCTTCTTCAAATGCATTTGTGTGGCGCTGATGGAATCGACCATGCCATTCATGGCACCAACCCCATGATATATCTATGCACATAAATACAAGGGCTACGTAAGCATACGATCATGGATTTCACACAAAAAATATCGGTGTTCACATACATCGTAGGCGCCCGAGTCACAAGGTTCCATTATGTCGAACAAGTGATAGGCGTCTCGGCCAGGAGCGCCAGACAAGCTGCGGTCGATGAACTCATCGGAGCATGGGACCTTTGGTCATGCTGGTCTGTCATTGAACACTCGTATGGATCATTGATATCGATGATTTTGTCATCCGCAACTTGGCGGTGGTCATCGTTTATCGAGGAAAACACCTCATTCAGTTTGAAGACACCATACTTGCTCTCGTCGTACGAGCGGGAATGGGGGATCTTGATAGTGGCGCCGTACCCGCTCCTTGTTGGAAGTAGCCTAGGGTAAACGGTGATCCAATGCTTGAATGGAAAGTCGACGAGGTGCTCTCTTATCTTCCACTGTCCCTAGGGGCGACGGTGCCCGTGCTGAGCCTTGGCTTACCACAATGTTCATCGTCGCCATGGTCACCTTCTTCTTCATGGCATGACGACACCCATTACGTTCTTCTATGGCGTTCCTCTAGTGGAAGCAGTCAGCCATTGTTCAAAAAATCTTCCGAATCAACGATTAATAGGCCGATTAATCGCTACTAGGGACCTGACCATGTCGATTGCCACTAATTGTTTGTGTTAATCGTTTTGCACGATTAATAGCTTTGACACTTCAATTATTAGGTATGTTACCGATTAATTATTACACTTGGTCAAAAAAGTTGCAAACTTATCAACACATATCGCCCATCCATCACTAGCCCGCCTTAATGAAGTAGGTTTTGCGAAGCTCCCGCTCGATCCCTGCCTCTAGGAGCTCGATTTTTCGCCATCACCAACTAGTTCCTTGTCGTTGTTGACAAGTTCCTCGTAGTTACCGACCAGACCTCAGATATAAGAGCTCGAGCGCCTTGATGATCTCATCCGGAGCTCAAGGCTTTCTTTAATAGGGTAGGTGGTTGAGGTGCAAGAGGAGTCATACGTGTTTTAGGTGCTAATTTTTGTAGATTGCACCGATTAATAACTGACCTATTAAATCAGTTAATCGTTCGAATTCCGATTAGTCGCTACTCACAGACCAACCGAGCAGTTAACGATTACCGATTTTCTTACCATTGTGGCAGCCGTCCACGCTGACTTGGGCATCCCCTATGGCTTGACCTTCGCCGCCGGCTTGTTGCAGGACTTGAAGAAGTCCCATGAGCCTCCTTGCTGAGCCCCTTTGCCTTCGATGGCTTCAGTGTCATGGCGACGATGGCGTGGGCTGGGAGAAAGGATGCTTAAGGACGATGACGTGGGGAATTTTGGCACCTGCGATCACTGAAGCTCAGTTTTTTAAAATTTTGAAAATGCTAGTTTGAAGTTTCAAAGAAATGTAGAAAAGATTTCATGGATTTCTACACTTGTTCTTTATGCTTGTGAAAAGTTTCTGCCAAAAAGACTATCTATTTTGGGCTACACAAGAAAAACAAATTTGTGGATGTATAAAATAATTAAAAAACTCTTCTTTTATTCCAAAATTTGTCTTTTGCGTAATCCAAAATACAACGTCTTTTTCCAACAAAACCTATGGCATGTATACTGTGTATATGTTGTATACTCTATCTGTTTTAGTTCTTAAGGCGTCCTCGTTTTGCGTGTTTTTTCTTTGACCAAGAATTACTCTAAATACGTAGAGAGTTTTGGTATAAAACTAGTACCACTGGAAAGTATTTTTCAATACGAATCCAACGGTACTAATTATGTATAATATAATCAAGATTTTTTTGTTAAATTTTTTTGGTCAAACTTTGCTTTGAAAAGCGTGTGCGTCTTAAGCTCTAAAACGGAGGTAGTTGTTGTTTTCAGTATTTTCGATACCAAGAAATAACATTTTCCAATTTTTGGAAAAAAAGAAAGAGCAATGGTGCTGGTGTGCATCAAACAGTTTTCGTGTAAATCTTCTCTTGCGAGATACACCGAGCATAGGGTAATTAACCATCCTAGAGATCGAAGAAGGAGAGAAGCAAGAAAGACCAGCAGTAAGAAACTGAATAGATCATGAATCTTTGCATATGTCACTCTCTGCAAGAGCCCCGGCCGGGATCCATGCATAGTTTCTGGACTAGCTTAGCTAGCGCTAGCCGGCGCCACCACTGCTAGAGCTCCGCAGCAGGCATGGACGGCTCCACCCATTCAAAGTCTGCATCAAATACCAGAGCGGGCACATGAGGTTTACCTGGCCACGATCGGGCCACGTACGTACTGTATATCGATCGCTCATCGCTGCAACCTTAAAACCTCCTCCGGTCTCTCTCAATCCCCAACCTCCCCAAAAAAGCTCACTGCCAGGGACATGTGCTGCGTGTCAAGCCCCTACTGGCGCTCCCCATTTTAATACGTTATCTCACCCTCGCCGCAGCCCCACTGCCCACACTAGCGATCCCCCGATCTTGGACCAAACCCGGCGAGCGGCCACCAGCTTAGCTGTAGTTAGTGTGGAGGGGTACTGGCCGCTGGCAGGGGAGGAGGGGAGACGCCACGGCCAGCGATGCCGATCTCGAGCCCTAGTCTAGAGATGAGCTCAAGCTGGGACGTCGCCGCGGTCAGGGTCGCGCGCGCCTGGTACCTGGCTTGGCCCACCTTCCACCTCGATCCGTCTCCTATAAATCAGCACGGCCGGTACACACACCTCCTCGTCGATGTTTCCTAGCCAAAACTAGTAGCTAACACACGCGCTTCTTGCGCGTGACGCCATGAATTCCGTGGTCTTTGCGCGGTGCCGGAGGGAGTGAGAGAGATGCGGCGCAGTGGGCGTGTAGGGGGAGGGGGATGAAGCGCGGCGAGCGGGATGGGGTGCCCGGCCGGGCGCGCGCGCACGGTGACAGAAGAGAGTGAGCACACGGCCGGGCGGGACGGCACCCGGCGGACGGTGCCGTCGCGGCTGCGTGCTCACTACTCTGTCTGTCACCCAGCTGCCTTCTTCGGATTTCCGTCGACACCCGGCCGGCCCTCGCCTCCTCCGCCGTGCCCAACCCCCTCTCGGCCGGTCACACTGCATGTCCATCCCCCGCGCTCATCCGTAGCCGTGGTAATAGGTGTGATTTTGTTATGCACTTTTTTTGATTCGGTTAGCGTTACTACTAGAAAATTTGGGGGAATTTGGGTCCTAGACACTAGACATTGTAGGCAGCGCCGTACTAGCTGGCGGTTTTCCCTCCCTCGCCTCGTACGTCGCCCGCCGTTCATCTTTCCCGAGGAGAGCTAGCCTGCCCTATTCCGCCTTTTCTGCTGCCCTTTCTTGGGAAGGAAATTGATGGACGATATTCATTGCGCCATCTATCGACGACGACGCATCTCGGAACGCACGAGGGAGCGACACCTCGCATCGCATCGCAGGAATCTACTCCTACTCCTACCACTCCATGGTAACAATAAACTTTTGACCAGATCTGCTCACTTATTATTGCGCACTGTTCTTCTTCTTCTCACATCCATTTTCCTCTTCCAGGGCACAGTTCCACGAAGCGCCAGAGTTGTTCACATGCAGCTGGAGACAGGAGCTAGCATGAGGTTTAATTTGATGTGGTGGATGAAGGATAGCATCCACGCAGATCTCTGCTTGCTGCCGCTGCCAAATTTTCCATTATCGTCCGGTCAGTTATCTTCTGCTGTCTCCTGTCCTTCCTGCTCTTCAGAATTACTACTGCGAGCCTCGCTCGCTACTTGCTGAGTATTCAAAGTATGAGTAATGGTGCAACGATCCCTTGTCCCCCAGATGTGGCTCCACAATTGTAGGATATACTGTTGGGTCACTGTTACATTCATGGCGCTGGTACATGCATGCTATCGTCGTCACAATCCCCTCCCTCGCCCCACTTGCACCTTATTTGACTCCAGCTTTTGGGCCAGGCTACTGTGCTCTGAAAGAAACTTCAACAGAAACTGTTTTCTTTGGATCGATCACACTGTACAGGCCTTGCAGAGTTGCAGGTACACAAAACTGGTGAAATTTCTGATTACCCTTTTTTTTTAAGATCCTGAAGATTTGAGTTTACAAGACTGAATAAGATTATAGGTTTGTGGGATGTCTCTAGCAATTAGTCTGGTTTTAACTAGGGGTTCTCGTTTTGCTTTGCTTTGGAGAAGTTTCCTGTGAATAGTCATGGAAAGTACAACACACAAACTCACCACATCACTGTTTTTTCATTTCCAGGTCTCATTTCTGGGTTGCACTTTTTTTCTTCAGAAACAAGAGCCAGGTTTAGTATGGTAAACTATCTAACTCTGACCTAACTAGTATGGTAAACCAAGTTAACTATAGGGGTTCTCATTTTTCTTTGCTTTGGAGAAGTTTCATGTGAATTGTCATGGAAAGTAGAACACACAAACTCACCACGTCGCTGTTTTTTCATTTCCGGTAGGTCTCATTTCTATGTGGCACTTTTTTCCGAAACAAGAACCAGGTTTAGTATGGTAAATTATCTAACTCTGACCTAACTAGTATTGTTTTTCAATATTTCATGCTATATATTTTTGTAGCTAGAAAGTATGTTTTTTTAAAACATGTGCCATAGGAATTGTAGTTATCTTGTGCGTTAAACAGACAATTATTGCAGTTAGCTAGTACACGCATATGACCCTTGAAATTTTGAAGTAGCTAGACCACACCATACTTATGGAAAACCTGCAGACTATCTTCAAGTTCTTTTCCAGGTTGTTCACCACTAGTCTCTTGTTATAATTAAACTATCATTGGTGCATAAATCTTGCATGCATTTGTGGGTTCCCTGCATAGCATTCGTGTGTGACCCTGATTATTTCTAATTGTGTGTGTTCTGTGTCTGCAAGCATGTTAATACGACAACTAAGCTGCATCTCTAGTGCCTAACAAGAGAAATTATCCATCACACTATTAGCTGCAATGGAATAAGTTTATAGCTCCATGTTTGAAGCTTATAGAATATATATGGACTAGGGGTAAGATGAACTTTCACAATGATGCTGATCCCCAATGTATTTCTCCCAAAGGAGTTTTCTCTAAGCATGCTAGTATAAGTTCCCCTCCAGCACTACAGGAAAACAGTACTTTGCCGTGTATCGAATGTACACGGCAAAGAGCACTTTATACACGACAAAGCCGTTGACGTGCACTGCCACACGGCAAAGCTCGGACGCAACGTTCGGCTTGGCAACGATCCTTTGCCGTGCGCCCGAGACCATTTGCACGGCAACGCTCTTTGCCGTGCGCCCGAGGCTGTAGGATAAAACCCTTGTTAGAGCGCACAGTGGTTTGGCCCAGCTCGCCACTACACGAGCCAGTGCCATGGCAATCCAGGTCCACCGGAACCGACAACCAAATAAGTCTTCTCGCCTAACTCAACCCAAAAGACTAGCCTGATGGGTGAGGTTTGCCCCACCTTATAAGTTGGGTTCTCCCACATCAAATTCCCAATGTGGGAATAAACCTAACAATCTCCCACGTCACACATCAGGCCAAATGGGCTCCCCTGTCATGGAGATGTTACATGTTTTTTTCCAACAATGGGCCGTGATGACGAGACGGCACGAAGTCCTCCTGTTACTAGGAGATCAGTTACAAGGCTCTGATACAACTTGTTAGAGAGCACAGTGGTTTGGCCCAGTTTGCCACTACATGAACCAGTGCCATAGCAGCCCAGGTCCACTGGAATCGACAACCAAATAAGGCCTCTGGACTAAATCAACCTTATAAGTTGCGTTCCCCCACATCAAATTCCCAATGTGGGACTAAACCTAACAATCTCCCCCGTCACATCGGGGCAAACGGGCTCCCCCGTCATGGAGATGTTACAAGTTTTTTTTCCACCATGGGCCCTGATGCCGAGTACTTTCCACCGACACGAAGTTTCATGTGAATATTCATGGAAAGTAGAACACACAAATTCACTAGGTCGTTGTTTTCTCATTTCCGGTAGGTCTCATTTCTAGGTTGCACTTGTTTTCAGAAACAAGAGCCAGGTTTAGTATGGTAAACTACCTAACTCTGGCCTTACTATTTGTTTTTCAGTATTTCATGCTTTATATTTTTATAGCTAGAAAGTATGTTTTTTAAACATGTTGTAGGAATTGTAGTTATCTTGTGCGGTAAATAGACAATTGCAGTTAGTACACGCATATGTCCCTTGAAACTTTTGAAGTAGCTAGACCACACCATACATATGGAAAACCTGGAGACTATCTTCAAGTTCTTTTCCAGGTTGTCCACCACTAGTCTCTTATTATAATAAAACTATCATTGGTACATATATCTTGCATGAATTTGAGGGTTCCCTGCATAGCATTCGTGTGTGACCCTGATCATTTCTAACTGTGTGTGTTCAATGTCTGCAAGCATGTTAATACGACAACTAAGCTGCATCTCTAGTGCCTAACAAGAGAAATTACCCATCACACTGTTAGCTGCAATGGAATAAGTTTATATCTCCCTGTTTGAAGCTTACATAATATATATGGACTAGGGGTAAGGTGAACTTTCACAATGATACTGATCCCCAATGTATTTCTCCCCGAAAGAGTTTTCTCTAAGCATGCCAGTCTAAGTTTTCCCCTCCAGGGTAAAGGGCAACCACAGGTTCTGAGTGAGTGGAAAGGATCAAGCGTAGTAGTATTATCTGCTAGGTCTAGGATTGGTTTTGCTAACTAGTACAAATCTTTTCATGGGCGCTTACACCTCCCATTTAGAAGTTAAGCTCATTTTCGAGAACTAAGCAAAGCATATATATTACTTGCTAACCTACATTGTAGTTCTAAATTTATGTTGATCTACAAAGTTTCACGCTAATATACATTTGCCACCACTTGTCTTTCTGTATGGGCCACATACTATGAATTCTTCATCAAGTTATTGGTTAATTGTGTGACATTGTATAATGTTATAATAGACTCATTGTTTTTCTTAGATTTTTTATCTCAACTACAATTATCTCCAAAGTTAGCGTGTGTACCTACATGAACACTCAACCACAATTAGTATGTCTTCTAGTATGATTATTGTTTCTTAAACATGGTCCGTAGGAATTATAGTTATATTTCTACAGTATATGCAAATGGACCTTGAAATTTTGAAGTAGTTAGACCACACAATACATATATGCAAAACCTGAGTCTCCATTAGTCTCTTGTTATCATCAAATTAGCATTGGTGCATGAATGTTGCATGCATGCATTTAGGGGTACTGCTTTATATATAACTTTAAGTTCCCATCATAGCATTTTTTATTATGTGTTGTGTATGCAAGCATGTTAATACAACTACTTCACTGCATCTCTAGTGCCTAAGAAGGGAACTTTGGGGCTGATCCATTCCAACCCCTGCGTGTCGCACCCCAGGGCGACACCGGGGGCACCGCCGCATGCTGCCAAAGCTCCGCCCGCCGCTACTGTCGTCGGCCTCGCCGCGGTGGCGGCAGGCCTAGCCACCGAAGGTGGTCTAGGGTGGGTGGACGCCGGATTTGGCCATCATGGATGCTAGGGCAGAGATGGCCTGGATCGACGACGACTAGCGTCCAGGGCAGCGCCCCTGGTTGGGGTGGTGGTGGAGGTCCCTCCCGGCAGTGCCATGACCGGTAATGGAAGTCCTGGGTCAAGCCGGTTGGTGTTGGAAACCCTAGATCTCGCGATATGGGGCTCCGATGATGCCTTCCTGGACCTCTTCGCTGCTGGTAGGGCCGTATCTGGTGGGGGTCAACCCTGCTCTGTTTTCATCTCTCTCGTTACTAGCCTAGCCAGAGGGCTTCTGGTAGGGTTTGGTGCGGCGGTACTTGCTGGTTGTTGGCGGGTGGCGAGGGGTTGTCGGCTCAGTTTGAATAAGGGGGTGGTCCTCGGATCCCTCTCACACCAAGACGAAGATCTACTTGATGCGTGTCTCATAGATCTGGCCGGAGTGTCTGGTTCCAGAAGGCTCCACCGGCGCATATGCCTGGAGCTTGCTGGATCGGAAGGAATTCGGTCATGCGCACCTATGTTTTTTACTAGCCGTTTGGTTTCGGCAGGAGTGTGGTGATGCTCTGCTATCTGTTACCATCATGTGACATGGCTTTGACGATACATATGGTAAAGTCAGATATGGAGAATGTCATGGAGTCAGAGACATAACATATGGGCGAGCTATGGTGGATTGAGTCTTTATGGCGATGAGGATTTGGCTTTGGTTTTGTTATCTGTCACTCGCAACAGCGTCTTTTAGAGGGGGCGACATCACAGAAGGAGTTCACAAACTTACCTTGTAGGGTGAAAACCCAAAGTCTGGCTTTCATTGGTTGTAAGCCTGGCTTTTTTTGGTTGTGCCTGGCAATGGTCTTGCAGAAGCCATTATTTTACAAGAGAGGACTTTCTCCAGGGTGAAAATCTAAGATCTGATCAGGCGATAATAGCGCTTGTGTATTGTTTACTTCTTTGGAGGCCTTGCTTTTAAAGGGGTTGGACTTCTGGTGTTGTTTTGGTGGTGGTATTGTTGCTTCTACTAAGGATCTGATTAATGTAGCAGGACTTTTCTTTTTTTAATCGTTCTTCCTTTTTTTTGTATTCTTATTGCAATAGGGTATGCGTTGTTGCAGAGGTTGAATGTAATTGGTATCCGTGTGATATTAATATAAGCTCATTTTCACACGAAAAAAGGAAGCTTATCCATGACACAATTAAATGTGTCATGTTCTTTTTTCTGTAAGCTCAAGATCACACAATATTGAGTACGGGGTAAGATGGACTTTCACAATGATTTTTTGATAACCAAAGGAGTTCTTTTTTCTAATCTACATTGAAACTACATATTGTAGTACTAAACTTATGGTAAATGGAGGTGGTGTTTTGGCTCGCGGGTGCAAATGAAACCTATTATGAAAAATACATAAAAATATATTTCAAAATATCAAAAATTCTAAAAGAAAATTTCACGTATACGGTTCGGACATTTTGTTTTCACACATAAGTTTTCGGTAAAAATGAACATTTTATAGTATGACTTTTGTAATAAAGACAAATAATATCCAAAAATAATCACGTTGGAGCATCCGAATTTACAGGGGACAAAAAAATGTTCATTTTTCCTGAAAACTTGTGTGCGAACATAAAATGTATGGATGTATATGCGAATAATTTTTTCTAAATCTCCTAGTATTCCGAAATATGTTTTCAAACAATGGGCTTATCTGCACTTAGTGAGCCGAATTCGATTTCCGTAAACTTATGTTGACCTATAATGTTCCATGCTACTATTTTGTGTTGGGTGAAACAATAAAAGGTTTGAGTTTTGTATTCACATATATTTATATCACTTGGCTTCAACATGGGACATACACTATCAGGTTTTTCATGCAATTCTTGTTTATCTGTGTGAAATTGTATAATGTTGTAATAGACTCATGATTTGAAGACTTCTTATCTTAACTACACTGCCGATATTCTCAAAGCTTGCGGGTCTACCGACATGAAGGCTTTATCACAACTAGGTTCATTCACAATTTTGCCATTATTATATGATAATGTCTGAGGATACTGAATTGTCTCTTTACTTATAATGCTAGTTATCAACTTCAATTTGTTACTGTACATGAAATGCATCGGCCTAGCAGTTTTTCTTCTAACCAAAGTTTAGCAGATCTGAGGCAACTGAGGATCACATATTAAAATAAGAAAACTAGGGGAATATTTGACTCTTAATAAGCGAGTGGAAATTTGAACCCATGACCCACCACATCATTGTGCATTGTCACTATGTTGCATTGACACTTACTACCTCTGCGGCTATTTTGCCTGCACTACATGGAGTCTATTCTAAATCCAGTACGTTAATTTTGTTGTTATGGCTTCTATAACGATGCTCCCAATTGACAATTTATGTACCCATATTCCAAAACTGAAGAAAATTATGTTCATGAAGATCCACCACGGTGCTAAGCAAATTCTAGATTTAAAGGTTTGTTGCATAGATAGATTTAGTATTTAACATTAAGTAATTAATGCAAAATTCTTATCCAGTTACTTTGATCAGCACAACATGATGTATGTACTCTAGGTTGATGCTTGGATGCCCGTACACTGTCTTGGATATGACCATACATGTGATCACAAAAAGGAATCAAACCTCGTATCCTCTTGTTAGCACTTACAATTTGGAATAAATCCGTAGGAAGCTTTGCACTGTTGAATCAGGCTACATATGTGGGATCTTATTCATGCCGACAGAGTTCTTTTTTTGTGTGAAAAGGACCTTAAAGTTATATTGCCACCGAGCCAAGGTACAAATAAAGCACCCCAGATTACAAGAAAAGAACAAAAAAAAAACTTGGGGAGCCAACCTACTCCTTCCACCGCGGGCTGTCGGCGCGCCACCGCAACCACTGCCACTGCCACTGCACTCACCTCGAGCCGGTGTTACGTTTTAGACTGCATCCGGTATGAACATGGACGGGAAGTCTTCAGCCTTGGCCATGAAGGAACAACATGACGGAGGGAGGGGAAGGCCAGCCACCACTTGACCACGCCGATGACAACAGAACGAAGAGGAACCCAGACACCTCCTATACATGCGGTGAAGGAAGCCAGTGCCAGGCCCCAGCTCCTCACCACACCACCCCCAAAATCCCTAGGACATGGCCAGGAGAAGCCATGCCATGGTGAAGATGGGATCGAGGGACAAAAGTTCACACGGACAATCTTCACCTCTGCCATGAAGACCGCCCATGGAGAATCCCATGAAGATCTCACTAGATCGACCGATCCAGGAGCACAACCCACCGAAAGCTTGTCGGCCTCGCCACATGGAACGACGTAGAGATAGGGATCAAGTTCCAACACCGTTATTCCACACCACCCCACCACCACCTCGCCAGCGTCGCCGGGAGACCCTGCCCTAGTATCTACATGCCTCAGGCATGAGTCCGAGGTCCTCCCACTCTCTAGTCACCTCAACGGTGATCAGAGCGGTAGAGGACCGCCAGATTGGCCGTAAGTGGAGTGAGGGACACCACACAGATCCCTTTTTGTCTCTATACGGGGAGGGGAACCGACAGTCGGTTAAAATTTGCACATATGTCGACAAAATTCAAGTATTCAAGTACAATGGGGCCTGACTATTGCATCAAGCTGGAGGAATATCATTCACATTTCAAGAAGTTATTTTTTTAGAGAATGGGCCAAAGGCCTGATGTTAAATTAATAACATTTAACACCCTGAATGGCGAAAAAGATACATGATGCCACACCCAGCTTACAAAGAAGAACCACACACGAGAACAAGCCTACACGAGAACAAGGCTACCAAAGGGGCTACAACTGGAATACGCAAGCGGCTGGCACGACCATTAAGCTACAAATAAGAGGAGCACAAGCTGAACAGGCGGTAGAGTCAGGCCGAAGTTCACCAGATTGAACCAACGAATACGCTACACCATCCAGGCAACTCCACTCCTGTAGGCACCGCCACCGGAAGCCGACCACCACCAGGAATCATCACTGCCCACAACCATCCTGAAGCACCAAGACAGAACCCAACAAGACAACCGAGGGTGAAGAGCACCGAGCAAGCTTTGCTGAAGATAGCAAAACGAGGCGCCGATGCTCCGAGAAGCCCCGCACCTCCACCACACCACCATCAGAGAGTCGCAAGTCATGAGCTCCAAGACGATGTCTTCAAGAAGAGAATGACATAGAGGTGCCGCCACCGCCCGATCCACAGATCTAGGGTTTTCACCCGAAGCACATAGATGGATCGAGAGAGGCCCAAACAACGCCTTCAAGAAGGGGACGACGTCCACAGATGTCACCGCCATGGCTCAAACGGGCAAGAATTTCCCCTTGGTACAATCTCTCAAGCCATCTAGCATGAGTACCAGTCTGTCGCGTACGACACCTGGACCATCGCCACGACATGCAGTTTGCTGGCAACCACACCATTCTCACGATCATGGTCGTCGACCAGCAGTCCCTGGCTCGCCCGCCAACCAGAGGGACTCCCACCAAGGCTGAGTACGAGTGGGCTGGACTTGAGGGTAGCGCAGGCGGGGGTTAGAGTCGGCGGCCGTGTCGTAGGCCATGACGCTCTAGAGAGTCCGACCGCGCCACCACAGCCGACGGCCGGCCTCGTTGAAGTTCGGAGGAGATGGCCGTCCTCCTCGTGCCTGGCGAGCGCCCTCTCATGCCCATCCCCGAAGAAGGCTTACCAAGTCAGGAAATAGTCGGGATGGCAGTTGCGATTCCTCCGCTGCTCTGGCGTGAGCTCGAAGTAGTAGTGGTTCGTGATGGACATCCAGCGCGCCACACCTAGAGGAACAGGAGGAATCGGCATGCCTCCGACGCTTAGCATCCAGCCGACGGGGACACAGTAGCCCGGCGGGTAGGGGTAGTTCGAGGCGCAAAGCGCCTCTGCCTCCCTGGGGGTTAGTCGTATGGTGGAAGCCATGGGAAAGAGTGATAAGGTTACAGATATGAGTCTAGAGATGTGCAATGACAATGGAGGCCAATCCTACATATATGTACTGAGAAATGGCGGGAAGAAATGGCAGGAAGAAACTTGGGTTTAGGGTTTAGGGTTTTGTGAAGGTTTTTTCGAGCATCATTAGAACTTGCATTGGATATCTGAAAAAACCACATATTGTGAGTCTAAAAATGATTTTTTCAAAAAATAACGGGCGTTAGATCATGTACCTGCAGTACAAATCGGACCCACTTCCTACCGATTCAGCAGAAATTTGTCCTTTTTACCCGGGATGGAAGAAAAGGTTTGAGATGTCTCGGTTGGGAGATAGTCCATGTAAGGTGGTCTAGTATTTTATAAAAACTGGGACAGTAGCTGTCACATCCCAAGATTTTTCAAATCTTGTAATGTGAAAAATAAATGAATAAAATAAAACTTTGTTGATTTTCAGGGTGAGAAGAAACTTTTTGAATCCATTTGGAAACTTTCAAAACCTATTTGGATCAAATAAAATCCCAAAGGGATTTGAAAAGTTAAATAAACAATAAACTTCAAAATATTTAAAATTGCTATTTTGGATCTTTTAATAAAAGGATTTGGTTTTCAAAAGAAAAGGTGGATTTATAAATAAGGATTATTTTATTAAGCCAAAATAAAACCTTGGCCAAGCTTTTGAAATAAAAACATTTTGTTTTGATAAAAATAGCAAAGGTTTATTTAAATAAAATAATAAGGATTTAATATCCAAATTTTATTTAAGTAAAGGCTTTTCCCATTTTAAATAAACACAAAAACTTATTTATTTATTTAAAATAAGTTTTCCAAGTATTCTATTTTCCCAAATAAAACCTACTGAAGTGTTTTGATTTTATTTTAGATTTCAAAATAAAGTTTTAATAAAACAAAACCTATTTGATTTAATAACTAAGGCCCATTTTATTTAATTATTAATGGACCCTAAAATAAAATGTTATTTTATTTTAAACAAGTTCTTCCCAAATATATTTTATTTTCAAATAAAACCTACTGATTTGGTTTTGAAAATATTTGGATTTCAAATGGAGTTTTTAAATAAATTAAAACCCATTTAATTTATTAACTAGTGTCCATTTTATTTAATTATAAATGGACTCTAAGAATAAAAATATTATTTTATTTTGGGATTTGGTTTATGTTGATAAACAGAATCAAAAACTCAACACAAGTTTGGAAGTGTTTGAATTGTTTGAATGTTTGATTTGTTTGTTTGAATTTCAAATCAGTAAATAGAAATAGAAAAGGATAAATCAATCAGACAAAAAAAAATAGAGCAAAACGACCTAGCCCAACAAAATCCCATCCCAGCCCAGCAGCCCACCTCTCTCCCCAGCGAAACGTTATTTTCTCACTAAGGAACTTACCCGCACAGAGGATGACGACTGGACCCCACACTCACGCACCCTCTCTCACAGACAGCCAGGACCCACCTAGCCACCACGTCGTCATCAAACTCGCGCGCCCGTTGCCAGTGAGTGATTCTCGGCTTAAATTCGCTCTAACGCGATCTTAATCACCAAAACCATCAAGTCCCTCTTAATCCCCTCTGACTCCTCCTCATTTCCCCTCAACAACCACCACTAATGAGCCACTGAGCACCTCAAATTCAAGCTCAACGTCTCGCCGGCTCCGACGAGTTCCAGAGCCAAATTTCGGTGAAAAGAACACACCCGCACCTCCAATCTTCTGTTGAATCTCCCTAGTATTCTTACACGCACCTTCCTGACTCCTTGGTTTGGTTTCTTGATCCCCAGGCATTCGACATTGACAACATCTGCAAGCGACGCCGCAAGCACGACTCCGGCCATCCCTAGGAACCATTCCAGAAAGCAAACCTCCACCGCTCCAACGCCACTGGCTTATCCCAGAACTTCTGTGCATCGTCCTCGTCTCCACCATCTTCGGGAACCACCAGAACGTCGCCTTCTTACACATCCCGAGCATCGCCGCCGTCCTCACCATCGCCGGTGACCAGAGCCACGAGGTGAGCCAGCACCCTCTGTTTCCTTACCCTTCGATCTTCCTTCGACGGACACGATTAGATCTAGCCGAGCCTATCCAAGCCACGCGCCGTGAGCCAAGCCTCCAGCCTAGCTCGAGCCTTGATGAATCTGCACCGTTCGTTTTATGTAAATCGTGCGACCCACACCAGCTATCCACACTGAACCGGTATGGACCAATAGAAACATTACACGTGGCCTCTGTTTGATTTAAAAAGACAGAAAACTTCTATTAGATTTCCAATTTTGTAAATTGCACAACTTTTGATCCACACGTCCAAATTTTGCAAACTTTATATCATTGGAATCAGTGGAACAAGCCCTAGCCAACCATGCCTTTTGTTTAGCAAAAAGCTTCTCTTAAAATGGTTGTTTTTGCAAAAACATTTGTATGCTTGTTAAGGATGTGAAAATTGTTTAAAAATGAATTTGGGAATAAAATCTTTGGCAAATGGTGTATTTTGAACCTACTGACCATAGGAAACACTTTGTGGAATCAAAAATGTATTTGGTGAAACAAAATAATGATTCTTTGATTTAAAACCATTTCTAGTCAAATAGAAATATGGTTTATTTATTGAAAATGATTTTGAAGGAAAACCTTTGAAAAATGTTTTGTTTCAAACTCTCTGACCCTAAACACCAAGTTTTGTGGTTTGAAAACTTATTTGGTGAACCCTATAGATTAATGCCTTAGTAAAAATATTTTTACACCACATAAAATGATCCTTTGTTTTGAAAATGGTTTATGAAATGAAACCTTTTGCAAATGACTTTGCCACTTTACAAAATGACCATTAGGTGCTTCCAAATGTTTATGACCCATTAGGAACCACTTTTCCAAATAAAACAATCCTTGGAATGCTTGCATGCATTACTTTGACTTTGTCATTTTATGTGTTGTTTTTTGCTTGATTGGTAGATTGAGATTGTGCCTTGCTTGATTGATTTGTAGTGACTTGAAGAGTGTGATTGTTGCAAGGACAAGGAGTGAACCCATACTCTACCAAAAAGACAAGTGATGCTTCATACTTTTTGTCCCATTACTTTCACTATGCATTAGTGATTTTCTCTAAGTAAAACTTGCATGGAATTTTTGCTAAGTATAAACCTTGCTATAGGAAATCCTAGTAGATGAAACTTAGTAGAAATTCCTAAGTCAAGATACCTACTACTATCATGCTTAGCTTAGCTAATAGAAAACAAGGGTGGAAATATATTCACACTATGGAAAAATATTCTAAGTCTGAGGACTTGGTTTTTGTTTAATAAAACAACTAAGTTACTGAATCACCTGGGTGGAATGGTAATTGCTTGGTGGTTTTTGGTTGAGTGGTTACACAAGGCCAGGGGACTGGTGAACCTTGTGTATCTCACCTGTGGATGGCCACCCAGGAACAAAGAGATTTGAGATGTCAAATGTTAAGAAGCTTCAAGTGCAACCACTTGGCAATATGGGCTCTGCCATGATCATATAGGTTGCAAGAACTTAGCCATATGGACAGTGGGTGGTAGTTTTGATATGTTGGATCGCGTCCATTTTGGTCTAAGGGAAGGCTTCTGAAAGATCTTGTCTTGGGAAACCAAGTCTTGTGGGGAAAGTGCACCACCTCTGCAGAGTGAAAAATCTAAGTACTTAGCCATGTCCCTGGTAAAGGACAATTTGAGCATCAAGACATGGAATCAATCAAGAATCTCATCATTCAAATTTCTAAGTTAAAACTTGTGGTTTGAACAAGGGTTATTTGAAATCTTCAATCTTTGATTGAGAGAAGCCTTGGAAAAGATTTTGTCAAAACAAAAACTTAGTATTTTCAAAATGATAAGGAAAATCTATTTTGAGCAATGCAAGCCTCAACTCCACTTAGCCAAATGCATATAGATGATAGACTCCACTATAATACCATAGTATCACTTGCCAATACAATTCAAATGTATTGACCCTTGTGGTTGTAACTTGTAATGTTGTAGGTTGATTGATTTTAGTGAAGATTGATTGATTAGGATTACAAAGTCTACAACCAACATCTGCCTGTGGCACTTTGAAGATGAAGGACCCCATGACTATAGTTATTCCGCTGCAATGTAATGTAATAGCCAAATGAGCTATGTATGATGTAATAAAATTATGTTATTCCTGGTTATAAAGTTATATTATGACCTTTGTTTCTTGATATTACATCTTAACTGTGGATGCTAGCTATTGATCCAGGGACTAGCATTGTAAACACAGGGGGCTCTATCTTATTAAAGATTGGAACCTCTACAGTAGCATTCTGAAACAGCATTTTGGTGGTTACTTCACAAAACGACCTGTTTTTTACGCTCAGAAAATGAAAAATGGCTTTTCTGTGCGACGAAACTTCCTCCTGCAACATTGTTCTCCATACCAATCTCCACATGCATGCATAATATGGACATATCATCACATACTATGTTGCGATTCAGCACATAACATCGGTCATTTGGACCGAAAGCCATAAAACCTCGAACATGATAGGTCATTTTGTGAAGGTTTTTTTCGAGACATGATCAATATACCAAGTCTGATATTTTTCCTTGCAACTATGTCACATAATATGACACCACGCGAAGGATTTACATTGTTCCGATTTTTTTAAAATTTCTTATGCCCGTTTTGAATTTTTTGAATTTCTAACTATGGTCGAACCGGCGTGCATGAAGATAGGGGACGAGAATCGTTAGAACTTGCATTGGATCTCTGAATAAAACACATATTGCGAGTCTAAAAATGATTATTTCAAAAAATCATGGGCGTTAGATCATGTACCTGTAGTACAAACCGGACCCACTTCCTACCGATTCAGCAGACATTTGTCCTTTTTACCCGGGATGGACGAAAAGGTTTGAGATGTCCGTTGAGAGATAGTCCATGTAAGGTGGTCTAGTATTTTATAAAAATGGGACGGTAGCATTCTGAAACAACATTTTGGTGGTTACTTCATAAAACGACCCCTTTTTTACGCTCGGAAAATGGAAAATGGCTTTTCCGTGCAACGAAAAGGAAAACTTCCTCCCGCAACATTGTTCTCCATACCAATGTCTACATGCATGCATAATATGGGCACAACATCACAAACTATGCCGTGATTCAGCACATAACATCGGTCATTTGGACCGAAAGCCATGAAACCTCGAATATGATAGGTCATTTTGTGAAGGT
The DNA here is from genome assembly GCA_030063025.1 of Avena longiglumis. Taxonomy (NCBI): domain Eukaryota; kingdom Viridiplantae; phylum Streptophyta; class Magnoliopsida; order Poales; family Poaceae; genus Avena; species Avena longiglumis. The sequence continues at coordinate 578,079,864 of CP125976.1, read as the reverse complement.
TTTTTCAAGACATGATTAATATACCAAGTCTGGTATTTTTCCTTGCAACTATGTCACATAATATGACACCACGCGAAGGATTTACATTGTTCGGATTTTTTTTGAATTTCTTAATGCCGTTTTGAATTTTTTGAATTTCTAACTATAGTCGAACCGGCGTGCATGAAGATAGGGGACGAGCATCATTGGAACTTGCATTGGATCTCTGAAGAAACCACATATTGCGAGTCTAAAAATGATTTTTTCAAAAAATCACGGGCATTAGATCATGTACCTGTAGTACAAACCGGACCCACTTCCTACCGATTCGGCAGACATTTGTCCCTTTTACCCAGGATGGAAGAAAAGGTTTGAGATGTCCCGGTTGGGAGATAGTCCATGTAAGGTGGTCTAGTATTTTAGAAAAATGGGACGGTAGCATTCTGATGACCGTTGGAGCCAGGCTGGGCGGAACTTCCGGCCTCTCACCGGAACTTCCGTTGAGGTCGCGGGGGCTGAAACGATTCAGTATGGAGGGGGCCTATTTAAGGCACCCCTCTTCTTCCTCCCACCTACTTCAATTTTTTCTCTCTCCTCCATTAATGCTTGAGCTTCACCTCACTAGATATCTCTCTCTAGCCACTCAAATGACTTGATCTTTTGAGATGTTACGGCGGCCACCGAGATCTACACTTCCACCAAAGAAGATTTGATTTCCCCCACACATCCTTTGTGGATCTTGTTGCTCTTGGGTTTCTTGAAACCCTAGACGGTGTAGGGCATCCTCGGAGCTAAGGCTTGTGTTTTGAAGCTTCGAGGTGTCGTTGAGGGACTCCAATTGAGTTGTGGAGCTTCCCACTTAACCTTGGTGTAAAGGTTTCGGTTGGCGACTTCAAGGTCACCGATTAGTGGATTGTGAGGCCTCCTTTGTGGGGGAGCTCACCGGAGAAGAAGGTGAGGCCTTTGTGGCGCTCGGGTGACCTTGTGCGGCCCCGACACCTCTCCAACATAGACGTAGCTCCTTGGGAGTGAACTACGGGAATTATATCTCCGTGTCCCCGCTTCGGTTACTTCGTTCCCTTCCTTTACTTCTTGCTATTTACCGTTCTTGTGGTTGTTGTAAGTTATCTTGCATTTAGGTTGTTCATTTAGTTGCACATCTAGATAACTTTCTTTCTCGTTGAGCCTAAAAGTGAGAAACAAATTAAAATTGGGTAGACGCCTATTCACCACCCCTCTAGTCGTATCAAGTCGGTACTTTCAATTGGTATCAGAGCCAAGGCTCTTATTTCGGGCTTTACCGCCTAAGAGACTATGGCCGACGAGGGGGGGTAGTGAAACCGAAAAATCCAAGAACTTGGCCACTATGGATGACCTCAAGCAATTGGAGTCATCCATGATGTCTAAGTTCGAGGAAATGATGACTATCTTGGAGTCTCTCAAGCCAAACCCCATGGTTGCTCTTGACACACCCCAAACCACCGAGCTTCCTCCCATCGTTACAGTGACCGACCCCGGGGTGACTCCCGCGGCCGTCACCACTCGCTTGGGACTTGGTTTTGTTGCTCAAACTTCTACCAAGGTTCCAAGTGAGAACTCCGAGGAGCCCGAGAACCCAACTTCCAAAGAGGAAAATGGAGGAAAGGACTACTCGGCGGTACCCCCACCGCCAAAGTACACTCCAGATCCACCAATTCCCATGCCACACATCATTCCTCAAGGAGCACCACCTATGCTAGATACTTCAAATTTCACCAATTGGCAATATCTAATGCGCTCACATATTTCCGGCTCTTCCATTGAGTTAATGAGGATTGTGGAGGATGGTTTCTCTCCATATGACCCGAAGAAGTTGACACGAGGTGAAGTGGTGGATAAGCAACTCAATGCCACAGCTTTGGGCATGATCCAAAATGCTTTGACTCCAAAGTACTTTGCTCACATTCGCCAATTCCACACCGCCAAGGGATCTTGGGATCAACTCACCGAGCTCTTTGTTGGGAATGCAAGCATCCAAAGCTCCAAGTTTGATGAAATCAACAACGAGTATGATGGTTTCACAATGCAATATGATGAGACCCCCGAAGACATGTATAGGCGCCTCAAAGTCCTTTGTTCCACTATGAGGGATCTTGGGGCCACCTATGTTGACGACAAGTTCATGAAGATAAAATTCATTCAAGCTCTCCTTCCATTTGAAGAACAAAAGCTCAACTCCATCAAGGGAAGAACCAACTTTCACCAAATGACCTCCCAAGAAGTCTTGAGTGAAGTAATTGCCATGACCATTGCCAAGAAGAATGCAGATTCTGCTCGTGCTAGGGCCATTGGGTCAACCAAAGTGAATCTTGCTTTGAAGGCCAAGGCTATTGAAGTTGATGATACATAAAGTGAGTGGTATCAAGAGGATCTCAAGTGTTCCTTCAACAAACATCTTGCTCTCGCTTCGAGGGCCTTTCGTAACAAGTCCGAGCTCAAGTCAAGGTCAAGGGATAACTCAAGATTCAACTCACCCAACAAGTCTCCCAAGGCGAGGTCATGCTAAAATTGCAACAACAAGAGTCACTTCATGGCCAAGTGTCCCTTTGAGAACCGTGAAGACAATGGTGGTCGTCTCATTCGCAAGATCAAGTCAAGACCTCCTCATCCCTTGAACAAGAACTACGCCGTCAAGAACGTCGCCAACAAGGAACTAGCAATAGTGGTCCATGAAGAATACCTTTCGGGCATGGATGAAGAAGATGATGATGAAGTTCATGGTGGAGAGATTGTGGGAGTTGCTGCTATTGCCACTACCTCAACACCACATCTATCCCTCTTCGACTCGCCAAATGAAAATGTCATATCCTCCAACAAAAAGTGCTTCATGGCCAAGGCCACCGAGGTAACACCAAAACCCACTCCTCAACCTATCTCTAGTGAGCCTTCCTCTCCTGATCTTGTTGGTCTAGAGGTGAAGAAAGAGATGATTGACATGTGTGAATTTGTTGCTACCTTAGATGAAGAAACTAAAACTTGCTTTGAGTCCTTGCTTGCACAACTTGACAATGTTAGGGATGCCTTAGATGAAAAGGAAGAACTTCTTGACTTTCTAAGTAAAAATGAAAGAGATGTCGCCGATGAAATTGCTTCTCTCACTCAAAGTCTTGAGGATGAACAAAATATGAGAATTAATCTTGAAGAAAGTGTGTCTAAGCTTGTAGATGATCATAACAACACCTTGTGCTCTATAATTAAAGAATGTGATCATGCTCTTGCTTTGGTTAAGGTGCTTAAGAAAGAAAAAGTTGAGTTTGTGGGTGGTCATGATAGGACTCAAAAGGATCTTGAGAAACTCAAAGAGGAACACAAAGCCTTGGAGAGCAAATTCTCAAATCTTTTTGAAGCCCATGAACAGCTTCAAACTCAATTAACTTGTGATCATGCTAAGTCTTCCGATGCGCAAATTATAGACTTGTCTAGCACTCCTAACCCTTGTTGCAAGCATGAGCATCTCATAGAGGAAGTCAAGGTGTTAAAGGATCAACTTGCCAAGACTAAGAAGAAGAAGAGGAAGAACAAGAAGAAGATAAAGAACAAGGGCATGGCTCAAGGGGCTTCTAATGGCCTAGCCCTCTTGCAAAGTGACAACTTTGCCGGAAAGAACAATCCCTCTTATATTCTTTGCAAATCATATGATGGTCATGTATATGCTAGATATGTGAGAACTTCTTACACGCATGATTATCATTGGGCCATTTGGGCGCCAAAGGCTCTTATTACTAACAAAAGGGGACCCATTGCAAAATGGGTACCTAAAACCAAAGCTTGATTTTCTTGTAGGACTGTGCTTCCGGTGGATCAAAATGGGTGCTTGATAGTGGTGCCACGAGTCATATGACCGGAAGCAAGTCTATCATGACCGAGATGAGGCCCAATATTGCCAACACCATGGTCTCCTACGGTGACAAAACAAGCTCTCAGGTTTTGGGTTTTGGCAAAGTGGTGGTAACCCCGGATGTATCCTTGGTTGACGTCATGCTTGTTAAAACTCTTGGTTACAACTTACTATCAGTTCATGCTCTTGCTCTTATGGGTCTCTCTTTATTTTTTAATGCTCATTCCGTGGTCCTCATGTGGAGCAAGTCTCTCAAGGTGGCTTTTGTAGGGTATGTAGAGCATGACTTGTATCTGGTGGACTTTTCAGGGACCACTACTCCTCATGCTCTATGTTTCTATGCTAAAGCTGACAAGGGTTGGCTGTGGCATCGCCTCCTAGCCCATGTTAACATGAGAACATTGCAAAGACTTCACTCCGAGGGCCACATCCTTGGAATTAACAATGTTTCTTTTGCCAAAGATCGTGTTTATAGGGCTTGTATTGAAGGGAAGATGCATGAAACTCCTCACAAAGCACTCAATCAAATTACCACCGAGAGGTGTTTGGAGCTCTTGCATATGGACCTTTTTGGTCCATCCTCTCATGATATCCTTGGAGGCAAGAAGTATTGCTTGGTTATTGTGGATGATTTCTCAAGATACACTTGGGTGTTCTTTTTCAAGTACAAGAGTGAGACTCAACAAACCGTCATCGATTTTGCTAATGAGGTTCAACGGAAGCACAATGCAAATATTCTCTCAATTCGAAGTGACAATGGCACCGAGTTCAAAAACTATACCTTGGATGAGTTTCTTAGTGATGAAGGAATCAAGCATCAATACTCCACTCCGTATACCCCTCAACAAAATGGGGTTGCCGAAAGGAAGAATCGCACTTTGATGGATGCGGCTCGATCTATGCTAGCTGAGTTCAAGTATCCATAGAACTTTTGGGCCGAGGCCATCTCCACCGCTTGCCATGCAACCAACCGGATTTATCTCCGCAAGAAAAAGAACAAGACCCCCTATGAACTCCTTACCGGGAAAAGCCAAATGTTTGCTACTTTCGAGTGTTTGGTTACAAGTGCTACATTCTCAAGAAAGGAGTTTGTTTGTCCAAGTTTGAATCCAAGGCTCAAGAAGGAATTTTTGTTGGTTACTCAAATCAGTCCCATGCTTATAGAGTCTACAACAAAGCCAATGGAAGAGTTGAAGAGACGAGCAATGTGAAGTTTGATGAAAACTGTGAGATCCAGCACATGGCTTAATAGGATTGATAGGATACTCATACCAACAAGTTGCAACTTCTTTTTCGGAATCTCATTCTAAAAGAACTCTAAGGTTAAGCGTGCTTGGCCTAGAGCAATTCTAGGATGGGTGACCGACCGGGAAGTGGGTAATTGGGTGTGCATGAGTGAGGACAAAGTGGCGGAAAAAACTAGTGTTGGTCTGTGGGGTTAGTCTAGAGATCCTATTGAGCTGCCAGAAGTGACAGCCGTCGGTCCGGAGTGACCGAGGGTGTTACTCACCGGAACTTCCGGCCTGGCACCAGAAGTTCCGCTCAGGCTTTTTCTGCGGGCTGATCTGAGACTTCTTCCGATCCTAGTTCCGCCCCAAGTTCCGCTGGTGGATCAATAACCTTTTGTATGAAGGGTTCTATTTGCCGGAACTTGGGCCAGAACTTGCGTCAGAACTTGTCTTGTCAGAAAGTCCTGAGTGGAAATTCCGACCAGCCGCCGGAACTTCCAGTCAGATTCGGCTCGCGACCCAGAAATTCCTCCCCTAGTTCCGCTCCAAGTTCCGCTGAAGGATCGGTAACCTTCTGTTTAAAGTGTTCTATTTGCCGGAACTTGGGTCGGAACTTGCATCAGAAGTTCACCAGAACTTCCGGTCTGTTTTGACCGGAACTTCCGGTTGAGCTTTTGGAGCGGGCGTCAACGGTCTGATGATCGTTGGAGCCAGGTTGGGCGAAACTTCCGGCCTCTCACCGGAACTTCCAGTGAGGTCGCGGGGGCTGAAACGGTTCAGTGCGAAGGGGGCCTATTTAAGGCACCCCTCTTCTTCCTCCCACCTACTTTGAATTTTTCTCGGGTGACCTTGTGTGGCCCCGACACCTGTCCAACATAGACGTAGCTCCTTGGGAGTGAACTACGGGAATTATATCTCCGTGTCCCCGCTCCGGTTACTTCGTTCCCTTCCTTTACTTCTTGCTATTTACCGTTCTTGTGGTTGTTGTAAGTTATCTTGCATTTAGTTGCACATCTAGATAACTTTCTTTCTCGTTGAGCCTAAAAGTGAGAAACAAATTAAAATTGGGTACACGCCTATTCACCCCCCTCTAGTCGTATCAAGTCGGTACTTTCACCCGGGATGGACGAAAAGGTTTGAGATGTCCCGGTTGGGAGATAGTCCATATAAGGTGGTCTAGTATTTTAGAAAAATAGGACGGTAGCATTCTGAAACAACATTTTCGTGGTTACTTCACAAAACGACCCGTTTTTTACGCTCGGAAAATGGAAAATGGATTTTCCGTGCGACAAAAAGGAAAACTTCCTCCTGCAACATTGTTCTCCATACCAATGTCCACATGCATGCATAATATGGGCACAACATCGCAAACTATGCCGTGATTCAGCACATAACATCGGTCATTTGGACCGAAAGCCATGAAACCTCGAACATGATAGGTCATTTTGTGAAGGTTTTTTCGAGACATGATCAATATACCAAGTATGGTATTTTTCCTTGCAACTATGTGTTGCCTGTCAAAACCCACCGGCGAGCAGCAACGAGCAACACGAAGAGCCGGGAGGCTCCCAGAACTGCTGGTGGGCCCTGGTCCCTCGGGCAACGGCCCGCAAAACTCCGACACACGTCCTGGCTGATGCAAGGGCGTGCCACCTGACCTATACCTGGTCAGGAAGGTGATGGATTGCTTCGATTAGTTTCCTGCATGGCAAACAAGTATACGTAAAATTCGAGCCGCGACCGGCTCCCAGGTTTCCCTGTGAATCGGCTCACGAGCCGATTATCCCATGGTTCGCATTAGATCTACGATAATATGGGGTTTTGCTTCATCAATACAAGTTAAATTGACCTCGACGGTTTAACGTTTCACCACATAATTGGAACATCCTACACGTAATTGAGCTGGTAGATACAAAAGATGATGAAAACTAACCCTAGAGAAGGCCTAACAACCGACGTAAAGTCAATTCCCGGAACAACTCCTCTCGAATTGGCAAACCATATCCTTACATACTCTTGGATCGTTCAACCCGTTTGCAAGGCTGACTATGTGGATATCAAACTAAACCTTGGAAAACAAGGCGTAACTATAGATCAAATCAAGCGAATAAAGATCAAGCAAGATCGCCTTACACCGAAAAAGGTGCAAAGGCAGAGATAACTAAAGCGATAACTAAGCAATCATAACAAAAAGGTACCGATGCTAACCCAAACAAATCTATGATAATGATTACTCGCCATCAACAAGGCTTCAGATCGAGTAACACTAAATAACGATAATCGAATCGCCTAGACCGCAAGATGTGATCTAGGCAGCATGACACTTACCCGAAAGAAACCCTAGAAACAAGGGGTGGCGATGCGCCGAGATTGTGTTTCTTGTGAACGTGATCGTCCTCTTTTCTCAATAACCTTAGGTACATATTTATAGTCCGGAGACTTTCTATCTTTGGAATAACCCTAACAACTCTATCTCTAACTTAAACCGAAGCGTAACCTACCATAATATCTGAGATACACGGGCAATTTAGCCCAAATCCACGCACAAGGCCGATCCAAGAATACGTTGCATATATGTATCCTCCAAGCCCATCTTGATTACGGCCCATCTCCTCCTTTGGCGAAATGTGGCGATAACACATGCCCCTGGTTTTGGCAATAATAATCCAAAACCACTGCTTTTTTTTTTTATCGGGTTCTGGCGTTGCGATCGTAATCGTCACGCCGCCTCATCATGACGCCTTGTCTTCTCAACTTCTCCATGATGCATGATTTGACAGTTTGGCACCACATTCGGAAACCGCTATGGCATTGAACCACCTCCCACTATTCCCTTATTTAAATTCATCTCGAGCTTGCACCCCATCCTCTTCCATTAGCCAAAACCCTCTTTCTCCGCCATGGCCTCCTCTTCTTCCTCCAAATCATCCGGCCTTTCCTTCCAATCCTCCAACACAATGAGCGACCGGAGCCGATCAGGAGCACCCGCCAATGGCGTCAGATGAGGCTCTCGCCCACAATGGTGGGACGAGAGGGCTGGACTTCGCCGCTGGTCGAGGACGACGAGTCCTGACCGACGGCGAGGGGCCTCCGGCCTTGTCGACGGGAATCGGAGACGGAGAGCGCCGACGCCGTGTCCTGGGCGAGCGCCGAATCCTCCGAGGAGGAGGAACCGAGAGGACACCTCCTCAAGCGAATACCCGCCGGAGAAGCGCTTCCGCGCCGGGTCCAGCGAGGACACCGACGACGAGGACGAGGAGGCCCCCGCTGACAACTTCAGCAGCAGCGGCGAAGACTACGCGGCAGCCGATGATGACGACGACGAAGACAATGGCATTTACACCGGCTTCTAGATTAGGAACTAGTAGTAGTAGTACTAGTAGTATATTTCCATTTGTAAGCAATCGGCTCCATTGTAAACAACCGTCTTTTGAATCAACAAAGATTGCTTTCCCAATTCGATTTTGCCGATAGTCAAAATAGGTCACCGTTCCAGAAGCCGATAGTAATGTATCGGCTTTCACCATACCACGCTCATATGGTCAACCAAGTCAAAGCCCAAAGAGCCGATGGTAACACATCGACTTTCCCCACAAACGTTGACAAGGTCAAATTTGGTCGCATATTTAGATAAATCTGAGCGGCCACCTTCCAATTTCAAACGGTAGCCTGCGACCCTCTTCAAAAAGGCTAACCCAGATCTCCAATTGCCTCACCGAATAGATCGAGCTTACAGCGACAAGAACCCTCGATCCCCAATCGCATAGGTACATCTCCGCCGGCAAACTAGATGGCGGAATCGTCCAATACCAACACAGCGGTCTCTGGTCTGAAGGTACACCTGCTCCTCGCAGTCTGAACACGGTGCTAGAATTAATAGCAAACACCTGAATTAATGCTTTATTCCACCGTTAAATTTTTAGGTTTCAGACATTCTGCTGCCGCATCCTTCTCTCCCAAATTCTCTCCGTCTTGGCCTCGCATGAATCTAGTCCTGCCCATCCGATCTCTTGCGAGGCAAACAGAATCCTTAAGTAAGCCAAAACCTAGATTTGAATTCTTGGGCCGACTACTTGAGCCTAGCCTAATCCTCTGAACATTGGGTTTCTTGGTACAATGAGGTAGCCAAAACTTACCAATCCCAATGGGAAACCACGGGAATAGCCGATGCCTTGTATTTGTCATTGTCTCCCCTTGAGAAACATGAAAATCTTCTAAAAACCATCGGCTATTTCTGGTCCGATGCTCTGAACTGCTTCATGTTCGGTCATGGCCCCATGACACCAACTCGTTAGATGGTGATGATTACTGATGCGGACGTTACATCATCCAGCCCCTCTACTTTTAAGCTGACACAGGTCCCCTACAAGCTTTCTTCCAAAACAGACTGCACAAACTGGGGTGCCTATCTTCAAAGCCACATGAAAACTAAAGGCCCTATCACAGAGAAAGAACACACGGCTTTCCTCAACTTCTGGCTGGAACATTTCATATTACATGGCCTCCCTTGCTCCAACCAAGAATTATCTCTCCTTGGCCTCACGAACTTGCCAAAGGCACTCAACTTGGCATCGCAAACTGTTCCTTGGAGAAGTCTATCGATATCTCCAGTTGATGTCACAAACTATTCTCCGGCATAGCAGTCAAAACAGGAGGTCCTTGGTGGTTCATTCAGCTATGGTCTCAGCTGTATTTTCAAAACCATGTCCCAAACTTCCCCCTTTTGGCGAGTTGCACCTTTCCAGATGGCAAAGGGAAGCAGATCCGATGCACCAGCTATGGCCAAGCTCTGTATAGACTACCAGGTAGTAAACTGATCCCTCAGGAAGCATCCAAGTGGTTCAGCATTTTCTTCCAAGGCCTGGACAATCCTATCTTCTTTCCTTACACGGAAGAATCGGAACATTTTGAAAATCCAATCTCCTTGAGGCAAATAGACAACTTTGCCGATGACACCAAAGACTGGCAGCCTATTTTCCACGTGATCCATCCTGCTTCCTTCCAGTTGGCATGAGCACATCCAATGAATAATCAAGCCAGATACGAATTCTACCGGTCGTAGTGGCTCGGCAATTTGGCCTTGGACAAGTACCTCCCATTTCTTTCTCCACCATCTTACAGAGCGAGCCGACCTGCCCGATCCTCTCACCGATCAAAGGTGTTATTCCTTCTTCGATGCTCGACCATCCCAATTCCTAACAACCTCACCTTCGCTTCATCAGCAGATGGTTTTGAGAACTGGTGGTCGATGTGGAAGACTCATGCCTTCGTGGAGAGCTCGGGACCGTTCTTGGAACAGCTCGATGCTGAATATGATATCCCCTTGAGCAGGTACCACTACTTGTAAATTTTCTTGATGCAGCTCACAAATGATTCTTCTAATAACCCGCTCTGTCTCCTTGCAGCAACAAGAAGGTCCTGAACCTACACACGGTGATGGCTCCCCCTTCGAATTCTTCCCACCAGCTCCTGTGGTCCTTTTCTGCAAAAACTCGCCACCTTTGAAAAAGGTCGTGATGCAGAACCAGCCGATATCACCACAATCGGCTTCCAAGAGCCAAGCAACTTCTGGGTCATCCGCCTCTCGAGTTCCGCCTAAAACAAAAACGGCGGTGAGGAAGGTAGCTGCCAGGAAGACTTTGAGGCGCCGGAGCCCTTCTCCAGAAAGTTCGCATGTACGCTGATCCATGCCTTGGTTGATCTCTTTCATCCTTGCAAACATGCTTGTGCTTACTAGCTCTCATTTTCTTACAGGTTTCCACCGAAGACACCTCCAGCGGGGACACACAATCCAATCGAGGAGAATCGGGCCAAACAGACTCTGAGAGGACCACTACACCGAGCCAGCCAGATTTGCCACCATCGGCTCCTAGGAAAAGGCCGGTTCTGAACCCATCGCCCGAGCATCATCGAGGCGGGGCAGTATGAGCCCCAAGAGGGCTCGCAAGGACCTGCAAACTTCTTCGTCGAGCCAGGAGGTTTCGAAAGTCATCACCCTCCATGTTCTTACCAATTGTTTTTTTATCTGCCGATTCATCACTATTTACATCGGCTAAGCACCTTCCATGCAGACGACTGACACTTCTAGTGGGAAAGCCGGGGCAGTGCCGATGCCTCTCGCAAGGCTGGATCTAGTAATCCCTGAAGGCGTAGATGAAACGGTTACCACTTTGGCCAAGCCCCCAGCAACAACACACAAGCCGATTGTCTCGTCATCTGCTATCCCCTTGATCTTAGGAGAGGTACGTTCGCTTCGTTCGGCTCATCCTTCCATGTTGGACGCATACTGACGCCATTTCGGCCTGCCAGGGTTGTGATATCTCAGGCCTGCTGACGTTCGACCCTGAATCCATCGAACCAACTCTCTCTGTCGCCAACGATGAACCACGAGCAAGGGCTGTTCTACCTCAATTCCAGCGTCTCAAAGCCTTGTTGTCCTCCCCGATCGAGAAGTTGATCGAGGGTTCTGAAGAGGTGAAGAGTGTTCTTGCCGAAATCAAGGACCAACTCCCAGTAGCATTGCAGGTGAAGCTTTGGCCAGTTGTAACTCTGTCTTTCTACGGGTCAAGGGTGAAGTTGGCTCGTGAGAGGATTAATCTGCGCCCAACTCCCGCTGAAGGCCAATATTGCAGACAAATGTCAGCAGCTCAACGAGAAAAAGGCGTCTCTGGATGCCAAAACTGACACCTCTGTCAGCACCGCCGAGCTTGCATCCTTGAAAAAGGAATTGGGAGATCTTGAAGAGAAGGTCCGGGCGACTAAACAGCTCATTCGTGACAAGGAAGCATTCATCGCCGCTCCCAAGGCAAGCGAAGGCCTCAAAGCTCAACTGAAGACTGATCTGGCGGAAATACGTGCCCTGAACAAGCAGCTAGTGATGGGCAAGGACGAAGATGACGAAGCCGAGATCGCCGAGGTGGATCGTGTCCGCGCTGACGCCCTCCACGCCTTCGAGGCATTCCTTCAGTAGCTTATTCATGTAAACTGACACCTGCTCGTAACAGTTTGAACCTCTAGAGTCGATGGCTGTGCATCGGCTATATTTTTTTTATTATTGGCCGATTTCGTGTATCGGCCCCCATATTTCACTGTCCATCATCCCACATGCTTGGGAAATATTTCTTGAGATGCTGACCGTTGACAGCCACTGGGAATTTCACGCCGTCCAGCTCCTCAAGCATGTACGCGTTCCCCCTTAAAACTTGATCGACCCTATATGGCCCGTGCCAATTTGGAGACCATTTACCATATGTTGCATCCTTAGTCCCCAATGGCAATACAGCTTCCCATACTAGATCGCCAACGTGGAACTCCTTTGGTCTCACCTTCTTATTATATGCACGAGCTACCTTGGCCTTGTTCTCTTTGATTTTCTCAAGCGACCACAGCCTAAGCTCAGTTAAATCCTCAACACTGTCACTCATCGTACGCATATTCTTGATTGTTAGATCGTTACGAAAAGTGACACGTCTCGATCCAGCCGTAATCTCCCGAGCACACGGCTTCTTGTCCATAGACTAGATGGTATGGCGATGTTTTTATCTCTCCATGACATGACATGCGATAAGCCCATAAAGCCTCTGACAAAACCTCGTGCCAATGCCTAGGGTGCTCATCGACTTTCCTCTTGATCAGCTTGATAAGGCTCGTTGGGCCTTGACTTGCCCATTTGCTTGAGCATAGTATGGAGATGATCGGATCGCTTAATTCCCGTGTCCTCACAGAACTTTCTAAACTCGTGAGAAATGAAGACCGAACCTCCATCGGTCGTGATAGTTTGGGGAATCCCGAATCTATGAATGACATGTTCTTTCACAAAATCGATAACATCCTTCGAGTTCACTGACTTCATAAGGACGGCTTCCACCCATTTAGTGAAATAATCCGTAATGGCCAAAATCCACATGTGGCCTTTGCTTGATGGAGGATTGATCTTGCCAATCATATCCATGCCCCAACCTCGGAATGGCCAAGGCTTGATGATGGGGTTCATTGCTGACACGGGTACCGTCTGAATTTTTCCAAATTTCTGACATGATTGACACCCTTTGTAGTACTTAAAACAGTCCTCAAGCATGGTGGGCCAATAAAACCCTGACCGCCTGATCAACCATTTCATCTTGTGAGCCGATTGGTGAGTTCCACAGGCGCCTTCGTGTACCTCGTGTAGGAGCCGATTGGCCTCGGTTGGCCCCAGACATTTGAGCAGTAACCCTTCCAGAGTCCTGTAGAACATGTCGTCCCCAATAAGCACATACTTCATGGCCTTGTACCTTATCCGTTTAGGTGCCCCCCGAGCCGAATCTTTCAAGTAATTGAAGATATCGGCTCTCCAGTCGTCCGCCTCCAGGAACTGTACCTGAACATCAGCTCCCTCTGCTACGTCCTTGTAGCCTGAAGCCATTTGTGCGAGATCATTCGCCTCGGTATTCTGCGATCGCGGGATCCAGTTAAAGTTTATGTACCGGAACTGTGCCATCAGCTCACGGCATTGCAACCATAATGGGAAGAGCGACTCGCTCTCACACTTGTATTCCTCCGTGAGTTGGGAAATCACCAATTTGGAGTCTCCAAAAATTTCCACTGCTTCTGCTCTAGCTTCGATGAGCAACTCCATTCCCTTGCGTATCGCCTCATACTCAGCGACGTTGTTGGTGCAAGGGGTAGATAGCCTGATGGAGAAGGAATATGTTGCCCCCCGGGGCGATACGAGTAGAATGCCGATGCCGCAACCATCATCACAAACCGATCCATCGAAAAACATAGCCCACGCTCGTATAGACAGCGCTGCTATATCAGTGTTGATTCTTTCAGCAATAAGGTCGGCCAACGCCTGACCCTTAACCCCTTTCTCGGGTTGATACCGAATATCAAATTCCGATAATGCAAACATCCATTTGCCGAGTCGGCCTTTCAACATAGGAGCCGACAGCATATGTTTTATGACATCTGATTTGCATATAATGATAATCTCTACTGAGAGCAAGATGTGGCGGAGCTTGGTGCAGGTGAAAAACAGGCAGAGGCACAACTTATCGATCTCAGGATACCTTGTCTCTGCATCCAGCATCCTTCTGCTGATGTAAAACACAACTCGCTCCAGACCATCATAAACTTGCACCACCACCGAGGCGATGGACGTGTCAGCTACTGACAAGTAAATGTAGAACGGCCTATCCGGCTGGGGCGGAACCAACACTGGCGGCTTCGTTAGATATTCTTTGATCTCGTCAAAGGCTCGTTGTTGTTCTTTCCCCCAGCAGAACTCCTCATCAGATTTAATTTTCACCAGTCCCATGAACGGCTCTATTCTTCCTGACAGATTGGAGATGAATCTTCTGACGAAGTTGATCTTGCCGATGAGAGACTGCAGTTCTTTCTTCGTGGTAGGTGGCTTCATTGTCCGTGACCGCCTCGACTTTTCGGCCGATCTCAATTCAGCGTTCATGGACCAAGAAACCCAAGAACCGACCGTCACACAAGGCACACTTTGGATTCATCCGTGGCCGAATTTTCTTGTTCGGTCCAGACGCGTGCGATCGTCCAAGTGTCCTTGTCTTGAAGCAGACTTGACCACCACGTCATCGATATAAATTTCCACCGGCTGCCGATCGGATCATGGAAAATGCAATTCATGGCTCTTTGGTATGTCGCGGCATTCTTCAGATCAAACGTCATGACTACATATTCAAACAACCCCACGAACACAGGACTGAATGCAGTCTTGTGTATATCTTCCGGAGCCATAAAAATTTGGTTGTAACCGGCATTGCCATCCATGAAGCTCAAGACCTTATGACCAGCAGCTGCATTGATTAATGTCTCTGCTACCGGCATCGGATACTCATCCTTTGGAGTGGCTCTATTGATATCCCGAAAATCTATGGCAACACGCCAGCGGCCATCCTTTTTCTCTACAGGTACGATACTAGAAATCCACTCAGCATACCTGCATGGCCTGATTAACCTAGCTGTCAACATTTTCTCATTGGTGGTGTGGGTGAACGAGTGATGCCACTTGCAGTATGGTCTCCCGTTCATCTCTTGAGCCGTAGGGATTTTATGGCCTTCGGGTAACTTCAGCTGCTTTTCTTTCAGCAGTACATCGAATATCTGCTCAGCTTTGCTCACATCGAAGTCGAACCCTTTTGCAGGCCCTTGCTGTTTTACCCATTTGCAGGACACAGGATCTGCCCCCCGAGCCCATTCAGCCACGACCACCTCCTGGTCTTGTACGGGATCCTCTTCTTATGTATCGACCAGGCCTATCGGACGTTTGAACTTGTCTTGGTACAACTCAGGGTGGCGCTGTTCATACATTGTCGGGCCGGGCCATGCGCCAATGAATTGTATTCTACTTGGAAAGCGGATCCTTGATAGGTGCCGAGACCCAACACCGCGCTGACCGCTTCTTTCTCGATTAACGAGCGAATAACATCGGTTCTTGATTCTGAAACGCGAATGTACTTTCCACCGCTTTCCTCGCTTTGCCGCACCTGCGCCAGATCTGCAATGCCAGCCTCGGTAGCTTCTGAATGATACTGAATGTGGAACTGCTCTTCCAGTTGCTTCCAAGTCTGGATCGAATCAGGTGGCAACGAGGTGTACCACCCAAAGCTGGTCGATCGAGATCGCGCAAAGAACCTTACGCGTAACTGATCCGATGCTGAAATCATGCCTAATTGTGCCAGGTATCGGCTCACATGCTCGATCGAGCTCGACCCTTCTGATCCGCTAAACCTTGAGAACTCAGGGAGCCGATACTTGGGTGGCAGCGGAATCAGATCAAACTCGTTGGGGTACGGCTTGGAATAGCCGATTGTCCTTCTCTTCGGCACGAAGCCGAACTGGTCTCTCAAAATGGTACGGATTTTCTCCACCGTTTGAGCTGCAGGGGCTAGGTTCTCATGACTCGTTCCGGTGGCATACTTGGCTAGCCATGCCTGTTTATCAGCGTCCATCCCAGACATCCCTGCTCCAGAAATACCTGCTCCCGAAGCCCCTGCTCCAGAAACTCCTGCCCCAGAAATCCTTGCGGTTGCAATCTGGTTCGTGTGCGTCAGGCTATTGCAGTCCGGCACATAGGTGCACACATATCCATGTGGGATTTCTTTAGGTGGTTCAAATAGGAATTGGCAATCGCCAGGGTCACCTCCAACCTTGTAGACGACGCCGCGTCTCCCCGTGGCTCCGAGTCGCAAGCGTGAATGGCACCGTGGCAGTCTCGAGCGATCTTTCTCCTGGTGAGTCCCTAGAGGCCCCAACGGAGAGTACGATGTTTCATCATCTCTGAACTACGCGAACCGCGACGCTCGAAAGCGTTCACTAGGCTCTCGGAATGGCGGTGAAGAGAATGAGCCACCATGTAATTGACTTCTGTCGCGAGCTCGTGCGCTCCTCAAGGAAGACAGATCCACCTCATCAAGAGCACCTTGGTGAGAACCCTTTCCACGATGCCATGCTTACGGTCCTCTCAAAAGAGCCGATGAGATCGGCTTCGAAGAGAGCTTTGATATCATCATACTTCGCCTTGTGCTCATCAGGCAGATCGTCGTACGTGACCGGTCTGTCCCCCATCGCAGCGTCGGATGTTGATGCAGATGTTGTTGAATGTCCCACCGGGCGTGCCAGAATGTGTTGCCTGTCAAAACCCACCGGCGAGCAGCAACGAGCAACACGAAGAGCCGGGAGGCTCCCAGAACTGCTGGTGGGCCCTGGTCCCTCGGGCAACGGCCCGCAAAACTCCGGCACACGTCCTGGCTGATGCAAGGGCGTGCCACCTGACCTATACCTGGTCAGGAAGGTGATGGATTGCTTCGATTAGTTTCCTGCATGGCAAACAAGTATACGTAAAATTCGATCCGCGACCGGCTCCCAGGTTTCCCTGTGAATCGGCTCCTAGAGCCGATTATCCCATGGTTCTGCATTAGATCTACGATAACATGGGGTTTTGCTTCATCAATACAAGTTAAATTGACCTACGACAGTTTAACGTTTTCACCACATAATTGGAACATCCTACACGTAATTGAGCCTGGTAGATACAAAAGATGACAGAAAACTAACCCTAGAGAAGGCCTAACAACCGACGTAAAGTCAATTTCCGGAACAACTCCTCTCGAATTGGCAAACCATATCCTTACATACTACTGGATCGTTCAACCCGTTTGCAAGGCCTGACTATGTGGATATCAAACTAAACCTTGGAAAACAAGGCGTAACTATAACAGATCAAATCAACTGAATAAAGATCAAGCAAGATACTGCCCTTACACCCGAAAAAGGTGCAAAGGCAGCGAGATAACTAAAGGCAGCATAACTAAGCAATCATAACAAAAGGTACCGATGCTAACCCAAACAAATCTATGATAAGATTACTCGCCATCAACAAGGATTCGATGACGAGTAACACTAAATAACGATAGCAGAATCGCCTAGACCGCAAGATGCGATCTAGGCAGCATGACACTTACCCGAAAGAAACCCTAGAAACAAGGGGTGGCGATCTTCGAGATTGTGTTTGTTGTGAACGTGATCGTCCTCTTTTCTCAATAACCTTAGGTACATATTTATAGTCCGGAGACTTTCTATCTTTGGAATAACCCTAACAACTCTATCTCTTACTTAAACCGAAGCGTAACCTACCATAATATACAGATACACGGGCAATTTAGCCCAAATCCACGCACAAGGCCGATCCAGCAATACGTTGCATATATGTATCCTCCAAGCCCATCTTGATTACGGCCCATCTCCTCCTTTGGCCAAAATGTGGCGATAACACTATGTCACATAATATGACACCACGCGAAGGATTTACATTGTTCGGATTTTTTGAATTTCTTATGCCGTTTTGAATTTTTTGAATTTCTAACTATGGTCGAACCGGCGTGCATGAAGATAGGGGACGAGCATAGTTAGAACTTGCATTGAATCTCTAAAGAAACCACATATTGCGAGTCTAAAAATGATTTTTTCAAAAAATCACGGGCGTTAGATCATGTACCTGTAGTACAAACCGGACCCACTTCCTACCGATTCGGCAGACATTTGTCCTTTTTACCCGGGATGGACGAAAAGGTCTGATATGTCCCGGTTGGGAGATAGTCCATGTAATGTGGTCTAGTATTTTAGAAAAATGGGACGATAGCATTCTGAAACAACATTTTGGTGGTTACTTCACAAAACAACCCGTTTTTTGCGCTCGGAAAATGAAAAATGGCTTTTCTGTGCGACGAAAAGGAAAACTTCCTCCTGCAACATTGTTCTCCATACCAATGTCCACATGCATGCATAATATGGGCACAGTATCACAAACTATACCGTGATTCAGCACATAACATCGATTATTTGGACCAAAAGCCATGAAAGCTTAAACATGATAGGTCATTTTGTGAAGGTTTTTTCGAGACATGATCAATATACCAAGTCTGGTATTTTTCCTTGCAACTATGTTACATAATATGACACCATGTGAAGGATTTAAATTGTTCGGATTTTTTTTTGAATTTCTTATGCCCGTTTTGATTTTTTTGAATTTCTAACTATGGTCGAACCGGCGTGCATGAAGATAGGGAACGACCATCGTTAGAACTTGCATTGGATCTCTGAATAAACCACATATTGCGATTCTAAAAATTATTTTTTCAAAAAATCACGGGTGTTAGATCATGTACCTGTAGTACAAACCGGACGCACTTCCTACCGATTTGGCAGACATTTGTCCTTTTTACCCGGGATGGACGAAAAAGTTTGAGATGTCCCAGTTAGGAGATAGTCCATGTAAGGTTGTCTAGTACTTTATAAAAATGGGACGGTAGCATTGTAAAACAGCATTTTGGTGGTTACTTCACAAAACGACCCATTTTTTGCGCTCGGAAAATGGAAAATGGCTTTTCCGAGCGACGAAAAGGAAAACTTCCTCCTGCACCATTGTTCGCCATCCCAATATACACATGCATGCACAATATGGGCACCGTATCACAAACTATGCCGTGATTCAACACACAAACATGCACGTTTCGAATTTTTCCCGCCATATCCAAACCGCTTCCCGCTATGTTTTCCCGCCCTTTCCCTCTGAACGGTGCTTTTAGTCCCGGTTGTAGCCACTAACCGGGACTAAATATATTTTCCGCCATATCCCACCGCTTCCCGCCATGTTTTACCGCCCTTTCTTTCTAAACGATGCTTTTAATCCCGGTTGTAGCCACTAACCGGGACTAAATATATTTCCCGCCATGTTTTCCCGCCCTTTCCATCTATATATAGGCCGACCACGCCATGGATATCCATACATCCACACCTTCCTCTCTCACAACAATGGACAATGCCTACTGGGCCATTCTGACCCTAGAGGAGACCGAGGCGTTGTTCGCCTCCAACTACCCTTGCCCAAGCTACCGCCCGCCTTGGATCTTTGAGGCCGGAGGGTTCCTGTCCCTCCTGTGCCTCAAGGCTCCGCCCGACAGGCGGCCATGACGAACCACTTCTACCACGAGCTCACGCCGGAGCAGCGGATGGATCCCTAGTGGGATCCCGACAACTACGACACCTGAAATGCCTTCTTCGCTAACCGACGGGAAAGAGAGCTCACCAGGTACGAGGGTGATGGCCCGCCCCCGGTGAACCACAACGAAGCCTGCCGGCGTCTGTGGTGGGCGAACCGTACTATCATCGACGTGATGCGCTACATCGCCGGGGGAGACCATCCTCGCCTGCGGTGCCCACAAGTCCACACGCCACAGAGCCACAAGAAAGCCCCTCCCCTGCCCGGCAGTAGCGGCATCGTCTTCCCGGAGACCCCTCCCCGCCCGCCGTGAATCCGAGGCCGGAGTGGCAGATGCCCCTGGTATATGCCATGGCTGGGCTTAGGATCTCCGGAGTGGCAGGTGACGATGACGATGATGATGACGATGACGATGACGAAGAAGACCCTGAAGCTGCGTACTATAGGACTAGGCGTGATTATGACTAAAGGGGGCGGCTTTAGTCCTCAGTGTTAGCTAGTCCCGGTTTGTCCCGGTTTTTAATATTAATAAATGTCTTGAGTGTTACCTAGTCTAGTGTTTTGGTACCTTCCTACATCAATCTCAGAAATTCTTGTTTGTCCTGGTTTGTCCCGGTTTTTAATATTAATAAATGACGATGACAATGAAAAATAGGATTAATTCATAAAAGGTTTAATACATTATTACATCACCAACATCCACATCTAGTGTTTTGGTTCTCTTCTAGTCCGTAACCATGTAGCATATTCCTTATTTAGCGGTATGCTTGGGTCAGTTTTCACTTTGAATGGCAGAATTTCATGAAATTTGTCATAATCTTCTGACATGTCTGTCCTGTCCTCAACTCCCACCATGTTTCTTTTTCCTGAAAGAACTATGTGGCGCTTTGGCTCACTGTATGATATTGTATTATTTTGCTTATCTTTCTTTTTTCTCGGTCTAGTAGACATGTCCTTCACATAGGAAACTTGAGCCACATCATTGGCAAGGACGGATGGTTCGTCTTTGTACACAAGATTATTAAGATCCACTGTTGTCATTCCGTACTACTGGTCTACCGTTACCCACCTCCTGTCATCTTGACCCATTTGCATCGAAACAATGGGACCTTGAAATTAGGATCATAGTCAAGTTTCCATATGTCCTCTATGTAACCATAATATGTGTCCTTTTTCCCATTCTCGTCCGTTGCATCAAATCAGACACCACTGTTTTGGTTGGTGCTCTTTTTATCTTGGGTGTACGTGTAAAATATATTCCCATTTATCTCGTACCCTTGGAAAGTCAATATAGTTGAAGACGGAGACCTAGCCAACAAGTACAACTGATCTCCAATAGTGGTGTCATTCATGAGATATGTCTGCAACCAACTGCCGAAAGTCTTCATGTGTTCATCTCTAATCAACCTGTCAGACTGCCCCGGGTAGTTTGAGCGTACAATATTCTCGTGTATCTCGATATACGGAACCACCAAGGTGGAACTTTGCGGAATTGTATAGTGTGCTTTAGTGAAAGAATGTTCGTCCATACATATCTTTGATTTCTTTCCTAGCGTGCCTTTTCTGCTAAGTCTCCCCTCATGCCATGATTCAGGTACACCGATCGGCTTAAGGTCAGGAATAAAGTCAACACAAAACTCAATGACCTCCTCTGTTCCATAGCCCTTGGAGATGCTTCCTTCTGGCCTTGCACGGTTATGGACATATTTCTTTAAGACTCATGAATCTCTCAAAGGGGAACATATTGTGTAGAAATACAAGACCGAGAATGGTAATCTCTTCGACTAGGTGAACTAGAAGGTGCATCATTATGTTGAAGAAGGATGGTGGGAACACCAACTCAAAGCTGACAAGACACTAGACCACACCTTTATGTAACCCTGGTAGACTTTCTAGATCGATTACCTTCGGAGAAATTGCATTGAGGAACAAACATAGCTTCACAATGGGTGCTCTAACATTTTCCGGCAGAAGCCCCCTCAAAGCAACCGGAAGCAACTGCGTCATAAGCACGTGGCAGTCATGAGACTTCTGGTTCAGGAATTTTTTCTCTGTCATATTTATTATTCCCTTTATATTGGACAAGAAGCCAAAAGGGATCTTGATACTACTCAGGCATTCAAAATATTTCCTTCTCTTCCTTGGTAAGAGCGTAGCTGACAGTACCTTGAAACAGCTCTGGATGCCTGCCTTCTCGGTCTTTCATACATTGTCGGTCCTGCTGTGCTTTTGGTGTATCTTTATTCTTTCCACACACACCCAAGAAGCCTAGCAGTATCACGCAAACATTCTTCGTCGGGTGCATCACGTCGATTGTAGAGCGGACCTCTAAGACTTTCCAATAGGGTAGCTCCCAAATATAGATGTCTTCTTCCACATGGGTGCGTGTCCGCCAGCGTCCTTCGGAACGGACTGTCCGCCAGTACCCTTTCCAAAGATTACTTTTAAATCTTCACCATATCAAATACAGAATCACCAGTACGACGAACAGGCTTACTCCAGTGATCTGCTTCACCATTGAAATGCTTGCCTTTCCTTCTTAGGGAATACGCGGGCGGAAGAAAACGACGATTCCCTAGGTACACATTCTTCTTGCACTTATCCAAATAAATACTTTCAGTGTCATCTAAACAGTGTGTGCATGCATTGTATCCCTTGTTTGTCTGTCCTGAAATGTTACTAAGAGCAGGCCAATCATTGATGGTTACGAACAACAATGCTCGTAGGTTAAATTCCTCACGTTTGTGATCATCCCACACACGTACACCTTTTCCATGCCACAGATGTAAAAGTTATTCAACTAATGGCCTTAGGTACACATCAATATCGTTGCCGAGTTGCTTCGGGCCTTGGATGAGCACTGACATCATAATAAACTTCCGCTTCATGCACAACCAAGGAGGAAGGTTATAGATACACAAAGTCACAGGCCATGTGCTATGACTGCAGCTCTGCTCCCCAAAGGGATTCATGCCATCCGTACTTAGACCAAACCATAAGTTTCTCGCGTCACCTGCAATGTCCGGGTACTTTCTCTCAGTTTTTCTCCACTGCGACCCATCAGCAGGTTGTCTCAGCATCTCGTCTTTCTTACGGTCTTCTTTGTGCCATCGCAACAATTTGGCATGCTCTTCGTTTCTGAACAAACATTTAAACCGTGGTATTATAGGATCATACCACATCACCTTGGCGGGAACCCTCTTCCTAGGGCGCTCCCCCTCAACATCACCAGGGTCACCTCGTCGGATCTTATACCGCAATGCAGTGCATACCGGGCATGCATCCAAATTCTTGTACTGCTCACCGCGGTAGAGGATGCAGTCATTAATGCATGCATGTATCTTTTGTACCTCTAATCCTAGAGGGCAGACAACCTTCTTTGCTTCGTAAGTACTGGCGGGCAGTTTGTTATCCTTTGGAAGCAGCTTCTTCATTATCTTCAACAACTTTTCAAATCCCTTGTCAGGCACACCGACCTCTGCCTTCCATTGCAGCAATTCCAGTGTGCTGCCTAGCTTTTTGTGGCCATATTCGCAATTCGGATACAACAATTTGTTGTGATCCTCTAACATCTGCTCAAATTTCAACCTCCCCCTTTCGCTATCACATTCTCCCTTTGCATCAGCAATGGCCCGACCAAGATCATCATCTGGCTCATATGATGCACGCTCTTCTGCTTCTTCTTCATAATTGTCTTCCATTGTAGTACCACCGTATTCAGGGGACATAGGATAGTTGTCATCGTTCTCTTCATCATCGTTGTCTTCCATCATAACCCCTCTTTCTTCGTGCTTGATCCAACAATTATAGCCAGACATGAAACCGGACCAAAACAAATGGCCATGAAGGACTCTTGAGGAAGAGTATTCCTTCTGGTTCTGACACTCACCACATGGATAACACATAAAACCATTCCGCTTGTTTGCCTCTGCCACAACGAGAAAAGAACGCACGCCTTTAATGAACTCGTCAGAGATTCGGTCGGCGTACATCCATTGCCGTCTCATCTGCATTATATAATTTCATCAAACAAAATCACAATGCTAAGAGTAGTACTAGTCTAAAAATAAAAGAACACATCGTATACATCAAACAACTATGCACTAATTTAAAAACTTTCTACTACATCTTTAGTCCCAGTTGGACACACCAACCGGGACTAAAGGGGTTACGGCAGGCTGGGCCGACCTGAACCTGTTTAGTCCAGAATGGTGTCTCCAACCGGGACTAAAGGACACTCCAATCGGGACTAAAAGTGGGTGACGACACTATATGTCGTGAGTGGAGATACTATGCCAGTGAGTGGCGACACTGTTTCAGGGGGTGGCGACACTATGATAGGGGTGAGTGTCGACATTATGTTGCGAGTGTCGACACTATGTTGTGCTGCTTAATCTATAAATAGGCTTCCTTGTGAACTATCAACTGCAAGGAAGTCGTGTGCGAGACCAGGGACACCACTACGGCGGAGCTTCTCGAAGATGTCTTAGGACCTCGTCCTCAGACATCTTTGAGGAGCTCGCCGTAGAGGCACTCCCTAATATGTGAAATTAGTTAGCTCCACCAGCATACTGATTTAGCTAGAAAAGATATGAACTGAAAGATGGTGTGCGAGAGCAGGGACACCACTACGGCAGAACTTCTCGAAGATGTCTTAGGATGCCTCGTCCTCACACATCTTCGAGGAGCTCGCCATAGAGGCACTCCCTAATTTAATTTGGTAGCTCCTTGGCGTGTTCATGTTTTTGTTCTTTCTTGCTTAAGTGGCCGATGATTAACTAAAATGCTAGGGCGCCACTATATATATGTGTACCTTCATAGTTTTGGTAATTATTTTTGTTCCAACGGATTTTGTGACGACAGGTAGAAGAAAGAAGAATATTTCGTTGCTCGACGGTGACATGATGCACTGTGAACCGTCTAGATTTCAAGACAACGTGTCAAACCAAGATATGTAGATAGGATGAACTCATGTATCTATGTGCTTCGATGAATCAAATGAATTTCAAGAACTATATGTGCCAAATTAACCAAATATATAGAGATAGAATACACACAAATCTATCCATTTATAGAGCATGAAATGAGCTAAAACAAGCAATGAAAGATGAAATGATAAAGTTGCTAACCTCTTAGGACCCTTGATAGATGTGGAGCCAAAAAATCTTCACAAATCTTGAGAAAAATTGGGAAGAACTCGATCTTGAGGGGAAAATTTTGAGAGAGATGCTTATGTGAGCTTGAAATGGCTCGGGATAGGAAGGGGAAGAAGATATAGTCGGGGACTTTAGTCCCGGTTTTAGAAACAAACCGGGGCTAAAGGTCCACACATTGCTCTTTTCCAGCACCAGACCCTTTAGCCCCGGTTTGCTAAACGAACCAGGACTAAAGGTCCCATACGAACCGAGGCTAATGTCTTCTGGGGCCTGTGGCCGTTTTTAGCCGTTGGGACTAGGGCATTAGTCCCGGTTTGTAGCAGAACCGGGACTAATGCTCTGGACCAAAGGTCCGTTTTCTACTAGTGAACTCTCAATGCTGAATTGGCTAAGAACGTGTCAAGGAGGATTTGCTATGGGTGGTCGACTCCGTGGATGACGCCATTGTGACACGCCGCTCTGCCTCATCTGAAGAGAGAAAGAAGGGAAGGGGAAGCCCACCGATAGAGTTGACCTTACGTAAAGGAGAACGGACGATGGTGGCGGCGATGTTGATCACCGGATCTGGCATTCCCATAGGTTGTGCATCGTTGCGCCGCTTCTCGTGTGCCCCTCCTTGCCGCCTTCGACGGCGACTCGACGGGCAACGACGCCGAGGACGAAGGCGGTGGAGCTCAACCTGCTAGCTCGTGCGCTGAATGGGGGCAGGTCGAAGTGCACCCGGTCGCCGTTGATCATCTCGCTATATTTCTGCCGTCCATCGCTCTCTCACGCGAGAATGGGTTGGAATAGGAGGTCGACGGAGAAACAGGAGCGCCAACTATGGCCACTACCCTCTTAAACAGGGACCCCCACATGTTTCTTTCCTTTGGATAGACTCCATGCTTTGACACAAACGAACCGACTATGGAAATCAAAGGCGGCCGACACTTAACCCCGTTCGTGGCATGACGTGAAGGATCTCACAAGCGAAAGCAAAACCGAAAGCACACATAGGCTTTCAATTCTAAGAAGCTTAGAGCTCTTAGAAGCTATATGGGGATAAATGTTACCGGGATGATGCATACTTGTGAAACATATTACATTTAGCAGTATGTTGCAATGATGGGATGTCTCATATTTTCCAATTAACGTGGACCGGACTGTCATGGAGACGGGTGGTCAGGTGAAAATATCACGAGAAAGATGCTTATTATACCTAAAAAAATCATGAGAACAAATATCATCTTTCATGCAAATAGCATGAGTAATCAATCTCTAATCACAAAGGCACTTATGTCAATTCCTTCTACTGTAGAACGACAGGACGGTGTAGACGGTCTGCATGATGGCGAGCACGAGGAGGACAGTGGCAGCGAAGAGCGAGATGGCCTTCCAACAAGGGCTGTGGAAGTATGTCCTGACCAAATGTGTAAGCCACCAGTTGACACCCCTACAGGGATGGCTCGAATAGTATTCACTCACCTGCCGGTACACGTGGTCGAGCGCGCTGCCCTGCACGAGCACAAAATCCGCGGTGATTCGCCTGAACATCCTCGCAACCACCTCGTCATCGTCGAGCATGTTGTTCAGAAGAATGCCTTCCGAGGAGAGGAGCTCCACGTCCTCAGCCGACAAGATGATACTGCCCAGGAACTGGACGAACTCCATCACGTTGTTGCCAGCTCCGACGTGCAGCCGCTCGAATGCCATCATGTTGAGGAACATGAGCTAGCTACTGTCATCCAGGCCAATGCGAGGCAGGCTCAGCACGCCATGTCGAAAGCTGATACCATAGGGGCTACCCGTATCGTTGGCCTTGAACCTGATCCCGGCGTGGTAGAGCTCAAGCGCCGACGGGATGTAGAACCCTGTGTCCTCTGAACTCGAAGTTGTCCGGTACTCGCCGGAGAGGATACTCCGGCGGATAACATCAAGAGGGTGGAGCCCCGGTCCAATGCCAGCCAGAAGCGGACGATACGACGTCAACACGAACCCAAGCACCATTGGGTTGATGGCTTCGATCTGGACATTGTCGACCAGACACCCAAGCACTCCAAAGGTTAGTTCGAAAAGGACTGGGAAATTCAAAATTTCACTGCATATTTGTGACATGATTACCACATCTTAATTCTAAAAGACCCCCGCCCCACCCACCCAACACCTACCGAATAATTGACATTCTCGACGGCATTGATCTTTTGGAGTAGGAGAAGCGGCAACTGGTTCTCCATGAGGACCATGTCCAGCCTGATGTGCGGAACGGTGTACAGCAAGCCATGCCGGCTGAAGACGGGGTCATTGCATTGGGAGCGTAGTCCTGGGCGTCCTTCCGGACGGCCATCCTCATCACCTCGAGCAGGAAGCACCCGTCGGTCACCATCACCTGCAAGAAGCGGCTTCTGTTACCTGGTCCGCGCCACTCGTCGCCGAGATCCGCGTACGCGCTCTCCAGCTGATCCGCCACCTCCTCCACGGCGGCGACGAGCTCCGTGACCGTCTTGCCGGATCGCCGCACGACGTGCCGGAGCGCCCGACGCTTGTGCACTTCCATTGACAGAAGGTCAGGGTCGCCGTGGTGGTAGGGGCCCAGCGACACCGTGCGCGGCTTGTAGGCACCGACGGCGTCGAGGCTCTTCATGCGCGCCGGCACCCGGTAGATGCTGTGCGCCGTCCACTGTGCCCCTTCCGCCTCCGCCAGGGAGTTGGCGAGAGCCTTCTCCACATCCACGACCCATGCTTCCATGGTCCCTACCACCACGACAAGAGAATTATGTGCGTACCCTTCTTCAGAAGATGTTTCCTCTACGTGTACTGGAACCACGGCTAGTGAGGGATGTGACTAATTAATGGAAACGGATGGATCAACCGCCTAACTAGCAAACCTTCCATGATTACTAGTACAAGAGTTGTCAATTGCTGAAGAAAGCTAGAAAAGAATGATGGGGTGATGGAGATGGTAGGTATCTTTACCATCTTTCACTTTCTACTAACAGAGGCAACTTAATCTCCAAGTTAAGAAATTAGGATGGAGTACCTCAGGCTTGCATCGCATCGATAGGAGGCATAGACTATTGTGTGACACCCCTACATTATACAGGAGGCATAGACTATAAGTGTCTGACTCCTGTATTACCGTATCCTATCCATGTTACAGAAGTTTGTAACCGAACTTGTACAAAATATTCGATACACATGCAAATAACTCATCTTGGCGAATATTTTCACAGCCTTGAATTTGTCAATGCGTCAAACTTCCATATACTCGGGACTTGATTGTCTTCCATGAGCTCCGCTGCTACTCTCAGAATCCATGTTACTCCACCTACAATTGTAGTCTCTTCTTTCTGTTTAACACAGTCACTCACCGACCAATGATATGTGTGAAAGTGCTTCTAACTTAAAACAAATACACGGCACTTTTGCTTCATACACGGTCGTCCTTGAGTCACCTTCAGTCAGATTCACATTTTTCTCATTACCACTTTTGCGGATTCTCATCCATGTTCATCACTTGACGTCAATCCCAATAGACTCAATCACCAACTTAAACCTGGTACGTCAACTCTGCTCCAGCACCCCGCACACTTGTCGGACCACATGTCTAGCCTGGGCCTCAATGCTTCCAGGGCCTTCGGGCGTTCAAAAAAAAAAAAAGACAATCAGACCTCACTAGTACATATAACCACCAGTCATAACGAATCGATGCCGAGTTCCACGCATCCCTGGAACCTTGAATTCAATCTTCTCGGCGTTGGCAGTTATGGAGTACGTAGATACCTATTCCCGGCGTGTGCATCCTCTGCCGCGTGGATCGACTTCTAGGCTCTGTTTCCGGTTGTTCAACTGTGTCATTGCTTGTTGCTCAGTACCAGTTGGTTGGTAGAGAGGATATATTCTCTTTTTCTGTTTTGCGGGTCAGCCACATAGACATTCTGACCGAGGCGCTACATGTTCCTTATTAATCAGGGAGTTGCCTGCCAAAAAAATAAAGAGGTGCTCGGCCTGGGTGTCTTTTTCACGAATTCACAGCAGTGATGACCATTTCCCAGCTCCTATCCTTCACAATGTACCGCGCATAACATTTGGATGAAGTGCGCCTTGCAGGACATTTGGATCATGTGCCATTGGAGACATCTAACAACTACTACTGAGTTCAACGGGCCAACCTGAAAAGCCAGCTCCACTACATATTCTGGAAAACAAATGCTGCATCTGTATCACAAACAATATACATCATTACATGCTGCCATTCAACGGCGTCTCGACAAACAGAGAAACTAAACTACGATACACAAAATACACACACTTATACATCGCCAACTAACCGCCGCTACGAGATGCTGAGTTCATCTATCGTTCTGGACAGCTCGACATCGGCAGCTATTAGCCCGTTGGTCCCGTTCATCATTTTCTGTACCGTGGCATGGTCACTACCACCTGAATTTGCTTCGCTGCCTGATTCCGTCGGCTTAGCACCGGCTGCAGCTGTGGCGCACTCAGCAAACCGGTAGCAGGAGACGAGATGGTCATTCGTCATACCAGTGACTTGCATGAAGGTGTACACGACTGTTGGGCCTACACTGCGGAAACCCCTTCTGACCAAATCTTTGCTTATGGCGTCCGCTTTGGATGTCTTGACAGGTACCTGGCGGGGATACCTGAATGTGCTCAAAATAGGTCTGTGGTTCACAAAGCTCCAACAGTACTTGTCAAAAGACCCAAACTCCTCTATGATCTGCAATAGTAAGCACATGGTGATAAGAAGACACATAATTTAAGAATATCTCAGGGCGAAGGTTCTGTTCAGCTTTTTTTAGTAAAAGTGGTGCAGGAAGCTGGATCTAAAATGTCAGACAGAAAGGTAAAGGTTTTGTTTTGGTACAGAGTTACGATTTATGAATACTTCAGTAAAATTAAACACAGCCATATCACATTTGTTCTTAATCGAAAAGCAGCACTTGGATTCAGCAACCATCATTGACACTACTATTATTACGAGTGAAGGGCAAGGCTAACCTTCAGTATTTGTCGTGCATTCTCAATAACACCGCGCAGTTTCTGTTCAGATAACAAGGAGCTGCTAGGACTTCCCGGTGCAATGATCTTCCTCTCACTTAATTTGGAGACCAGTACTGGGTCAAAATCCATGAAAACCTCCCTGTGAAGCACACCTCAAGATGTTACCAGGTTGCCAAATGCCAACATCGTCCAAGCACATCAAAAGTATAAAGCATTACCTGAATATAGATCTTTTGTTCAAAATTGTTGGCCATGTAAGCTCAGCTAATGAACCTGAGAGCACCAGCAACTCAAACAACTTCCTGTATTAACACACAGCAGTTCATAATACATTCTTTAAAGAAACATAAAACAGTATGTTTTACGAAGAGTCACATGTGCGTAAACAAAGTAGTAGCTTCATCAAGGTTCATGTTTGCATACTTGTCATCATGAACTGGAACCCCCCATTCTTCATCATGAAATGCAACATAACATGGATCTGCACTTGCAGGTGAATATGATTAAATTGTGAACACTGTAAAGATAACAATAATATTTTGAAAGGTAAGAATGCAGCATAGATTATACAAAGCAAATGAAGCACCCATAGGCAATAAGATAGGGAAATTTTTACATACGAGGGATTCTCAAAATAAATAAAAGATTACTGGTACACGCAACTTCATCTCATTGCACCAAATATGTACTTTAAATCAAATAAGGAAAAATAAATATACCCAGGTATGTGAAAACTAAAAGGCATTAAGGAATGCAATCCTACACTGTACTAGGAATATAAGTTCATGGCCCCCAAATTTAGGATAGTCCTGCAGTGGATTTCAGTTGAAGCTTTGCATTATCACTGTTAAAGGGATGACTCACGTGAAAATAAAATCGTTACATATTACGAGGCCTTCAGAAACGAAAATAACATTATTGGAGCAAAAAGGGGCAGGAAAGAAAAGGACGCAGTCCTGTGACTCTGTCTACTTTAATATCAAGCGTATGAACAGGGAAGCATGTGAAAAATGATTCGTCAGACTTGCATTCTAATTTTGGAAATCTGAAGATTCTACTAACTTCTTCAAATTAGTTTACAGGTCCGTAAAGGTTTCAACTTTCAACTGTTATCATCCATATTTGTGGTCAGTGAAATTTGTTGAATTAGGCTCTGTGCATCGCTATCGGTAAACAACAGGAGTAGCCCACGTGCAGCAATGCAGCATACTGTGTAATAGATTGGGCTATTTTACACAAAACTCATGGGCATTCAACTGCAAACTTCTTTGGATAAGTCACATACAAACAGAGAAAGTCACTAGCTTGCTAAGAAGATAGCTACCAGTTTCTCATTCTCACCTACTTTTTCCAATAAGATCAGCAATAGGACTATATGTAGCATGACAGATACTGCTCCTACATGTTCTTGAAGAAAATTGCTAGTCTGATAAAACGTTGTTTAGATACTGGCCATGCTTATGATCTAACGGAATATCCATGTATGTGTTGTTTCAGTAAGTAGAACTAGAATATACCCTTCATTAAATCACCACTGTGTGAAGCTTTTCCCGAGTAAAGTTCATGTGTGATTAAGAACATTATGGCATGATTCTACAGTTTCAAAGAAGTCGTCTAGTAATACCCTTGCATATACAATCAGTATTTTTTACACACATCCACACCAGATCCATTTGACACATTAAACTGAACAAGAATACTGATGAACTGAGTAACTTCTAAAGGCAGAATGGCAGACTTCTATCAACGTAGCTCCTTATGGTTATGATGATAGCTGACTAACTACTTAATCATGAAATTTCTTTGTAATTGCAACATAAGTATCTAACATGCAGAAATAACGTCTCTTGGTAACAATTGAAATCTTAAAGATCAGAGAGCCCTGAAATGCTTCAACCATAAATGTAAGATAAAAGCCTGGTCCCAGGTTTGCATAACTTAGGATCTAGCATTTTAAACTCAAGAAAAACTGAACTGCATTTTGGATCTGATGCAGATTGCCTCCTCTTCCTACAACAAAACCACTACAGCAGTACTAAAAATGATTGCGCTAGACGACTTGCAGGCTTATATGTTCAACAGAGCAGTGGTTTAAGAGAAGACGCACCAGTATTAGCTGTCACCCAAGAGCACCTCCTCTTGAGACCAGAAGCGTGGCCCGGAGAAGCCGATCCAGCCTCCCTCTCCAGCATGGCAGCAAGCTTCTGATCGGTCTGCGAGACGGCCTTCTTCTTCCTCGGCCCAAACACGGGCCTCCCGATCCGCCCCGTGGAGGCCCGGCTGCAGAACGAGTCCGTCGACGCGTCCGACGAGCACGACGCGTCAAGAGAGAGCCCCGAGCGCAGCAGCAGCTCCTGCCGGCGCATCCCCGCCGGCACGCTGAGCGACGGCAGCAACGTAGGCACCGCAGCCGGCTTCTTCTCCTCCACTGCAGCTGCTGCTGCATCCCTCCCAGGCCTCGGCGACGCCTTCCGGCCCCGGGTAGCGGACACGGACCTGGTCCTGCTCCCCGCCGCGGACCTCGGCTCGGAGTCTCCGCCACCGGACGCCGGCGACAGCCGCCCCCTCGCGCTAGACCCGGACATTGGGACCGAATCACTGACTTCTCCCCCAAAACCCCTCCTCCTCCCCCGCACCTTCGCAAGCTCAGCAGCAGGAAACAGCAAATCGACGAGGTCCTGCTCGGGGAACACCGAACTGCGGGAAAGCGAGCGCCAGGCTGCGGGTACCCCGCCGCATTCCAGAGGATCCCCGGCCCTCTCTCCGCAAATCCGCGAGCAAAACCCTAGCAATCGACGCCCGGCCTCCGCGGCATTGCGGACAGCGAGCTCGGAGGCCTCGATCTAAACCCCAGAAACGCGCAAACCTCCCCGCCGCGAGGTCTGGGAGACGAAAATGAAGGCTTAATCGCAGAACCTAGCGAGCATCAGCGGTAAGGGGGGGAAACAAGGTCCCGCGAGGCCCGATTCGGGTCAGCCCCCAGCAGCAGCACAGCACCTCCTCGGAATCCTGGCGACGGCGACGCGGCGGGGGAGTGGCCGGGAGGGAACCCTAGGGGCAGTGGAGGCGGGGGGAGCGAGGTGTCCGGACCAGGAAGGAGCGGTAGCGGCAGCAGCTCGAAATTTACTGCCGCTGGTATTGGTTGGTGGCCGGTGGGGAAGGGGGCGTGTGCGTGTCTCGTGGTGTTTAGCAGTAAATTTGGGTTAGCGAGGCGTTTTGGTCCTGCTGCTCCTGCTTTGCGTCTCTGCGCCTCACGGTTTTGACTGACTTGTCACTAGTCGCGTGAATAGCTGCTTTACTGAGTGCCAACTTGAAGTTTTTACTATGAATTGTCCCCTTGCTTCGAGAGATGCTCCATTGCTCCTTTCCTTCGTCGGACACCACAGGGGATCCGGTGGTTTTTGCGGTCGTTAGTCGTGTCTAGCGAAGGAGCAACGGAGAATCTCTCGAATTGTTGTCCCTCGAAGCAATGTCGTGATTTTCTTTGCTTCCGATGTACCCTCTATGTTTCAAAATATAAGATGTTTTAGGTTTATGAAATAAATAAATCTAGATTTATTTTAGTACGTAGATTCATCCTAAAGTTGAGTAAATCTACATACTAAAACAA
Organism: Avena longiglumis; assembly: GCA_030063025.1. NCBI lineage: Eukaryota > Viridiplantae > Streptophyta > Magnoliopsida > Poales > Poaceae > Avena > Avena longiglumis. The sequence continues at coordinate 578,046,503 of CP125976.1, read as the reverse complement.
GTCTAGATTCATTTTCTTCACAAATCTAAAACATCTTATATTTTGAAATAGAAGGAGTATTGTTCACGTGTCACTGGGTTGAACCTTCTCGAGTTCTCGTCGTGCTCATCTTCTTGCCATGCTCCCGATTTTGACCTAGCACTGGTCTCCAAGCTTCACAGTTGTGTTGATTACAAGCACAAGCTCAAACGATGGCTTCAATGATTTGCTGAACCAAAAAACAGAGGTGTTCCACACTAGACCAGTACACAGCATATCATTAGGCAGCATGGTTATACTTATACAGTACGATGCAAGGGCATTGGGGACACGTTTCTGCCTGCGTTCTCGCCACAGATCGACCTGATGGTCGTACAATCAATCAATCAATCAATCAAGCGGTCTTCTTTTCTACTATACTCAGAGAGCGTACAATGATTAGTAGGTCATGTGATCCAACTCAATGACTCGACTTCACAGATCAGATCGTAGTAAATGGACGACCACAACGTCGTACCTGTCCTCGTCAGCAAACAGGAGCAGCAGCAAAAACACCACGAACAAGAGCGACAACTTGGACCGGATGAAGAGCTCCGTTCCTTCCACGCCAGAAGCTTTGGATCGTGCTACCAATCAGACACACGTCAACCTCTACGGCTGCTAAGTGCTAACTAACAATAGCGTACTGCCGATTTTCTCCTCGGCCAGTACATCCCTTCCCCTTTCACCTGCTGCAGTACACCGAGGCCTCCAGGTGGGTGCCGGGCCGACCCGAGGCCAATGTCGCCGGTCGAGTGAAGCGGAGGAGAGACGCCGGCACATCTTCTATAGGTCCGGTGGAGCTGCCTGCCCGGTCGAAGCTCAAAGCACAGGGTAGTACTATCAAGACTGATTTCTTGATCACCGGAGCAAAGATCTTCTTCCTGGAAGTAAAGTCCCAGGTGGGTTTCTGTCAGTTGCAGCATCAATATGGCAGCAGAAACGTGCTTATCCAGACTCCAGTGGTGCCATCTCCACTTGAAGCAGAAGCCTCGGCCATCCTTCAGCTCCAGCAGGTTACACTACTAACTGACAACAGCTCGCTAGCTAGCTAGGGCTGCAGCGTCCAGGAATTCGTATGGCCCCCAGGTCGAGAGCACATTGCCAAGAACATTCACATCTCTCAATCCTTCACACCGTCAGTGTATCAAATTAGCAGAGATCTCAATGGGGTAGCTGTAGTGTAGCTCACAATTGTGCACAACAGGCTATTAGTCAATCTTTGTCCCTGTACCATCTATCTCTATAGCTCTTCAGAATGTAATATGCTCACAGGGCTTTGAAGTTCACGTAGTAATGTGCTACGTGTTGCATGAAAATTTTGGCCCCTCTGGCACCTCTCCTTGTTCAAAAATAAAAAGTACAGCGTAGTGTGCAGCCAACACAGCCCTAGCAGAGCGTAACCTAGATATATATTTATTCACTAGAAGAAACGGAAAAACTGTATGTACAATTGCATACCAGCAAAGCAGAAGAAAAAATCAACGAATTTCCAAGTGCTACTTGATACAGGATGCAGTAGAGGCTTGCAAGGATCCATTTACAAGGGGAAGAACCTTCGCTTCTTGAAGTACCACAGGAGACAGGCGAATATGACCGCACCGCAGACACCTGTTATGACGAGCGTCCACTCGAACGCGTGCGGCGCCTTGAACACGCCGACATCCTCGAAGTTCATGCCGAAGACTCCTGAGACAACCCCGAAGATGGCCACCACGAACGTAGCGGTTGTCAGCAGAAGCTCGAACTGGATCAGCTGGTTCCGGACGTTATCCTGCAAGAACAGCATTATGATGATCATGATTCCTTGGGTTCAGATTACGAAATAGATAGTAATCAGACACGTAGAAAAAAATCCCATCTATCTACTTTACTGAACCTAACTACAGTTTGATATTCCGCGCATCGCAGATAGTCTTTAACCATTATAATGCTTCTAACATATAGAAAATTATGACAAGCATGATGCCTGTAATAAGTCGGCCGTCATCCACCAGCTATCATAATATTACAAACACAGATTAGCATGCTCCCAAAGAAAGTTATTGCTTGGTTCTACAATTGTTGTAATGATCAACTAAGATAGCCCATCTTTTTTTTTTCTGTCCCAAAATCCCTTTATCAATCAAATGTAGTTTTGCAAAAAGTAACCCTGCGGCATCCAAGAACTGGTCAACTGTAGCTAGTATCTCTTATAAATAACTAGTATCTCATCATGCCAAAATTTTAGTGAGTGGTAGCTATATGAAAACAGCTACTATTTGACAAAAATCAGAAACAAAGAGTAGTTAAAAAAGAAGGCTAAACAAGTGGAGCAAGTGCGTGACATATAAATAAACGCAAGTGGAGCAATTTTTTAGTTCAGGGCTAATAACTTGTGTTAGTTATCGACCATTTAAATTTTACCTGTTACTCCCTCCGTTTCAAAATATAAGATGTTTTAGCCTTTTTTTTGAAACGTATGAATCTAGACGCCTTCTAGTGTGTAGGTTTGGAGCACAATAAATGAATCTACACACTAAAAGACGTCTAGATACATGTGTTTCAGAAAAAGGCTAAAACATCTTATATTTTGGGACGGGGAGTACATGTCTACCTTACCTTTACCTATATAATCATGCTGTTCTATAACATTTCCAAGTTAACTTATCATTTCAGTTTGAATGGAGACCAACAATTATTATGTTTAAACTGAATTTATTTGTGTTCTTTAACAACTAAACGGGATGCAGAGTACTGGAGCCAGACATGATGAAACTTGCAGAATTAGATGAAGAACATTTTGTTTTGAACTGGATCCATTATCTGAACTCCGAGCAATGGCCATGTTAAAATAATAGTAACGAATATGCGGACTATACCAGTTGGATGTTGATGAAATCCTCGGTGTCATCAATATACTCCTTCAGCTGATTTTTTCAATGTAAATAGCACAATTGTCAGCCAATGGTTACTTAATCAAGAAAGAAAACAGAACAAGAGGCTAATGTAACTCTAATTCACGCTTCATACCGAAGTTAATTTGTTGAGTGTGTAGTCAATAACCACAAAGTAAGCCTCCAATAGCATTTCCAGTTCTTCTATATTATACTGACTGCTCTCTGAGCTCTTGAAGCTGTCATGCCTGCTCCTAGCAAAACTAAATTGCTTCTCAAGCCGACGAGATGCAGGGGGTGACGAAGCTGGAGAAACTGGAGCTGAGAGGGAAATTGGAGCAGAGTAGGATGAACCAAACACATTATTGCCAATTCCTTGAAGGCCCTGCTCGTCTAACAATGATGCTTCCATCCTCATCTTCTTCTCGGTGAGGTACATTTCAGCCATATCACCATCATCATCCATCAGCTGCTCTATCTCGTCTCTGACCTTAATGGTGAAAATGTGATAAAATTAAGACTAAAAATGGATCTTGTTGACAATTGTCTAATGAACAGGATAAATACAACAGAAGTCCAATTACCTTTTGGACCCTCCTAGTCAATGCAACCAGCTTGCTCTTTAGGCGTCGAGCACGCTCCAAGTCAAGGGTGCTGATTTTTGCTGTTAGCTCATCTAGCAGTGGGTAAGCTTCAGCCTCCAGCTCAACAGCCTGAGAAAATTTGCAAGCATTTTAGTTCTCCAATCAGATGCCAAATCGTTATGTTAAAACAGACTAGAAGATGGAGAACTAAAACTGCTCACAACAGAAATTTTCAGGTGATAGGTAAAACTGTGTCTGTGCCTTAATTTTCATTGACAATTGGTGGTGATAGCTAATACTATTCTCTGGAAATCAAACAAAGTAACAGTAGATGTTTGGTTCTATGGCTAACAATGCCACACAACCGATGCTATGTCGGTTATCATTACCCCTTATGTGAGCAAGTCTAGCAGACAAGTAAGATGATGGCCATATTTGTCACCGAAGTTGGTACTATAAGATTGTCCGCCAGTGCCAATAATATATAACAACTGAGGATGTCACATATGTTAGTCTGGCATCGGAGTGGTTGTGACTCGACTTATTAGGTAGTGCAATTTGTATCATTGGCAACAACATGTGGGCAACCTAATGTGTTCTGTATGTAGCAATGAACGAGTAGTTAGCTAGGATGGTTGTCATCGCGGCAAAAGGTTGGGCTTACCAGAATTTAGCTGGTGATATGCAACCTCACTTGATAACTGCTACGTGGCAAACTGAACTTACTACATGCAGGATAATCTACTCCACAGCTTATTTCACCATCGAACACCTTCCTATCACCAATACAATAAGGGCAGGAGGAAATCTATTCTTTCCAGAACACAGTACATCGTGTGATATGACTGTTCAGCCAATCAGGGTGTAAGCAGACGTTACACTGTATATTGACTAGGGAAACCCAATTCAAGAATCCAAATTAACAATTAATAGCCATCATTAGTTCAATCCTCACATAATAACCCTGAAGGACCGGACCAATCAAGATCACCATGCACCAAAACTGTAGGGCGGCTAATACAGATTAGTATGGTGGGAGGTGGGTAGAGTGCGACCTGCGCGTCGAGGAAGGAGCAGGCGGCTTCGAGTGCGACCTCGAGAGCGATGAACTCGAACGGCAGGTCGTCGGCGCGGTCGACGAGGCGGCGCTGCAGCTCGTCCACGTACATCCGCACGGCCGCGTCGGCGGCGGCGCCGCCGTCCGCATCGGGGTCGCGCAGGACGAGCGCCTCGTCGGCGGTGATGATGCAGCGTATCCGCTCGAGGTTGCAGACGACGGCGCGCTCGCGGCCGAGGATGGCGGAGGGGTAGACGAAGAGCGGGTCGAGGAGGCGGAGGTCGCGCGCGGGCAGGTCGAGCCGCCGCATGAGCGCCGGCTTGGCGACCTCCACCGCCTCTGACGCGCCCGTGGCCGCGTCCACGCGCACCCACGATCGCCGCCCGCCGCCGCGCTTCTTCAGGCCGTGGACGTCGATGGCCACGCCTCCCCCTCCTCCTCCACCGGCGCCGCCGCCGGCGACTGGCGTAGTGGGCTTGCCGCGGCGGGGGGGGCCGTTCGCCGCGGAGCGGGCCGGGAGGAGGAGGCGCTCCTTGGGGTCTTGGTCCATGACGGCCGGGATCTGTGGTGGGGGCGGCGTATCAGTGACGACCTCGGGCTAGGTAGGAACTAGGAAGGGTTGCGTAAGAGGTGGACTGCATATGTGGAGAGGAAGGGATCTCCACGGTGGTGGGGGATCGGCGCCGAGCAAAGAACATCGCATGATTATCACATGGTGGGTTCAGCCGTTCAGGTGACGTGGCGTGTTCCTTGTCGTTGGATTCAGCAGTTCGCTGGAATCTCCTGTTTTACTACTTGCGAGGTTTACTTATACATAGTCGTATCATAGATCTGCATATGACATTTTAGATGTATTTAGCAATAAAGTCTTAGGCCCTGTTTGACATGAAAGTATTTTAAAAGTATCGAGGAATACTTTGGTTTCTAAAAAAACTGAAGTATTAAATACTTTGAGGTGTTTGGTTCCAACAAATAATATGGTTTTAAAACTAAAGTATTCTTTAAAACTATGGTTTTTTGAAGTATTTAATAAAAATTGAAGTATTGTTTTGCTAGACTTTAGTTTTAAAAAAAGTTTGCTGTCAAACTAGGCCTTAGGTTTGAGGATAGGTGTTTTACAACTTAACTCCGAAAATACTTGGTGTCGATGAAGGACACATCCATGAGGAGAATACGGGCTAGTTTGGAAGCTCCACTTTTTATAAACCACAATATTCTAAAACTGAAGTATTTTTATGCATAGGTAATAAATACTTCAGTTTCACTATACTTTGGTATTTTTCAGCTTTGGCAAAAAATTAATAGCGTTTGGAAAGTACAGTTTTATTGTTGGTTTCACTGGTTACATACATGATCCGGTTTGACCAATAGATGTGTGCATGGCTGGACATACATGGTTGTGCGTGAGTTGTTCATGTTGAATGGTTCAGCTCCAACTAATCATCACACCTATAAATTATGCTTTAAGTCCAATCCTTTTTTTAATTACCACGCCAAATTCTATGTTGTAAATTCAAACGTTTTTCTAGGGTTTCGGAGTGGAGAGAGGCGGCGCGGGGCGATCTTCTGAACCCCGGCGCTAGATCGATCTGTAACCAAGGACCAAGCCGTCGCCGGCCTCCGTTCCTGCGGGGATGGCTGATCTGGGCGCTGGCAAGGGTTCGGGGAGCGAGAAGGGAGGGAAGGAAGGTTTGGCGGATGGAGTATTCACGGAAAGATTTAAGAAGTTGAAGCTGACAGAGAGGGAGAGGAAGGTCCTAGTCATGGAGGATCTGTAGGACGATGAAGGTCCAACAATTGCTGTAGTGGGGAAGGTGTTGGCTCCATCAAAATTTCATATTGATACTATCAAGAGCGCCCTTCGCCCACAGTGGGGAAACCCTAGGGTCTTAGACTTCCAAGCTATGGGGGACAATGTGTTCAGGGCAACTTTTGAGAAAGAGCACGATCGGTTGCGCATCTGGGAAGGGGCGCCATGAATGATTGGAAACCACGCAATTATCCTGGATGACTTTGAGATGAGCATGCGTCCATCGGAGATCAAGTTTGGCAGGCTGCCAATCTGGATTCAGTGTCATGACCTCCCGTTTAACTGGCTCAATTCCAAGTGAGCCGAATGCATCGCCAGTCAGATTGGGGAGTTTATTAAACTAGATACCTCCGGAAATTCAAGGGGTTGGGGTCAGAGTCTTCGGGCCAGGATTTGGCTTAATGTAAATGAACCAATCCAGAGGTGGATCTTGATTGAATCGCAGAGGAGAAAGGAGCTCATTGAATACCCAATTCTGTACGAGAGGCTGCCGTACTTTTGCTTCTCATGCGGTTTACTGGGGCACTCAGCATCCTTTTTCCCAGCTCCGGGGGAGACTGATGAACATGGTGATTGGTTGTATGACTCGTCGTTGCGGGCACCAGACCCGAGGAAGGTCAAGAAGGAACCGGGGATGCAGTATGGGGGACGTTCGGAGGGGGCTGGTGGGGCTAGCGGCTAGAAGGCTCCGCGGGCAAAATCGCAGATTAAGCCTATACATGTGTTAAACCCCTTCCAGCTGGACACCGGGGTAACCCTTTTAACGTAGATGGTGGCGGGATTCAGTTCCGTTCCCAGGGGAGAGGACGTGGGAAGCTGCCAATAGCTCGAAGATTAAACTTGGCACAACAATCTTATGTCCCGAAGGTGCTGGAAGCGTCGGGACTGGACCTAAGTGGCCATGGGATCAAGCGCAATGCTCTGGCAAACTCCCCAAGCAAAGTGAGCAACGAGGTTTTGGACCTGAAGAAAAAACAAGCTATTGGGGAGTCGTGTGATGATCTCAGTATGGATGAGTCGAGTAACAATATTTTAGCAGAGGCTGTGACACAGCCCCGCGGGCCCCAATGAGATGCATATTCTGGAACTGTCGGGGTCTTGGGAACCCTGAGACAGTTCGTGAGCTTCAAGATTTAGTGAGGTTGGAAGGTCACGTCGTTGTCTTTTTGATGGAGACGAAGATTTCGGCTGATAGATCATGTGGAGTTGCAAAGCTTTGCGGTTTCGCGAGCTGTTGTGCGATAGATAGTGATGGCTTTAGTGGTGGACTTGCTTTATTCTGGTCCAAGGAGGTCGATCTGGTTTTGCAATCCAAGTCTGACTCTCACATAGATGTCCATGTGCAAAATCTAGAGGGAGATAGAAGACTGTGGAGATTGACGGGTTTCTATGGAAAACCAAGGAGGGAGCAACACAAGGATAGTTGGTATTTGTTAGAATGGCTGCACAGTCAGAGTGATCTGCCCTGGATCTGTGGAGGTGACTTTAATGAGATCCTTGATAATTCAGAGCAGTTTGGCCACGCTGATCGGGCTGAGTGGCAGATGCTCGGCTTTAGAGAGGCTGTGGATACGTGTAATCTACAGGATATGGGTTACATTGGGATTCCCTTTACATGGGATAATAAGCAGCAGGGGGAGGCAAACGTCAAGGTTCGACTTGATCGGGTCCTCTCTTCACCTAGTTTGCTGGGGTGTTATCCGGAGTCAGTGGTCCGACATGTTTCGTCGCCAAAATCTGATCATTGCCTCTTGGTTTCAGAGCTCCGGAGTATCGTGGACTCTAGTGAGCAGATTCAACATATTTTTCGCTATGAAAATGCATGGAGTAGGAATGAATCGTATCTATGAACTGTTGAAGCCGGTTGGACTGAATCTCGGTCGGGTGGTAATGTGGGCCTGCTGGGGGTTGTGGAGCGCCTGGGGCTTATGCAGCGCACGTTGCAGAAATGGAGTGCGTCCAAATTTGGAAATATCCGAAGGAAATTGAGGAAGTCCCGCCAAGAATTTGAAAAGGAACGCTCCCGCGCCCTTCATAGGGGCTCATCAAACCGCGAAAAGCAGATTGCAGCGAATATTGCTGAATTATTGCGAACAGAAGAAGTGATGGCCAAACAGCGGTCCCGAGTGGACTGGCTAAAGTCGGGAGATCGGTATACCGCTTTTTTCCATGCCCGCTCTACTATCCGCAAGCACCAAAATAGAGTCCGATCATTGAAGAATACGGCGGGGGAAGTGTGTATGGGGAAGGAGGAAATCAAAGGAATTGCGCAGTCGTTTTATTCTGACCTTTTCAAGGCTCAGGAATTCATCGATGTGCAGGGGGTCCTACAATTTGTTCCGTCCAAAGTGACTGAAGACATGAATGAGATCTTGTGCAGGACTTTCGAAGGGAAGGAGATTGAGGTGGCGCTATTCTCTATGGGTCCCTCAAAGGCTCCGGGGGAAGATGGTTTTAATGCAAACTTCTATCAAAAACACTGGACCCTCATCAATGATGAGATAGTGTCTGCCGTACTGGGTTTTCTGAATGGAGGTCATCTGCCTGGGATAATTAACCGCACTGTAATTGTACTCATTCCAAAGGTAAAGTCTCCACAGGATATCACTCAATACCGCCCTATTGCTTTATGCAATGTCATCTATAAAATCTGTTCCAAGGTGCTTGCTAACCGCCTCCGGGTGGTTCTTGATGAGTTAATCGCGGAAGAACAAAGTGCTTTTGTACCAGGGCGATTAATAACTGATAATGTGATCTGTGCATATGAATATGTTCACTCGACGAGGAGGAAGAAAGGCAAGGCCGCTTTCTGTGCTGCTAAGATAGATATGATGAAGGCATATGATCGTGTCGAATGGCCTTACCTGTAGGGGATCATGAGGAAAATGGGTTTTGCGGAGGCCTGGATATCTCTCATTATGAAGTGTGTTACCACGGTGAGCTTGGAGGTGAAGGTCAATGGGGAACTTCTTCCTTCCTTCCGACCCACTCGTGGATTGCGGCAGGGAGACCCGATCTCGCCCTACCTTTTTCTGTTATGTGGGGAAGGGCTCTCGTGCCTTATTAAAAACTATGATGGAGGATGGATCGACAGGGGCATTAGAGTGAGCTACCTATCTCCTTGGATTTCTCACTTATTGTTCGCTGATGATTGTCTTGTGTTTATGAAAGCCGATGTGAGGAGTGCTCATCGGCTGAATGTGATCCTGGAAATTTACAGCAATGGGTCCGGTCAGAAGGCTAACAAATAGAAGAGCTCGGCCTTCTTTAGTCCCAATTGCCCTGAACCGATCAGGGTGTTGATGAAGGAAGCTATGCAGATTGACCGAGAATCCCTGTCAGAAAAGTATCTGGGTCTCCCCACGGCGGCGGGGAGGCTCACGGATAAGCAATTTGAACATATTGTGGAAAATTCAAGATCCCGAGCTCAAGGATGGTGTGAAAAGATGGCATCATTTGCAGCTCGGGAGGTGCTAATTAAGTCGGTGCTCCAATCCCTATCAACCTATGCTACGAGTTGCTTCAAACTCAATAAAGGTTTATGCTCCAAATTAACGACGATATCGTCAAAGTACTGGTGGGGTGGATCACTTGACCGGAGAGTCATGCACTGGCAGAAATGGGAGAAGATGTCTATTGCTAAAGGCAGAGGTGGTCTCGGATTTAGAGACCTCCAAAAGTTCAATGATGCTATGTTGGGTAAGCAAGCTTGGCATCTGTTGATTAATCCGGATAGCTTGTGTGCTCAAGTACTAAAAGGGAGATACTTCCCGAATGATGACATCCTCTCGGCAGGATGCCCTCAGAGCGCTTCCTGCGTCTGGAAGGCGATTATCTGCGGAAGAAATGTGCTGAAGCAGGGGCTTGTCCGTCGGATTGGTGACGGCGCAAACACCCTTCTTAGATCAGAAAAGTGGATTGAGGGTGTTCCTGGTAGGGTTCCTCTCTCAGTAAACCCTCTATCTACTCTCACCTTGGTCTCGGAGTTGATTGACCAACCGTCTGTCCATTGGAAGGAACAGGAAGTGAGGGCTACTTTTGGACCCATGGAAGCGGAGGCGGTCATGCGCCTGCCATGACCGCGTAGAGGCGGTGAGGATTTCTGGGCTTGGTATGAAGAAAAATCTGGCATCTACTCGGTTCGGTCCGCATATCGTATGCTTGTTCAGTACATTGGGGATGCTCCAGAATCGTCAAGCTCTGAAAGTCTGTGGAAGAAGCTTTGGCAGCTCAGGGTGGTCCCGAAGGTGAGGGTTTTTTGTTGGCGTGCTATCAAAGGATTCTTACCTTATTACTCTAAACTGGCCAGCAGACACATTATGAACAATGGGACATGCAAGCTTTGTGGGCATGAGGATGAGACGTTATTTCATGCTTTAATCCTTTGTGGCCATGCAAAGCAATTCTGGTGTGCTGCCTCGGATTACTTCGAGTTTTCATTGCCACGCCTGCACCCGGCCTCCTGGTTGCAGGATCTGTTGATGGGCTCCTGTATTCCGGAAGACAAGATACCAATTACCATGACACTGCTGTGGTGCATCTGGTCGAGCAGGAACAAGTTCGTTCATGGGGAGGCTCAGTACAAACCCTTGGTATCTATGCATCTGGTTGAGGAGCAACTGTCCTTGCTAAAATTACCGCCGAAGGCTACGTTGGCAAAGCCGAAAGATGCGTGCATGTGGAGGCGACCACCGCCGGGATGGTTTATGCTAAACACTGACGGATCCCTCAACTGCAGCACAGGAGAAGCGGGCTCGGGCTACGTTATCCGGAGTGACCTGGGGGTTTCGTTGAGGCGGGGTGTCAGAAACATCTATATGTGGATGACCCTTTAATCAATGAAGCTTCTACTTCGGGGAGACGAGGCGGCGTACGAGAGGTTTGTCCAAGATTGTCATCCAGACAGACTGCCTCCTTGTGATTGATAGGCTAAAGGAGAAGGAGGAGTCGAGATTTGTTGGGGCTCATATCGTGAAAGAGCTCAAAGATTTATGTGGTGTTTTCCAGGAGGTCAAGTTTCTTCATATAGGTAGAGAGGGTAATAAAGCGGCACATTGTTGTGCCAAAGAAGCTTTAAGTGTAGGTTCTTCGCACTGTGATGTAATTCCTGGATTCCTGGCTGGTGTGATCCAGGCCGAGTGTAACCGCTGTCCCGTTTAATAAAGCAGTGGATTACGATAAAAAAAAGTCGTTGTCGTAGCATCTTGCTCTTACTCTGGTCTGGCACGCTGGCATGCCAGCGTGCCAGGAGCAGGTACATGCCTTGCACGGCTCATTGTGATCTTATGTTCAATCATAACAAAGCTGTATACGTGCTTGTATACTATTTTTGTTAATTTTTGTTTATTTTGCTGGAATCAGACATATTAGTGCCTATAGCATGATACTACCTTTTTCAATGTAAATTGCCAATGAATACTTAGAAATATTGGGAAATTTTTACATCATATATGTGATATGCCACAAGTTAGAAGATTCGTTCTATAAATTATTTTCAGTTATATGGGAAACTTTCTGAGGCGCAAACAAAGATAAGATGATGAATTGGCCATTATCAAAGCTTTCTATGCTAGTGAAAAAAGCTCAGCCAACCGCACACATATTCATACTTCCATTCTTATGGGTGATATGTACGTGAAAGAAGTTCTTGGAGGTCATGAATGAATTAAGATGTAAACGAGATTTTCGGATGGAAAAACATATCTTTTATAACTTGGTGGAGTGCCTTCGAGAGAGATGTGGTCTGAGAGATACAGATATTGTCTCCATGGAAGAACAGGTTGCCATATTTCTTTTTGCCGTTTCTAAGAATACAAGCAATCGTACATTTCAATGGCAATTTGAGCATAGCGGTGAGACCATAAGCCGCTATTTTCATGTTGTGTTGAATGCACCAATGATATTGTCACCAAGTGTTAAATTTCGTAAAAAACATCGTAGTATGGGAATACTTTGAATCTCCACTTCCGTTGCTCCTTGGACAACTCATCCCTTTTTTCATCTGGGGTTGTTGGCACTAGTGGCGGAGCTAGCCCCATCACTGAGCCTAGGCAAGGTTGAGGTGCGACCGTCTTCACCAGGATTTGCCCCAAAAAATCCGTATTTTAGCTAGCTCTTTCCTATAGATCTTAGAGGTGATTAGCTGACGAAGCCCGGGCATGCCGGGCTGAAGCTCCGCCACTGGTTGGCACTCCCTTCTCGGGAACCCAACCAAATCCACTCTTCTCTAAAATGGACCTAATCACGTTGTGATCCTGCTTGAGACTTTGTTCTCTATCTTTCACCTGCTTCTTTGTAAAATCAGTTCCAGGGTGCTTGGAGTTTAAGCGGTTTGTCATAGCGGTCCATCATTCTCGAACATCATGCGTTGAAAATTAGGTGTCGGAATGTCGGCTCGGGTCGCCGGATGGCCGGGGGAACGACAAGGAGAACAAGCCATCCCATGAAAACACATCTACGAAATATCAGGCAAGGTGGAGCCAAAGAAATAGATATGTACTGTACTAGATTGTAAAAACACATCTATGAATAGCAGGCCGTGAACACATTTATGAATAGGAGACTGGATTCGCGCATGAAACAAATACACGGGGACATCGGGTCATGCGTGACCGCTAATACTGGTAGATGGAGTGCGTAGCCGCTAGTGCTAAATCAAAGATCTCGGGATGATTACGATTGGAATCAGACTATTGGAACAAAACATACTCTGACCACTGGAATCAAATCATACTACAACGAACCTTCTTTTCTCTAAATAGCCTTCCGACCCGCTTTATAGATAAAGCACACAGGTGAGACCGTTGCTGGTCCAGACGTAGGGGTTCGTAGCATGGAAAATAAAAAAATTCTACCGCATGCACACAAACAAGCCAAGCTCTATCTACTAGATTGTAGCAACGAGTCGATAAAAGCACTCACCCTCGAAGATTCCAAAGCGATTAACGAGAGCAGATTCTCGTGGGTGATGTAGTCGTACACTTGTCGATCTCAAGATCGCGTAGACGATCCTTCCCACAAGCGCTCAGTGCAGGGCTTCCACAATGGTCACACGTTCGACTCGATGAATACTTTCCTCTCCCTTGTTCCAGCGGAGATTGTAGTTCTCCTCGTGATTCCGGCAGACGACGCGTGGTGTCAAGTAGAGGAAGATCCCGCAGGCTTCGCCGCCTAAGCCACGAGTTATGGTGGATTAGGGTTTCGGAGATATATGGTTTAGAAGTCCGGGAGGAGGAGGAGGTGGTGGCGGGCGGCGGCGGCGAGGGAGGCGGCGTGGCACACATGGCTCGTGGCGGCGTTGAAGGGAGAGGGCTAGGCTTGTGTGCTTTGGCAGCCCTCCCCTTCTATTTATGAGAGGGGGAGCCTTGGGAGGGGTGGGTTTGAATCCAAACCCAAACCCAAGTTGGATTGAGAGAAGGACTTGTTTCTTCTCCCACTAGGAAACCATTGTTCCAATTTGACTTTTCAAACTCTCGTTCGACTTTCAATTTAGAGCTTTAATTCTCTCTTACAAATGCACACACCATGTGACCTAGGATATGATCCAATCATTCCACTTACCCATGACACATTCATGGACCATTCTCCTTCCGGACCGGTGAACCTTCTAGACCCTTCTAGAACCTCTCCGATGAAAACATCGGAAACTTTCCCGAACTCCGAAATAGGACTTTCCTTGTATGAATCTTATTCTCCGGACCATTCCGGAACTCCTCATGATATCCCGGATCCCATCCGAGACTCCAAACAACATTCGGTATCCCTACTAACATTCCATATCTACTAAACAACATCGAATCCTTAAGTGTGTCTCCCTACGGTTCGTGAATTATGCGGACATGACCAAGACACTTCTCCGATCAATAACCAATAGAGGAATCTGGAAATTCATTTGGCTCCCACATATTTCTACAATTACTTTGTGATCGAATGAACCACTTACATACGATACCAATTTCCCTTTGTCTCACGATAGTTTACTTATCCGAGGTTTTGATCGTCGGTATCTCTGCATACCTAGTTCAACCTCGTTACCGATAAGTACTCTTTTCTCGTTTCTGTGATGTGTGATCCCTTGTGAACCAGTCACATGCTTGCAAGCTAATTGGATGACATTCCACCGAGAGGGCCCAGAGTAATATCTATCTGTCATATGGATGGACAAATCCCACTCTTGATCCATGTGCCTCAACCCATACTTTCTGAACACTTAATGCCACATTTATAGCCACCCGGTTACGGTGTGGTGTTTGATGTCATCAAAGCATCCTTCTGGTGATGGTGATTAACATGATCTCATGGTCGAAGGAATTAGGTTACTATGTATCAGAAAGCTTATAGCAAACAAACTATTGAAATGACTTGATCTTAATGCTACGCTTATCTATAGGAGTATGTCCATCATACCATTCTCCTAATGATATGATCTGTTATTAATAACATATCAATGTTCATGATCGATAAACCACGATCATCTATTAATCAGCAAGCTAGTATTATAAAGAGGCTTTACCAGGGACTCTAATTTAGTTTAAAAATCACACAAGTATTAATGTTTCCGGTTAATACCATTATAGCATGAATGTAAACATTTATCATAAACATAAAGATATAATAATAACCACTTTTATTATTGCCTCTAGGACATATGTCCAACAGTCTCCCACTTGCACTAGAGTCAACTAATCTAGATTACATGGTAATATACCGAACACCCATGGCGGTTTGGTGTTGGTCATGTTTTGCCCTCGGGAGAGGTTTAGTCAACGGATCTGCCACATTCAGATCTATGTGTACTTTTCAAATCTTTATGTCACCATCTTGGACATGCTCTCGAATAGCGTGAAAATGTAGCTTGATGTGCTTTAGCTTCTTGTGTGACCTTGGTTCTTGCGCATTGGTTATGGCGTCCATGTTATCACATTAGATAGACATTGGGTCCAACGCACTTGGAACCACACCAAGCTCTGTAATGAACTCCTTCATCTATATCGCCTCTTGTGAAGCCTCCGAAGCACCTATGTATTCCGATTCAGTTGAATATCTCGCCACAACGCTTTACTTTGCACTCCTCTAGCTAACTGTTACACCATTCAAAGTAAATACGTATCCAGATTGAGATTTAGAATCATCCGGATCAGTGTTCCAACTAGCATCGGTGTAACCATTAACAACGAGTTATTCATCACCTCCATAAGAAAGAACCATATCCTTAGTTCTTCTCAAGTAATTAAGGATGTTTTTGACTGTTGTCCAATGATCCACTCCCGGATCACTTTGATATCTGCTAGTCAAATTAATAGCATATGCAAAAGTCGGGTCTAGTACATAGCATGGCATGCATAAGAGATCCTATGGCTGAGGAATAGGGAGTCTTACTCATCCTTTCTCTATCTTCTGTCGTTGCAGGACTTTGAGTTTTACTCAAGGTCGTATTGGGCAACACAGGCAAGAACCCTTTCTTGCTATCTTCCATTCCAAACCTCTTTAGAACTTTTTCCAAATATGTACTTTGTGACAATGATATTAGGCGCCTCGATCTATCTCTATAAATCTTTATGCCTAATATGTAAGCTGCTTCGCCAAGGTCTTTCATTGAAAAACTATTATTCAAATAATCCTTGACACTATTAAGAAGGTCTACATCATTCCCAATCAACAATATGTCATCTACATATAGTATTAAGAATTCTACAGAGCTCCCACTCACTTTCTTGTAAATACAAGTTTCTCCATAAGTTTGTATAAAACCAAAACTTTTGATTACCTTATCAAAACGTTGATTCCAACTTCGGGATGCTTGCTTCAATCCATATATGGACCGTTGAAGTTTGCATACCTTGTTAGCATCTTTAGGATCGACAAAACCTTTGGGTTGCATCATATACAACTCTTCATCAATGTCTCCATTGAGGAACGCCGTTTTGACATCCATCTGCCATATCTCATAATCATAATATGCAGTGATTTCTAACATAATCCTCATAGACTTTAGCTTCGCTAATGGTGAGAAAGTCTCATCGTAGCCAACTCCTTGAATTTGTTGAAACCCTTTTGCGACAAGTCGAGCTTTATAGACAGTAACATTACCATCTGTTGCCTGTCAAAACTCACCGGCGGGCAGTGACTAGCAACACGAAGAGCCGGGAGGCTCCCAGAGCGGCTGGTGGGCCCTAGTCCCTCGGTCAACGGCCCGCAAATCTTCCAACGCGCACGCGTCCTGTCTTGGTTCGAGATGCCACGACCTATACGATCGGAAGGTGATGGATTGTTCGATTGGTTTCAGACGGTAAACAAGTATCGTAAAATTCGAGCCGTGATCGGCTCCTGTGTTTCTCAGAATCGCTTCAGCGATTGTCCCCATGGTTGCATTGGATCTATGATAACATGGGTTTTGCTTAATTACTACAAGTTAAATCGATCTACGATAGTTTAACGTTTTCACCACGCCGGAACGCCCCACGCGTAGTTGAGCCTAATAGATACGAAGATAGTAGAAAACCGATCCTAGAGAAGGCCTAAAACCAACATAACGTCAATTCCGGAAACATCCTCTAAGATCAATAAACCATACCTTACGTATTACAGGATCGTTCAACCCGCTTGTGAGGCCTAATCACGTGGATATTAAACTAAACCTTGATGAACAAGGCACAACTAACAGATCAAATCGACTAAATAGAAATCATAAGATGCCACCCTCACACCCGGAGAAGGTGCAAAGATGGCGAGATAGCTAGAGGTAGCACAAGCAAGCAATCATAGTAAGAGCATCGATGCTAGCTCTAACAATCGTAGTAAAGGTGTTACTCGCCATCAACAAGGCTTCATCGAGTAACACCGGATAATCGCATAGTAAATCGCCTAGATCGCAAGGTGCGATCTAGGCAGCTGGTACCACTGAGAAAACCCTAGAAACAAGGGTGGCGATCCGAGATTGTTGTTGTGAACGTGATTGTCCTTCTTTCTCAATAACCCTAGGTACATATTTATAGTCCGGAGACTCTCTACTTTTGGAATAACTCTACAACTCTATCTTTATCTAAACATAAACGGAACCTAAACAAATACGACTCCTACTAAGATACAAGATACACGGGCAATTCAGCCCAAATCTACGCACTAGGCCGATCCAACCACACCTTGAATATATGTATCTTCTAAGCCCATCTTGATCACGGCCCATCTCCATCTTAGGCCAAAATATGGCGATAACACATGCCCCCCTGGTTTTGGCAATGATAATTCCAAAACCACTCTGTGTGTTTTTTCCTTCTCCTGGTTTTTTTTATCGGGCTACGCGTATGTCAGAACGCGTGGCAGAACAGGATCGTCACGCCACCCCTTCATCATGATGCCCTGTCTTCTCAACTCCTCCGCAGTGCATGATTTGACGATTTTGGCAGCGCAATCTGGGAAACTGCTATGGCATTGAACCGTTTCTTCACTATTCCTCTTTATTTAAATCCGCAGCTTCACGCCCCCATCTTCCTCCCGCCAAAAACCTCTTTCTCCACCGGAAAAACCTCTTTCTCGCCATGGCCTCCTCTCGCTTCCTCCGATGCATCCTCCACGCCCAACTCGATTAGCGGCGAGAACCAACTCCAGCACTACCATGGCGACATAAGATACTTTCGCCCCACGATGGTGGGACGAAGGATCGATTTCGTCTGTCGAGGATGATGCGTCCACGGCGATCGAAGAGAGCCTCAGATTCCTCGTGACGGGAACTGGAGGCGAGCAGCGACAACCGGTCGGGACGGCGTCGACTCTTCCGGCCGAGGAGGGAATCGAGGAGACACCTCCTCCGATGGGTATCCGCCGACAAGCGCGCTTATGGGTCCGGCGAGGATCTTGAAGATGACGACGAGGACGAAGAGGTCCTGCTGGCTTCTTCAAGAAGCCAGGCAAGGAGGACGACGCCGAAGGTCAAGACAAAGGAAGAGGCGGCAGCAATGGCGGCAGCGACCTCGGCTTAGATTAGGAATTAGTAGTAATGGCCGTAGCAATAGCAGGCCCCTTTTGTAATCGATCCTTCTGTAAGCAATGATCCTTTGAATGAATGAAACTTTGTTCCCAAAATATTGCTCCTTTTCCTTTAATTCTGCCGATAACCGAAACAGGTCGATGTTCCATAAGCCGATGACACGGTATCGGCTCCTTCTAAACAGGTTAAATTGCACAAAGCCGATGACCACCCATCGGCTCCTTCTAAAAAACGTTTGACAAGGTCAACCCCCAGTTGAATCACAACGGCTATTTCCTGATCTGAAACGGTAACCAAACCTCCATTGCCCATCGAAAAATGTGCCCTGACCGAACAGCTATCGACCAGCAAGGATGATGATGACCAATGAAACAATCGAGTTCCGTCGACGCTCTCCATGCCCTCAAAGCATTTCCTTAGTAGCTTGTCGTTTTTTTTATTCGCCGATTTTCAACATCGGCCCCATATTTTATCGCCAATCAACTTAGCCGATCTCTCGACGGCCTCAAGTTTTTATTGTCCCATATCCCACATGCTTGGAAAATACTTCTTGAGATCTTGGCCATTGACCGCCACTTGAAATTTTTCACCATCCAAGCTTTCAAGCATGTATGCATTCCTCTTAAAACTTGGTCGACCTTGTATGCCCGTGCCAATTTGGAGACCATTTACCATATGTCGTCCTTAGTACCCAAGGGCAACACAACTTTCCCATACCAAATCTCCAACGTGGAACTCCTTTGGCTTCACCTTCTTGTTGTAGGCACGAGCTACCTTAGCCTTGTTCTCTTTTATTTTCTCAAGCGACCAACCTAAGCTCACCACGTCTTCCACGCCTGTCACTCATCAAAGTTGCATATTCTTCATCGTTAGCTCATTCCGAAAAGTAACACGCCTCGATCCAGCCGTAATTTCCCGTGGCAATACGGCTTGCCCATAGACCGGATGGTACGGAGAGGTTTTTATCGCCCCATGGCACGACATGCGATAAGCCCATAAAGCCTCGATAAAACCTCATGCCAACGCCTCGGTGTTCATCGATTTTCCTCTTGATCGCTTGATAAGGCTCGCTGGACGCCTCGGCTTGCCCATTTGCTTGAGTAGTACGGAGATGACCGTATCTTTAATCCTGTGTCTTCACGTAACTTTCTGAACTCGTGAGAAACAAAAACCGAACCTCCATCGGTTGTGATAGTCTGGGGAATCCCAAACCTATGAATGACGTGTTCTTTCACGAAATTGATGACATCTTTTGAACTTACTGACTTCATAGGGACGGCTTCCACCCACTTGGTAAAATAATCTGTGATGGCCAAGATCCACATGTGGCCTTTGCTTGATGGAGGATTGATCTTGCCGATCATGTCCATACCCCAACCTCGGAATGGCCAAGGTTTGAAATTTTTGCACCTTCTCCCGGGTGTGAGGGTGGCATCTTGCTTGATTTCTATTTAGTCGATTTGATCTCATCTGGCACGCCCGGTGAGTTCAACTATACTTGTTTACCGAGCGTGCCAGAATGTGGCTCGGGGGGCAGACCCTGTGTCCTGCAAATGGGTGAAGCAGCAGGGGCCTTTGAAAGGGTTTGACTTCGACGTGAGCAAAGCCGAGCAGATATTCGATTTACTGCTGAAAGAGAAACAGTTGAGGTTACCTGAAGGCCACAAGATCCCCACCGTTCAGGAGATGAACGGGAGACCATACTGCAAGTGGCATACTAGGCCGATCCAACCACACCTTGAATATATGTATCTTCTAAGCCCATCTTGATCATGGCCCATCTCCATCTTAGGCCAAAATATGAACTCACCGGGCGTGCCCATCCGGGAATGTGTTGCCTGTCAAAACTCACCGGCGGGCAGTGACTAGCAACACGAAGAGCCGGGAGGCTCCCAGAGCGGCTGGTGGGCCCTAGTCCCTCGGTCAACGCCAAGAATCTTCCAAAGACGACGCCCCCTGTCTTGGTTCGAGGGCGTACACCGACCTATACCTGATCGTGAAGGTGATGGATTGTTCGATTGGTTTCTGCACGGTAAACAAGTATCGTAAAATTCGAGCCGTGATCGGCTCCTGTGTTTCAGAATCGGCTTTCGAGCGATTGTCCCCATGGTTCGCATTAGATCTATGATAACATGGGGTTTTGCTTACTACAAGTTAAATCGATCTACGATAGTTTAACGCTTTCACCACGCAACGAACGCCCCACGCGTAGTTGAGCCTAATAGATACGAAGATAGTAGAAAACCGATCCTAGAGAAGGCCTAAAACCAACATAACGTCAATTCCTAAACATCCCTCTAAGATCAATAAACCATACCTTACGACACGGATCGCTCAACCCGTTTGTGAGGCCTAATCACGTGGATATTAAACTAAACCTTGATGAACAAGGCACAACTAACAGATCAAATCGACTAAATAGAAATCAAGCAAGATGCCACCTCACACCCGGGAGAAGGTGCAAAGATGGCGAGATAGCTAGAGGTAGCACAAGCAAGCAATCATAGTAAGAGCATCGATGCTAGCTCTAACAATCAGGTAAAGGTGTTACTCGCCATCAACAAGGCTTCAGAAGTAACACCGGATAATCGATAGTAAATCGCCTAGATCGCAAGGTGCGATCTAGGCGATGGCACTTACCCGAAAAACCCTAGAAACAAGGGTGGAGATGCTTGAGATTGTTGTTGGTTGTGAACGTGATTGTCCTTCTTTCAACAACCCTAGGTACATATTTATAGTCCGGAGACTCTCTACTTTTGGAATAACTCTATCACTCTATCTTTATCTAACCATAAACGGAACCTAAACAAATAAGACTCCTACTAAGATACAAGATACACGGGCAATGCAGCCCAAATCACGCACTAGGCCGATCCAACCACACCTTGAATATATGTATCTTCTAAGCCCATCTTGATCACGGCCCATCTCCATCTTAGGCCAAAATATGGCGATAACACATGCCCTCGGTTTTGGCAATGATAATTCCAAAACCACTGTGTTTTTTCCTTCTCCCAGGGTTTTTTTTATCGGGCACGCGTATGTCGCTGCGGCGTAACAGATCGCCACACCCCTTCATCATGATGCCTGTCTTCTCAACTCCTCCGCGGGCATGATTTGACGATTTTGGCAAATGCAATGGGAAACTGCTATGGCATTGAACCGTTTCTTCACTATTCCTCTTTATTTAAATCCGCCTGAACAGTTCACAGTCCCCATCTTCCTCCCGAAGCCAAAAAACCCTCTTTCTCCACCGGAAAAAACCCTCTTTCTCGCCATGGCCTCCTCTGCTTCCTCCGATGCATCCTCCCACGCCTCCAACTCGATTAGCGAGCGAGAACCAACTCCAGAGCACCCGCCCATGGCGACATACAGTACTTTCGCCCCACGATGGTGGGACGAAAGGGACTGGGATTTCGCCGTCTGGTCAGAGGACGATGCGTCCCTGACTGACGGCGAAGAGAGCCTACAGTTCCTCGTAGACGGGGAACTGGAGGCGAAGAGCAGCGACGACAACTGGTCGTGGGACGGCGTCGACTCTTCCGCGAGGAGGAGGAATCGGAGGAGGACACCTCCGATGGGTATCCGCCGAAGCGCTTCCGCTATGGGTCCGGCGAGAGGATCAAGATGACGACGAGGACGAAGAGGTCCTCGCGCTTCTTCAAGAAGGCAGCGAGACGACGCCGAGCAAAGGCGAAGAAGAAGAGGACGGCGGCATAGCGGCATTTACGACCTCGGCTTAGATTAGGAATTAGTAGTAATGGCCGTAGCAATAGCAGGCCCTTTTGTAATCGATCCTTCGTAAGCAATGATCCTTTGAATGAATGAAACTTTGTTCCCAAATATTGCTCCTTTTCCGCTTCAATTTCGCGATAATCCAAACAAGTCGATGTTCCGAGCCGATGACATCAGATCGGCTTTCACCATGTCGCATGCATACAAGCAAGTTAAATTGCACAAAGCCGATGACCACCCATCGGCTCCTCCTGCGACCTTCCTCAACACGGTGGATTAAAACACAAACGACCCAAATCTCCAATTGTCCACCGAAAAACGTGCCCCGCACAGACTACTAGTGACAAGCAAAGATGAAGATGACAAGGCTCAAACCGTCGAGGTGGCCCTTTCTGTAACATGTGTGATCTTCTAGCATCGATGACCATGCATCGGCTATATATATAAAATTTATATATTTTTTTTCTTTACTCGGCCGATTTCCAGCATCGGCCCCCATATCTTACCCGTCCATCACTTCTCGTAATTTTACCTAGCCGATTTCATGTAACGGCTCCTCCAGTTTTACTGTCCAACATCCCACATGCTTGGGAAATATTTCTTGAGATGTTGTCCATTGACTGCTACTTGAAATTTTTCACCATCCAACTGCTCAAGCATGTATGCGTTCCCTCTTAAAACTTGGTCGACTTTGTACGGCCCGTGCCAATTTGGAGACCATTTACCATATGTTGCGTCCTTAGTACCCAAGGGCAACACAGCTTCCCATACCAAATCTCCAACGTGGAACTCCTTTGGCTTCACCTTCTTGTTGTAGGCACGAGCTACCTTAGCCTTGTTCTCTTTTATTTTCTCAAGCGACCACAGCCTAAGCTCAGTCACGTCTTCCACGCTGTCACTCATCAAAGTTGCATATTCTTCAGTCGTTAGCTCATTCTGAAAAGTAACACGTCTCGATCCAGCCGTAATTTCCCAGGGCAATACGGCTTCTTGCCCATAGACCAGATGGTACGGAGAGGTTTTTATCGCCCCATGGCACGACATGCGATAAGCCCATAAAGCCTCTGATAAAACGCCTCGGGTGTTCATCGATTTTCCTCTTGATCAGCTTGATAAGGCTCGTTGACGCCTCGGCTTGCCCATTTGCTTGAGCGTAGTGCGGAGATGACCGTATCAGTTTAATCCTGTGTCTTCACGTAACTTTCTCAACTCGTGAGAAACAAACCGAACCTCCATCGGTTGTGATAGTCTGGGAATCCCAAACCTATGAATGACGTGTTCTTTCACGAAATTGATGACATCTTTTGAACTTCTTGACTTCATAGGGACTTCCACCCACTTGGTAAAATAATCTGTGATGGCCAAGATCCACATGTGGCCTTTGCTTGATGGAGGATTGATCTTGCCGATCATGTCCATACCCCAACCTCGAATGGCCAAGGTTTGATGATGGGATTCATTCTTTGTGCGGGTACCATCCGGATTTTTCCAAATTTCGACATGCTTGACACCCTTTGTAGTAGTTGAAACAGTCCTCCAAAGATAGTGGGCCAATAAAACCCGATCGCCGATCAACCATTTCATCTTATGAGCCGATTGGTGAGTTCCACAGGCTCCTTCGTGTACCTCATGTAGAGCCGATTGGCCTCGGCCCCGCACTTGAGCAATAGCCTTCCAGTCCTGTAAACATGTCATCCCCAATAAGCACGTACTTCATGGCTTTGTACCTTATCCGCTTAGGTGCCCCCCGAATCTTTCAAGTAATTGAAGATATCGGCTCTCGATCGTCCGCTTCTAAGAACTGCACGGACATCGGCTCCTTCCACCATATCCTTGTATCCTCGCTATCTGCGCAAGATCGTCACCGGTATTACGCGACGTGGGATCCAAGTGAAGTTGATGTACCGGAATTGCGTCATCATTTCCGGCAAAGGAAGCCATAATGTGAAGAGGGACTCGCTTCGCACTTGTAGTCCTCCGTGAGCTGGGAAATCACCAACTTGAGTCTCCAAAATTTCCATCGCTTCCGCTCGCCGAGGAGTAACTCCATCCCCTTGCGTATTGCCTCGTACTCGGCTACATTGTTAGTGGGAGAGGTAGACAATCTGATGGAGAAGGAAAATGTTGCCCCCCGGGGCGACACGAGGAAAATGCCGATGCCGCAGCCATCGTCACAAACTGATCCGTCGAAAAACATAGCCCATGCTTTTATGGACAGTGCTGCTATGTTAGTGTTGATCCTCTCGGCAATAAGATCAGCCAGCGCCTGTCCCTTAACAGCTTTCGCAGGCTGATACCGGATGTCAAATTCTGATAATGCAAACATCCATTTGCCTAATCGGCCTTTTAACATAGGAGCCGATAACATGTGCTTGATGACGTCCGACTTGCATATGATGATGACCTCTAGCGATAGCAAATGTGGCGTAGCTTGGTGCATGTAAAAACAAACATAGGCACAACTTGTCGATATCTCGATATCGCGTCTGCTCGCTCAGCATCCTCCGCTTATGTAGAATACGACTCGCTAGCCCATCATGCACTTGTACCACCACGAGGCGATGGACGTGTCGCCCATCGACAAGTAAATGTAGAATGGTTTGTCCGCTGGGGTGGAACTAACACCGCGGCTTTGTCGATATTCTTTGATCTCGTCAAGGCCCGTTGTTGTTCTCGCCCCAGGAATTCCTCGTCACTTTAATTTTACGAGCCCCATGAACGGCTCTATCCTTCTGACAGTTAGAGATGAATCGTCCGACGAAGTTGATCTTGCCGATGAGAGACTGAAGCTCTTTCTTTGTAGTGGGTGGCTTCATTGTTCGCACTGCCTCCTGACTCTTCAGGCCGATCTCAATTCCGCGTTCATGGACCAAAAAACCCAAGAACCGACCGGCCACTCAAGGCACACTTCTTTGATTCATCCTCGGCCAAACTTTCTTGTTCGGTCCAGACGCTGCAGATCGCCCAAGTGCCCTTGTTACCGAGGCAGACTTGACCACCACGTCATCGATGTAGATTTCCACCGGTTGCCGATCGATCATGGAAGATATAATTCATGGCCCTTTGATACGTATACCGCATTTTTCAGTCCAAACGTCATGACTACATATTCAAACAACCCCACGGACCACGACTCAATGCGCCTTGTGTATGTCTTCGAGCCATGAAGATCTGGTTGTACCGCATTGCCGCCCATGAAGCTCAAAATTTTATGACCATGCCGCATTGATCAATGTTTCGCCACCGCATCGGATATTCATCCTTTGGGTAGCTCTGTTGAGATCTCGAAAATCTATAGCAACACGCCATTGCCGCCTTCTTCTCTCTGAGCACGATGCTAGAAATCCATTCAAGATACCGCATGGTCCGATCAACTTGGCGTCGCGATTTTCTCGACCTCTTTCTTGACTTCTACCAAAATTTCGCCTTCATTTGTCGTGCTCGCTGTTGAAATGGCGAAATCCTTTTTGAGCGGAGCCGATGTTCGATGATGCTCCCGTCCAACCTGCATCTCTGTAGTCCCATGCGAAGGGCCCGATATTGTTTCAACAGGCTATCATCGGTTTCCCGCATTTGGCTCTAACTTTCTACGATAAATGTCGGTCGTGGCTTATCCCCAGGACCAATGTCGATCTCTTCTAGCTCATCAGCTGATGTAAACCCGTACCCTAGCTTTCCGTCACCTGTCAAATCGACGCTAAACACAGGGCAAACGATGGGTAAGGACAACAAGAACAATTTGGGCCGATCGCTGAATCGCCCCTTCTTGCATTCGCCAAGAACGGTTTACACCTTATTATTTTACAAAGGGCGTATCCTCCGCTACGACTACATGAACCGCTTGTCGTATGATCGCTGCTTTTTATTTTTGGCCGATCGCAGGATCGGCGTCCCTGGATGATCGTGGGCTTTTCTACTCTGTAAGGCCGGTGGATAAGACCAGCCTCACCCCGCTTTAGCTTCAATACGCTCGCAGCCTAGATTGATTCCGAGATCGGCTCTTGGTCTTCCGCTTCCCGGATGTTCATGCGCAGGGAAACCTCGATAGAATCGCCCGCATGGACGACTCCACTTCATCTCCGTCCCATCAGACGTAATCGGTGCATCGTGGATGGAATGCAGCGAAGCGTGGATCCAATCCTTCCTAGCAAGACGGCGAGGTACTTTTTGCTGTTCACGACGAAAAATGACGTGGGTATAGTTTTCCTGCCCACCGCCGATCACGTTAAGAACACCTTGCGTTTCAAGACCGCCGCTGAAGTCGCTTAACGTGACGTTGGTTTTGATCGTGTCCGCCGTGGAGCGCCCCAAACGCCGTAGCATGGAGTATGGCATGATGTTAATCGCCCGGTGTCCACCAACATCTTGCCGACGGTTGTCCATTGATGTAGCCCGCAGTACGCCGCTGATGTTTGTAACCCTTCTCGTGGCTTCTCAAAGATAATCGCCGTGGGCGCCAAGCTGTACATCGGTAGCATATTGGTTCGTGGCGCGAACTCGCCGAGTAATACTGTAAAGTGCCGGCCGATGCACGCATCGGCTTGTATTAACTTGGGTCGCCACTCTTTCCTTGTCGCGCCCTCCGTCTCCGTAGTCTGCTTACTTTGACGGGCCAGAGTGCTTTCTTTTTAGCGTGAGATACCGCGCTCAGCCTCTTCTAAGTTACGCAGCCGCTGCACCCTACGCTTCTGGGTGTGTCTGAGTCCATCGGGGCACCACCTTGGACGGTGACACCTGTCTTCTTCTTTGTCATCCCTGGGCCTCTCAAGGCCCTTCGCTGGACTTAGGACGGCCCCGAGGTTGGAGAGGTCCTAGACGTTCAACAACGTCTTGGTCTTGTGCCCTTCTTTTGTTGTCCACATTACGCGCTTGTCGGTAGGCAATCGGCTCATTCCACGCCCCAAAGAATGCTTGAAAAAGGGCAATCCCAATGTTTGTCTGCGCCTTCCTTATCTTTCGACGGTCCCGGCAAGGTGCTCATATCTTCTGCCTCGCTGTGGCCGGGCGACGTTGGTCATCTTGGCGCATACTTATTAAGGAGATGCGTGGAATGTGGTCGATATCGCACTCTCCTCACTTGTTCCTCATAAGTACCGCATTATCGTGGCGCCGTGGACCAGCCTTCTCTCTGTCTTTGCTCCGAGAGTGATTACCTCCTTCCTTGTACGTGTCATGGTGGCACCCAGACCCAGCCATGTTGACATCAAACGAAAAGTCCAGTTGACGTCTCGCGGAGCGACTGAGTTCTATCATGTTGACACCGGGGAACGGGTTCGTGTCCACCTTCATGGCGAGCTGGCCGAGGATCAGGCGGCCTTGTTCTATTGCCATTTGGATCCGCGCAGCCTCTTTGCAATCATTGGTGGTGTGGGTGAACGAATGATGCCACTTGCGTGATGGTCTCCCGCTCATCTCCCGGTGGGGATCTTGTGGCCTTCGTGTAACCTCAACTGCTTTCTTTTCAAAGAATCGAATATCCGCCGGCTTTGCTCACGTCAAGTCAAACCCTTTCAAAGGCCTCGCTGCTTCACCCATTTGCAGACAAGTGCGCCGAGCCCACTTGCCACGGCCACCTCCTCGGTCTTGTGTAGGATCATCTTCTTCCGCACCTACCGGGCTTATGGGCTTGAACTGTCTTGGTATAACTCGTGGTGGCGATGTTCATACATCGCCGGGCCATGTGCCGATGAGTTGTACTCCACCGAAAGCGATCCTTGACGGTGCTAAGAGCCCCACCACGCCTGTGTCGATTGCTTCCTTCTCGCTAAACGAGTCAATAACATCCGTTGATGGTTACGCTACCGATGTATTCGCCACGCCCGCTCATTTCTGCGCCAGTCCGCAATGCCAGCCTACGCCTCCAATGGTCGATGTGGAACCGTTCTTCTAGTTGCTTCCGGTGCGAATTGAATCGTGGCGAGGTGTACCACCCAAAAGCTGGTCCTTAGAGATTGTGCAAAAAATCTCACGCGCATTTGATCCGATGCGAAATCATACCTAGTCGCGCTGTATCGGCTACGTGCTCGATCGAGCTGACCCCTCGACCGCTGAATCTTGAGAACTCAGGAGCTTATATTTGGGCGGTAGTGGAATCAGTCAAACTTCGTTGGGGTACGGCTTGAGTAGCCGATGAGCGCCTCTTGACGCCGCAACTGATCTCTCGTGATGGTAGTGATTTGATCCACTGCTTGAGCTGCAGGGCTAGACTCTCATGGCTTGTTCCGGCATACTTGGCTAGCCACGCTTGCTTGTCGGCCATCCGGACATCGTTGCTCCAGAACGCCTCACGAAGATCTCGGTAGGAACCCCGCCATGGCACTCCTTGGCGATCTGGCCGGTGGTGCGCGTCAAGTTGTTGCGATCCAAGACGTAGGCACATATGTACCCATGCGGGATCTCCTTGGGTGGCTCGAACAGAATTGGCAATCACTGGATCGCCCGCCTTGTAGACAACGTATGCCGCTGATCCTCGGCTCGAGCCGCGAGTGTGAATGGCATTCGCGGCTGGTGTGAGCGGTCTTTCTCCTTGGTGGGTTCCTAAAGTGGGCCCCGACGGAGAGTATCGATGTTTCATGATCTGGACCACGAACATGACCCGCCGAAAGCGCTCACTGTGCTCTCGAGTGGCGGTGTAGAGAATGAGCCACCATGTAGTTGACCTCCGTCAGAGCCCCGAGCGTTCTCCGAAGGAACAGATCCACTTCATCGAGAGCACCCTGGAGAATCCTTCCACGATGCCACGCAACGGGTCCTCTCGAAAGAGCCGATGAGGTCGGCTTCAAGAGCTCCTTGATCTCGCCATACTTCGCTTTGTGCTCAGCAGAAGCTCGTCAGACGTGACCCTGTTCTCCATCGTGGCGTCGGACATTGATGTAGATGTTGTTGAATGTCCCACCGTGCGCACAATGTGTTGTCAAAACTCACCGCGCGAGGACTAGCAACACGAAGAGCCGGAGGCTCAGCTAGCGGCCCTAGTCCCTCGAACGCCCGCAAATCTTCCGACGCACGCCGTCCTGCCTTGGTTCGAGATGCCACGACCTATACCGATCAGAAGGTGATGGATTGTTCCGATTGGTTTCGCACGGTAAACAAGTATATCGTAAAATTCGAGCCGTGATCGGCCCTGTGTTTCAGAATCGGGTTTCAGAGCCGATTGTCCCCATGGTTCGCATTGGATCTATGATAACATGGGGTTTTGCTTAATTACAAGTTAAATCGATCACGATAGTTTAACGCTTTCACCACGCAACCTAACGCCCCACGCGTAGTTGAGCCTAATAGATACGAAGATAGTAGAAAACCGATCCTAGAGAAGGCCTAAAACCAACATAACGTCAATTCTAAACATCCTCTAAGATCAATAAACCATACCTTACGACATCGATCGCTCAACCCGTTTGTGAGGCCTAATCACGTGATATTAAACTAAACCTTGATGAACAAGGCACAACTATAACAGATCAAATCGACTAAATAGAAATCACAAGATGCCACCACACCCGGAGAAGGTGCAAAGATGGCGAGATAGCTAGAGGTAGCACAAGCAATCATAGTAAGAGCATCGATGCTAGCTCTAATATCAGGTAAAGGTGTTACTCGCCATCAACAAGGCTTCAAAGACGAGTAACACCGATAATCGATAGTAAATCGCCTAGATCGCAAGGTGCGATCTAGGCGATGGCACTTACCCGAGAAAACCCTAGAAACAAGGGGTGGCGTATGCGCCGAGATTGTTGTTGTGAACGTGATTGTCCTTCTTTTCTCAATAACCCTAGGTACATATTTATAGTCCGAGACTCTACTTTTGGAATAACTCTACAACTCTATCTTTATCTAAACATAAACGGAACCTAAACAAATACGACTCCTACTAAGATACAAGATACACGGGCAATTCAGCCCAAATCTACGCACTAGGCCGATCCAACCACACCTTGAATATATGTATCTTCTAAGCCCATCTTGATCACGGCCCATCTCCATCTTAGGACAAAATATGGCGATAACAGAGCGGCTATCCGGTGTTGTGCCTTGTCCATCATCGCCACCCCTTGTTTCTAGGGTTTTTCTCGGGTAAGTGCCATGCTGCCTAGATCGCACCTTGCGATCTAGGCAGTATTTACTTATGCGATTATCCGGTGTTACTCGTACTGAAGCCTTGTTGATGGCGAGTAACACCTTTACCACAGATTGTTAGAGCTAGCATCGATGCTCTTACTATGATTGCTTGCTTGTGCTACCTCTAGCTATCTCGCCATCTTTGCACCTTCTCCCGGGTGTGAGGGTGGCATCTTGCTTGATTTCTATTTAGTCGATTTGATCTGTTATAGTTGTGCCTTGTTCATCAAGGTTTAGTTTAATATCCACGTGATTAGGCCTCACAAACGGGTTGAACGATCCGAATACGTAGGTATGGTTTATTGATCTTAGAGGGATGTTTCCGGAATTGACGTTATGTTGGTTTTAGGCCTTCTAGGATCGGTTTTCTACTATCTTCGTATCTATTAGGCTCAACTACTGGCGGACGCTCCGGTTGCAGAAACGTTAAACTATCGTAGATCGATTTAACTTGTAGTAATAAGCAAACCCCATGTTATCATAGATCCAATGCAGAACCATAGACAATCGCTCGAAGCCGATTTACTGAAACACGGGAGCCGATCACGGCTCAATTTTACGATACTTGTTTACCGTCAGAAACCAATCGAACAATCCATCACCTTCCCGATCAGGTATAGGTCGGGTGGCACGCCGAACCAAGACAGACGCTGGCGCGTCGGAAGATTTGGCGCTGACCGAGGGACCAGGGCCCACTGGCGCGCCTGGAGCCTCGCTCTTCGTGTTGCTAGTCCACCGCACGGTGAGTTTTGACAGCAACACATTCGCACCGTGGGACATTCAACAACATCTACATCAATGTCCGACGCCACGATGGAGAACAGCCGTCATTACGACGAGCTTCTGCGAAAGCACAAAGCGAAGTATGACGAGATCAAGGAGCTCTTCGGCCGACCTCATCGGCTCTTTCGAGAGGACCCGTTCGCGTGGCATCGTGGAAGGATTCTCCCGAGGGTGCTCTCGATGAAGTGGATCTGCTGCCTTCGAGGAACGCCTGTGGCTCTACGACGGAGGTCAACTACATGGTGGCTCATTCTCTACACCGCCACTGAGAGCCCAGTGAACGCTGAGCGTCGCGTCAAGTGGTCCAGAAATCATGAAACATCAAGATTTCCGCCGGGCCCACTTTAGGAACCCACCAAGGAGAAAGACCGCCCACACCAGCCGCAATCGCCATTCACACTCGCGCTCCAGCCGCCAGATCAGCGGCATACGGTCTACAAGGCCGGAGGCGATCCGTGGATTGCCAATTCTGTTCGAGCCACCCAAGGAGATCCCGATGGGTACATATGTGCCTACGTGGATCGCAACAACTTGACGCAAGACCAGATCGCAATCAGGAGTGCCGCGGCAGGGTTCCTACCGCAGATCTTCGTGAGCAGCGTTCACGGAGCAACGATAACCGGGATGGACGCCGACAAACAAAGCGTATAGCCAAGTATGCCATCGAACAAGCCATGAGAGTCTAGCCTCGCACTCAAACAAGGATCAAATCACTACCATCCCGAGAGATCGGTTCGGCTTGCGTCAAGAGGCGACCATCGGCTACTCAAAGCCACTTCAACGAAGTTTGACTCGATTCCACTACCGCCCAAATATAAGCTCCCTCGAGTTCTCAAGATTCGGTCGAGGGGTCAAGCTCGATCGAGCACGTAGCCGATACCGCGCATAGGTATGATTTCGCATCGGATCAAATGCGCTGAGATTTTTTTGCACAATCTCTAACAGACCATTTTGGTGGTACACCTCGCCACCGATTCAATTCGCACCGAAGCAACTAGAAGAACAGTTCCACATCCAAGATTATCTGTGAGGCGACCGAGGTCGGTATTGCGCACTGCGCAAGTACATGTAAGCGGGAAATCAGAGTCAATACATCCAAATACCAGTAACCATCAAGAACAGATGTTATTCGCTGCTTAATCGAGAAGGAAGCAATCGACTGGCTGTATGTGGGCTCTTAGCACCGTCAAGGATCCGCTTTCCGTGGAGTACAACTCACCGCACACATGGCCTGTAAACCCACGATGTATGAACAGGCCACCGAAAGTTATACCAAGACAGTTCAAGTGGCCCGTAAGCCCGTAGGGTACGGAAGAAGATGATCCTACACAAGACCAGAGGTGGCCGTACGAGTGGGCTCGGGGCACTCGTGTCCCGCAAATGGGTGAAGCAATAGGGCCTTTGAAAGGGTTTGACTTGACGTGAGCAAAGCCGAGCAGATATTCGATTTATCACGAAAGAGAAACAATTGAGGTTACCGAAGGCCACAAGATCCCCACCGTCAGAGATGAACGGAGACCATATCGCAGTGGCATCATTCGCTCACCCACACCACCAATGATTGCAAAGAGTCGCGCCAGATCCAAATGGCAATAGAACAAGGTCACCGATCCTCTGCCGCCATGAAGGTGGACACGAACCCGCTCCCTGTCAACATGATAGAACCTGCCGCTCCGCGAGACGCCAATCGGACTTTTCGCTGATGTCAACATGGCTGGGTCCGGGTGCCACCATGACACGTATACAAGGAAGGGGTAATCACTCGTAGCAAAGACAGAGAAGGTTGGTCTGACGCGACCGCCCACCACGATGGCGAGCAGCATTTGGCCAGAGGAACAAGTGAGGAGAGTGCGATATCGTAAGCCATTCCACGCATCTCCTTAATAAGTATGAGCGCCAAGATGACCAACGTCACAAGACGTGTAGACGATTTTAAGATATGAGCACTTGCCGGGACCGCCGAAGATAAGGAAGGCGCAGACAACATTGGGATTGCCCCTTTTTCAAGCATTGCCGACGTGGGAATGAGCCGATTGCCTACACCGACAACCCGCCCGTAATGTGGACAACAAAAGAAGGGCACAAGACCAAGACGTTGTTCGAACGCCTAGGACCTCTCCAACCTCGTGGCCGCCCTAAGGAGTCCGGCTGGAGCGAAGGGCCTTGAGAGGCCCAGGATGACAAAGAAGAAGACAGGTGTCACCGCCAAGGTGGTGCCCCGATGGACCTGCATACACACCTGAAGCGAGGGTGCAAAGTCACAGAATTTAGAAGAGGTCAAGCGCAGATCTCCACGCCAAAGAAAGCACTACTGATCCGCCAAAGTAAGGCGTATTACGGAGACGGAGGTCACATGACAAGGAAAGAGTGGCGACTCAATATCACAAGCCGATGCATGTGCATCGGCCGGCACAAACATGGTGTTCGTGTTCGCAGAAGTTCTCGCGCACAAACCAATATGCTACCAAAGGCACACTTGATCGCGCTCCACGGCCGTTATCTTCGAGAAGCCACGCGGAGAAGGGTTACAAACATCCGAAAGCTACCAGACACCTCGGGCTACATCAATGGACAACCCGCCAACAGATGTTGGTGGACACCGAGCGGGGCCAATATCATGCCATACTCCATGCTACGACGCTGGGGACGCCTATTGCGGACCGATCAAAACCAACGCCACGCGGTTTAACTTCAACGCGCCTTCTAAAACACAAGGCGTCAACGGATCCGATCAGGCAGGAAGACCATCCACGCTATTTTTCGTCAGAATAAAGAAGTACCTACGCCTGCCTTGCTAGGGAAGGGATTGATCCACGCTTAATCGGGCCGCATTCCATCCACGATGCACCAAAGGTTAATACAAGGACGGGATGAAGTGGAGGTCGCCCATGCATTTATTCTATCGAGGTTTCACCGCCGCATGAACATCCGGGAAGCGGAAGACCAAGAGCCGATCTCTCGAATCAATCTAGACGGCTGCTAACGTATTGAAGCTACAAAACGGGTGAGGCTGGTCTTATCCATCGCCTCACAGAGTAGAAAAGCCCACTTATCATTCAGGGTACTACCGATCCTCGCGATCGCCACAAAAAATAAAAAGCAACGATCATAATGACAAGCAGTATGTAGTCGTAGCGGATACGCCACCCAGAAATAATAAGGTGTAAACCGCTTCTGACAGATGCAAGAAGAAGGGGCCGATTCAGCATCGGCCCAAATTGTTCTTGTTGTCCTCACCCATCGCTTGCTCCTGTGTTTAGCGCCGATTTGACAGTGATTTTAAAGCTAGGGTACGGGTTTACATCACCGATGAGCTAGAAGAGATCGACATTGGTCCCGGGATAAGCCACGACCCATATTTATCGCCAGAAGTTAGAGCCAAGTTCGGAACCGATGATAGCCCCGCTGAAACAATATCCAGATCGTCACATGGGACTACGTAGATGCCCGGTTGGACAGAGCATCATCGAATACCCATTTCATTAAAAGGATTTCGCCATTTCAACAATGAGCACGCACAAATGAAGGCCGAAATTTTGGTAGAAGTCAAGAAAGAGGTCGAGAAAATGTCGACGCTAAGTTGACCGTGATCACATGGTGGCGTCAATGGATTTCTAGCATCGCATGTAGAGAATAAGGGCGCCAATGGGTTGCTAGATTTCGAGATCTCAACAGTAGCTACCCCAAAGGATGAATATCCGATGCCGGTCAAACATTGATCAATGCGAAATTGGTCATAAATTTTGAGTTTCATGGACGGCAATGCCGGGTACAACCGCATCTTCATGGCTCCAAGATACACAAGATCGCATTCAGAGTCCTGTGGTCCGTGGGGTTGTTTGAATATGTAGTCATGACGCTTGATCGAAGAATGCCGCAACGATCAAAGGCCATGAATTATATCTTCCATGATCCGACGGCAAACCGGTGGAAATTCACATCGATGACGTGGTGGTCAAGTCTGCCCACAAGAAGGCACTTGGGCGATCTCGCAACGTGTCCTGACCGAATAACAAGAAAGTTTGGCCCGAGGATGAATCCAAAGAAGTGTGCTTCGAGTGACGGCCGGGCCGCTTCTGGGTTTTTGGTCCATGAACGCGATTGAGAGATCGGCCTCAAGAGTCGTGAGGCAAAGGTAACAATGAAGCCACCCACTACAAAGAAAGAGCTGCAATTTCATCTAAGATCAACTTTGTCGACGATTCATCTCTAACTCGTCAGAAGGATAGAGCCGCTCATGGGGCTCGTGAAAATTAAAGT